>NW_020769320.1:9401315-9418974 GCF_900518735.1 Pseudonaja textilis | reverse complement strand
AAGAAAGAAAGAAAGAAAGAAAGAAAGAAAGAAAGAAAGAAAGAAAGAAAGAAAGAAAGAAAGAAAGAAAGAAAGAAAGAAAGCTTTAAAACCCTGAACTTTATTCCTAGGTATCCAGCAGAACTATGGGATGAATTCTAGGAAGTCATTAAAAATGAATGTGAAAACACCAGGCAAGAGGGGAAAGCAAGTTGGATGTCAGAACAAATGGCAGAAATTGCCTAGAACAGCCAAAGCCAAGAAAAACAAAAGCCTCAGGAAAGAAATTAACAACAAGAACAACAATTAAATATAAAAATAGACAATACAGTGTTATGGTTACATTTAGAAGATAGGCATGGAAAAACAAGGAAAGTCTTCCCAAAGATGAGAAACATTATGAAGTCCTCTATAGAGGAGATGGCAACTTCCCAGCCCGCTTAGACGGTATTATAGATCTCTAGAAAATGAAGGCTATGAGAATTGACGGGATATCTACAGAAACATGACAAGCAACAGAGGAAAGAATCAAGGATGCTTCTAGCCAAACAATGCCAGCAAATTTGGAGAATGACACACTGGCCAACAGATTGGAAGAGGTCAGCCTAGATATTAATTGCAAAGAAAGGGGACTTAACAGAGTAGGCAAAATTATTGAAAAATATCCTTCACTTTATATGCCAGCAAAATAATAGGTAAGATCATTCCATGTAGATTGGATCTCCTTCTTCTCTACAAGTAGCTTGAACCTCTGGGAACAGAACTCTTATTGCTGGTGCACATAGAAGGGAGGGAAGGGAAGGAGAAGGAAATAATGAGGAGGAGGAGGAGCGGGAGAGGGAGAAGAGGAGGAGGAGGAGGAGGAGAACTGAGACAGAGAAGGGAGGAAGGAAAGAAGAAAAGAGGGAGGGAGCAGACAGAAAAGGAAAAGGGAGGGAGGGAGAAAACAAGAAAAAGGAGGGAAGGAAGGAAGGAGACAGAAAAGGAAGAGAAGGGAGGGAGGAAAGAAGAAAAGAAAAGGGAAGGAGGGAAGGTAGCAAACAAACCATACATTTTCTATCTAGGGAGATTCTCAGTCATCCAGAAACAGAAATAAGCAAAGACATAATAATTATAATTTGCAACATTCTGGGTTCCTTCATATAGTTAGGGAAAAAATTGGGCCCATGATTATTATTTTTTTTAAAAAAAGAAAGCATGCCATTCAAATCTCTGTGGGGTTTAACCGTGACCTTTAGCTTCAGGAGGAAAAAAAAATATCACTCATATATATTTTTCTTAATCCACATTGCAATATTAATAAGCCCAGCTGGGGGGTCTAGAAAGCATTGAAAAGGCCCAGCAAGTAATGTGAAACTGTCATTCCATTTGGTCTGAAAGTTCCCTTTTAAAAAATAAAGGAATGGCCATTGCAATTTGCCAATAAGATTAAAAAAGGGCAGCTCAGAGTAACTGAAGTCCAAATTAAAGGGCAAAATAGATGCTCTTTAAATTATCTCACATTAAAACGTGACATTTTTCTGCATTATCTTTGAAACAGGGTGGAAGAAACCCACCGAGTCATGTACTGATACTGAAGAATAATCTTTTTAAATACATCCAATTATTCTAAAGGCATTTAACTTTTATCGAAGAAGAATTATTTTGCAAATGTATTAGGAAATAATTAGAGCCACTTCATTACAATGCAGCTGAAAGGAAGCTACAGCCAATTATTACCACAAGTGTGAGTATCTGCAAAGGAGTAGCATATGCAAAATAGAAATATGGGACTTCTTCAGAAGATGATTATGCATAAGAGAGACAGCCTTTTTTTCTTTTTTACTAACTTACTTTAAATGTACTGTAGGCTGCATTAAAGCCACTAGTACTGTTTCTGTATAAACATTTGTGCATTCCTAAAGTTTTAATCCTCTTTTCTGTGTTTAAAAAGGACAACTCGCAAACTAAGAGGCGATTGAAAGCAATTTTACAATAAACTGAAAAGAATCTACAGTTGTAAAAATCTATATATATCAAAGTGAAATGCCACTCACGCATCATCACAAACTTGAAATTTGGCACATATGTTTCTCTTCGCTTCTAGGTGCTCACTAAGAAAGGGTTGTTCGAAATGACCATCAGAGCATTTAGAGTATTTCGTATATTATTATTATTAACATGCTCTGATGTTAAGGAGTTCTACTCCCCCTCCCCACCTGAAAAGAAATCTGCTCCAAATACAAAACACAAGCAGAGGAGAGGAGTTTCAGTTTTAATTTCAGTTTCACAGCACCCAGCAGCTTTAGTCCAGGACAGTTGAGCTCAGCCACGCCCAGGCTCCTTGCTGTCTCCTTCTTGCTCACACAGCAAATACTCTTTCAGTTTCCAAACAGCCCTCAACTCTCTCACACACTGACAGGATGCTAGCCAAATGAATACCGATGGATGCTGGTAGGCAGGAGCAGATTTTTTTCCCCTTATTTTCCTCCCCAAAGACTAAACCCAACCACGTAGTTTCATAGAGAATTATTCACAGTAATTCAATACAAAACAAGATCCTTTAAAACCACAAAATACTAACATTTAAAATGTACGCCGTTAAGCAGGGGTGGGATTCTACCAGTTCATACCTATTTCCTAGAACTGGTTGTTAACATTCTAAGCAGTTCGAAGAATCAGTTGTTACAAGAAATTACTGGCCTAATCCTGTCAGGAAGGCAGGAAGGAAACATTCTGGTGTTGCTTACAGAAACTGCTTCTCCGCTAACCCTTATTACATTCTTGGCAGGACTAGACTTCCTGTCTCTGGAACTTCTCTGGAGTTTTTTTCTCCTCCTTTGCTGGTACTTCGCTTGTGTGGAGTGACCATTCAAAGTTACAATGGCACTGAAAAAAGTGACTTATGACCATTTTTCACACTTATGACTGTTACAGCATCCCCACAGTCATGAGAGGCCAGGCGAGGAGATGCGTGCCTCGATGTGAGTGATATTGAGTTGGCCACACCCAGCCAATCACATGACCACCAAGCCATGCCCACCCAGTCACATAACCACCAAGCCATGCCCACCACCTAAGCCACACCCACACAACCAGTTCTTAAAAATTTTGAATCCTACCCCTGCCGTTAAGGAACCCAAACGGAAAATAAAGCAGCAATTTAATTAAATTCCTGGTGTTGCTCTTTTGTTCTGTTGCAATCTGTGGTGTGGAGATATGTACTTTATCTACATTATTATTTCCAAATGTCTATTTTCCACAAAGCAGTATGGTTGGGAAAATCAGTTCATAAGTCCTTTTTTCCAGTCCCGTTGTAACTTTGAACAATGACTAAATGAACTGTTAAAAGTTGAGGACTACCTACATACCTACGTAGTCATGGTGGAAGGGTTGGACTAGAAGTCCTCCAAAGTCCCTTCTTGCTATTCTGTTATCCAAAGGCACAGCCAGAAGGACTAATGAACAGAGAGCTGGTAATATATATGACTGTGTATTTGCCTTTAAAACAGCTTTTCATCGGCCCATTTCCCCATCTTTATCAACATTCTGCGAAGCAATAGAGATAATTTCTTGGCTGTCATTGCAACTTGCAATTACTCACTCCAATTTCCTTGCCAAACATCGTTCTTTTCACTCCATTCCAAGCAGCTTCTTGAGGCATCTTTCAATACATGCATTTTCCCTTCGTTCTGTTGAGATGTTCATCTATCTTCCCATAATTTTTTCTGGCGTTCTTTTCCTGCAATTATTCTGATTTCCTTCTCATTCCTGCCTTTCATAGGCATCTTCTTCCCCAAAACCCAATTCTGACACTATCAGAAAAGCGGGAAAAAATGGCTCTGTCCCATATTTTAATCCTCTCATTATCCTGGTATCCTGCCCTAATTAGTTTAATCTTTCATCATAAATCATCAAATCTAAAATTATTTCTATGCACCGCTTTGAGATGCATCTGTATGAATAATTTTATGCTTCTTAAATTTATTTGAAACCAAAGGGCTTCTTTAAAGCAGATACTCATCTGAATAACAGAACAATGGAGTTGGATGAGACCTTGGAAGTCTAGTCCATTAGTGAAAACTCTTATTCATTATTGGGTCTCAATAATTTTCCATTGACTCTCTTATCTATCTCCCTTCTTTTGTCTAACAGAATCTCCCTCCCTCCCTCCCCTCCTCCCTCCCTCTATATCTACATCTACATCTATATACGGTATTCAGCTTTGTTCGGGTATTTTACCACGTCATTGTAGTTGTGCTTTTAAAGTTGTAGCAACGTTTCATCAGAATCTCATCTGCCATCATCAGGCTTCTGTATAGTGTTCGTCTGTGTATGTACAGAAGCCTGATGATGGCAGGTGAGATTCTGCCGAAACATTGCTACAACTTTAAAAGCACAACTATAATGACGTGGGAAAATACCTGAACAAAGCTGAATACCATACATATAAATACCCACAAAAACTTAAGAATGTGTGTGTGTGTGTGTGTGTGTGTGTGTGTGTGTGTGTGTGTAGAGAAAGGGAGGGGGAGAGACTTTTATATATATAAAAAGCCAAGTACCACTCACTCATGAAATCTCCAGAATCGTAAAACCTACAAACTTGAAATTTGGCACATATATTCTTCTTGGCTTCTAGGTGCTCACTAAGAAAGGATTTTTCAAAGTGACCATTGAATCATTAGTATTTCATTAGTATTTATTATACAGCAACTAACACGCTCTGATGCTAAGGAGTTCTACTCCCCCTCCCCACCTGGAAAGAACTCTGTTCCAACTGCCAGTTGACTCACATTCCGTTACCTCAGTTCAAACTGGCAGACATTCCACTCCTTCACTCAGGAGCGGTCTGGGGCTTTTTACAGTGCTAAACGTCAGTACTTCACCAAAATGTCTGCGCCTTCCATCTATGAAACTGCTGCTGGACACAAGTTTTATCACGAAGCATGGGTATCCAATGTGTGTGTGTGTGTGAGAGAGAGAGAGAGAGAGAGAGAAAGAGAGAGAGATTTAGTCATCCAGTCAGAGTTGAAGAAGCTTCTTAGATGAGAAAGGAAATGTCTTCAAAGAAAAAAGACAGAAAGTCCAGTTGCCTCTTGAAAAAAAAACACCTTTGGGACCCAACATCCTCCTGATCTTTTTCAATAAAGATCAACTGGTCGAATTGTAAGATCTCCACACCATCCTACGCTTTATGGCTTATGAAAAAAAAAATGACCGTGCAGTATTGCTGCCCATACTAAGTTGGCCTTGCAATATGGAGTTCATAAACCTTTTTTTTTTTAGAACAGAGTTCTCCAAACTTGGAAACTTTAAGGCTTGTGGCCTTCAACTCTCAGAATTCTCCAGCCAGTGTGGGGAATAACCATCCATTCTAATGCACACATAACTGATATACTCAGTGGTGGGATTCCAATAATTTCACAACCTGTTCTCTGCCCTAATGATTTCTTCCAATAACCAGCTCACCAAACTGCTCAGAAAGTTAACAACCAGTTATCTCAAACCGGTGCGAACCACCTGAATCCCACTGCCTAAAAACTGTATTATATATGAAGAAGGTGTGGGGGAGGGACAATAAATGGATTTATTTAAACAATGAACGGGTTTATTTCTCATCAGCCGCATTTTAAAATCACTACAACCTCCCTGCAAGACCAGGTAAGTGTAAGGAAGCAGACTCCGAATTAGGACTCAACGTCACAAAAGTCTTAGATAGATTCTGTCAGGCTGCAACTGAAATCAAGATACATTAAATTGTTGCTGAGCATGAAGCAATATTCAAAAGAGTTCTTATTCCTTAATGTCTTCATAGTATTTATTTATTATGCTGCAGGTTTTTTTTCTTTTCGCAGAATATAACTCACCCAAACCAATCTCTATTTATGATGCTATTGGCTTTTTGTCAACTCTGGCTATGGTATCAGCCTAAATTTAAACTGATAATTCCCTTGTTAATCGGTACTATTGAACTCCTGGGCTCATTTGGTATTTATGAAGAGGTGAACATAATGTCAACTTTGACTCACCATCCTTTGTTCAATGACTGTTCAAAATTGCAACGGCACTGGAAAAATGTGACTTATGACCATTTTTTTCACAGATATGACCATTGCAGCATCCCCAACAGGTCACGTGGTCAAAGTGGACCTTTCCCTAATTCTCTACGTTATTAATCTATGGGTACTCCACATTTGCTTTTTCTAAAAATTCATAGAATATTTAAGATATTTTTTGCTGAACATCTTCAGAGAATGCTTTTCACACCAGATTGTTAACAGGCAGAGCCATTTTACAAAAAGGGAACATGAATTCCGTGTTGAAATATAAATTCTACTCTTTAAGAAATGTGAATTCTATGCTGATCCTTTTGGCTCCTAGAACTGATTTTAAAATGACAATGACGGGAAGCTACAATTTGTGTCTTCCATAGAAAGGCACCAAAAAAAAAAAATAAGTCATAGATTTCCCTCTGTTCCAGATTAGGTAACAGATGTTATTGACATAATAAGAGAATATTGAGAGTATCTAATATTTTACCAATACTAAAATCTAGCCAAATGTAAACCTTGTTCTATTATTTCATTGGGATCCATCAGCCTTTAAAATCAAGAGAATATAATCTTGGCTAACGTGTAACTTTTTTAAAAAAAAGTGATAATAACACATGATTTTTGAAAGGACCAAACAGCTATATCGTACAGAATTAAATTCAGGCCCTTCTATGTTTGTTTTGACTGATCAGTTCAATCATAATTGCAACAAGCTTGGAACAATATAAGATAGGTAGGTAGGTAGGTAGGTAGGTAGATAGATAGGTAGGGGTAGAAGTAGAGGTAGAGATAAATAGACAGAAAGACAGACATAGATATATATATAATATATAATGTAATATAAAACAGTTTAACAACCAGTGTGGCGATATAAATTGCACGTTTCATATGTTGTAGAACAGCTCCTTTGCTTTCCCTTAAACATGCAATTCCATGCAATTTCCCCCAAATATGCAATCCCTAGACAAGATAGTCCAGATATAAGGAATTTTGATTTAAGTCAACTTTTATACATGTGTGATTTGTCTTCTAGCAGAAAATTCTAGATTTGTAAAAAGAAATAAGGCAAAGATTGCATTTTATTACACCTGTCAGTATAAAACTATTTCCCGGTGCCTCAAAAACTATTTAATTTTCTCGATAATTTTAGAGATCTTACTTAGAGTTGCCTTTTTTTTCACAAATTACTAACAGTGCCATTTAATATTCAGTTAGATGTTCAGTTCATCTGAATTTTACAGGGTATAACAATGATTGTTTTGAAATATTTTTAAGAATAACAATTGCCAGAGTTGCCTTTTAATCAAGTCCATTCAGCTTCTCTTAAACTGCTTAGAAAATTCTAAACCAATAACCACTGAATAAGAGCAGGAAGATTTCACATTTTGCAGCTGCCAAATGACACAGATTTGAAGACTTGCAGACTAAAAAGACAGTGATCCTTGCAAGGCTCCAATATTTTATTCCTCCCATCCCTGATAATATGCAGATCTGTGCTCTAAAAAGAAGATCCTGCAGAGATATGGTCACTACATCGAAAGCTTACACTTTGTTGTTTAGTTCCTCAGTATCCTTAACAAACTACCAATAATTCTCAACAATTGAGACCAAAATTTCTGTTGCTAAGTGAGACATGAATAGAATAAGAATAGAATTAGAGTAGAGTAGAGTAGAGTAGAGTAGAATAGAATAGAATAGAATAGAATAGAATAGAATAGAATAGAATAGAATTAGAGTAGAATAAGAATAGAATTAGAGTAGAGTAGAATAAGAATAAGAAAAGAAAAGAAAAGAAAAAGAAAGAAAAGAAAAGAAAAGAAGGGAAGGGAAGGGAAGGGAACAGAACAGAACAGAACACAACAGAACAGAACACAACAGAATAGAATAGAATAACAGAGTTGGAAAGGACATTGGAGGTCTTCTAGTCCAACCCCCTGCCTTGGCAGGAAACCCTACACCACTCCAGACAAATGGTTATCCAACACCTTTTTAAAAACTTCCGATGTTGGAGCATTTACAACTTCTGGAGGCCAGTTGTTCCACTGAGTGATTGTTCTAACTGTCAGGAAATTTCTCCTTGGTTCTAAGTTGCTTCTTGATTAATTTCCATCTGTTGCTTCTTGTCCTACTACACTGGCTAAGAGAATTTTGCTCCATTTTATGACCTTCCTTGTCACCATCGTTAGAGTGAATCACTGCAGTTGTTCAATTAGCAACGTGGTTGTTAAGTGGATCTGACTTCCCTATCGACTGTGCTGGCTAGAAGCTCGCAAAAGGGGATTGAACGGTCCCTAAACAAACTTTTGTAAATCACCTGTAACCGAATAATAAATGCATACAATAATATTGCTTATAATAAAGTCACTCCAGGATCAGTGTTTTCACCTAGCTGTGATGCCAAATGTCTTGTTCTTCTAAGATGATGAGAGAAAACTTTACAAATAAAAGATAGATAAATAATCAATATTTGTCTATTTTTAAAAGCCTGACTCCAGTCTTGTAGTAAATCAACCATGGTAGGGATAATCTCCATTAAACCACTCCAGCTTTCATAGCCTTTGAATCTGGGTTTACTGATTGATTGATTGATTGATTAACTAATTAATCAATAGTGGTTAACACTGAAGATTGGAATGAAGGGAGAAAC
Source organism: Pseudonaja textilis (assembly GCF_900518735.1). The sequence continues at coordinate 9,410,313 of NW_020769320.1, read as the reverse complement.
CATCAGAATAGGAAAATAAGACTCTGCGAAGTATTATGCTGTTGGAAAAGTAGAATTTCCATTTTTAAAAACAATGTTATTGGTTTATTAACTCAATACCCATGCTTTGCTATGAAACTATGTGGTCAGGCTTAGTTTTGTGGGAGGAAAATAAGGAGGAAAATTGTGCCTCTGCCTACCAGCATCCATTGGTATTCCTCTGGCTAGCGTCCTGTCAGTGTGTGAGAGACTGGAGGACTGGTGGAAACTGAAAGAGTATTTGCTGTGTGAACAAGGAGGAGACAGCAAGGAGCCTGGATGTGGCTTAGATCAACTGTTCTGTACTAAAGCTGCTTGGTGCTGTGAAACTAAGACTGAAACTGAAACTCCTCTCCTCTGCTTGTGTTTTGCATTTGGAAGAGATTTCTTTTCAGGTGGAGAGGGGGAGTAGAACTCCTTAGTATCAGAGCATGTTAATAATAATAATAATACAGGAAATACTCTAAATGCTCTGATGGTCATTTTGAAAAATCCTTTCTTAGTGAGCATCTAGAAGCCAAGAGGAATATATGGGCCCAATTTCAAGATTGTAGGCTTTACAGTTCTGGAGATTTTGTGATGATGCCTGAGTGGTATTTCACTTTTTATATATAGATATGTATATAGAGAGAGGAAAAAAATACAAAAGCAAATAGTAGGAAAAATAGGGAAGGGAGACGTGTGAAAAAAGAGAGAGAGAAAAGAAAGGAAAGGTATTGACTTTCAACTCCCTTTGGTGCAGTAGAATAAAAAAATAACATCAAACCTCAACTTTTTACTTTTACATAATAGTTTAAACTTTCTATAACAACAAACCTATCTCATTGGTAAAACCCAAAATCAAAGGTTCATTTTTTTCCCCCCACCCTGAGCACAAAAGTCCAGAAGCGGTTTCCAAGTAGAAAGAAAAGTATTTGTGGGTGGGTGTTTTTTTTCCTTGATCAAAGGCGTCCATTGAGCCGTCTTCCATTCGGCAGAATTTCCGTGAATAGCGGAATGCACTTTTAAAGAACGCGCTTTTAAGTTTATCTCAATCTCTTTTAAAAGCCTTTTTGTTTTGTTTTTGTTTTAAGTTACCTTGAAAATGACAGGCCAATGTTTTATCTGTCTGTCTATTGACAGATAGAAAGTCATGTTCCAGCATCAGGTGACTTGTCACAGAAGGCATTTCCATAAATATTGTGCAGCTGCCGAGATGTTAAATGTTGTTGGGGGGGGTGTGCTGTTGTTTGTGTTTTTTCTGTCACCTGCTTTCTCACTTGGAGCGAAGAGGAATGCCGAGGCTAATAAATAAATCAGCAGAAATGCAAGGCGACACAGAATGGAAGACAACCCTGCCTAAGCCAAGAATAATGGTCTTGGGATGACTTGGGGCATGGCACTAAGTCAACACAGTCAAATAAGCAAGAAATGTCCCTTTAATACATCCAACTTTGCCCCCAATGTCCAGGTTACCTTCAACTGGAGAAAAACTTACTCAAATGGAGGAAATTCAATCTGAAAACAAAGTACTCACAAATTGTAAATAAAAATCCACACAAACCACGCTGCAGTAATTAACTGGACAGGGCAGGAGAAGGAATTGCACACTTGATAGCCCAGCAAAACACACACAGCTTGGAAGTCACCAGGAACCCAAATAAGCCTCGATGATACCAGATAATTCACTATTTGCTCCCAACAACGTTGCTGTACGCCGCTTCCCTTTTGAAACACTGTGTTCCCAGCTACAGCTAATGAAGGGAATCAGGGCCCTTTCCTCCCCCGTAAGCCACCCAACCCACGTTGCTCCCTTCTCCATTCCTCCCTGCATGCCCTAGGATGAAGAGGGGGTGGGCCTGGGTCTTCCTCTGAATTCCCTCTCCCTTGCTCTACCTCTCCCCTGCTCTGCCCAGCTGGACTTTGCCCTTCCCCAGTTTCCTCCCCAGCCAACGGAGTCACTCTCCCACTCCCTGTTCAGCCTCCCCCTCCAAAACAGATTCCACAGGGGCATGACAGGTCTGATGGAATTTGGAAGAGGAAGAACCTGCGTTGGGGAGGGAAATCCCACCAGCCAGATGGAAAGCAAAATATACTTTGCCATCTACTTATGACCACAATTGAGCCCAACATTCCTTTTGCTAAGTGAGACATTTGTTAAGCGAGTTTTGGGCCATTTTACAACTTTTCTTGCCACCGTTGTTACGTGAATCATTGCAGTTGTTAAATCAGTAAACGCGGTCGTTAAATGAGTCTGGCTTCCCCATGGACTGAGGTCGCCAAAGGGGATCACATGACCCCGGGACACTGCAACTGTCATAAATACGAGTCAATTGCCAAGGAGCTGAATTTTGACCACGTGGCCATGGGGGCGCTGTAGTGGTCATAGGTGTGAAAACAGCCCTAAGTCACTCTTTTTCAATGCCATTGTAACTTTGGTCACTAAATGAATTGTTGTAAGTCGAGGACTAACTGAATGTCAGAGGGAGAAAATCAGGGTCCAATGCAAGGAAGCAAAACAGCACATAAAGGCGATCAAATCACGATGGAGAATTGAGCAAGGCCACAGCATATAAGAGGAGATGGAAGAAGATGGCGGATGGAGAATCAAAAGCCCCTCTCCTCTACAAACGGAATGAAGAAGGGGAGAAAACTCATATGCTAAAGATAATTATCTTTGTTCCGAGTTCATAAACCGCAGAATGATACCATGTTTCCCCCAAAATACAACCTACCCTGAAAATAAGTCCTAGCTTGATTTTTACACGTGTACTCAATATAAGCCCAATCCCAAAATAAGCCCTAATTAAGATCCCACCCACTCCAGAGTGGTCGAGTAAAAATTAAGCTAGGATGGAGATGGAGGGGGTTGGAGCTGCCACTACTACTTACCTTTGGACAGTTGTAGCCAGGCCTGGCACACCCCGACACCTGCCTTGCCAGTCCATTTCTTCTGCAGCCGGCAAAGCTGGCAAGGCTTTCCTGAGGGCCTCTGGAGCTGATAACAAAGCTCAGGATCGATCCAAAGCTCTTTTATCGGCTGCAGAGGCCTTCAGGAAAGCCTTGCCAGCTGCAGAAAAAGAAGTTCCCGAAGGCCCCTGACAGTGAAAAGAGACCAGGGGGTGATGCAGGCAAGTGAGGTCAGTCAGTGGATGACCTCCCCTGAAAATAAAACCTGGCGCCTTTTTTGGTGGCAAAAAAATTTGTAAGACAGGGTCTTATTTTGGGGGGAAACATGGTAGCAAACTCAGCTTTGGAATATCAAGGACTTCGATGTCCTTTCAGGACAACTTAAGCATCACAGAGGAGAGTCAAATGAATTGGCACTGGAGGCTGGGGTTAGGAACCGTAGGATATTGAATTTAAGGATGCGTCCATTTCACACCAAGCGTTTTCTATCCTGCCCTTCTGCCCCCAGTGTCTCCTACAGTACAAAACAACACAATAATGCAAACTGCACAACAGCCGACTCTAATTTTGCAAGCTGAGATGGCCCCCCGGAAGGAAAAATGGGATGGAGAGAGAGAGAGAGAGAGAGAGAGAGAAAAGAACAGCAAGCTCAAGAAAAAACAGGACTGCTCTGTCCAGCCTGGAGATCATAATTCTTCCAAAAGGGATCAATATTTATATGCATCCGTTGGACTCCAGCCAGTTTAGAAAGTGGAATCTTTTTGTGTCTGCTTGCTTGTTCTGCAGCTTCCGGAAATGATTGCTGGCTGGCTGGCCTTTGAAACTATAAAACCAGGGGTGGGGTATGAACATTTTAGCAACCGGTTCTTTGCCCGGTTGCTGGGTGGGCATGGCTTAGTCAGCCTCCTGCACCATTGTTTTTGCCCTCCCTGGGCTCTGGAGGCCTTCCTCGAGCCTTTGAGAGGGCAGATATAGCCTCCCCGGGCTCCAGAGGCTCTCTGGAGGCTGGAAACGGGCCCGTTTCTGGCCCTCCAGAGCCTATGGAAGGCCCGTTTGTCACCCTCCCCAAGCCTCCATGCACTTCCCTGGGATCCAAAAAGGCCTGTGAGGAGACTCCTGGGGGGGGGGGGGCAGGGTGGGTGAGGCCCGCCAGTCGTTGGAACTACCGGTTCAGCGAAGCAGATGTAAAATTAGCATCCAGCTTGCCTGAATCGGTGCAAACCGGTTGTCAACTCATAAAATATTTCTATGGTCTTTTCAGAGTTGCCAACAGAAAAGGAGGGGGGAGCAGTGCGGCAGCTTGGAAACCGAAAGCGCATTCCATAAAGGTTTTCAAAGATAGCAACTAGGTGACTGAAGTTTCTGCTGTGAAAAATTCTAACTGGAGAGCATGATTGATGACTCTGGCCTATGGACGTGTCCCATTGGAGAATATGAATTATGATACACCCAGGGGGTGGAGGGAAGACCAGGGTCAAGGGTGACAAGGAATGATGTGCCTCAGAGTCGGCTACACCCAGGCAGTGCTGGCATGTTTACTCCTAATAAATCTTCTTTTAAGTTTTGGAAGTTCGGCTCAAGATTTAAATGGGGGTAACCGCCGGAATTCTGATAGCTAGCCGACTCTGACCCTGACACCAGTAGCAGTCCACCCCTGTATAAGATCGACGGAGTACTTGGATGGAGCACCAACAGGAAAATCCCACAGATGTGGACGATTGAAAGAGGCGACGGGAAATAAATTCCCGAGGGCTGCAAAGAAATTTTGGAGGGGGCTGTATCCTTGAAGACATTCCTTCAGAAAGATATTCTTAGATGCACACCGATGGAGCAGAAAATTCCAGTAGGTGGTTTTCCATTAAGTTCGTAGGATGTGTCTGAAAGAGGGACAAAGGAACTCCAGAACAAGGATCACCATTTAGGTGGAGTTTTCAGAGGTGGGATTATCAGAATGCCAAGGCAATTGAGTTCCTTTTACTTTGTTTCTTCCCTCCCTCTCTCTCTTTTTCTCTCTCTCTTTTTTTTTTCTTTTTCCTTTTGGAGGTCGCAGAGGGGAGGGGTGGAAATCCCTTGCAACTTCAGGCCAATCGTGTTCTTCTCCCTAATCCCAACAAGAGGCAGAGATCATTCCTGTAGTATCGCCCGAGGGAGGGGAGGGAGGGTTACCTCAGGGTGCCAAAAGGTCATCAAGGTGTCGTTCAGGTTGGTATTCCATAATGAAAACAGGTGATGTGTCAATGTCATTCACGGGGTTAATCTTTCTCTTCCCTCATCTCGAGATTGCCAAGAGCTTGCCTCTCTCCCTCTCTCCCTCCCTTCTCCCTCTCCCTCTCTCTCCCCTTCCCAACCTCTCTCTCTCCCAATCTCCCTCCCTCTCTCTCCCCTCTCCCTCCTTCCTAAACCCCTCTATGTGTGCCTCTTTCTCCACCCCTCTTTCTCTTCCCCCTCTTCTTCTCTCACTTTTTCTCTTTCTCTCTCTCTCTCTCTCTCCTTCTCCCTCCCTCCCTCCCTCCCTCCCTCCCATCACTGTCTCTTCCCCCCCCTCTTTCTCTCTCGCCTTTTCTTTTTCTTTCTCTCCCCCCTCCCCCACTGAAATAGGCCCAGATGGCGTCTGTTTACTTTGTAGTTCATGAGAAGGGACGGAAGTGATAAAATATTAACAATTTTTCCATACTTCTAGCCTCACCTCGCTTTCATCTTCAGCGAAGCCTCCGCTCATCAGAAGCCGTTCAACCCTCAAACTCACTCTAGTCTTCTAAACCTTATAAAAGATTATTTTGGGGAAATTGGAGGTTGTTCGCCTTAACCAAGGCCAAAATTAAAGATCAAATCCATTCACCGATATGCTACGTTCTACCCCCGTGTGCTGTAAAAACCTGGAAATACTTTTCCCACCCCTCGGATTTCCTTGCTCCCGGTGCAAAATAAAAGCAAGCAAATTCACTCATCCTTTCTTTAGACACCTCCTCAACTGCCGGAGAACGGAGCTCATAATTTACACCACCCTCGGTGGAACTAGCATATCAACCAGGATCGAGCCCACATCACATCCAAGGGAAGAGTTCCTACTTGAGACTTTAAAAAGACTGCTGTAGGGTAACCACGTTGAAATAGGCAGGTGAATCTGCTTCCTGAAATAAGAATATCAGGAGAAACACACCTTTCTCCCCCCCTCCCCCGAGAGAAAAAGCTAACCGTCTTCAAGGCGAATTGATAGTTCAACTCTCAAATTTCAAAGACATTCATGCTTTTATCTAGGACTTAGTTTCCCCCTCCCCAATTCTTTAATAGAATTCTTTCTTGGCCAAGTGTGATTGGACACAGAAGGAATTTGTCTTGGTGCAAATGCTCTCAGTGTATATAAAAGAAAAGATACATTCATCAAGACAAGAGTCAAGAATCATCAGGTACAACACTTAATAATAGTCATAGGGTACAATAAGAATAGAATAGAAATAGAAATAGGGAATGGAATGGAATAGAATAGAAATATGGCATGGCATGGCATGGCATGGCATGGCATGGCATGGCATGGCATGGCATGGCATGGCATAGAATAGAATAGAATAGAATAGAATAGAATAGAATAGAATAGAATAGAATAGAATAGAATAGAATTCTTTTATTGGCCAAGTGTGATTGGACACACAAAGAATTTGTCTTTGGTGCAAATGCTCTCAGTGTCCATAAAAGAAAAGATGCATTTGTCAAGAGTCATACAATCACAAGTGTTTAAAGAACAACAACAGTGTTTGCATTGATTCATTTCAACAACAACAACAACAACATCACACTAACCAAGGAAGCTCTGGAGGAATCTTTCCTTTGTCGCCACATACGATTAACCCAAATTAAGATGTGCATGGGGCACAGTGCTAAGGGGTTATAATGCATTTAGCTCTTTTTCTACCCACCCAAATTCCCAAATTGGATTTTTTTTTTTTTCCGAAAAGGAAGCACCAAGGAAAACGATAACCAAGTTCAAACCCAGCCAATTGAAAATTACACTTTCGGAGACTGTGCTCCAAATCCTTCCCTCTAGCCTGAATTTTTCGAATTTCTGGAGACCGGGACAATCTCTCGGTTTAATCAGTGCTGTTCTTTTTGCTACCTGGGGAGAAAGCTATTCGTTTTAGTGCCGCAAAGATCCACCCTAATGGTGGGTTCTAATGAACAAAATTCCCCAAAGTTTTTCTGGGAAGAAAACTGGAGTTTCTTGAAAACATGGCTCTGAGCCCAGGTTTAGACTGGAGGGGTTAAAGCCCCTTCTGAGTGGTGTGTGTGTGTGTGTGTGTGTGTGGTTGCCCAGTTTTGAGGTCCTTTTGCTCTTTTCTGTTTACTGTTACATTGTTTTATTGTTATTACTGTTTTGGGGGGGTTTTTTGCTTTCTGTTTTTACTTGGGGAACTGTCCAGTGTGGATGGGCAGCAAGGCTCTGTACAAATCTAATAATTAATAATAAAGTTTTGGTGTTCAAAAGCCTGCAAGAAACTTTTAAAAAAAAACTAACCAGGGAAGTGGAGCAAACACCCTCCAATAGAAACTTCCTATTTGAGTTTTCCAACTCCTGGGACATCTTTTAAGGAGCGGTTTCTTGTCATAAAGCAAGCCCTGTCCATCTGCCGGGAGGGAGGGAAGGAAGGAAGGAAGATAGGAAGGAAAGGAGGGAGGGAGGGAGGAAGGAAAAGAAAGGGAAGGAAGGAAGAAGAAAGGGAAGGAAGGAATGAGAGAGGAAGGTATAAAAAGGGGAAGGAAAAGGGAGGGGGAGATCAAAAGAAAGAGGGAGGGGGGGAAGGGAGGATGGATGGAAAGGAAGGAAGGAAAGAAAAAAGAGGGAGGGAGGGAAGGAAAGAAGAAAGGGAAAGAAGGAAGGAAGAGAAAGAGGGAAGGAAGGAAGAAGAAAGGGAAGGAAGGAAGGAAGGAAGGAAGGAAGGAAGGAAGGAAGGAAGGAAGGAAGGAAGGAAGGAGAGAGGGAGGTATAGAAAGGGGAGAGAAAAGGGGAGAGATCAAAAGAAAGATGGAAAGAGGAAGGGAGGGAGGGAGGGAAGGGAGAAGGAAGGATGGATGGAAAGAAGGAAGGTGAGAGGGAGGAAGGGTTGGAAAGAGAAGGAAGGAAAAGGGAGGGAGAGAGCAAAAGAAAGAAGGCAGGAAGGAAGGAATGAAAAAGAGGGAGGGAAGGAAGGAAAAAAGAGAACAGATGGAAGGACAGAAGGAAGGATGAAAAAGAGAGGGAGGGAAGGAAGGAAGAGAAAGAAAGAAGGAAGGAAAGAAAGGGAGGGCGGGAAGGAAAAGGAAAGAAATGGAGGGAAGGAAGGAAGAAAAAGGGAGAGAAGGAAGAGAAAGAAGGAAGGAAAGGAAAGAAATGGAGGGAAGGAAAAGGAAAGAAATGGAGGGAAGGAAGAAAAAGACAGGGAGGGAAGGAAGGAAGAGAAAGGAAGGAAGAGAAAGAAGACAAGCGAGGCAGCTACTCACGATAGAAGATGTACTCGGTGTAGCTGCTCCAGACCTTGTCCTCCCGGTACTGGTTGACGGCGGCGGCGGCGGCGGAGGAGTTGCAGGCCACCATGTGGAAGCCGGCCTCGGCGAGGCGGTCGAAGGCCTGCTCCAGGTAGGTGTACTTCAGGTAGAAGCGGGAGGTGTACTTCTCGGGCGGGCGGTCCGGGTCGCGGCTCTCGTTCAGCGTCTCGCCGAAGATCTCCTTGGCCAGGGCGATGCGGCCGCACACCAGGATGCGGGCCACCCGTCGGAACTTGGCGTCCGCCTGGTGGTCGCGCCCCGCCGCCGAGGAGCCCCGGTAGCCGACGGTGAGGAAGCCCGCCCGCCTCTCGCCGGCCCGGACGGCCCCCGACGACGACGGCGGAGGCGGCCCCAGGTGCTCGGCGCTGCCGGGCGAGGCGCTTCCCTCCAGGTCGCTCTGGCAGCCTTCGTCGTTGAGCGAGCCCTGCTTGGGCACTCGGGGCGAGAGCAGCTGGGCCAGCTCGGCCAGCTGGAAGTGCTCGGCCTCGCGGAGGAGCCGCTCCTTCTCCGGGAAGTGCTCGGGCAGCGCCAGCTGCTTGTCCCGCAGGTAATCCAGCACGTACCTGAAGAGGAA
>NW_020769320.1:9375517-9394187 GCF_900518735.1 Pseudonaja textilis | reverse complement strand
AGGAAGGAAGGAAGGAAGGAAGGAAGGAAGGAAGGAAGGAAGGAAGGAAGGACTGACTGACTGACTAGCAATAGAGAGAGACCAGCTCTCTCTAAGTGGTTTACAGAGTCAACCTCTTGCCGCCAACAATCTGGGTCCTCGTTTGACTGACCTGGGAAAGATGGAAGGCTGAGTCAACCTTGATCCAGTCAGGATCGAACTGCGGGCAATCGTTATATTGCAGAGTTAGCCTGCAACACTAAATGCAAATATTAAATACAATCTTAAATACAATCTTAAATTAACACAGTGTTACAATACAGGTAGTACTCAACATAAAATGACAATTGAGCCCAACATTTATGCTGTTAAGTGAAACACTGCTTAAGTGAATTTCTCGCCTCCATTGTTAAGTGACTCCCTGCAGTGGATACATTAGTTGCCCAGATGTTAAATGAATTGGGCTTCCCCATTGACTTGGCTGGACAGAAGGTCACAAAAGGGGATCATGTGACCCCGAGATGCTGCCACCATCATAAGTATGAGTCCGTGGCCAAGCATCTGAATTTTGATCACATAACCACGGGGATGCTACAAAGGTGGTCACTAGAAAACAGTCATAAGTCACAGTTGTAATGTATAAGTGCTGTTATCACTTTAAACCAGGGGTCAGCTTCTACCGGTTCACCCCGGTTCACGTGAACCGGTAGTTAATTTTATGGCCAGTTCGGTGAACCAGCAAATCCCACCCTAGCTGGCCCCGCCCATCCCTCCACTCCCAGGAGTTGCCATGCAGCCCATTTTGGTTCCCAGGTCAGTGCAGGGCCCATATGGAGGCTTGGGGAATGCAAAAAAATGTGCCTCCCAGAGTCCAGAGAACCTCCGGAGCCCGGGGAGGCCATTTTCGCCGTCCTGGAAGCTCAAGGAAAGCCTCCTGAGCTCAGGGAGGGTTAAAAGCCCGTCCCCCAGCCACTGTGGTGCAGGAGGCTGACTAGGCCATGCCCACCATGGCCACACCCACCCAGCAACCACCCCTGCTTTGAACGATCACTTAAATAAACTGTTGTAAGTCGAGGACTGCCCTGTATTATTAAGGAGGCAGGATTGTCCTTAAAGGCAACAAGATTTTACCCAGAAATATTTTGAAGAGATGTAGCAAAAAAACCAACAACCCATGAATTCCACCCCACCCCACAACATAATTCCGCCGTAAAGCTGCATTTTAAAGCTGAAGCCTCCCAAATGCATCATAAGGACTAAAATACTAAAAAATAGTATGTCAATATACTGAGTAAGGTTAAAGAGGATGGGCTGCGCAGGACAACCTGCATAAAGACAACCTGCACAATGGCACTGAGAGAACAAGCTGTGCAGAACAGCCTCCTAAGCCAACGTGCATAAATAGCACTTATTTAGCGATGCCTTCTCCCATAACGATGTAAATCGTAATTTATTGCCCAGCATATGGTGAGCAGGGACAAAATTGTGCTTTAAGAAAAAAGGGAAGGCACACACACACACACTCTCACACACACACACACACAGCAATGAGATTGGTGGCAATGGATTTGCCTTAAGATCCCAGGTAGGGGCAGGTGTCCAAAATTTTAGCAAAGGGTTCTCTGCCCGGTTGCTGGGTGGGTGTGGTCATGGTGGGTGTAGCCTTAAGTCAGCCTCCTGCACCATGGTGGGGAGGTGTTTTTGCCCTCCCCAGGCTCTGGAGACTTTCCTCAAGCCTCGGGGGGGGGGCAAAAATGGCCTCCCTGGACTCCTGAGGCTCTCTGGAAGCCAGAAACGGGCCCATTTCTGGCCTTCCCGAACTTCCAGGATGCCTGTTTTTCACCCTCCCCGAGCCTCTGCGCATGCCCTGCGCTTAGCATTCAAAACAGGCCACGTGGGGACTCCAGGGAGGGGAGAGGCCAGCCAGGAGTGGGGTTTGGGGGGTTCTCCAAACTGCACAGAATCTTAGTTTAGGGGGTCTCCTGAACCCCTACAAACCTCCAGCGGCCCAGCCCTGATCCCAGGACAGAATCGCACAGAGTTATTGTTCTGACCCAGCTCCCAAACATGGCAATCCCTGTGTATTTAACTCAATGTTCCCTTTATTAGGACCACCATCAACCGCTCTCTCACAGCAGGCTACAAAGTCTCTATGTCCTGTGGAAAGTGATGCTCGCTCCCTTTTTCCCTGAACTGGCCCAACACACCAGGAGTCTCTCTCTCTCTCTCTCTCTCTCCCCACACTTGCAAAAGAAGTCCTGGAAGGTGCGCTCGCTTTCTTCCAGCAGCAGAGACACACACACGCTAAGAAGGTGCTGCAGATTCCAAGAAGACTTCTGATAATTCCCAGACACGATTCGGAGGTGCAGGCTACCAGTGATGGACCAGCAGGGAGATTAATAGTTGTCTGTCACACCTATTCATCTCCTTTTATCCCCAGAGCTAGGGTGGAGCTTCACTAGCAGTGGTGGCTCTTCCGTCCAAAGGACCGGCCCATAGATTTCCATTGCTCTCCTCTCCTCTGCCTTCTGTGCATCCGTGCATCAGGCACTGGACCCAGCTGTTCCTCCTGTTCCTCATCCACCACCTCCAGACCTGGGGGCTGTTGACTCTCCATCTGAGAGCTGACGGACGGCTAAGGCTCCACCTCTGTCTTTCTCTCTCTGCCAGCTCCATTTCCTTTTCCCCCTTGGACCTTTCGGGTTGCCTTGATGCTGACACTAACTCCCACTCCTACTCCTACTCATCCAATTCAGCTGCCGGAGAGGCCACAACAGTTACAGGCAGGAGAATCATGGTGTTAGTTTGGAAAGGAGAAAAAGGATGTGGTATTTTTTTCATTTCAGGTTCATACAGTCCTGTATCCACGACTTGAAGCCAAGTTGAAAGAATTAAAGGGACTTCACCTGATTTTTGTGACTTTGTTGCTTTTGTATCCCACCCTGGGTCATCACCGCTATGTTTTTCCTAAGGTTGCCCAGTTGCTTTAAGATGTTCTACACAAGTTTTGTGTTCAAGTTCCTGTGGCCTCCAAAGTGCCATCTTGGGATGGTCCAACTGTTTGCACCCTTGTTTCCTTAGCATCTCCTGGTGGCAAGAGACACAAAGCAGTTCTTCCTGAGATGCAGGAAAGTCACACCTGGCCATTAAAGATGTAATACGGAATGTCAAAATCATGTGATGTAGTAGTACCACTTTATAAAATCATAGTAAGACCAGATCTGGAAAACCGCATCCAGTTTTGGCCACCACATTACAAAAAAGGTGCTGAGACTTTGGAGAAAGTGCAGAGAAGAGCAACTGAGGTGATTGAAGACATATTGTGATGACCTGGGGCTTGGCACAAGGAAACACAGCCGGAGAACCAGTATGAGTCCCTTTATTGGCACCAACTTTGCCCCCAGTGTTCCATTTACTCTCCGGCCTGAAGAAAAACTCTCCCATGAACCTGCAACAGCCTCTGCCTGCAGACATTCCAGTCCAAACGCTGTAAGCAGAATGAGTGCAGTCAATCACTTCATCAGGGCAAGATAATGAGTCCCAGAAGTGAAGAATCACGGTAATAATTCCAGCAAGGTAAGATAAGCACACAGAAGCACGGCAATAATTCAAACAGTCAGGAGGAATGCTGGAGGGAATTGGGGCCCTTTCCTTCCTTGTAAGTCACACAAGCCACGTTGCTCTCTTCTACATTCTTTCTTGGGATGAAGAGGGGGTGGGCCTGGGTCTTCCTCTGAACTCACTCTCCCTTGTTCTATCTCTCCCCTGCTCTGCCCAGCCTGACTTTGCCCTTCCCCAGTTTCCTCCACAGCCAACGGAGCCACTCTCCCACTCCCTGTCAGCTGTTCGTCTTCCTCCTTGGATTCCGACTCCAATGGGGGCATGACACATATGAAGAACGGTTGCAGGAACTGGGTATGGCTAGCCTAGAGAAGAGAAGGATTGGGGTGACACGATAGCCATTTTCTCTTCCTGTTCTCACTTAGGTCTATGTGAATTCTATGATTCGGAAAGCTATTCTACGAAAATTATTATTATTATTATTATTTATATCAAGGAAATATTAGAACACACGAATAAATCAGGGGTTCAAAGTCAAATCCCAGGGATTTAGCTTTGCTTTCAAAAGGCAAGCCCCATTTGTCATTCACTTTTAGTAATTATGTGACCATTTTGCCTAGGAAATGAATAAATTTATTTAAATCATAAATCCATAAATGAGAATAATAAAGAGAATGAAATGATAAATATTGCTAGCCCTCTGCGTGCCGGGGTTAGTGTGTGCCCCTGCATAAATAAGTTCTTTGATTTTTGTCAAATCTTTCAAGATTTGATATATTTGGGAAGGGGAGGGAGAGTGCAACAATATAATTTAGAGTCTACATCAATCCGCAAGCCACTTTGTATTATTTTGCACTGTGAGATCATTTTTCTGGGTGAAAGCTAACCTGTTTCATGATAAATAAGAAAATTTTACTTATAGATTCCATTTCAAGTATCCTATATCTTTGTAAAGAAAGATCTGTGAAGAAAATATTGCCTATTTTCCTTGAAGTGAGAATAAGCTATGTTATGGAGTCATAGGGGATTTACAGATTAATATATCCAAGAAATTGTATAATGCATAAGTTCTATGATGGAAGGCTGTTGAAATGCCTCTCTAAAAATAGCTGGAGGTATAAAGAAATAAATAGGATAAGATTTGTTTATTTGGTTTTTTCAATGAGGTATTACAGTTATAACTTGAACGTATATCGATAAATTGCTGTGTTAAACCATAAAGGGTTTAGATTCAATTAAATTTGAGTCAGAAATATATAAAATGAGAATGCAAGCAGGCACAAATTGGAAGCATTGAACTGTTTCATGCACGTTTAATCTGGATTTGAAGAGATTCTAGTAGTTAATCTCAAACATAGATTAATCAAAAACTAGATTCTGTAATGTTTACTGTTGTGTAGTGGGCTTCAGAAGGCAAGAACCAGACCAGCATAGCTGCAACAGCATTTATTGACTCAAAACTGGAAGTGAGGAAACTAAACATTAGATCTTGAGGACAGGGGTGGGATTCAAATTACTTAACAACCGGTTCTGTGGGCATGGCCTAATTTGTGAGTGTGGCTTGGTGGCCATGTGAGAGCACCTTTTACCCAAAATCAGGCAAAGCAGACTGAGTTGCTCGCAGAATCACAAGATTCACTCACAGATCTACCTTTCTGCAATCTGCTGCCTGAGTCTGCACTGAAAAATAGAAGCTTCAGTCCTAAGGAGGGTTCAGCTCTGCTCTCAGGCCACTTCTTCCCCACCGCCCCCCAATCCCCTGAATACCAGCCCTGACTGGGCCTCAGGGAAGCCTCCTGGGCGAAGGCAAAGCAGTACAACAGCGATTTAGATTAGCTAGAAAGCAGAAATCTGACAGGAGGGGAGGGGCCAGCCAGTGGTGCGATTTGCCAGTTCTCCAAACTGTACAGAATCATAACAACCGGTTCTATAGAACTGGTCTGAACTGGTAGAATCCCACCCCTGCTTGAGGACCTCTTGCTAACACCTCTGCCATTAACCCCTGGATCTATTCGGCGTACTTCATTGGCCATTGTCCTTTTCCTTGGAGGCCAGTGAGGTCTCCAAGCTTGGCCATGTGTCAGACCTGTGGACTTCAACTCCCAGAATTCCTCAGCCAGTATGAAAGTGAGCAAACTCACTTACTGTGACTGGCTGGGGAATAGCCCAGCCCTGCCTGGCAGCTTCCATTTCATTTTCATAATGATCCAGGCAAGAATAATTGTCCAGAGAGGTGACAAATCCCACTGACAAAAGTCTACATACAGAGGGTGTTCCTTTGGTCGAAGACTTGGAAAAGCGAATAAATAAATAAATGTAGGGCCCCGATGAAAGTTTGATGACTAAAAGGCAACCGGATAGATCTACTGTTCTCCTTGGCTGGTCAAATGAGAAAAGGAGGTTGAATATGATACGATGTTGATAAGCTAAAGAGGTGAGTGGCTAAAAAAAAAAAAGGCATTTACATCATTGAAATAAGAGCCGTGTCAGAATGGTATTCAGCAGGTGGTTTTCTTGCAGACTTTTCATGACCCAGCTAGGTAACATCATCAGTGCTAGGAGGAGGAAGACCAGAGCTGGTATTCAGCCAGTTTGGACCACTTCTGGAGAACCGGTAGCAGAAATTTGGAGAACCGGCAAATCCCACCTCTGACTGGCCCCACCAACCCCATCTATTCTCCGCCTCCCATTGAGTCCCAGCTGATTGGCTGGGTCTTCTTTGGTTGCCTTGCACAGGAGAATGGAGCTGAAAAGCAGGTTAGTGGGGTTGGGAGAGAATGGAAAGTTGCAGTATCCTTCCCCCAGGAGTGAGGAAGGAGTGGAGACTATGCAGTATCCTTCCCCTGCCACGCCCACCAAGCCCACAGAACCAGTAGTAAAAAAAATCTGAATCCCACCACTGACCCATGCCCTATTTATTTGCTTGCAGATGAATGTGAATACAAGTCGGCTAGTTGCAAAAGTTATAATTAAGGCAATGTTAGTTCTAGGTTTTTTTTTTTTTAAGTAGTAAAGTCGTCTGTAGAGATTCTCAGTCATCCAGGTCATGGGAAAACTGCAGTCTTCCAATATTTGAGGGGCTGCCCCAGAGAGGAGGAGGGGGTCAAGCTATTTAATAAAGCCCCTGAAGGCCAGACAAGGAATAATGGATGGAAACTGATCAAGGAGAGATTCAACCTGGAAATAAGGAGAAACGTTCTGACAGTGAGAACAATCAACCGATGGAACAGAAGTTGCCCTCGGAAGTTGTGGGAGCTTCAACACTGGAAGCTTTCGAGAAGAGACTGGACTGCCATCTGTCAGGAATGGTGTAGAGTCTCCTGCTTGGGTGGGGGGTTGGACTAGATGACCTCCAAGGTCCCTTCCAACTCTGTTATACTGTTAATCTTCCCCTCAAATGGAGCTGCGGATGTTTTGAGTGGATGTTTCTTTCTTTTTCTTTTTTGCTGGGAAATTTGCAATGATAAACGTGGGTTTTATGTTACAATGCTGGGAAGCAATTGTGGTTATAGAACTCCAGAAGCAAAACAAAAACCCCAAATGGACATCCTCTTCCAATTCAGTTAAGCGGACTTGATGTAAATTTATAACAATGATTAAGAATTAAACATCATTAAGTAGAACATAAAGAAAATGGGTACCAACATGGAGACAGCCACAACTTCTTGGCTTTCAGAAGTTGTGAGTGCTCCATAAGTGGAAGTTTTTAAGAAGAGCCTGGGCAGCCATTTGTCTGAAATGATATAGGGTCTCCCAGGGGTGGCATTCAAATTTTTTTTAACAACTAGTTCTGTGGGTGTGGCTAGGTGGCCATGTGACTGGGTGGATGTGGCTTTTTTTTGCAGCAACCACCACCACCCCGTTGTTGTTGTTGTTTTTGCCTCCTGGGCCTTTGGGAAGCCTCCTGGGTGAAGCAGTAAGACAGTGAGGGGGATCCCAGAACAGCTGATCGTCAGAACAGGTGATTGTTGGGAGGAGAGAAAAAAAGGAAATACCTTAAAGAATGACTGGGCGGAGGAGAACACAGTCAGTGATGTCAGGCATGTGCAATAAGGACTGACTGGCCAGGGAGGGGGGGGGAGGCGGGGGGGGGGGGGGGGCATCCAGGGGCACAATTTGCTGGTTCTTCAGAATTACGCCATATTGTAACAACCGGTTCTATACAACAGTCCAAACCAGTAGAGTCCCACCCCTGGGGTCTCCTGCTGGAATAGGAGGTTAGAAGACCTCCAATATAGGAGTCGGATTCTACCGGTTCGGACCGGTTCAGGAGAACCGGTAGTTACAGCAATGATTTGGCCGCATCCATACACCCCTGCTCTTTTCTGTCCTTTATTTCCGGGGTTTTCAGCTCAGCCGATTTGCCTGGCACGGCAATTCCGCTCGATTTACTCACTGGGGCTGCATTTGAAGGTAAGTATTGGACCTCAAAATGGACATTTTAAAATGCTGCCCACCTGTGCAAAGTGCTCACAGAACTGGTTGTTACACCAGTGGAATTTCACCCCTGCTCCAATATCCCTTCAAATGCTGGTATTCTGTATTCTATATGACTCTTTAAGTTCAAAGATAATTAAGGACAACTGGAATAGAAAGGCCAAATCATTTGGCTTCAAAAATAACAACAACAACAACAACAACAACAACAAAAGGAAACATATAAAATAATAGGTTAACAGAGTTGGAAGGGACCTTGGAGGTCTTCTAGTCCAACCCTCTTTTTAAGCAGGGGATCCTAGACCATTTTAGACAAATGGCTGTCAGAGGCCTGAGGTATATCACTTCAAGTGAGACCTGGTGATTCTGAATTTTTCACTCTCTTAAAAATTCATTTGAGGAATATATTAAGCACCCTTGCTGCTGTCTTCATTAATGGGTCGGTATTTTTTATTTTCTGTGAGCTGACTTGAAAGACAAAACTTGCCTGATCAATAATCTTTTTGGGAAATGTAAATCAAGGATCTGTCTTCAGAAATCGATTTTCTAGCTCTGCATCTTCAGCAAAAACCTGTGATGACCCAGGGTGTGGCACAAAGGCAACATAGTCAAGATAATCAGTAGGAGTCCCTTTGTTAGCTACAACTTTGCTACCCATGTCCTGGTTACTTTCTGGACTGGAGAAAAACTCTCTCAGGAACAGCCTTTGGCTGCAGAGACTCAAGTCCAAAACATGGTCAAGAAAAGCTGCAACTATAAGTCCAATTCAAGGCAAAATGAGGTAATTAGTCCAGCAGAAGAAGAGAACGAATTCCAGACATGAAGGAACAGCAGTAATTCAACACAGGAACACAGATAAGCAAAGCCAACACAAGATAAACTCACGTTTGTTCCCAGCAGCTGCCGCACTCAGCATGCATCTCTTTTAAACTCTTATTCCCAGATGTGGCTAATGAAGGGAATCAGGACCCTTTCCTCCCCCGTAAGCCACCCAACCCACGTTGCTCTCTTCTCTGTTCCTCCCTGTGTGCCCTAGAATGATGAGGGAGTGGGCCTAGATCTTCCTCTGAACCCCCTCTCCCTTGTTCTACCACTCCCCTGCTCTGCTCAGCTGGACTTTGCCCTTCCCCAGTTTCCTCCACAGCCAAAGGAGCCACACTCCCACTGCCTGTCAGCTGTTTATCTTCCTCCTCGGATTCAGACTCCGACAGGGGCATGACAGAACCATCAAACCCTTAAGGCAGGAGAGAGAGAGAGACAGAGACAGAGACAGAGACAGACAAAGACAGAGAGAGATTGTAAGTGGCTAACTTCATTTGTTAAGTGAGTTTGGCCTCATTTTACAGCCTTTCTTGCCACCGTTGTTAAGTTGTTGAATCCCTGCAGTTGTTAAGCTAGTAGCCCAGTTGTTAAGTGAATCTGGATTCCCCATAGACTCTGCTTGTCAGAAGGTCACAAAAGCGGATCACACAACCATCATAAATATGAACCAGTGGCCAAGCGTCCGAATTTTCATCACGGAGCCATTGAGATCTTGCAAGAGGTTGCAACTGTGAGAAACAGTCGTAAGGCACATTTTTGAATGCTGTGGGAACTTTGAAGGTCACTAAATGAACTGTCGTAAGTCGAGGACGACCTGTGCTAGTTCAGGCCATTACTAAATATATCTTTGTTGCAGTTCTCTCCTCGAATCGAATAAAAATGTAATCATTTGGAATGGTTAAGAATATTCAGTGTTCCATTTGTCCTTAGGTATTCTGAGAAGTTATTATGGCCATGATCATGAAGAATCTTTCAATTTCCCTTTCTCAGCTATTTTTAACAGTCGGTAGATTTCTGCCTTCAGATTTCCATAAGAAAATCCTAAATTATACCATTATGCATAGATAAGGAGATTTTATTTATATATATATATATACTTTTCAAATCCACTGCAATGAAGAAAATATGAAGAGAGTATCATTTAACCACACTAGGCCAATCATTATTATCTATTTAGACCATTTAGTCAAAAAGAAGACCACTCTAAATGTACTTTCATCCTATAAAGAATGAGTAGATGGGAGGAGGGGGAAAATCACACTGATGAAAATAAATCATTGCAATATAATGCACCTTTTATCAAATTAATAGACTGCCCACCTGCATCTGCCAATCATTCTCTTGCACAAAAGACACAAATGCATGAATATACTTGTGCACATATATTCCACCTCTTCTTCCCGAACAAAAATCAAAAGAAGAAAAAAATACTGTGAGGGAAATGCGATGCGGCTGGGATGAAGAAAAAGGATAGTAGCAATAAGAAAGGAAGGAAAGAGATAAGGGGGAAGAAAATTGTGAGAGGGGAAGGGAAGGGAAGGGGGAGAAGAGAGGGAGGGAGGGAGGAAGGAAGGAAGGTAGGATGGTAGGAAGGAAGGAAGGAAAGGAAGGAAGGAAGGAAGGAAGGAAGGAAGGAACGAACGAAGGAAGGAAGGAACGAACGAAGGAACGAAGAAAGAAGAGCGAGGGATAGGAAGGAAAGGGGAGAAGAGAACAAAGGAAGGGAGGAAGGAAGAGAAAGGGAGAAGAGAAGGGAGGGAGAGAGGGAGGGAGGGAGGGAGATATCAGGAGGGAAAGTGGAAAAGAGAAGGAAGGGAGTCCGTTTCTTAGTAGCTACTTAACTAACAATAATTCATCTGGAACAGTAGAATGTAGGATGGCCAAATCTAGCTTAGAACTAGAGAAAATAGAAAGCCACTTCAATTTTGTAAAAATAATGAAATCACCATCATCATCATCATCATCATCATCATCATCATCATCATCATCATGCAATACCTGTGCATTTCTGAATGTAACACATTTATAATTGTACCGTAAGGTTTATTAAATTTATACCTTTAACAAATAATAACAATGATTTACGGAAGGTGGGCAACAGCTGTTTTATAAGGACTGCAGGTAGGCCAGTGAGCCCTACTTAACCCCAATTATTACTTCTGTTAGAAAAATAACTGGACTTCTAATCGACGGCTTCCAGGAAAGACCCAGAGAGGATTTGGCTTCATGCCTTCACACATTATTGCCATCTGGCTGTTTTGAAATTTTGCAAGCTCTAAACACTAATTATGTAGCAACTGATAACTCTATTGGCCTTTGGGAAAACCAAATGGGCAGGCCAATGGCCTAGTCATCCTGGCATTAGCTAAAGCCAGTGTGCTCAGATAGCCCCAAAGTAGGCCATTATTTATGCTGGGAGAGGTGCTCAGGGAAGGACTAGAAAGTTCTTGAACAAAATTCATGAAGAACTACAATCAGTGATGGGATTCAACCGGTGTAACAACCAGTTCACTCAAACCAGTCTGAACCGGCTGAATCCTACCCCTAACTACAACTTCTCTCCCCCATTTGCCATTTCCTCACTCTTTACTAGTCTTCCTGATAGCTTTACTTGTTCTGTTGGCTATATTCCTTCCAAGTGTTACTATTATCCTTCCTTCCTTCCTTTCTTTCTTTCTTTCTTTCTTTCTTTCTTTCTTTCTTTCTTTCTTTCTTTCTTTCTTTCTTTTTAAAATTTTTGGCTTAGCTTTTTTGCTGTGTGGCTTAATTACCTCTTTTTTATTTGTTTATGCAGAAGGTTTATATGCAACCTGGTGTTTCTTTTTTCTTTTTTTAATGTGAATTGTGCAGGCTCACGAGGTTTTTAAAAACCCTAGAAAGATAAAACCAGGAAGAGAGCCTAGAATAATAAAAAGTAATAAAAAGCAGCCATGAAAAATGCACGGAATTAAGACGGGGCAATTAAAATAGCATGATAAAACCAGCAACGGAACAGCACAAAAACCAAGGTCTTTGCTAAAGGCTTTTTACGAGAATCAATCTGAATAGAGCTGGATGGGACCTTGGAGGTCTTCTAGTCCAGCCCCCTGCTTAAGCATGGGAACTAATAGAATCTCAGACAAGTGACTGGCCAGTCTCTTCTTAAAAACCTCCCCACAGCTTCTGAAGGCAAGTCATTCCACCAGTGGTGGGATTCAAAAATTTTTACTACTGGTTCTGTGGGCGTGGCTTGGTGGGCATGGCAGGGGAAGGATACTGCAAAATCCCCCTTCCCTTCCCACCCCACTAACCTGCTTTCCAGCTCCCTTCTCCTGTACAGGGCAACAAAAGATGACCCAGCCAATCAGCTGGGACTCGAGAGGCAGAGAATGGAAGGGGGGTGGAGCCAGTCAGAGGTGGTATTTGCCGGTTCTCCAAACTACTCCAAAGTTCCACTAACGGTTCTCCAGAACTGATCAGAACCGGCTGAATACCACCTCTGGTTCTCACTGTCGTACATTTGCAACGAGTGAAATTGTGGGTGGGTGCTTTTTTTCTGCAGTGGCTTCCAATGCTCTTTTGAGAATAAAAACTTTCCATGAACGGAAGAAAAACGAAGCATGAGGTGGCAAATTTTAAACAACATTACCCCCAAAGCCTAGTAGCAATGCTTTGCAAAGAGTCCACAACTCAAATGATTCAGGTAGGATTAAAGCAAGTTTGAATGAATTGATGGAACGCTGGGATAAAGGTGTAATCAGATCGTTTTTCTGATATTTCATTCATCCCGCAGTCTCGTGTTTTATGATGCTCATTATCTCCGGCAAGTTATTTTGCATTCTGCAGGAGGACGTGTTTGCTGGGAACGTACTGTTTGTTGCAAATTCTTTCCCCGTAGAACGGCGGCGTTTGGAACGCGGCGTGTGCCAATTCAATCCCGCTTTCCCGAAGATATATTTAGGAATTACTTTTGCTCTGCAAAGCATGGTTTCCACGATGACAGCAGGCGGTAGTTTAGTGGCAATTTTAGAATCAAACATCCCTGTAAATTATGTACAGCACAATGGAATTTTACAAAGCAGGTTCTCTTTTTTAAAAAATAAATAAAATAAAAGAGAAACCGGCTTCCCAGTGGATTGAAATACATCATTTGCTCATGTCAGGCTATAATAAAATGTTCTTGCAGCCCTGTCCCATTGTGCTAATTCTTCACCATGGTGGTAATTTCATTTCAAACACATTTTTTCATACTCAAATAAACGGATTGTGAGCTCATATGCACACTGGAAAATGCAAGAGGCAGAAGCTGGTGGATGATTCGTTTCTAACTAATTAGGTTAAATTTAATGATTGTGTGTGGAGCCCCTTTCTTTCAAGTCATCCCTCGCTAAGCTTTGCTTTCTTCTATGACTCTTCCACTTTCCTGATTTGGTTTACTTTTTAGTCTCTGCATCCTTCCGTCAGACAGCGAGCTGCTGGGGCAAGATCTGAGGCAGGTAGCGGGCTCCGTCACACATTTATTTTATTGATTTGACAGAATAACAGAGTTGGGAGGGACCTTGTCAGTCATCTAGTCCATAACGTGGGACTGCCATAACGTGGGAAAGTTGGAGCAATAAAGGGGCATTTTGAACTATCAGCTGATTATGCTGCCTTTGTGCCTTGCCCTGGGTCATCACACAGGTGGATCATGTCTCAAACCTCACTCCCAATCTCCCCATGAAGGAAACCTAACGTCAACTCATAAAATATTTCTATGGTCTTTTCTGAGTTGCCAACAGAAAGGGAGGGGGAAGGAGTGCAGCAGCTTGCAAAACCGAAAGTGCATTCCACAAATGTTTTCCAAGATAGTAACTAGGTGACTGAAGTTTCTGCCATGCAAAATTCTAACTGGAGAGCTTGATGACTCTGGGCTATGGATGTGTCCCATTGGAGAATATGAATTATGATACACCCGAGGGGTGGGGGGAAACCAGGGTCAAGGGTGACAAAGAATGATGTGTCTCAGAGTCGGCTGTACCCAGGCAATGCTGGCATGTTAACTCCCAATAAATCCTTTTGAAGTTTTGAAAATTCGGCTAGGGACTCATGATTTAAATGGGGGTAACTGCCAGAATCCTGACATCTAATACCATGGAACCTTGGGTCACAACCTTGGGTAATCCATTCCAGGACTATGGTCACAACTGATTTGGTTGTGACCAGAAGCACGATTGTCTGCACATGCATGGACAAGAATTGGTGTCGAACGGTAAATCGCCCATGGCAGGAAAAATCACCGCAGCTGTGTCTGGTCACCACCTGAAGATGTGTTTGTGACTAGAAACAAAACTTTGCAGAAAATTCTGTTTGTCACCTGATTTGGTCATGAACAGAAGTGTTCATGACCCAGGGTTCCACTGTACATCCTGCTGAGAAAAAATGCATTAACTGAGCATTAGGACTGTGGCATCCTTGGTGCTCTCTGAGCTTGGTGGTTTTCTTACAGACGTCACATTACCACTATGTAACGTGATCAGTGCTGGAAGAGAGTGGGGTTTGCTCTCTTTTTATATGCTGTTGGCTTGCTCTGTCAGTATTGGTGAGAGTATTCTTCGTGGTTTCCTGATGAGGTATCCAGATAAGTAGAGAATAACACCAAGGTTAATCGATCAATTAATTGTTTACTTCTTGACCCGCAATCAAAAAGTAAGCAATAAACAATACGCAATCAAGGAACTACCAACTCAGACAATCAATCAAACAGTAAACAATGGCCCAGTAAGAAATTACCAAGAAGAAACCAACACTCCCACGAATACGAACAATACCAGCCACTAGTATATAAACAGAGAGTAAATCCCACTCCTTTTTAGCACTGATGATGTTAGCTAGTTTAGAAATGATACATCTATAAGAAAACCATCAAGCTCAGAGAGCACCAAGGACCTCAGATTTCAACGCTAAGCTCCAACTATTGTCTTCTACTAGTGTTATTTAAAACCAGCTTATTTAAACCTGGCTTATTTAAAACCAGTTCTGCAGGATGGGGTAAACAGTATGGATTCATTCACATGATGCACAAATCATGGTAATATTTTGCTTACCAATGTTTACTGAATAGATCAAACTGATTTATCTGGCACAATGGGTTACTTCTATGGCTTTGGAGAAATTCAGGTTCAATCTCTGCCTTGAGGAATTTTAAGTTTAACTGAGTAGGAAAGTCTAATAGAATAGGTAAATTTAATTGATTAAGGTTAATGTTAAGATAAACATGATTGTGAATTCTGTTGTGTTACCTTTCAAATTTTTTTTTGTTTATTGTAGCAATATGAATAAATCACGTCTTCTGAAAGGAGTCAGAATTACCAGGGCAGCCATGTGAAAAATATTCATTTATTCAGATGTGACATACCATAGCATTGTTCAGTTACTTTCTTTATTCTTGTAATATGGCTCCTTTATACTGACATAACTGTGACACATTATAATAATTTGCTATAAAAATGACAATAAGAATCTCAAAGGAATGCATTTCAGAGCAATGCGTGGTTTCAATATTATTATTTTTTAAATTTTTATACTGACATAACTGTGATACATTATAATAATTTGCTATAAAAATGACAATAAGAATCTCAAAGGAGTGCATTTCAGAGCAATGTGTGGTTTCAATATTACTATTTTTTAAATGCTACCATATACGGTATATGTACAACTTTTTTCTTTTTACAACCCCTGTAATCCCTTAATTTGAGGTAGAGTCAAGGCGACTGAATAGAGTTGAGTGTTTACTGGCTGGACGCCCTTCCTAATGCCTACAGGGGGTTCACAGCAGTGGTGGTATGCTTCCGGTTTGGACTGGTTCACCTGAACCGGTAGTAAAAAAAAAAAAAAAGCCTCATACGATCAGCTGAGAAGAGGAAAAAGACAATCAGCTGAGAGGAGAAAGAAGAGAAAAGTGCAGGATTGGCCCTCCCATCCACCCATGTGCTTTTATCTTCTTTATCCTCTCAGTGGATTGGCTATGCAGGCCTCAGCTGGTGTGTGGAAAGCTGCGTGTGAACTACCGAACCAGTATTGGAACAGATAGGATCCAACTGCTGGTTCACGGCAGATATTTTCTCTTTGCACTACAGCTAGTCCTTGGCTTACCACAGTTCATTTAGTCATTCTCATCATCATCATCATCATTTAACAACCCCATAATCCCTTGTGATGCGGTGAAGTCTGGGTAAATGAATGGAGCTAGCCGAGTGTTTTAATGGCCGGATGCCTTACCTGTTGCCAATGCAGAGGTTTTTTTTTTTAGCATATATATTCTCAGTGTGCCCCAAGAGAGAGAAATAGCTGCCTCTACCTAGTATCGAACTCACAGCCTCCTGATTGTCAGACGAGAACTCCACCTCTAGGCCACCACACCAATTCATTTAGTGACCGTTCAAAAGTTACAACGGCACTGAAAAAATGTGACGGAGGACTGTTTTTCACAGGTACAACCATTGCAGCATCCCCACAGTCATGCAATCAAAATTCAGGTGTTTGGTAACCGGTTCATATTTAGGACTGTTGCTGTGTCCCAAGGTCACGTGATTCCCCTTTGGTGACTTTCTGTTAAGCCATGTCAACAAGGAAGCCGGGTTCACTGACCCACCGAATTCAGCGATAAACTTATCAACTGCAATGATTTGCTTACAAAAGTGGCAAGAAGAGGTCGTAAAATGGGGCAAAACTCATTTAGCAACGGTCTCGCTTAACAACAGAAATTTCGGGCTCCATTGGGGGACGCGGTGGCTCAGCGGCTAAGACACTGAGCTTGTCGATCAGAAAGGTCAGCAGTTTGGTGGTTCGAATCCCCAGTGCTGCATCATGCAATGAGCTTCCGTTCCTTGTCCCAGCTTCTGTCAACCTAGCAGTTCGAAAGCATGTAAAAAAAATGCAAGTAGAAAAATGGGGACCCCCTTTGGAGGGAAGGGAACAGCATTCCGTGTGCTTTCGAAAGCTTTGAGTCCTGCCGGCCACATGACCGTGAAGACGTCTTCGGACAGTGCTGGCTCTTCAGCTTTGTAACAGAGATGAGCACTGCCCCCTAGAGCCGGGAACGACTAGCACATAGGTGCGAGGGGAACTTTTACCTTATTGTGGTCCCAAGCCAGGGACTACCTGTAGTCCTTTGAGTTGTTCTAGGCTCTGGTGGGTGTTGGATTTGATGGTATCCAACCACTGTGATCTGTGGTGGCCTGGTCTCCTTTTACTGCTAACTCTTTCCCACAGAATTGCTTTCTCCCGTGAATTCCCCCAGATGACATGGCCAAAATAAGTGACTTTTGTCATTTTGCCTTCCAGGGACACACCTGAGGTTATGTGTTCCCATGTTTGCTTGTTGGTCACCATCAACATCTTTGTAATACTGTGGTACTACAGGGTCTTCCCCCACGACCACCAAATACTTTCCTGGCAGCAAACTGTTTTTTTAGATTCGTACTATTTCCCTTGCACTTTCTAAAATGTTTATATGCACCTTTTAAAGCGAGCAAGCAAACAAACAAACAAACCGTTCAGCTTTTCATGCTTTTAAAACAAACATTTACAGCTCAAAGTTTCAACTCTGCAATTACAAGCATTCTCTTCCTGGTTGTATTTCATTTTCATCCATTAGGGAAATAAAATGTAAATCGTAACATCTTGTATTGTTAATGAAGTTTAATGCATATTGGGGGCAAAGAGAAGAGAACAAAAACCATTAAAGGGAACAAATGGATGGCTACAAAAATTGATAGCGGGTTCTCTCTCTCCTCCCCTCCCTCCCTCTCTCTCTCTCTGTCTTCAATGCAAGACTCTTTGGGGATCATTGTTATGCTTCAGGTTTGTTCTGTTCAACTACTCACATCTATTAAGTGCCCACCATGCACACGCTAGTCTTCTATACAAGCAGTTAGACCAGAGTTGTCCAACCTTGGCTACTTTATTTGAATGCTTTATTTGGCCATGTGCTGTTGTACACATGAGGAATTTGACTCAGGTGGTGAAGCTCTCTATGCGCAAGCAAAGCAACAAAGGAGTAGGAGAGGATTGTGCATAAGCGCACGATCGTGCCTACCGTCCCTGTCCTATTCTCCCCATTTATTCATATCTATTTCCTGTACTCATACTCATGTTTATTCTTAGACCTATTATCTTGTAAATGATTGACAAATCAAATCAATAAATAAAATAAATAGGATAGGATAGGGCAGTGGTAGCTAATCTTTTTGGGCTCCTGTGCCAAAAATTGCACGCGTGCCAGCATGCACACACTTATGTTCTAGCATCCAGAATGCAATGCATGCCACCCCATCCCCCCCATGCCACCCCCTTACGTGCACTGCACCTCACAGCTGATTTTTGGGCTGGTTTGAGGCCTGTTTTGGTCTCCCAGAGGCTTGGAAAAAGTATTACAGGAAGTGACCAAATGGGCCTATTTTTCAGCCTGCAAAAGCTTTCCTCAAGCCTCTGGGAGGCCAAAAAAGGACTCAAATGAGCCGAAAAATCAGCTATGAGGCACGCACATGCACAGTGAGATAAGTTTTCCTGCAGCTCGCATGCTGGCACAAATGGCTGTGCATGCCACTTGTGGCATGCGTGCCATAGATCCGCCATCATGGGGATAGGGTAAGGTAGGGTAGAGTAGGATAGGGTAGTATAAGTGAAGGGTGGGACAGGGCAGGGTAAGGTAGAGTAGGGTAGTGTACTATATCATACCATAAGGTAGGGTAGGGTAGGGTAAGGTAAGGTAGCATAGTGCAGCATAGCATAGGGTAGGGTAGAGTAGAGTAGGGTAAGGTAGAGTAGTGTAACATAGCATAGCATAGAGTAGAGTAGGATAGGATAAGGTAGGGTAGGGTACCATAGCATAGGGTAAGCTAGAGTA
>NW_020769320.1:9361955-9375507 GCF_900518735.1 Pseudonaja textilis | reverse complement strand
TAGGATAAGGTAGGGTAGGGTACCATAGCATAGGGTAAGCTAGAGTAGGATAGAGTAGGGTACGGTAGCATAGGGTAGGGTAGGGTAAGGTAGAGTAGCATAGCTTAGAGTAAGGTAGGATAGGGTAGAGTAGATTAGGGTAGGGTAAGGTACCGTAGAGTAGCATAGTGTAGGGTAGGGTAGGCTAGGGTAAGTTAAGGTAGCGTAGTGTAGCATAGCGTAGCGTAGGGTAGGGTAGAGTAAGGCAGGTTAGTGTAACATAGCATAGCGTAGAGTAGGATAGGATAAGGTAAGGTAGGGTAGCATAGCATAGGGTAAGGTAGAGTAGGGTAGAGTAGGGTAAGGTAGCATAGGGTAGGGTAGGGTAAGGTAGAGTAACATAGCATAGAGTAGGGTAGGATAGGGTAGAGTAGATTAGGGTAGAGCAAGGTATTGTAGAGTAGCATGGCGTAGGGTAGGGTAGGGTAGGATGGAACAGGACAGGACAGACAGAACAGAACAGAACAGAATTCTTTATTGGCCAAGTGATTGGACACCCAAGGAATTTGTCTCTGGTGTATAAGTTCTCAGTATACATATAAACAGCAACTGGACTTTCTGGTTTTTCTTTGAAGACGTTTCGCTTCTCATCTGAGAAGCTGAAGAAGATGGAAGAATTCTTGGATGAGAAGCGAAATGTTTTCAAAGAAAAACCAGAAAGTCCAGTTGTCTCTTCAAGAGGCACCTTTGGGAACAACCATGACCTGGAGGGATGAGAATCTCCATAGACATATAATCAGCAAGTCATAGGTGATAAATCATAGTTACAATCATTCATCATATGTTACAAACCACAACTGATCAATTATAAAAAACCAACAGAAGAAGCTCGTAAGAAAGATGAGAAACGATGAGAAATGAGACAGGACTGTGGGAATTAAGTGTTCTGCAGAGTAATGGCTGGTGTGTGTGTGTAATGGTACCCATGCTGGCTCAGGAATTCTGGGAGTTGAAGTCCACAAGTCATAAAAGCAACCTAGTTCCCACCACTGCAGTCGAGAAAAGACACTACCTCAGGTGGGATTAAAAATTTTTAAAAACTGTTTCTGTGGGTGTGACTAGGTGGGCATGGCCATGGGTGGGTGTGGCTTCTTTTTGGGCAGCATATACACACACACACACTGGGATTTTTTGCCTCCTGGGCCTCAGGGAAGCCTTCTGGGTGAAGCAGTAAGACAGCAAGGGGGATCCCAGCACAGCTGATCATCGGAACAGCTGATTGTTGGGAGGGGAAAAAAAGAAATACCTTAAGGAGTGACTGGGCGGGGGAGAACGCAGTCAGCAATGTTGGGCATACGTGCGATGTCACACATGCGCGATAAGGACTGATTGGGAAGGGAGGGAGGGTGGAGAAGAGTGGGCGGAGAGGGGCAGGGCCAGCCAGGGGCACAATTTGCCGGTTCTCCAAACCGCGCAGAATCATAATAACCGGTTCAAACCAGTAGAAACCAGTAGAATCCCACCCCTGCGCCACATCCTGCTATGACAGCAAAGCTCAGAAAATGGTTATGAGGGCCAAAAGGCCATAGAGTAAACCACAAGGATAAGCAACCAAAACCTGTTGTCCTTCCATAGCCAAGGTGGAAGCGAAGATTTTGGAGGCTGAGAGGCTGCACCATCCAATAATGATCAGGACCATCAGAGTCCCAAGGACGCCTCTGAAAGAAGAAGAACAGTTTAGGAAAGGTCAGGAGCAAAAATATCAGGACTCCCATGTTAACTTTCAGTTACAATTTGTCCTTCAAAAATCTACTCAACCAATGGTGACTGAACAACTTCACTTCTACTTCCATTGACCAACTCCAGGGAGGTTACGGAATGAGCTACAGCTTGTGAAGACACAGGTAGTTCTCGACTTAAAGCAGTTCGTTTGGTGACTGTTCAAAGTTACAAGGAAACTACCAAGCTTAGAGAGCACCAAGGACGCCACAGTCCTCCTCCTCCTCCTTTCTGCAAATCCCACCCCTTTCTAGCACTGATGCTGTTATCTAGTTTCGTCATGAAATGTCTGCAAGAAAACCACCAAGCTCAGAGTTCACCAAGGACCTCACTCCTCCTCCTCCTCCTCCTCCTTCTCCTTTTCCCCTCCTCCTTATTTCCTCCTCTTCCTCCTCCTCCTTTCTGCAAATCCCACCCACTTCTAGCACTGATGCTGTTCCCTAGTTGAGTCATGAAACGTCTGCAGGAAAACCACCAAGCTCAAAGTTCACCAAGGACCTCACTTCTCCTCCTCCCCCTCTTCCTCCTTTTCCCCTCCTCCTTATTTTCCCCCTCTTCCTCCTCCTCCTTTCTGCAAATCCCACCCCCTTCTAGCACTGATGCTGTTACCTAGTCTGGTCATGAAATGTCTACAAGAAAACCACCAAACTCAGAAGACCCCACAATTCAACCCGAGCTACAAATACTCTGTCGAAAAATGCATGAGCGCCATTTCTTCCCATTCACAACATTTCAGAGGATACTTACTGCAAAGAGAAAAATACGGCGCAGGTGGACAAGATCACCATGGGCAATAGACTGTAGCCAAGCACACTGGCGACGCATCCGTGGGAAACCCCTGCAAGGCTCATCAAATTCAACAGAGCATGGATGGCTAGGCAGCCGATCACACTGCTGCCGTAGACGTAGCCAAAATGGACTTTTCCTGCCTGCAGAAATGAGCAAAGAGAAGAGGAAGGTGGTTGGGTTAGAGAAGCGAGGCTGTACCCTATTTTTCAATCTGGGGTGTCCTCGACTTATGATGACATCTGAGCCCCAGATTTCTGCTGCTAAGTGAGACATTTGCGAAGGGAACTTCACCCCCATCTTACGACAGTCCTTGCTATGGATGATCCGTGAATCACTGTAGCTGGTCAGTTAGTAAACAGTGGTTAAGAGAACCTGGCTTTCCACCGAAGGTCACAAAAGGGGATCACATGATCCCGGGACACTGCAACCATCGTAAATAGGACTCAGTTGCCAAACATCCAAATTGTGACCCTGGGGATGCTGCAACGATCGTAAGTGTGAAAAAGCGTCATTGGTCACTTTTTCCAGTGCCATTGTACTGTGAACGATCACTAAAGGAACCATTGTAAGTTGAGGACTACCTGCATGTGTATCCGGTGTGTAACATCATTAGTGTCTGAAATGAGTATCTGCTTCCTCTGCAGTCGGTAAGATTTTCAATAGTTTTACTGTGTTTCCCCCAAAGTAAGGCCCTGTCTTATATATTTTTTTTGCCATCACAAAGGCACCAGGTCTTATTTTGGGGGAATGTCATCTACTGATTAATCTCACTTGCGTGGGTCACTACCAGCCTCCTTTTCACTGTCAGAGAGAGGCCTTCAAGAACTCCTTCTTCTGCGACCAGCAAGACTAGCGAAAATGTTTAAAGATAAATCAACAAAATGTTGGAAATGTCACCAAACACCAGGAACCAGTGGATGTATTCAGCAGGTTCTGACCAGTTCTGGAAAACTGGTAGCAGAAATTTTGAGTAGTTCAGAGAACCGGTAGTGGAAATTTTGAATAGTTTGGAATACCACCTCTTACTGTGCCCACCCTCATCTATTCTCTACCTCCCGAGTCCCAGCTGATTGGCTGTGTCTTCCTTTGTTGCCCTACAAAGGAGAATGGAGCTGGAAAGCAGGTTAGTGGGGTGGGGAGGGAATGAGGATTTTACAGTATCCCTCCCCTGGAGTGGGGTGAGAGTGGAGATTTTACAGGATCCTTCCCCTGTCACGCCCACCAGGCCACACCCACCAAGGCACACCACGCCTGCCAAGCTACACCCACAGAACCAGTAGTAAAAAAATTTGAATCCCACCACTGCCAGGAATATATTATCATATGTGGTGGACTTGCACAGAGGCTAAAAGGTATTGGACTAAAATACACACATGCTTGGAAAAAATGATTAAACAACATATAGAACTGAAACCTGAAATATTCCTATTAGGAATGGCACCAGAAGGTTATAGTAAAGAAAAGATTTATTTAATTATACATGTACTAACAGTGGCTAGAATTGTATTTGCCCAAAATGGGAAAAGTGATAAAATACCGATAGAGGAAAAAATAATTGAAAAAATATTTGAATGTGCAGAAATGAATAGATTGACACTAGAAATTTTTTTAAAAAGAAGTTGAATATTACATGGTATGGAATATGTTTTATCAATAGATAGAGAATAGAACCTAAAAAAGATTTGATGTATTTACAGAGAAATTAGAGAAATTTAAGCGAAGTTATAATGTGTGATATTATTATTGTATATGGGAATATATACAGGAACATTGATGAATTGTTAGATTTGATAAGAAGAATATCATTTATAATATTTCAAATAATTGAAATACGTATTCAAGTCAGTGCACAATTGAAATGGAGTGGTTTGTTGTATATTAAAAAAAAAACAATAAATGTTTTTAATTTTTTTTTAAAAAGGAACTTCTTCTGAGGCTGGCAAGGCTTTCCTGAAGGCCTCTGCATCCCATAACTAAGCTCAGGATCGATCATCAAAGAGATAGCAAGTGAAAGCCAGCATTGGAAGAAACCGAAAATCAGTTGCGTCCCATTGAAGTGTTCAGGTTTTATGCACAATCCCTGAATAAAAACAACAGTTCTGCTCAGTTTCCTAATCCGCAGTGCATGTGCACCTATTTTCATTTAAATTAACCCCTTCCCTTTTGAACATTAATAATGTCAGAGTACAATGTGTCCAGTAAGTTCCAAGATGAATGCTTTCAATTACCAAAGCAGGTGGCAAGGAAGGAATAACAGAACAATAGAGTTGTGAAAGGGACCCTGAAGGTCTTCTAGTCCAACCCTCCCTGCTCAAGCAAGAGATCTACCGTTCCAGGCAGCTGGCTGTCCAGTCTCTTCTTAAAAACCTCCAGTGATGGAGCACCCACAACTTCTGAAGGCAGAGCTGTTCCCCTGATTAATTGCTCTCACTGTTAGGAAGTTACTCCTTAGTTCCAGGTTGCTTCTCTCCTTGGTTAGTTTCCATCCATCATTTCTTCTCCTGCCTTTGGGAGCTTCAGAAAATAGTTTGACCCTCCCTCTTCTTTGTGGCAGCGCCTGAGATATTGGAACACAGCTATCGTGTCCACCCCTAGTCCTTCTGTTTATTAAACTAGACCTACCCAGTTTCTGCAACCGTTCTGCATATGTTTTATCCTCCAGTCCCCTAATCATCTTTGTTGCTCTTCTCTGCGCTCCTTCTAGAGTCTCAACCAGGGGTGGGATTCAAATTTTTTTACTACCAGTTCTATGAGAGGGTGCGCTTCCCACATGCGTGCGCACTTTGTGTATGTGCGCACGATTCAAAATACATCAACTTCAAGCACTACAGCTTACCTTCTAGGGCAGCGCAGGTAAGTAAAACAGCTGAGGCGCGGGAATCTACTGTGCCATGCGAATCAGCTGAGCTGAAAAACGTGGAAATATAGGACAGGATAGGGTGGGGCAGGGAGACGGAGTCAGCTGATCGTTGGAGCTACAGGTTCACTAGAACCAGTCCGAAAAGGCAGCATACCAGCTGTCAGGGCTCCGGTAGTGACCCCCATTTAAATCATGAGTCCCTAGACGGATTTTCAAAGCTTAAAGAAGATTTATTAGAAGACATGATGGTGTTACCTGGGTGTAGTCAACTCTGAAACACATCATTCGTTGTCACCCTTGACCCTGGTTTTCCCCCACCCCTCTGGGTTAGCCTAATTCATATTCTCCATAGCCCAGAGTCGTCAATCATGCTCTCCAGTTAGAATTTTGCTGCGGCCGAACTTCAGTCACCTAGTTACTATCTTTGAAAACATTTATGGAATGCGGTTTTGGTTTGCAAGCTGCCACACTGCTCCCCCACTCCCTTTCTGTTGGCAACTCTAAAAAGATCGTTGAAATATTTTATGAGTTGACACCACCACTGGTCTCAACATTTTTTTAATAGCGTGGCAACTCAAACTGGATGTAGTATTCCAAGGGTGGTCTTGACAAGGCCTTATAAAGTGGAAGGAATCTCCAGGTATGACTTATGCTACATATTTCTTTTTTAAATATCTCAGGCCGGCTATAATATTGGAGTCCATGATTGACCGTTAGGTTCCCTTCATGTGGAGAAGTCTAACCTACCAAGAGCCACGTGGATCCCAGAGCCAAGCAGAAAACCAAAGGCCCAGCCAGGTCTGTCTCATTCATAATGCCGGCTTCAGCTGGCTTCACGGGGTTCAGCACGGTTAATGTTTTTTGCCAAATGTGGTGGAAGTTGATTCCCAGCTCTGCAACAGAAAAAGATTCATTAGGTAAGTGGGGTAGGAAAAAATCTCTTGGTAACGGTGCATCAAGGATCTCAAGAAACAAAAGAAGAAGTTGGGTGTGATGTTCTAATGACTCATAAGATAATTGAACATCTTAATTGGGTCTCCAACTGTAGAAAGTCAGCACCCACCTATCCTCCTGGAGAATGAAATATTTTGAGGGTTATTCAGGATAGAATATTTCCCCTAAAGGAGAAGTGGGGGGAGGTAGAAATCTTAAGGGAGGTAGAAACTAGCCCCAGTTTCCCTGCCCCAAGCAGAAACTGAGGAGGCCAGCTTTTAGAAATGCAGATCCGGTAATCCCGTTCAGAAAGACTGGGTCAGGCAGAAACTCTAGAGAAGCAACCCAATAGGCAGGCTTAGCTCAGACAAACACCTAGGATTTGCACTTCCCTTTTTGCCTATAGAGCCAGCCATGACCGCTTTCTTTCTTAAGCAGCCTCCAACTTTATTCCCAACTTGGAACTGGAATTGGATTTTTCTTCCAACACAACTAAGGAGGGACGGGATTCTAAAATGATCAACATGAAATCCATGTCAAATTAGGACAGGGAAAACTGTGCAAAAACAAAACTATACTATAGGATTACTATAACTGAACATTCATGTCGTATCATGAATGAGATATCAGCAAAGAGTTTGGACTAGTGGTTAAAGCACCGGGCTAGAAAGCAGGAGACTGTGAGTTCAAGTCCCATTTTAGCCATGAAAGCCAGTGGGTAACTTTGGACCAATCGCTAGGAGAGCATGAGTTCTAGTCCTGCCTTAGCCATGAAAACCAGCTGGGTGACTTTGGGCCAATCAGTAGGAGATGGTGAGTTCTATTCCCGCCTTAGCTATGAAAGACAGCTGAGTGACTTGACTTTGAGCCAATCCGTCTCTCTCAGCCCAACTCACCTCACAAGGTTGTTGTGGGGAAAATAGGAGGAGGAGGATGGTGTGTTGGATATGTATGCAGCCCTGAGTTAGTTATAAAAATAATATAATACAAAACAAATAAATAAAAACTAAATGTTTCTCTGTTGCATTCTGTTCATTTGGATTTTGCCAGGACAAATATGGTATGCTTTGATTTACAAAACACGCGCACACACACACCTTTACAAAATGAACAATAACCTTAAAAACATGAATGATATCAAAGCTGAATGATATCAAAACCTGGGGATTTTTTAAATAACTTTTTAAAATAACTATATTATAAAATATAGACAAAACAAGATATATATTTTCCCAAGGTGACTGAGGGAGTCCCATGTTAGATATAAGCTTAATAATGGAATTGTTTCAAAGATCGTAAGGCAAAAAAACCCAAAGATTTAAACGGATATATCTTACATTGATTCAGGGAAATCAAATTCGGTTTTTACTTGTACAGAATTTTTTTTTTTAAAAAAAAAAATCCCCTTCAAGGGAATTAAGTTAATAAAAGACAACGGAATTATGGAATCAAATCCCCACATGAGTATCTCATAATGCTATTTTCTCATGAGT
This sequence comes from Pseudonaja textilis, assembly GCF_900518735.1. The sequence goes on along the minus strand of NW_020769320.1, from coordinate 9,367,674 downwards.
AAAGGGACCAACATTTAGCATCAATATTTTGTAGGGTTAAAGGCACGTTTGGGACTCGATCCTTGAACAATATTCTATAATCTGCAAAATTGGGGGGCTCATTGGGTCATCGACACTCGTGGTACAGTGGCTGGGAGGTAGAGCTCTTGCCTCACAATCAGAAGCTGTGAGTTGGTAGAGGCAGATATTTCCCTCTCTGGGCACAACAAGAATATATCTGCTGAACAAAACTCCACCTTGGTGACAGGAAGAGCATCCGGCCAGTAAACATTGAGCTCCATTCAGTTGCTCAGACTCCACCCCGTGAGGGATTATGGGATCATAAAAATAAGATGGTGATTGGGTCATTGACACTAAATTTCAAGGAGAGCCCAAAGGAAAGATGAGATATAACAGAAGTTAAAACAAATATCCCTTGTGTGGAACTTGAACAATTATGAATCTCTGTACTTCCCACCAAACAATTGCATATGCAGTGAGACTTTTGATGGTTTATTATTCGCTTATAAATTCTCTTAAATGAAATGAAGAAATAGAAGGATAAAGGCCTGTTAAAATACAAATCGATCCTAGACTTCCAATTAACAATTTATCTTTATACCCAAGATCAATTAATATTAAACCACCAAGAATACTTTCGAGGAAATCACTACAATGATAAAAAAAATTACATAGTTGTAAATCCAGTTAATATTTATTTTGCTGAACCTGACCACATGTTCTATTAATTTTCTTCAAGGAGGTTGCTCTTAGGTTTCGGCTAAAAGGACTAAAAGATATTAATTCAATTTTCTCTTGTAAGGGATTTGTAGAAATAAAATTGGTGCAGATGTTATAAACCAAGTAGTGCAGTTTCTATATCTTTTTAACTTGTCAGTAACATCATTTAACGGGACGCGGTGACTCAGTGGCTAAGATTCTGAGCTTGTCGATCAGAAAGATCGGCAGTTTGGCAGTTCGAATCCTTAGCACCGCATCACGGAATGAGGTCCCATTACTCATCCCAGCTTCTGCCAGCCTAGCAGTTCAAAAGCACGTTAAAAAAAAAATGCAAGTAGAAAAATAGGGACCACTTTGGTGGGAAGGAACAGCGTTCCATGTGCCTTTGAAGGCGTTTAGTCCTGCTGGCCACATGACCACGGAGACGTCTTCGGACAGCGCTGGCTCTTCAGCTTTGTAACGGAGATGAGCACCTCCCGCTAGAGCCGGAAACGACTAGCACGGATGTGCAAGGAGGGGAACCTTTACCCTTAACATCATTTAAGGAAAGTTACTCTGAAGTCAACCAGTGTATGATTGCATTCCTAAGTACAGGTATTCTTCCACTTACGACCACGACCAAGCCCAAAATGTATGTTACTGAGTGAAAAATTTATTAAATGAGTTTTGCCTCATTTTAGGACTTTTCTCACTGCATTTGTTAAGTCAATGCTTTTCAGAAGGTTGCAACAGGGCATCGTATCACACGACCCCGGCAGTGGTGGTTTGCTGCCAGTTCACACCGGTTGTAGTGATCCGGTAGTGCCAATCAGCAGTTGGGGGCCCCCCACCCTCACCCTCTCCTGCAGAGGTGTTATTCAGCTGGTTCGGACCAGTTCTGGAGAACCGGTAGAGGAAATTTGGAGTAGTTTGGAGAACTGGCCAATTCCATCTCTGACTGGCCCCGCCAGCCCCATCTCTTCTCTGCCTCCCATTGAGTCCCAGCTGATTGGCTGGGTCATCTTTGGCTGCCCTGCACAGGAGAACGGAGCTGGAAAGCAGGTTAGTGGGGTGGGGAGGGAATCAGGATTTTGCAGTATCCTTCCCCCAGGAGTGGGGAGGGAATGGAGATTTTGCCATATCCTTCCCTTGCCACGCCCACCAAACCATGCCCACAAAGCCACACCATGCCCACAAAGCCATGCCCACAGAACCAGTAGTAAAAAAAAGTTTGAATGCCACCACTGTACACTGGATACAGCAACCATCGCAAGTGTGAGTCAGTTGTCAAGCATCCAAATGTCAATCATGGACCGTAGGTATGCTTGCAAGGATGAAAATGGTCCTACATCACTTTTTTCCCTGGGCTGTTATAACTTCGAACGGTCATTAAATAATTTTGTACACCGGATTTTACGCTCTTTGACATACCAAACTTAGTGGTTGTGCAGCAGAGTAGATCTACTGAGAGTCGCAGGAACATTTTTTGACTTTTGGAATAATTGACCCTTAAAAAGAACCTATGAAAATTTATGATGAAATATGTAAACGAAATGATAAGCATTTTGTTAATTATGGGCATCTTCGCATGGTGTCTGATTATGCCGTATAAATACAGAGGGAAAGGCAACGTGATGAAATCAGAGTGCAAAATTTATTGAGATGCTGTCATCTAGAGGCAATAAAGTGCATGATGCATGTGCCATAAATATGATTTTATGTCTTTATTTCCCATGCAAATAGGGGTGCTGTCATTTCAAACCTAAACATGTGTCTGTGGTTACAAATGCAAGGCAACAAATTAAAATGGATTTTCCCCCCCTTCCCATGTTTGTTTGTTTGTTTTGCAGGAAATTAGCACCCACCTCTCTCCTAGAAAATTGAAATATCCTTGGAAATATTAAAAAGGCAGAATATTTCCCCTAAAAGGAGTAGAAACTCAGAAGCAGAAACTCACCTCAGAAGTAGAAGCTCACACCCACCTTTGTTAATGGGTGGGCCATTAAGGCTTGGGACAGAATATTTTACATAACAAAGATCTCCAGGTAGAGCTATAGGAATTGCCCAAAGCCTTTTCATTACATCATCGTCCAGCAAGGCTCAACCAAGCCTGGGACTCAGGACAGCCTACAGAGTTGCCCCTGCATGGCCTCATGGGAGTCTGACAACCAATCAGAATACAAGCTCAAATTCAAATCCCAACAGAGGGTATAAAACCCAGGCACTCTCAGCCCTCCTCCTCCTTCTTGATCTTTTCCATCACCTTGGAGCATGTGATCAGCCTTTTCACTTTGGAGCTCCAAGCCATGTGGTCCTGCCCACCATTAAACCATCATTCCAAACAGCCTCCATGTTTCCAGTGTCTTTTTTCCCCACTTGGAACTGAACCCAGAAGGATATTTCTTCCAACAGTTTAATTTGGCACCTTTGGACATGAACATCATTTTAAACACATTTTACTTCAAAAGTTAAGATCAAGCTAGTTACAACTTCGGTGTGGCTTGTCTCAAAAAGAAAGATGTAAAGGTGTAGAGTAGAGGATCATTTGGTGATCATTTGGGGAGCTTGTGGGCTTCTTGCACTGGAAAGTCAGAACTTGCGCAATCTACATAAATGAATTTTATTCTTAGGATTTGGATATGGCCAGTCTAGAGAAAAGAAGGACTAGGGGCCACATGATAGCAATGCTCCAGTACTTGAGGAGCTGCGACAAAAAGGAGGGGGTCAACTTATTTTCCAGAGAAGGAAAGACAAGAAGCAATGGATGGAAATTAATCAAGGAGAGAACCAACCTGGAATTAAGGAGGAACTTCCTAACAGTGAGGACAATTAACCAGTGGAATACCTTGCCACCAGACATTGTGGGTGTGTCATGCCCCTGTTGGAATCTGATTCCAAGGGAGAGGTAGAACAGCTTACAGGGAGTGGGAGTGTGGCTCTGGTGGCTGTGGAGGAAACTGGGGAAGGGCACAGGCCGGTTGGGCATTCAGAGGAAGACCCAGGTCCATCCCCTCTTCATCCTAGGGCACACAGGGAGGAACGGATAAGGGAGCAACGTGGGTTGAGTGGTTCACGGGGGAGGAAAAGGCCCTGATCCTCTTCATGGGCTGCAGCTGGTAAGACTGTTTAAAAGGGCAAACTGAGCGTGGCAAAGTTGCTGGAAGCAAACCGTGAAATTATTCTGGTTTGTCAAGTCTTATCTGGGTTCTGGCATCCTCCCAAGGACATGTGTTTTGTTACCTTTTGATGTTTTCAATCCCTTATCCTGCCCTGTCTCGTTAATTGCTGCAGTGTGGTTTGTGTTGGTTTTGATTAATAATTTATAGGTACGTTGAGTTTGGATGGAATTTCTTCCCTTTAAAACCTGTTCTTGGGAGAGTTTTTTCTCCAGCGGATGATAATTGGACATTGGAGGCCAAGCTGGGGGAATTAAAGGGACTTTACCTATTTTTGTGACTTTGTTGCTTTTGTGTCATGCCCCGGGTCATCACAGGGTGCTTCATCACTGGATGAAGAACAAACTGGATGGTCGCTTGTCTGAAATGGTATATGATCTCCTGCTTGAGCAAGGGGCTGGACTAGAAGACCTCCAAGGTCCCTTCCAGCTCTACTCAGATTGATTGAATACTGGCAGATTGTATGTAGAGGCTAAGATGTTGGGCTGACATCAAGAAGACCCAGAGTCTAGTCCTCCCTTCACCGTGGAGGCTGACCGAGCGACTTTGGGCCCGTAACTCTGTGTAGCCCAATCTGGACCACAAGGATATTTTTGTTGTGGGGGAAAATAGGAAGATTTGCTATCTTGAGAAGATTAGATTTGAGCTAAGTGTGGCCCTTTCTGATTCTACGTTTCTAGGATCTTGAGCTCCTGAAGGAAAGGGGAAATATAAACCCAAGAAAGAAATATGTTGATCTTCAGTAAAGGTCCAGCAAAGTAAAGATTTTATGTACTTTATAGAATTCACAGTATTAGTGAACATAATACATGACTGGGCAGTGCTGTGGCCCGCCAGCAGCCAGTGGAGCTGGCGGCAGAGTCGGACAGCGAGGAGGTTGGGGAGGAACGTGGGCCAGTCCTGGAGTCTGGGGAAGGCTCTGACGAGGGCTCTGCATCGGAAGCAGAGATAGGGCCAGGGCCATCCGACAGTTATCAGCTGCCTTCAGAGAGCTGCCAGAAGAAGGGAATAGTTAAGGAATAACGGGAGTAAAGGCACAGGTGAATAGGGAATGGCCCCTCCCATAGGGAATAAAGAGGACTGAAAGGGGAGTGGGGTTTGCAGGAGACAATTAGTTCAATTCATTAAGGTGAAAATCTGTTCCTGACTTCTTGCCAGGTATTGTCTGATACAGTGTGGCGTTTGGAAGATATGGCCTGGCAACTCTCCAAGCCTGATAAAAGGTCCGTAGTTGTGAAATCTCATGAAAGACTGTTGGCTGGGACTTTGCTGGAGAGGAATTCCCTTTAACCTAAAATAAAAGGGGTTTTATCGGGACAAGAAGTTGGCTTCGTGATTTTGGGAAGCCTGGGCCAGAATAGGCAGGGGGAATGAATGGAGAACAAGAGGAAGGTAAGGTAAATTATTGGTTAGCCACGAATCTGTGAGAAGCATTCATCAGCCAGAACATACAAGTGGTATAATTGTTTAGATTTTGTACCTTCAAGCAATGGTGGCTCATCCTCCAAACTATCGAAATAACTCTGGTTGGATGGGAACGGAGAAGCATCTGTGGGTTGGAAGATCTGGCCTTCAAGTGGCTGAGAAGAACAGGCATCGGATGGCAGCCAAGGTCCTGGCTGGAACCTGGGACAAAGAAAGCATTCAAAACAGGGGCTGCTGGAATGGAGACCTTCGTGGGAAGGTAAAGATTCAGCGAAGGTTTCTTTAGACCCGGAGGGACATCCAGATTCGGCCACTTTAAGACTTGTGGACTTCAACTTCCAGAATTCCTCAGCCGGCATGGGAATTGAAGTCTGTTCTGTACAGAAATCTGCATACTCGAAATCCGGCAACCCGGATTG
>NW_020769320.1:9344689-9360982 GCF_900518735.1 Pseudonaja textilis | reverse complement strand
TCCTTCCTTCCTTCCTTCCTTCCTTCCTTCCTTCCTTCCTTCCTTCCTTCTCCTGCACTAACTCACCAGCAGAGTTGAGGCACTGATGAGGTGGAGGTGGTAAATGGGCTACATCGTTTTATTAGGGCAGCCAGTAGATAAACTCTCAAAAGTCCTAAAATATGGCACTGTTTGCTGGATTTCTTCCTTTAAATAGGTACCATAAAGTGTTCAACTGTGCAAATAACTAGGTTTATTTATGTAGATTGCAAATATATGCTCCATTTCGTTGCAGATTTAATGCCATGCTAAAATGAAATAATGTACATTCTCACTTTTTCCCGGAGTCTTCGGTTCTTCCAGAGCTTTCCCCTTGATTGTCAGCAACATAGTTTGATTGGTAAAAATCGATATCGAACTGCAGAAAGTCTGCCATCCTAAGAAGGTTTAAAAAAATGCTCATAAGCACTGAAGACTTAAGCGTTTTACCCAGGTAAACATTTACAGAGCAGTGAAAATTGCCTATCGGGCCAGGGGGCAATTTTATTTCTTGCTAATTAGCAAATTGTGTTTCAAATCCAAGCAGGCTAACCTGCTTCAATCTTACACCTTCATTTCTTTAAAAATATTTTACACAACAATTATTCCATGCGGCAGTTTTACTTCTTTCCTAATTAACAAAAATGGGTTGCCAAATACAAAACAAACAAACAAACAAACAAAAAATCTGATTTATTTTTAATAAGTAGGGTAAACTGGGGATTTTTTTAATGGGAAATATGACATTTCCTATGAATTATGCACAAATATAATTAGGAGCTGAAATGTCACCATTCCTAAAGCACCTCCAGATATTTTTAAATTTTAATTGTGCTTTGAAATATCATTAATATTTCTTGGAAGTACTGAATCTGAACAGAAACAAGCCATCCACAAGCTGTTTTCCCTCATTTAAGAGGTGCAAAAGCTAAGAACAGCTGCATTTTATGAAACTAGCCCCTTTAATAAAATTAATATTTAAAGAACCTACCTTAAAAACTGATTCAGTTTTACAAACCGCCAAATCCAACCGTTTCCTTATATTAACCCCGGGTGATCCTGGGCTATTTATAACATCCTAAATTTGGCCTCCCAAAGGACAGAACAAAAAGCATGTGAGGCAACATTTCCAAAAAGGATTGACTTGCCAACAACACTAATAACTGAAAGAGAAAGAAGACACATAATTTTTCAACTATCGGTCATTTTTGCTCTTGAATCTAAAGTCCTCGTTATCTAAAATTGATAAAGGAGACACCAACAGATATTGCTAAACTTACACAAAAGAGGGAATATTTGAGGATGTCAAATGCACCAAAACCGCGCAAAAGTTGTACTTATAAAAACGTGTGCAATAATTCTGTCTGTAGTCAAGAAAAACCCAACAAAAGCTATTCGAAAAGAGAGGATCCTAATCAATTTAACGTGGATTAGAATAGTACAGAATTGGAAGGCACCTATTTGGAAACCGAAAGAGTATTTGCTGTGTGAGCAAGAAGGAGACAGCAAGGAGCCTGGGCATGGCTTAGCTCACCTGTTCTGTACTAAAGCTGCTCAGTGCTGTGAAACTAAAACTGAAACTCCTCTCCTCTGCTTGTGTTTTGCATTTGGAAGAGATTTCCTTTCAGGTGGGGAGGGGGAGTAGAACTCCTTAGCATCAGAGCATGTTAATAATAATCATATAGAAAATATTAATGCTATGATGGTCATTTTGAACAATTCTTTCTTAGTGAGCACCTAGAAGCTAAGAGGAACATGCGTGCCAAATTTGAAGTTTGTAGGCTTTATGGTTCTGGAGATTTTGTGATAATGCATGAGGGGTATTTTACTGTTATATATATAGAAGATTATTCTTCATAGCTAATGTCCCAAAAGTTGATGTGAGTTCCTTCAAAGGTATAATAACGCATCTCTTTTGTAAATCCAAAATAAGAAAATTGTCCATATCACTTTTCTGAATTAAAAGCCACATATCCAAGTCATTCTTTGGGTTTGTTATTTGCTTGCCCCATTAAACTATTGATACCTCAGTTGGTTTCATTTGTTGGTCTAGTAGACAGGCAGTCCTTGACTTGTGACCGCAATTGCGCTCAAAATTTCTGTTGCTAAGTGAGGCACTTGTCTTATGTTCAGGGGAATGGGGTAGCTTTTCAAGACAAGGAAGGAGGTAAAAATTAGATGGCCATTTTGTTTTATTTTATTAAACATTTTGATTCCTAAAAGCAATAATTTCATCTTTCCATTACTATACAGAGCATTAAGCATCTGCCCAGCGAACCTTCTAAGCAATCAATGCATTTTGGCAGCAACATGGCATGGGTTTAAATATAATTTCTTAAATGTATTCAACAGTGTATTTAAATGCTAAGCATTTCAACTATAAGAACATCCTTGATTTCCTTTGCGGTATGAATTTCGCCTGATGCTGCAAAATTTCTAAAAGGTGAAGCAGAAACAGAGAATTTATCTTTTGGGTCAAATAACCATAAGTCAGGATATGTTAATCGCTGCTCTTTTATCCAGTTTGCTGAAGAGTTCTGCTATTTCTTGGCTGCACTTTGAGGTCCTCAATGTACAACGGTTCATTTAGTGACCATTTCAAGTTACAATGGCTCTGAAAAAAAGTGACTTAGTTAGGACCATTTTTTTCACACTTACAATGATCGCAGCCTCCCGGTGATCAAAATTCAGGTGCTTGGCCACTGATTCATATTTATGATGGTCTCAGTACCCCGGGGTCACGTGATCCCCTTTTGTGACCCTCGGGAAGCCAGATTCACTTAACAGCCATGTTATTAACTTGTGATTTACTTAATGAAGATGGGAAGAAAGATCGTAAAATGAGGCAAAACTCACTTAGCCAACGTCTCATTTAGCATAAACATAAATTTGGAGCTCAGTTTTGGTTGTAAGTTGAGGACTACCTATAGGGTTATCCAGATTTTTACAGATAAAGGTAAAGGTTCCTCTCACTCATGCGTGCTAGTCATTTCCGGCTCTAGAGGGCGGTGCTCATCTTCATTACAAAGTTGAAGAGCCAGCGCTATCTGAAGACATCTCCATGGTCATGTGGCCGGCAGGATTAAACGCCTTCGAAGGCGCATGGAACGCTGTTCCCTTCCCACCAAAGGGGTCCCTATTTTTCTACTTGCATTTTTTGCTTGCTTTCAAACTGCTAGATTGGCAGAAGCTGGGATGAGTAACGGGAGCTCAGTCCGTGATGCAGAGCTGGGAATTCGAACCGCCGAACTGCCAACCTTTCTGATTGACAAGCTCAGAGGCTTAGCCACTGAGCCACTGTGTCCCTGTTTTTGCAGTTGGGGGAGGCCTAAATAGTATTTTGGCGACTGTGGTCAGTGAGAAAACCAAGGCAGGAAAAATTAAATTCGGGGGTTGCATAAAACTCAAAGTCTTGGGATATTCTGCCACAATGCAAAAAATGATGCGTACCAGTTCGAGAATTCTTCCATATTATTTTCTTCAGAATGTTTATATGTCATTACGTCAGTTTCTGAGTTATTGAAAAACATAATGGGCTTTATTAGCAAATCATTTTAAATGCAGCAGGCTGTATTATTTTTTTTAAAATTGCTATAGCCAATTGGCCTTTCAGAAAAATTGTTAAAATGACAAACAAGATTGTGTTGTTAATATCTCCGGCTATTCCGCTGTGCTGAAAACTAATAACACTAATTGTAGATGTTAAAACAAAAAACAAAAAACAGGCGCAGGGTACATTCCGAAATCTATCTGCTACTACTTGCTATAATAGAGGTAGTCCTTGACATACGACCGCCACTGAGTCCAACAAGTCTGCTGTTAAATGAGACATTTGTTAAGGGGGCTAACAAATGACTGAGAATCTCCATAGACTTTTACAACATAATCACCAAACTGGTTGTAACACCGGTTGAATCCCATCCCATCAACTAGGTACATATTTCTTGTGCTTACCATTATAATTCATGCTTTGCTTACCACGATAACAACAATCACATTTTCTTGTATTATCCAATATAATCTATTTTTTAAAGAATCTTCTTATTGCTTTATATATTCATCTTGTCCATTTTAATTTATGTTATTTTCTAACAGTTGATAAAAATACATCCCATCCCATATAATATTCAATTTCTTCTTTTTCTTTGATTACCAATGTTAACCTATTCATTTTAGTTTACTTTATTATCCAATAATTTTTTTATTTTTATGTTTTAAAAAACATCTCTTTTGGCGAACAATGTGGTTCCAGGCAGGGGTAGGATACGACAGGGCTAACTACCGGTTCGGGATTCACGAGCTTCCCTGCAGGCCGTGAGCTGCGTGCCTGTAAATCGTCATCAGCACGCTATGTGCAGAGAAGCAGCCTTTGAAACAGCCCTCTTTTCTTGCTTTTCTAACTGCAGCTGTGCCTCATTCGGCAGCTGAAGTTGAAAAATCAGGAAATAGAGATCAGGTAAAAGCCCGTGTGGGTGGGCAGGCAAAAACATCAGCAGACATAGAACTGGTTCTATGTCTGCTGGTCTTCAGAGCTCCCGGTTCTACAGAGGTGGACGGAACCGGTAGAAACCCACCCCTTGTTCCAGGTTTTTACATTTCAATACAAACATGACCACAGTTACATATTTACCTTTCGTACACAATTTCATATCATATTATTATTTATTCTATTTTCTTTTAAATATTCTCAATGAAAATAAACACAAACATGCATCCTTCACATTCTGTACATTGAACTGAAAACCCCTGATATTGCATTAATATTGCACTCTACAGTAGAATCCAATAGAGTTACTGCTCTGGGATAGAAGCTGTTTTTCAGCCTATTTGTCCTTGTTTTTATTATTGTCTTGTCCATTTAACAGCAGACATTGTAACTTGGAACAGTCACCAAATGCATCATTGTACAGATGTTTTACAGATGGTATCTGCCTCCTTCAAGGTTAGCGAAAATGTATCCCAACATGAATCCAGCATGTTGGAAGTGTAAAAAGAAAAGAAGGTTCATTCTACCACATGTAGTGGTCCTGCACAGAGACCCAAAAATATTGGTGAAAAATTAAGCAATGGTTGCAAGAAATTATTAATGAACCAATACAACTAGAACCAGAACTATTTTTATTGGGGATATTCAAAAAGAAATACAGGAGAAATATAAAATATATAGTATTACATATTCTAACTGCAGCCAGAATTGCTTACGCACAGTGCTGGAAACATATATGCATACTACCAGATGAATTGATCATTCAAAAAGTAATGACTTGTGTTGAGATGGATAAATTAACTCTGATGTTACAAGAGAGAGAGGAGACCGAGTATTATAAGACTTGGGAAAAATGGTATGACTGGATTAAGCAAAGATAGATAAATGGATGATGAAAAAATTAATGATAAGCAACATATAAACTAATGTTTAAATTGCCATAAATTGTACATATTTGTAAATAATCCACAAAATAGTAGTATAAGACGAACACCACAAATTATTGAAGTTAAGATATTTGTACTCTTTGGTTTGTTTGTTTGTTTTTTAAAGTTATAAAAGACTGTTTATTTTTTTTTAAAAAACGCATCGTCGTACAGTGAGGACTACCTGTACCATCCACCCACCACTGAAGTCCCCTAAGCAAGCCGCAGCAACACAATTTTGCGTTAAACTACGGCTCCCATAAACCTTTGCTGCTGGCCCCGCCCCGCTGAGGCTGCCGGGAGCTGTAGTAGCTTCTTCCTCCTCCCTACCCACTTTGCGGCTAAGCCAATGAAACGCGTTCGCCCGGCTCTGTCCGCTCCAGCTGCTTTCTCCAGTTCCCGCTCCTTTATAGACTTATAAAAAGTGCAGAGTGATGGTATCTTTTATTTTAATCCCAGGTTGGCACTTCCGAGCTTTCTTTTCCACCTCCAAACCTTCCTAAGAGGGTTTTTTTTAAAAAAAGAGTTTTCCCAGGAGAGGAAAATCGATTTGCAAGTCCCAGCTGCGACTACTACATAACCCACCCCAAAGGTAAGCAGCTGCAAGGGAGGGGGGTTGCAATTGAGGAGGGAAGCAAGGAGCAGAGAGAAAGAGAGCAAGCAATTGGGGGGAGGGAGGGAAACTGCCTGCAAAGGTAAACACACAGACACCACTTTTCTCCCGCGCGTGCAATTGCACAACTGCCGTTGCAATTGCACCATTGTCGTTGCAATGGCGCATTAACGGTGCATTGCAATAATTGCACCCGTTTGTGCAAAGCCAGGGACATCCCCCTCTGCACCTTTCTATTTCCTCCCAGGTGGAGAAAACCGACGTTGTTTCTTGGCGGTACGCGTTGGTTTGCACGTGCTCCGTCCGGACCGGACCGGTGGAGGAGGAGGGCGCCCCAAGCTTTTAGCTGCAGGGAGGGGTGGTCTCTAGGCTGGGGTGGTAGGGGGGCCTCTCCTCTTGCATGAATCCGGATCCTGAGAAGCGCCAACGCCGCTCTGTGCAGGTATCCCTCGACTTGCGACGCTGTGCTTCGTTTAGTGACCGTCCGACATTCACAGCGGCGGTGGAAAAAAAGGGGACATAGTTAGGACCTTAACCCTGAACCCTAACCCGTTTTTTCCCAGTCATAAGTCCATAAAAAGGTACTTAGGACCCTTTGCAAGCATCCCCTGGGTCATCTGGTCCAAGTGGCGTTTGGCCACTGACTCGCACTTAGGATGGTTGCGATGTGTCCCCGGGAGGTCGCGGGATCCGCTGTTGTGACCTTCGGACCAGCCGAGGCCATGGGAAAGCCTCGTTTACACTTCACAACTAGTTTACTGACTTAATAACGGCAGTGATTTACTTAACAACGGTGGCAAGAAAGGCCGTAAAATGAGGCCCAAACTCACATAACCAAAGTCTCACTTAGCGACAAAAATTTGGGGCTGCATTGTGGTCGTAGGTTGAGAACGTCCTGTACTGTTACATTATAGGAATGTGCCTCAGTCTCATCATCATCATCATCATCATCATTATTATTATTGTTATTATTATACACAAAAATGACTGTGTACACAGCAAGCAAGATAACTATGCTGAGTTTCGTTTCACAAATCACTAATCTAACACTTCCCAGGTGTTTAGGACTTTGTGATTTTATTATTAGTATTATTTAGTGTGGAATTGTTGAGTGTTTTTTTTTAAAAAAAACACAATTCTTAATATATAATGTATATAAAATACATTTGTTTGCCTTATATATGCAACTCTGTTGCGAGAGCAAAGACTTTGGAAAGGCAGCATTAGAGAAAGAGTAAGACTTCCTTTTTAAGAAACATGATGTCTGGAAAGGACAAAAATACTATTAGGAAAGAAAGAGAACTAAAAAGAAACACAGGACAGACAGGAATGGGAAACCAAAAGGAAAAAAAAGGAAAGTCATCCTCAACAAAACACCAACACAACTCAAGTTTTAAAGTTTAGCTGCTTTTATGATAATCCACTTGCCTAATTTTATATTTAATACATCCTGGAACTGTTGCATGTTTAAATAGGGAATTAAACCATATAAACTCATGTTATTTATCCAGCTAGAGACAGGAGCAACCAGCTATAAGCATTGCCAAACCTGGAAAAACTGAATGCTACAGATTGCTCTTGATTTATAGATTTCCTAAATCAAATATTATCCTCGAATTACCACCACAATTGAGCCCAAAATTTATGTTGCATCATGTATACTAGTATACTAGCTTGATACCCGGGTTTTGTACCATAACACTATTACATTTATCACTCTACTAGCTGGATACCCATGCTTCACTAGGAAACTATGCAGTCGGACTTAATTTTGGGGGAGGAAAATAAAGGGGAAAATAATTCTGCCTCTGCCGACCAGCACCCATCAGTATTCATCTGGCTAGCATCCTGTCAGTTGAAGGCTGGAAACTGAAACAGTATTTGCTGTGTGAGCAAGGAGACAGCAAGGAGCCTGGGTGTGGCTTAGCTCAACTGTTCTGTACTAAAGCTGCTTGGTGCTCTGAAACTGAAACTCCACTGCTTGTGTTTTGCATTTGGACCAGATTTTTTTCCAGGTGGGGAGGGGGAGTAGAACTCCTTAGCATCAGAGCCTGTTAATAATAATCATATAGGAAATACTAATGCCCTGATGGTCATTTCGAAAAATCCTTTCTTAGTGAGCCCCTAAAAGCCAAGAGGAACATACGACCGGGTCAGTAACTTATCAAAACTGCGGTGCTTTGCTTAGCAACCGTTGGTTAGAAATGTTGTAAAATGGGGCAAAAACTCACTTAACAAATGTCTTGCTTGGCGTGAAGCTCAACCTTTCTCTCTGTAATGGTCTGTCAAGCTTGCTGCCATTGAAACTGTTATCCCTTATTTTTAGGGCAACCTCCTATCAAGAGAAGACAAAGGAGTGAAAACCAGAAGCACAACGGAAAACCAGAGAAGAGAAAAAGAAGAGGAAGTTTAAAATTTCAGCTAAATTTAATTTACGGCGACTTCATTCACGATACGCCTCCATATTTTTCGTCGCTGCCAAGTCACTCTTTGCATCTCTCGTGCCATGCCTTACGACTCGCTCTCTGGGAAGTGACCTATCTCCCAGGAAGGAAGGAAGGAAAGAAGAAAGGAAAAGGAAGAAAGAGAGAGAGAGAGAGAGAAAGAAAGAAAGAAAGAAAGAAAGAAAGAAAGAAAGAAAGAAAGAAAGAAAGAAAGAAAGAAAGAAAGAGAAAGAATTTGCACCAAAACAGATTCCTTGTGTGTCCCATCACCACTGGGCCAATTAAGAATTCTATTCTATTCTTCTATTCTAAAGAAAGAGAGATAGAGATATATAGATATAAATATACATACTGCAAATTTAGGGAAAGGAAAATGGCAGCAACGGATGTGTATTTGTAAATAAGAAAAATAAAGCTGGCTTTTTTGCACGATTTATCCAGCCTATCCGTTTTATGAAGAAGAAATGGACACAGTAATAGATGCTGGGTTTTTTTTAACAGACAGACTAACTGCGTTGGAAGGGACCTTGGAGGTCATCTAGTCCAGCCCCCTGCTTACACAGGAGACCCTATACCATTTCTGACAAGTGGTTGTGCAGTCTCTTTTTAAAAGCCCCCCCCCCCCCCCATCCCTACTTTTTTAGTGTTCTTTATAAGAATACCTACTTCTGTCTTTTGGGGGGAAATTGGACTAAAGTTGCTTCTGGTCATTATAGAAATTGATCGCTGTAGAAACATTATTTTAAATAATAGGGTTCTGTAAACATTTCTTTTGTTCAGCCCGGACATTGATCTTGGGATTAATCTGGAAGGATGCCTTCATTCCTGAAAAGGGCATTATATATCTCCATCATGCATCCGATGCCCCACAATACTTCTTTTCTTTCGTATCTTTCTCTTCTGACATTAAAACCATCTCTAAACCATGCTGCTCCCTCAAGGAAATATTGCTCCAGGACAAACAAGGTGATTGTAATTTGTTACTTGCTTGTACGGTTGGAGAGAGAACTGGTGCATCTGTTGCATAAATGCATACAGTTATTACCTTTAAGTCAGGGACCATGTTAAAAAGTTTGATTCCAAAGAACAGGAAATACAAATTATTTTTTTATATATTTTTATTAATACATTTTTCTTTAACATATATAAGTGTTTGGTGAACAGTGTATCATCTGGGTCATTTTACATACCGGTATACATAATAATAATAATAATATTTAGTCGTATATAATAATAATCTTCCAACACTTAATTTCTACTTTTTTTTTCTAACCATTGGTAAAAAGAATCTCAAATTAAAAACTATTCCGTGTTTTCTTTATTCCTTATTTTTAACGTTAACCTACCCATTTCTGCGCATGCTAATATTTTTTTGATTATATTTTCATCTGAAGGATTCCTCATTTTTCTAGTTTTGCGCAAATAACATCCTCGCTGCCGTCAAAACATGTAATATTCAATATGCATTCCCTCTATTATATTTTTCTGGCAAAATACCTAACAAGAACATTTCTGGCTTTATGTTGCTTTGTCATTTTTTCTAACCATGTTTGTATGTTCATCGGGAAATATACATTATTATGATCCAATCAGAAGATAAAGGTTTTTATGAAAGTACTCTTTTCATGAAACAGTTTTTAAACAGCTTTTAACTAATCGGTGTTTTTCTTCTTTGATTTTTTTTTAGGATACAGTGGATATGTCCTTGTTCCCTGCAGAAAATATTCGAAATTTTAGCATAGTAGCCCATGTGGATCATGGAAAGAGTACATTAGCTGATCGGCTGCTGGAAATAACAGGTGCAGTAATTTTAATAAAATGTGTGCCTCTCTATTTGCCTATTTGGTTATGTGTTGTAATGCCAAGTTTCTTGTATTTTCTGAAAATATTTCAAATATCTGAGACCTCCATGTTTAAAATGTTGTGTTTCTCCATGGAAGTGACTCTTAAAATTTAGTTTATTGACAACTTTTAAGACTTGTGGACTTCATTTCCCAGAATTCTCCATCCAGCATGACAGCCTTGCATGGTTGGCTGGGGAATTCTAGGAGTTGAAGTCCACAAATCTTAAAATTGCTAAGTTTGGAGGTGGCTGACATATTCATTTGGAGTCAAGAAACAAGGAAGTGTTGAGATTTCTGTTCTATTTAGACATGATAAAATTAGGATTGTTTCATTTACTGAAACTACAACAGACTGGCATTGTAGGAAAAAAATGTTTACCATATATACTCACAGCTAAGCCAAATAGTTTGTAAAATACACCCCAAAAGATTGGCTTTTATGCAAGTGGTAGACCTTAATGACCGCAGGTGATTTCCTTAATAATGGCAGGGGAAGTAGAATTGTAAATCTTGTCGTCACAAGACATCTTGGTTAACAACCGCAGTTATTCACTTAACGACCTTAGGAGGTAACAGCAGAACCTTTTAATGATTCTTTACGAATTCCGTTCCTTCCCAGTTAAAAGGCTGTTTCAAGCTAATTGTCTCTGATAAGAACGCGCCTTGCCAAGGTTGTGCAAGGCTGCCAAGAACACTAGATAAAGTAGCCAAGGAATATTTCAAACACAAAGAGTCTCCAAACACCAACCAAGAATGCTTCCTGCAAAGAACTCTGGTTTCTCAGCTGGCTTTTATCTGCTTGAAGGAGGGACCATTACCTTGCAGCCTTACTCCCGAGTCGCCTGTGCTGCTGCAGCTGCTCTTTCCTTCAAGCAACCCTGCGCGGATGCGCACTGGGCACAGGCTCCTCGGGGACCTCTTCATCACTGCTGTCAGCCTCTACCATCTCCAAAGGTAGCACTCCACTCCCTGATGGTCCTGGCCCCATCCCTGCATCACACACAGGCCCCTCATCCGAGTCCTCGCTTTCCGGGACCTCAGCCATCCTCACCTGCTGCTGGCAAACCACAACAATAATGATCATGAGCTCTCTCTCTCTCTCTCTCTCTCTCTCTCTCTCTCTCTCTCTCTTTCTTTCTTTCTTTCTTTCTTCATCATCCTCTAGGAGCAATTGCCAAAGCCGACCATAATAAGCAGGTGCTGGATAAATTGCAAGTGGAACGCGAAAGAGGCATTACGGTGAAAGCCCAGACGGCTTCCCTCATTTATAACCACCAAGGAACAAATTATCTCTTAAATCTCATCGATACACCGGTACGTGCCTTGCTGGTTATGACTCGGGCTTCTTGCCTTACTTGCCGCCTTGCTAACTTTGCTTCCTGGGCTGCTCACAGCCAGAGGCTGTCGGAGGTGTGTGTGAGAGCTTTGCTGAGGTGTGATTAATTTTTTTTTTATAAATTCCTTTTTCTTTATTATCATTTGTGGTGGAGTTCCAAAGAGGCCCCAAAATATTGGCAAAAATTACATAAGTGGCTGGAAGAAATATGTGGGATGAAAATAGAACATAGACCGGAGGTTTTTTCGGTTAGGGATTAATATGAGGAAATATCACAAGGAAAACATACTTAATAATCCATATAATTACTGCAGCAAGATTGGCGTACGCACAGAAATGGAAAAATAAAGATACTCCAAATGAATTTGAAATACTTAGGAAAATTATGATGTGCGTAGAAATGGATCAACTAACAAAGGAATTAAAAAATAAAGGAGGATTTGACTTTTAATAAAATATGGGACAAATTTTATGGTTGGCTAGAGAAGAGGAAGATTCAAGAGAATAAGGAATGATAATATTTAATGTATATTTGTATGAAATTGTGTATTATTATTATTGGATAGCAAAGTAATGACAAAGATCGATGTTAGGAAGACTGTACCATGTTCAACATTTTTAATGTATTTTTTGTTTATTTTTGTGTTTTGTTTAATAAAGAAAGTGGCTTGGTGGACTTGGTAGGCATGGCAGGGAAAGGATATACTGCAAAATCCCCATTCCCTCCCCAACCCACTGACCTACTTTCCCGCTCCGTTCTCCTGTCCAGGGCAACCAAAGAAAACCCAGCCGATCAGCTGGGACTTAGGAGGCGGAGAATAGATGGGGCGGGGCCAGTCAGAGGCGGTATTGGCCGGTTCTCCGAACTACTCAAGATTTCCGATACCGGTTCTCCAGAACTGGTCTGAATCGGTTGAATACCACCTCTGCTTTGCTCCAGGTCTTGCAGTAAACATGGGGACTTGGGGGGCAAAGTTGGAGCAATAAATGGGGAGTTAGACCTATTCTCTGGCTGTGTTGCTTCCGTGCCTTGCCCCGGGTCATCAGAGGTTTGAAATTCTTCTGATAAATAAGCAGTGCGCCATTTGAGAACTTGACGGCAATCTATTGATGCTCTTCATCAGACGTTTCTTCTCTTCTGCTCAGGGTCATGTGGATTTTAACTATGAAGTGTCACGGTCACTGTCGGCTTGCCAAGGAGTCCTGTTGGTCGTAGATGCAAATCAGGTATGCTTTCAAAATTAAGCCGGGTTTTGTTTCCGAAGGGACGAAAAGATTTCCAGTTCCAAATACAGGCAGTGCAAAACTGGCTCACCAGACAAATCATCATCTTCTTTTAATCCCTTGCTGGGTAGAGTCAGGGCAACTGAATGAAGCTAGCAGAGTGTTTTATTGGCCGGATGCCCTTCCTGTTGCCAGTGCAGAGTTTTGCTTGGTAGATATATTCTCATCGTGCCGAGAGAGAGAAATATCTGCCTCTTCCTAGGATTGAACCCACAGCCTTCTGAGGTGAGAGCTCCATCTCTAGGCCATCACATGACTCTTGGCTCACCCAAGAAATGGCCCGTAGAGCTCAGAAAACAACGCGAGCTGCTGCCGCCACCTCCTCCCCCTCCTCCCGAGCAGACTGAAAGCAGCTGGGGCTGAGGAAACGAAGCCACCTCGGCTCGCATTGTTTTCTGAGATCGCGAGCCTAGAGCTCAGAAAACAACGCAAGCCGCTGCCACCACCTCCTTCTCCCCCTCCTCCCGAGCGGACTAAAAGCAGCTGGGGCTGAGGAAGCGAAGCCACCTCGGCTCGCGTTGTTTTCTGAGATCTAGAGCCAGTGCGCTTTCATTGCACGGCGGAGTTTCTTGTTTCAGGAAACACCGGGCGTCGTTGCTGCCCCCTGAGGGGAGGGCGATTCTGGGCTGCGCGATTGGGGGACTTCGTGGCTTTGGGTGGGTGGGTGGGTGGGTGGGAGCGAGGACGGACGGAGTCCGCGAAGCGGGGTTTGCCTGCCCTTGCTGGCTGCCTCTGCTTCCTTAGGGGCGGGAAAGGGGCTCATCTGGACCAAGTCTCCCCCTCAGTTTCCCCTGAAGGATCTTCCGTCGCTTTTGCCTTCTCCCTGTGTCTTCCCTCTGTTAAAATCCCCCACACACACACACTTATTTTCAGGCGGATAGATTTCATGTCTGAACATTCTCACATGACAGTGGGTCTTTTTTCCCCCTAAAAACAGTTAAATAAAGAAAAAACAATATATCCTCATGCAAGAACTTTTCTGCTTCCGATTACCCCCATGCTTACAAGTTGCAAAGGAAACACGGAAGCAGGGAAGCGGCTGCCCAGCTCTGAGAGCTCCACACCATTTTTCTTTCAGAGGGAATCTCACTCGAGTATAAGCCAAGGTGGGGGGTTTCAGCACAAAAAATGTGCTGAAAAACTCGGCTTATACTCGAGTCAATAAGTTTTCCCAGTTTTTTGTGGCAAAATTAGGTGCCTCGGCTTATATTCGGGTCGACTTATATTCGAGTATATATGGTATATATATATATATATATGTATGTATGTATGTACATACGTACGTACGTGTGTATGTATATATATATATATATATATATATATAAAAGAAGGGTCCCTCTTGAGATATCATCACTCATGTGGCCTTTGGCAATGTGATTTTTAAAATTGGGTTAAAACACAACCAAGTAAGTCAGAGTCTTAGGCTCCTGTCGTATTGGGGGTTTAGAAAATCTGTAGAGATTGTTCTCCTCCTTTGGCTTTCTAATTGCCAATTGGCTTTAGTATTGATTTTTAATTTAAGGGTAAACAAAGCTTTTTTTAAAAAAAAAACCCATTCATCTTCTTGGAATTGCAAAGGTGGAACCTAAATGAAAAATATAAACTAGTGCAGTGGGAGAGAGGAGAGGAGAGAATTGTGTTTCCATTGTGACACTTAAAAGATGGACCACTTAATTTTAAGCAGGTTTTTTTTTTAATGTTTGTATTGTACATTTTTCTTTATTATACATCACATTTCCAGTTTTACAACAGCAGTGTACTGGCTATATCAAGTCCATTTTAAAATATACATCATATTATACGCTGTGGTTATAACCATTATTCTCACAGTCATACAGTATCATCTCTTTTAAATACATAGTATTGTACGTCATAATTATAACTATGGTTTTCATATTTGTACCATGACACTCTATTACATTTATCACTCTACTAGCTGGATACCCATGCTCTGCTATGAAACTATGTGAATGGACTTAGTTTTTGGGGAGGAAAATAAGGGGGAAAAAATTGTGCCTCTTCTACCAGCATCCATCGGTATTCATCTGGCTAGCGTCCTGCCAGTGTGTGAGAGAGTTGAGAGCTGTTTGGAAACTGAAACAGTACTTGCTGTGTGAGCAAGAAGGAGACAGCAAGGAGCCTGGGCGTGGCTTAGCTCAACTGTTCTGTACTAAAGCTGCTTGGTGCCGTGAAACTGTAACTGCAATTGAAAGTCCTCTCTTCTGCTTGTGTTTTTGCATTTGAAGAGATTTCTTTTCAGGTGGGGAGGGGGAGTAGAATTCCTTAGCATCAGAGCGTAATAATAATAATAATAATAATAATAATAATAATAATAATATAGGAAATACTAATGCTCTGATGGTCATTTCGAAAAATCCTTTCTTAGTGAGCCCCTAGAAGCCAAGAGGAACATAGATGCCAAATTTCAAGTTTGTAGGCTTTACGGTTCTAGAGATTTTGGGATGACGCGTGAGTGGCATTTCTATATATAGATACGTTTACTCTATACTCACGTACAGTCCGTTAGTGAAATTGCTTACAGTATATATTCTTACTTATATCTAGATACCTGTATTTATTTTGTTAATCTTTTTTTGTTTTGTTTATTTTGTTAATCTTCTTTTGTTTTTAAGTTACTAGTCTCTGCACCTGTTATTTAACCATTTGTACAATACAGGTATCCTTAAGATGTACAGTAAACAGGTATTCTTAAGATGGGATGAAGTGCTGGGAATTTAATCAATACAAGTGTTGTGTTTGTTGCTGGAGTGGTAAAGATTTATCAACTAGCAATAAAATGTTACTTGCTCTGCTTCTGCCATTTCTTTACAGCTAATCTTTGTTTCATGAGTACAAGCAGAAAAATGTACGTTGACTTCTGTTGTTCCATCAACAGGTTTCTTGGGGTTTTTTGTTCTGTGTAAGCTGCTATTTTATTATATTATATTTTTGGCAACAGCATAAAATGTTAACTGCAATCTGTTGGAAATTCTGGTGTGTTTTTTTGTGTGTGTGTTTTTTTAGGGTATACAGGCTCAAACTGTAGCCAACTTTTACCTTGCATATGAAGCCCAGCTCTCAATCATTCCTGTTATAAATAAGGTAAGATTTCCGCATTCTCCACAGCCTCAGTTCATTTTAGATATTTTGCGAATTGCACAGGCGGTCCTTGCGTTACGACAACAAACTGAGCTCAAGATTTCTGTGGTTAGGTGAGATAGTTGTTAAGTGAGTTTGGCCCCATTTTACGACTTTCCTTGCCACAGTTGTTAAGAGAATCACTGCAGTTGATAAGGAACTCACCGTCTCCTGGTGATTGGCCCAAAGTTACCCAACCAGTTT
>NW_020769320.1:9329833-9344679 GCF_900518735.1 Pseudonaja textilis | reverse complement strand
CCGGCTTTCGTGCTTAAGGCAGGACTAGAACTCACCGTCTCCTGGTGCTTGGCTCAAAGTTACCCAACCAGCTTTCATGCTTAAGGCGGGACTAGAACTCACTGTCTCCTAGTGATTGGCCCAAAGTCACCTAACCAGCTTTCATGCCTAAGGCGGGACTAGAACTCCCCATCTCCTAATTTCTAGCCTGGTGCCTTAACCAAACTGGATTTTCTTTTTAAAATGCTTATTTTAGGCACTTTCTAAGACTACACTTATTTGTCAAGCTATTTCACATATTTGCTCTAAATAATCTTCTTTGCCTTAAAAGATCCAGATGTTTATTCAGATTATTAGTAAAAAAATTATAACAACAATAAATGCACAAATATCACCTCATGCACAGCCCACCTCTAATACCAATGAATATGTTATCTTTTCTCATTTTCTGGCAATGGAATTCCAGCTTTGCTTCATGGTAGGGGCTGATCTGATTTGAATTAATATAACAGTATCATTATTTTGCAGATTGACCTCAAGAACGCAGATCCAGAGATGGTTGAAAATCAGATTGAGAATACCTTTGATATCCTCAAAGAAGATTGCATTAGAGTAAGAGCCCTTCTTATGTTTACAAATACCTGTGGGTTAGTTTGGGTGCCTTAGAGCCATCCAAAATATGACCAGAAAGGGGAATTTAAAAAAATATAATAGTGGCATAATTAAAAATTAGATAGGGATACATAATGGAAAAATTATAATTCAATATAAATTTGTGAATTGCTATTAGAATTATATAATTTGTTAAACACTGCAAATCTTATTGTTAATATATTCTCTAAAGTAAAAGGAGTGACATCAAGAGATTGACATAAAAATAACATATTGTAATATTGAATAATTAAGATTGATAATTTAACAAAATATGGGTATTAATATTAACTATCAACTGTATTAAATATGAAGAATATTGTCATATTTGTCTTAAAATGTAAGACACTCCAGAACCACACCGTTTACACAAGGGTATCTTTGTTGAAACAAAAAATTAAAAGAAATATTGCCCCCACCCAAAAAAAAGACCCATCCCTGAAATGAGGCCAAATTGCCTCTTTTTTTAAAAAAAAAATTAAATCTCATTTCAGATTTCAGCTAAACTTGGAACAAACGTTGAAAAAATCCTTCAGGCGGTGATTGAAAGGATTCCCCCGTAAGTTGGCTTTTCTGTCGCATTTTCTCCATCAATTTGGACCTTTGAATATAAACAGGTAGTCCTCCAACTTAACAGCAGTTCATTTAGTGACCGTTCCAACTTTACAACAGCACTGGAAAAACTGACTTAGCCCACTTTAGCTGAAAATTCCTCTTTTGATAAGTGAGACATTGGTTAAGTGAGATTTGCCCTGCTTCATGACCTGTCTTCTTAAGATAGCTTCGGGGTGGGGTTCAAATGGTTCGGACCGGTTCGAGCGAACCGGTTGTTCCAGTAATCATTTGGCCCCGCCCATCCACCCCTGCCCTAGTCCAGTGGTGGCTAACCTTTTGGGGCTCCTATGCTGAAAATTGCTTGTGCGCTTGTGCTTGTGCGCTCAGAAGGCAATGCGCGCTGCCCCCCCAATGCCCTCTGCATATGTATGCATGATCCCACACACACTACCCCCTTACCTGCACTGCGTATGCGCGCACCTCCCAGATGATTTTCAGCCTCCCAGAGGCTTGAGGGAAGCCTCTGCAGTCTTTGGAGGCCGAAAAATGAACCCATTTCGTCACTTTCCGGAAATACCGGAAGTGACAAAACGGGTCTGTTTTTCGGCCTCCAAAGGCTGCAGAGGTTTCCCTTGAGCCTCTGGGAGGCCAAAAAAAGCCTCAAACGGCCCAAAAATCAGCTGGGAGGAGCGCACATGAACAGTACAGGTAAGTTTGCCTGGGGCTCGCTTGCCTGCACAAATGGCTCTGCGTGCCACCTGCGGTACGCATGCCATAGGTTTGCCATCGTGGCCCTAGTCTATCCTATTTCCCTGTTTCACAGCTCAGCTGATTCACGCGGTTGTCGTGCCTCAGCTGTTTTACTCACCGGGCTGCAGTGGAAGGTAAGTATTAAGAGCTGAAACGCTGAGTTTTCAAACATTGCACCCGCACGCAAATCACAAGCTCACCGAACCAGTTGTTGCACCGGTTGAATCCCACCCCTGGATAACTTGCTCAATAGTAGTAACTGTGAGAGGGATCTTGGAGTCCTAGTGGACAATCATTTAAATATGAGCCAGCTGTGTGCTGCAGCGGCCAAAAAAGCCAACATAGTTGTAGGCTGCATTAACAGAGGGATAGAATCAAGATCACCTGAAGTGTTAATGCCACTTTATAAGGCCTTGATAAGGCCACACTTGGAATAATGGATCCAGTTTTGGTCGCCACGATGTAAAAAAAGGTGTTGAGATTAGAAAGAATGCAGAGAAGAGCAACCAAGAGGATTAGGGGACTGGAGGCTAAAACATATGAAGAACAGTTGCAGGAACTGGGTATGTCTAGTTTAACGAAGAGAAGGACCGGCGGGGGTATGACAGCAGTCTTCCACTATCTGAGGGGCTGCCCCAAAGAAGAGGGAGTCAAGCTATTCTCCAAAGCCCCTGAGGGCAGGAGAAGAAGCAATGGGTGGAAACTCATCAAGGAGAGAAGCAACCTAGAACTAAGGAGAAATTTCCTGACAGTTAAAACAATTAACTAGTGGAATAACTTGCCTTCAGAAGTTGTAAATACTCCAACACTGGAAGTTTTTAAGAAGAGATTGGACAGCCGTTTGTCTGAAATGGTATAGGGTTTCCTGCCTAGGAAGGGGGTTGGACTAGAAGACCTCCAAGGTCCCTTCCAACTCTATTATTCTCTTCTAAAGGGGATCACGTGACCCCAGGACACTGCAACTGTCATAAGTACATGCCAGTTGCCAAGGATCTGAATTTTGATCACATGAACCATGGGAATACCACAAAGGTCATAACTGGGGTAAATGGTGATAAGTCACATTTTTTCAGTGCCCTTCTAACTTTGAATGGTTGTAAACAAATTGTTTTAAGTCAGGACTACCTGTGTACGTTCTTGTTGTTTTAAATGCTGTTGTAATCGGATCTTTTCTTTTGGTGGGAGCGGGAGGAGAAAGCACTCGATTCCGAGCGATAGTTTTCTACAGGTTTTTTTTGGTGACACCTGTCACAGGCCCGTGATTGATATCCATGAGCCCTTGAAAGCCTTGGTCTTCGATTCGACCTTTGACACTTACCGAGGAGTGATCGCCAACATTGCACTGTTTAGTGGAGAAATCCACAAGGGCCACAAGATCACAACGTCTCACACTAAGAAGGTTTACGAAGTGAATGAAGTAGGAATTCTGACGCCCGATGAGCAGCCGACTGGTAAACTGTAAGTTTTGGAAAGCAAAAGAGAGAGAGGGAGAGAGAGAGAATGACTGAGAGGTCAGCACAGTTGACACTGTGTGTGTGTGTGTGTGAGAGAGAGAGAGACAGAGAGACAGAGAGACAGAGACAATATTATCATTGGAAGTAGCTTGATTTCTTATTCTTTTTTTGCAATTTTTTTATTTTTAATCACAAACATAAACACAAAGCATACAACGTTAAATAAAATCTTCTTTCCCTTATACAGTGTGTGGGTTGGTACATATCTCTTGTGCACAATATCAACAGTCATTCCCTCTTAATTTTATATTACAGTTCATAATATATAAGACTACTATCCGCATAATATCATATTATTATTATTATTATCAGATCGTTATCAGACTGTAATTGCAAGTTCACCTCATCCTTTTTGAGCAAGACTCAACTGTTATAAAACCTAGCTCATAGTATTATTCATTTCACAATAATCAAATATAAGATACCACATTATGATTCTTTCCATAGTAATCAATTATAACATATCATTACATTTCATTATCGTTATGTTATATTTATATTATAATATATTTTATTTCTCTATTTTCTTATCTAGCCATTGATAAAATAAATCCCATATTTTATAATACTCTTTTTCTTCTTGCTCCCCAATAGCAAATGTCAATTGATTTCTTATTCTTAAGGCTGCGATATTTGTTTGTTTGTTTGTGTAAGGTCCCAGAAGTTTCCCCAGGCCAAAGAGATACCAAAGACGAGGCTTGCAAATTATAACAGGTTTTTTTTAATTGTTTAGCAAAAGCAAAAAGTTTGGGTGAATACTATGTCCAAAACATACAGACAAAATGGGTGAATACTATGTCCAAAACATACAGACAAAATGCACGTAAGGAATAGCCACACCCTGCGAGAGTGGCTCAGAGTATTATATACTTTTTACGTTGATAGAAACAAGGTTTATCCAACCAGAAACAAAGGTCACAAAAAACAGGTGAAGTCCCTTTAATTCCTTCAACTTGGCTTCAAAGCTCCAATTATCATTGACTGGAGAAAAAAACTCCCCCACAAACAGTTGCAAAAAGAAAGAACTTCTGTTCAAACTCAAAATACATATGAATTATAAATAGAAAAAAACAACACAAACCACACTGAAGCAATGAATGAGACAAGGCAGGATAAGGGCTTGAAGACGTTCACAGATATCGAAATACACACACTGGGAAGGATGCCAGAACTCAGATAAGAACTGAAAGACTAGAATTATATCACGCTTTGCTTCCAGCACTGGGCCATGCGCAATTTGTCCTTTTAAACGGTCCTCACAGCTGCAGCCCATGAAGGGGATCAGGGCCCTTTCCTTCCCCGCAGACCGCTCCATACACATTTCTCCCTTATTCTCTCCTCCCTGTGTGCCCTAGGATGAAGAGGGGATGGGCCTGGGTCTCCCTAACTTCCTCCACAGCCTCCAGAGCCACACTCCCACTCCCTGTCGGCTGTTCCTTCTCTCCCTCGGAGTCAGTCTCCAACAGAGTCCTTGTGTGTTCGTGCTCCTAGTCACCCCCCTCCCCCCTTATCTATGGAGCAGGATGTTCCTGGGAATTGTCTCCAAGGGTGTGCCTAGCTCTGAAGCAAATTGCAGAGGCGAGAAACCAGATAGAAAAGGATACAATTCTCCTACAGAATGAATTCCTAACAAATGATCCCCATCCTTAGCAAAATAGGACAAGCAACTTCTTTAACAGAAGCAAAGAGCAAAGGTTAGACTGATTCATGTCAATATGTCCTTTCATTTGCTTTGAAAAACGATGTTTTTCTTTTTCTTTCATATACATGGCCTGCTGTACTGCTGTGCCTCAGAGGGACACGGTGGCTCAGTGGCTAAGACGTTGAGCTTGTCGATCGGAAAAGTCGGCGGTTTGGTGGTTCAAATCCCTAGTGCCAGGTCATGGAGTGAGCTCCCATTCCATGTCCCAGCTTCTGCCAACCCAGAAGTTTGAAAGCATGTAAAAAAAAATGCAAGTAGGAAAATAGGGACCCCTTTGGTGGGAAGGGAACAGCGTTCCGTGAGCCTTCGAAGGCGTTGAGTCATGCCGGCCACATGACCACGGAGACGTCTTTGGACAGCGCTGGCTCTTTGGCTTTGCAACGGAGATGAGCACTGGTGCCCCCTAGAGCCAGAAACAAGTAGCACGCATGTACGAGGGGAACCTTTACTGCTGTCCTTGTGTCTAGTAGATAAAATCAGATCATGGGACTCTAGAACATCTTCACCTCCTTCATAAATTAGAATAGAATCAAATTCTTGATTGGCCAAGTGTGATTGGTCACACAAGGAATTTGTCTTGGTGTAAATACTTTCATTATCTATAAAAGAAAAGATACATTTGTCAAGAGCCGAGAATCATAAGGTATGACACTTAATGATAGGAAGAACAAAAGAATGAACGAGAGTTGGAAGGGACTGTGTCCAACTCCCTACTGGGGGAAATCTGCCATCCCACTGCTCAGGAACTCCCTTTCCCATTTCAGACAAATGGTTGCCCAATCTCGTCTTAAAAACATCCACAGACTTTGCGTGTCCCAGTTGGCACAACCATCTTTCGTAGCATTCTACGCAGTGGATGCCACCCGATTCTGCTGCCCGCCTTCATGCGATATCGTAAAAACTTTCATTTAGATACGCCGGCCAGGTTGGCTATATGATTGCTGGGATGAGAGAGATTATGGATGCCCAAATAGGAGATACGGTCTATTTGCAGAACCAGCCGGTGGAACCGTTCCCTGGGTTTAAATCCGCGAAACCCATGGTCTTTGCAGGTGAGGAGGGCACCGGTCGAAAGATTTGGGGGGTTGGCGGGGAGTGTTTAAGAGAGGGGGAAGGGAGAGAGAAATATGGAGGGGGAGAGGGAAGGGGAGAGAGAGAGAGAGATGGAGGGCGAGAGGGGGAAAGAAAGGGAGAAAGGGAGAGAGAGAAAGGGAGGGAGGGAGGGAGGGAGGGGAAGGAGGTAGAGATATGGAGGGGGAGAGAGGGAGAGAAATGGAGGGAGAGGGAGGGAGAAAAATATGGAGGGGGAAGGAGAGAAAGGGAGGGAGAGAGGGAAGGGAAGGAGAGGGAGAGAAATGGAGGGAGAGAGGGAGGGAGAAAAATAGGGAGGGAGAGGGAAGAGGAAGGAGAGGGAGACAAATGGAGGGAGAAAGAGGAAGGGAGAAAAATATGGAGGGAGAGGGGGGGAAGGAGAGAGGGAGGAGGAGAGAAATGGTGGGAGGGGGAGAAAGAGAGGGAGAGAGAGGGAACATTTAAATTTCAATTAACATTTCAAAATGTTGATATTGTGCACTGCCCAGAGTCCCCTTCTCTGCAAGGACATGAGCAGTTCTGATGATGGATGGATGGATGGAGATATAGATGGATTGAGAAGGATAGAGATATAGATGAATAGAGTGATAGAGATTTATAGATATATAGAGAGATAGATATGAATAGATAGGGATGGATGGGTGGGTGGATAGATAGTGGTGGATGAATGGATGGAGAGATGGATAGAGATATAGATGAATCGATAGATATAGGTGATAGACAGACCAATAGACAGACAGACAGATTTCCAAGTAAACTAGAGGAGGAGAAGGAGAAGGAAGTCAACTGGGGTCCATCATTCCAAAAAGGCTACCAGTATTAAAATGGATCGAACAACAATGCAGGATCATCTAAAGCTGAGGTGTCCAACCTTGGTCGCTTGACGACCGGTGGACTTCAGCTCCCAGAATTCCCCAGCCAGCCGTGGCTTGATGTCCAGAGGTCTTCAAGTTGCCACAGTTGGGGACTCCAGACCGACAGGACATCCATGGTTGCTTTTCTGGCTAAAGACCACCTTCTCTCTGGACAGGCGTTTTTCCAACGGACCAGTCCGAATATTCTAACCTGAAGGGGGCCTTGGAGAAACTGACCCTCAATGACTCCAGTGTCACCGTTCAGCGTGACAACAGCCTGGCTTTGGGGGCCGGGTGGAGGTGAGTACCCCTGCATCCGTTGAGAGAGGTAGTCCTCGACTTACAACAGCTCTGTTCTGATGTGATGACCTGGGGCGTGACACAAAAATAACAAAGTCACAAAAGTAGAATAAATTCCCTTTAATGCCTCCAACTTGGGCCCCAAAGTCCAATTATCCTCGGCTGGAGATCAAACTCTTCCAAAACCAGTCTGCGAAGGGAGTAAACGCAGTCCGAACCCAAGTAAAGATAATTAGAAATTTTAAAAAACCAACACAAACCACACTGAAGTAATTAACACGGCAGGCCAGGATGATAAATTTCAGACTTCCAACAGATAATGCAGCAACCACAGTTGGGA
The DNA here is from genome assembly GCF_900518735.1 of Pseudonaja textilis. The sequence continues at coordinate 9,336,942 of NW_020769320.1, read as the reverse complement.
GGACGCCAAAACCCAGATTAGCCTCGACCAAGATAATGCACACTTTGCTTCCAGCAAAGAGCTGTGTGCAAACGCCCCTATTATATCCTGTTCTCCCAGCTGCAATTAATGAAAGGGGATCAGGGCCTTTTCCTCTCCTGTAAGCCACGTTGCTCCCTTCTCCATTCCTCCTTGCATGCCCTAGGATGAAGAGGGGATGGGCTTGGGTCTTCCTCTGAATGTCCAGCCAGACTGTGCCCTTCCCCCGTTTCTTTCATAGCCACTAGAGCCACACTCCCACTCCCTGTCAGCTGTTCAGCAAAGGCACGGGTATTGATCTAGTAGCTTATAGCTTTCGGTGGAATTACTGAAATGGAGTGTAATTTTCCTTGTTTGTATTTTATAACTGGTAGACGACCATACCAGTGAAATGCAAAATTTGGAACACATTTTCTTTCCTTTGGCTTGGAAATTGAAGGTATTTAATTTGGCAAATTGCAGGTTGGTATCTTTAAAAATGTCGATTGAAATGTTTAATTTACAGGTTGGGATTCCTTGGCCTTTTACATATGGAAGTTTTTAATCAGCGCTTGGAGCAAGAACACAACACCTCGGTCATTTTGACAGCTCCCACCGTTCCGTACAAGGCGATCCTTTCTTCCCCCAAATTGATAAAGGTGATGATTTTCAAAAAGAAAGTCTCAAATCATCATCAGTGTGTAAGGATAAAGTGAGCGTAATTCTGAACAGTTTCCATAATTTAGTTGAATTCTCCAGGACTTTGATGATGAAGCTCTCAAATAAGACATTTTCCTCTAGAATAAGGGTCTTCAAACTTGGCAAGTTTAAGACTTGTGGACTTTAACTCCCAGAATTCCTGAGCTAACATGACTGGAGGAGGAATTCTGGGAGTTGAAGTCCACAAGTCTTAAAAGCTGTCAAATTTGAAGCTCTAGAATATATATATTTATCATATGGCACATCAACATCACATTTTGATTTTAAAAAAGAGATCAAAATCTAAAATATGAAATAGAAAATGTAAAACATTATAAAGGAATGTCTAGATCTAAACACCACTCAGGCATCATCACAAAATCACCAGAACTGTAAAGCCTACAAACTTGAAATTTGGCATTTAGGTTCCTCTTGGCTTCTAGGGTCTCACTAAGAAAGGATTTTTCCAAACCATCAGAGCATTTAGAGTATTTCCTATATTATTATTATTAGTAGTATTAGTATTATTAGTATTATTATTATTATTATTAACACACTCTGATGCTAAGGAGTTCTACTCCCGCTCCCCACCTGAAAAAAACTCTTCTAAAGGCAAAACACGAGCAGAGGAAAGGAGTTTCAGTTTTAGTTATCACAGCACCAAGCAGCTTTAGTACAGAACGGTTGAGCTAAGCCACGCCCAGGCTCCTTGCTGCCTCTTTCTGGCTCACACAGCAAATACTGTTTCAGTTTCCAAACAGCCCTCAACTCTCTCACACGCTGACAAGATGCTAGCATACCGATGGATGCTGGTAGGCAGAGGCAGATTTCCTCCCCCCTTATTCTCTTCCCCCAAAACTAAGCCCTTGATCACATAGTTTCGTAGCAAAGCACGAAGTATCGAGCTAGTTATAGTTTATTATGATTTTTTGCTTCATTTGTCGCAGCCAGGAAATCAGCAAAGTCTCCATTATAGGCTCTAATTTTGGCAATCTATATGTTGAATCATTTGTCTTTTGATCCTGCTGCCACAATTCAGTATAATGGAGTTTTGCCAAGGCCAGAGTGGATTTGGTTTAGTGTCCATATTGCATAGAGCTAGTGTTAACAAACAAAAAAATACTCCTTTGGTCTTTTTAACTGCCAAGCAGAAAGGGAGTGGGAAAAAACAGTGCATTCTTCAAATGCCTTAGATCAGGGGTGTCCAACCTTGGCAACTTTAAGATTTGTGGACTTCAACTCCCAGAATTCCTCAGCCAGCTTTGCTGGCTGAGGAATTCTGGGAGTTGAAGTCCACAAGTCTTAAAGTTGTCAAGGTTGGACATCCCTGCCTTAGATAATCACCCTGGCAGCCCAAAGTTGTCAGTGCTCAGAAATATTACTGGAAAGCATGATTGATGATTCTTGGCTATGGATGTGTCCCATTGGAGAATATACATCCAGGGGGTGGATAGAAGACCAGGATCAAGGGGAAAATGAATGATGTACTTTAGTGTCGGCTGCACCCAGGTAACACCAACGTGGTCACTTCTAATAAATCAATTTTATTTTCTCTGAGAGATGCGGCTAGAGACTTACGATTTGAACGGGGGTAGATTTGTAAGAGTCCTGACAACTAGTCAAATCCAGGTGTTGTTTCAAAATGCTCTCTAGAAAATGATTTGGGATTGTTTGGGAAATATCCGGAAATCCAGGTAGTTTTAGCATCCTGGTTTGTTTCCCTTTGCTATTGGCCCTTGGGGCAGAATTCATCCGGAGAACGAGCTTTAAATAATAGTCCAATTTAAGCACAAATTGATTTTGGACAATGCTTGCGTGAATCCCTCCTGAGCCCTTGATCCTTCCAATTAGACTTTAGCCGAGGCTTCAAGTAACATTTAATTACGATAGTAAGTCATACCTGCTCTGCATTGGGTGAGAAGAAGAATAACCATCAATCAATTAAGCAATATGACACAAATGTAGGATGAACCACTGTTGCAGACAGAATTATGACATAACTCTAAATGTTTACTCCAGATAGCAAACTATGAATGGAGCTGGGTGTTTCCTGGCCAGATGCCTTTCCTGTCACCAGTGCGGAGTTTTGTTCAACAGATATATTCTTATTGTACCCAGAGAGAGAAATATCCACCTCTACCTAGGATTGAACTCACAGCCTCCTGATTGTGAGGCGACAGCTCTAGGCCACCACGCCACTCTGGGTTTTCCTACTTTATTTGCTTAAAAATTATACGTCCTCCGTTTCCACTTCAGGTTGTATGGATGGCTTGCAATTATTCGGACAGGTAGACCTCGACTTAGAACAGTTCATTTAGTGACTGAAACTACGCCACTAAAAAAAATGTTTTTCAGAGTTACGACCTTAGCAGTTCATATTTAGGGCTCGCAATGATTACAAGGTTGCAGTCTCCCAGGGTCACATGATCAGAATTCGGCTGCTTGGCAACTGACTTGTATTTATGACGGTTGCAGCATCCCGTGATGGGGAAGCTGGATTCACTGAACAATCAGGTTCGTAACTTATCACCTGCAGGGATTCGCTTCTGTCCGTGAGAACAGCTGTCTTGCTTTGCAAACAGAATATTTTGGGCCCCGTTGTGGGTATAAACTGAGGACAGCCCGTGTATATGTTTTTTTAAAAAAAATCATTTAAAGAGTACTATTTTTTTTCTTTTATTAGAAAAGCTTTAAAAATACCCTCTTTTCCTCTTCTTTTTTCCTATTTCTCAGGAATATCGGAAAGAGGAAATCACGATCGTGAATCCTGCAGAGTTTCCTGATCATTCCATGGTGAAAGAATACTTGGAGCCGATAGTTTTAGGCACTATAGTGACCCCTAAAGAATATATTGGAGAAATATTAGCTCTTTGCCAGGTTGGTACATAAGGTGGAGAAGGTTATGGCCTGAGATGGTATTCAGCCGGTTTGGACCAGTTCTGATGTACTGATAGCAAAATTTTGGCCAGTTCACAGAACCAGCAAATGCCACCTCTGCTTTTTCCCATCTTTCATTCCATTGATTTTTAGCTCAGCTGATTCACATGGTAGAGTAGATTGCCACGCCTCAACTTGAGCTAAAAAAATAGCTCAACTCACGAGAGCTACCTTTGAGTGCTGCACGAGGGCGATCTTTGAGTACTGCGCGGATCCTTTATTCCATTGATTTTTACCTCAGTTGATTTGCGCGGCAGAGCGGATTGCTGCACCTCAGCTGAGCTAAAAAACAGCTCAACTCACAAGAGCTGTCTTTGAGTGCTATGTGAAGGTGATCTCTGAGTGCTGCGCGCATCCTTTATTCCCTTGATTTTTACCTCAGTTGATTCTCGCGGCAGAGCGGAGAATCACTGATGCCTCAGTTGAGCTAAAAAAACTCAGGGATCTTTGAGTACTACACAAGGGCGATCTTTTGAGTGCTGAGAAGCCCACAGAACCGGTAGCGCACAATTTGGAACCCCACCACTGGTGGTGGTGTAGAGGGTGTAATTTCTGATGCGTTCTGCGGTTGATTAATCTTTATTGAGCTGAGGGGCACGAGGAATTGTAAACATCCGCAGCCATTTGTCTGGCTTTGCTGTAGTAAACCCTGAATTCTAAATCAGTGTATCTCAACCAGCAATGCACGCTGTCACCAGCCCAACGCAGGCTGGTAAAAAATTTAAACCTTTAAAACTTATTGTCAAGAAAGGGAAAAAAAACACCTTTGGGACAACCTGGTTGACTGAGAATCTCAGTAGACCAGCAACCTGACTGCATCATTTGCTATGTTAAATTTCCCAGCTGGTTTTTATTTTTCATTAATTTTATTAATTTTCTACTGTTTGTATTCGTTAGTGCTTAATAAATATCATTGTGTCTGGATATTTAATTTGCTTAATGATACAGATTCTGTTTTTAATTTCCACTCCCTTTTTCCCAACCGCTGGTAAAATAAGTCCCACGTTTGATAATATTCTGTATCTTCTTTCTGTTCAGTTTTCAATGTAAGCCAGTTGGTTTTTATTTGTTACATCTCCCCAACATTGAGCCAAAAGTTTTTTTATCTCAGATGTTCATCTCAGACTGTTATGTGTTTTTTTCAGACTCGAAGAGCAGTTCAGAAGGACATGGTGTACATGGATGAACACAGAGTCATGATGATTTATCTCTTCCCGCTGAATGAAATCGTGGTGGATTTCTTTGATGTGTTAAAATCCTTGTCGTCTGGTTATGCCAGGTAAATTAACTTAGTTCTTATGGTTTTGTTGTGGCCCGTCAGTGGCCAGTGGAGCTGGTGGCAGATTCAGACAGTGAGGAGGTTGGAGAGGAACATGGGCCATTCCTGGAGTCTGACGAGGGCTCTGCGTCCGAGGCAGAGATGGGGCCAGGGCTGTCTGACAGTTATCAGCTGTCTTCAGAGTTGGAGATCAGTGGGGAAGAAGAACAGCTGGAGCCTGTTCCCAGTGTGCACATGCGTAGAGCTGCCAGGAGAAGGGAACGGTTAAGGAACAGTCAACTTGGAAGTAAAGCCACAGGTGGACGGTGAATGGTCCCTCCCATAGGGAATAAAGAGGAGCGAAAGGGGAGTGGTGTTTGCAGGAGTTCGTTTAATTGATTTGTTTGTGACTCTTTGCCAACTGTTTTCTGCTACAGTGTGGCGTTTGGACGCTATTGGCCTGGCGACTTTCCAAGCCTGATAAAGGTCTGTGATTGTAAATCACTCCTGAAAGACTGTTGGCCAGCACTTTGCTAGATGTGAATGGGAAGAATTCACATTAGTCTAAATAAAAGGGGTTTTGTTGGGACGAGGAGTCGGCTTCGTGGTTTTGGTGAAGCCAAGGTCAGAACAGGTTTAATGTTGTAATGACAAGATAGTCGAGTTGTTTGATCATGAACAACTGAATTATGATGATGATCTGAAAGTCTTTATTGGAGTATAGTCTTGCATTTATATACATTTTTAGTTATCCTCCATCATTGGTAAACATTGGTTACTGCTTCACTTTCGTTACTGTTCAGCACAGTAATCCATACAATTAATTATCTCTAGTTAAAGTCTAACATATGTCTACTTCCCCTCTCTAATCCTCCTTTATCCATAGATTGGTGACTTTGTTTGCCTGAGTTGTATTTGCTTGGAAACATTCTTTATCTGAGGTTTGCCATCCGAGATTGGAACATTCCAGCAATTACAACTCTACAGTTTAAGACTTCCCACACTTGTATAATTTTGAAGTTGGGAGATCCAATTATTATTATCTATTAATTTTTTGAAAATTTGATTTTTTTTTACCTGGGGCTCGAAACACACAGGATATCCAAATCCATTGAAGGCCACAAGGACTTCTGATACGTGTCCATACACATGTATGTACAGGTAGTTCTCGAGTTATAACAGTTGACTTAGTGATGGTTCAAAGTTACATGACTGAAAAAAAAAATGACCGTTTTTCACACTTACGACCGTTGAAATTTCTCCCTGGTCACCTGATCAAAATTCAGATACTTGGCAAACGACTCGTATTTATGATGGGCGTAATGTCCCACCTGGGGGGAGTGTCCCACCATCCCCTTTTACATCCTTCTGACACGCAAAATCCACAGGGAAACCCATCACTAAGTGAACTGAATGGCCACTAAGTGAACCATTGTAAGTAGAGGACTACTTGTGTACATTAGAAATTGTACCTTTCAGAACGCTATTCATATGATGCATCGTTGAATCGGAATAGAGCCGGAAAGGACCCTGTAGGTCTTCTAGTCCAACACACACACACACACACACCGCTCATTAGTTGAACTCTCTTCTGTTTTCAGCTTTGACTATGAAGACACAGGATACCAGCCCGCAGATCTTGTCAAAATGGATATTTTTTTAAATGGAAAATCTGTGGAAGAGCTGATAACTATTGTACCTCGGTAAGTCCATTGTGTGTACATTCATTTTTTAAATTCAATTCAATCCGTGAATCAGAATTTGGAGATCATCTAGTCCAACCCCCTGCTCGAGCAGGAGACCCTGTAACCATTTCAAATCCTAAGATCATTTGAATAAACTACCCAAACCACCTATTCATTTTCCATGCGTTTTACCGTGTTTCCCCCAAAATAAGACCCTGCCTTAAATATATATATTTGCCACCAAAAAAAGGCAGCAGGTCTTATTTTCGGGGGATGTCGATCCATTGACTAACCTCACTTGTGCACATCGCCCCGAGTCTCCTTTTTGCTGTCAGAGGCCTTCAGGAACTTCTTCTCCGGCTGGCAAGGCTTTCCTGAAGGCCTCTGCAGCCGATAACTGAGCTCTGGATCGATCCTGAGCTTTGTTTTTAGCCACAGAGGCCTTCAGGAAAGCCTTGCCAAAGAAATGGGCCAGCGAGGCAGATGTTGGGGTGTGCAAGGCCTGGCTACAACTATCCAAAGGTAAGTAGTAG
>NW_020769320.1:9310228-9329823 GCF_900518735.1 Pseudonaja textilis | reverse complement strand
CCCTAGCTTAATTTTTACTCATCCACTCTGGAGTGGGCGGGATCTTAATTAGGGCTTATTTTGGGGAAGGGCTTATATTGGGCACACGTGTAAAAATCAAGCTAGGACTTATTTTCGGGGTAGGTTGTATTTTCAGGGAAACAGGGTATTCCTGGGGGTAAGAAAACACCTCGACATCCTTGCAATTGAAAATTTAAATTGTTACACACATAACCTGTGAAGTATGAATGATAAGTAACGTAACAAGAATGCTGTGAAATTTATTTGGATTGGAGAAATTTTAATTATTTTAAGGGCGATTTGCTGGATTTGTTTATAACCTACAACTGTCTTTCTTTACATTCTCGGTTTTTTGATACACAGACATTGTCTGTCTCACAATTTCAATCTTTCTCTGGGTCCAATTGTGTTGATTTAGCCTTCTCCAAGCTCAAATATAGGGATGCCGTGGCTCAGGGGCTAAGATGCTGAGCTTGTCAATCAGAAAAGTTGGCAGTTCGGCGGTTCGAATCCCTAGCACCACATAACGGAGTGAGCTCCCGTTACTCATCCCAGCTTCTGCCAAGCTAGCAGTTTAAAAGCATGTAAAAAATGCAAGTAGAAAAATAGGCACCACCTTTGGTGGGAAGGTAAGAGCGTTCTGTGCGCCTTTGGCATTGAGTCATGCCAGCCACATGACCACGGAGATGTCTTTGGACAGCGCTGGCTCTTCTTCGGCTGTGTAATGGAGATGAACACCGCCCCCTAGAGCCAGAAACGACTAGTACGTATGTGCAAGGAGTGGAACCTTTACCTTTAAGCTCAAACGGAAAATATCATATTTTTTTAAATCCGTATTGAGAAGCTTACCATTTGAATACAGGCAGTCCTCAACTTACAACACTTCGTTTAGTGACCGAAGTTAACGACAGCACTGGAAAATGTGACTTACAACCGTTTTTCACACTTACAATCATTGCAGCATCCCTCCAATTCACATGATCAAAATTCAGATATTTGGCGACAGACTCATATTTATGACAGTTGCCTTTTGCAACCTTCTGACATGCAAAATCCATGGGGAATCCAGATTCATTAACTGAACAAATGCATTGTTTCCCTTAAGAACTCTGGCAAGAAAAGTCATGAAAAAAGGGGCAAAACTCGCCTAACAGGTTTCTCCCTTAACGACACACATTTGGGGCTCAATTGGGGTCATAAGTTGAGGACTACCTGCCATCGCTTCCTCCCACCTTCCAGGGTCTATGGGTAGGGATGAGCGTAGTAAAGTCTGGCAAGATTCTGTCTATTGTGCGTAAAAGCAAATCAAAGAACTGACTCTTAGCGGGAAGTTTTTTTTTAACATCGTTCTTGGGCTTAGCCGGACACCCCAATCCTGATGTCCACTGTTGATGTCCTTTGGAATAAGACCCAGGACTGACCCATTCTTACTTCTTTTCTAGAGAGAAAGCCTACTCTGTTGGTAAATCTATGTGCGAGCGATTAAGAGACCTCATTCCGAGGCAGATGTTTGAAATAGCTATCCAGGCAGGTCTCGGCAACAAAATCATTGCAAGAGAAACGTAAGTCGTTATGTTTAACTTGGTTTTAAAAAGATAACCTTCTCCTTCTTCTCCTTCCTCTTCTTCCTCCTCCCCTCCCCCCTCCTCCTCCTTCCTCTTCCTCCCCTCCCCTTCTTTTCTCCTCCTCCTCCTTCTTCTCCTCCTATCTCTTCCTCCTCCCCTCCACCTCCTTCCTCCCCTTCTTTCCTTCTCCTCCTCCGCTGCCTCCTTCTCTTCTTCTTCTTCTCCTCCTCCGTTTCAGTGAATTATACAAGACAATAAGCTGTAACAGCCTTGTTGTGGATTAGCAAGGGTTCTCCCTTGACTTACAACAGCTTGCTTAGTGACCCATTCAAAGTTACAACAGCACTGAAGAAAAGTGACTCATGGCCGTTTTTCACACTTACAACCGTTGGCAGCATCCCGTGGTCAATGTGATTTTACGCTCGCATGCTTAACAACTGACTCACACTTGCAGTGGCTTGCAGCGTCCCGGGGTGGAGGGGTCGCACAAATCCCCTTTTGCAACCTTCTGACAAGCAAAGTCCAAGGGTGAAGCCAGATTTGCCGAACAGATGTGTTACTCATTTAACAACTGCAGTGATTCACTTAAAAAGGCGACAAGAAAACATCGTAAAATGGAGCAAAACTCAGTTGCCCCTCCCATCAGGGATAAAAGTCAGGCCAAGGTGATGAAACCTTTGCAGGAAGCAAAGTAGATCGGTTCTGAGTCATCCTTGAAGCTCGTTGTACTTCGGTTGTTGGTTTTTTTGTACTTCGGTTGGTTTCTTTTCTAGTTCATTGGATACTTCTGTTTTGGGCAGCACTCCACAAAACTGAAAGTGGGTGCTTATCTCAGGGGACTGTTTGAAATTAATTCCAGCTGGGAATGAAAATAATTCCCAGCATTGCAATAAAATAGGTTTTGTTTTTAAAACAAGTTTGTGAATAATTACAGTTTACGAAGTCTGGATCAGAATACTGGGCATCATGAATTTTGGGCTTAATTTTGGGCTACCAGTATAATCCTGATTTCTAAAGTGGGTGTCTCAGATTGGGAATTAATTAATTAAATTTGGCCTTTAAGGAAATGTGTCCCATAAAGAAGTAGGTGGAGTATATAGTTAGATCTCAACTTACAACAATTCATTTAATGACTGATTATATTATGTATACTATATCCAATTATATGAGGGGTGCAAGAGTCTAGAGGTAGCACTCTCAACTCACAAGAGCTGAGAGTTCAATCCTAAGTAGCAGCAGATATTTCTCTCTCTGGGCATGATGACTATATATCCACTGAGTATAACTCCATATTGGCGACAAGAAAGGCATCCGGCCAGGAAACGCTCCGCTGCATTCAGTCACCCCAATTCTAGCCCATTGAAAGGGGAAAAAAAATCCAATTATATTGTATTCCAGTAGCATGAAAATGGAAGCTTTAAATAAACTAGAAAACAAGAGTAGAAGATTAATTTTTAAATTAAGTAGCTGCTCAGTGCCAAAGAGCCTTATCCATTTGATTTAAGACATTCCTATTACAAAGGCAGCATATAGAGAGGTTTAAAAGCATGGAATTAGCAATTATTTGTTGTTTCAGAACTTCAAATGATGGAATATTTTGTATTATCCTTTTAAAACGCAACTCGGTTCACTTTATTTTCCAGGGTGAAAGCTTTTAGGAAAGATGTTCTGGCAAAATGTGTGAGTATCTTTTCTTTTCTTTTTTTCCATTTTCGTGAGTCTTGAGTTTAGTATTTCCTTTTTTCAAAAAAAAATCTTTTTAATATAAGTTAGCCACTTTTTCCCCCCCCTTAAGTAAGATTTTATCCACTTCATTTAAAGTTTGAACCTCAGGTTAAATTCACCTGGAGTGCTTGATAGAATTCTCATGGTTTTTAACTTACTGTTTATTATTTAGGATAAGAGCAATGCTGGGGGTGGGGGAAGGATCATCATTGACTGGTATCTCGGAGCATGGTCGTTTTCTTGCAGACATTTCATTACCCAACTTGGTAACATCATCATTGTCAGAAGGGAGCGAGGTGTGTGGAGAAGAGGAAAGGATTATGGGGTCCTTGGTGCTCTCTCAGCGGGGCGGTTTTCTTGAAGACGTTTCACGACCCAAACTAGGTCACATCATCAGTGCTAGAACGGAGTGGGTTTTCCTTCTGGTGTTCTCTTCTAGCACTGATGATGTTACCTAGTTGGGTCATGAAATGTCTACAAGAAAAGAACCAAATTCAGAGACCACCAAAGACCCCACAGTTGTCGTCCTCCTCCTCCTCCTCCTCCTCTCTGCAAACCCCACTCCCTTCTATCACTGATGATGTTCCCTAGTTGGGTCACGAAACATCTGCAAAAAAAGCACCAAGGACCCTTCCTTTCAGCCCTGAGCTACAAATATTCTCCTTTATCGGTATTAACCCAGAAACATTTTTTTGTTTTGTTTTGTTTTGTTAAAACAGTATGGAGGAGACATTACAAGGAAAATGAAGCTTTTGAAGAGGCAAGCTGAAGGGAAGAAGAAGATGAGGAGAATTGGGAACGTAGAGGTGCCAAAGGACACTTTTATCAAAGTTCTCAAGAAGCAGCTTGACAGATAGCTTCCAGCTGTTTGCAAAGTCCAGCTGGTAGGAACTGTTGAGCCAGCAGTTTGCAAACCGGGTATCACCCTGAATTGGATCTCATCTATTCGTGTACGAATTTGACACCACGTCTAATGGGAGCTGTTCAATAAAGCAGCAAAACTGATGGCCTAAAAATCTAAAATATAGTTTAGCGTCCGAATTTAGTGACCTAGGCTTCCCAAAATCATGAAGCCGACTCCTCATCCCAATAAAACCCCTTTAGCCCTTTTATTGTGGGTAAAGGGAATTCCTCTCCAGCGAAGTCCCGGCCAACAGTCTTCCATGAGATTTCACAACTGCAGACTTTTATCAGTTTTGGAGCTGCCAGGCCGATAGCTTCCAAACGCCACGCTCTAGCAGCAATTACTTGGCAAGAAGTCAGGAGCAGATCTTCACCATAATTAATTGTCTCCTGCAAACTCCACTCCCCTTTCGCTCCTCTTTATTCCCTCTGGGAGGGGTCATTCACCATCCACCTGTGCCTTTACTCCCGAGTCAACCCTTGTTCCTTAACTGTTCTCTTCTCCTGTCAGCTCTGTGCATGCGCACACTGGGAACAGGCTCCAGCTGTTCTTCTGCCCCCCTGATCTCCGACTCTAAAGGCAGCTGATAACTGTCGGATGGCCCCGGCCCCATCTCTGCCTCCGATGCAGAGCCCTCGTCAGAGCCTTCCCCAGGCTCCAGGACTGGCCCATGTTCCTCCCCAACCTCCTCCCTGTCCAAATCTACTGATAGCTCCACTGGCTGCTGGCGGGCCACAACACCGAGACTATTATGACCAATTTTGGATGCCATCTTTTAGAACCGTAGCCTTGGGCCTTTGAGGTGCCTATTTGTCTTTTTCCATATTGTGATTACAATCCAGGTCTTGACATTTGCAATCCCTTGGCTGCTACTCTAGGTAAATAAACCTGGCGTACAAATTAAAGAAATCCTCAACTTACGACAACAACGAAGCCCCAAAATTTCTCTTCCAAAGAGATGTTTGTTGAATTTTGCACCATTTTATGACCTTTCTTGGCACCATTTATTAAGTGAATCGCTGAAGTCGTGAAGTTAGTAAGGTCGCAAAAGGGAGTTGTGTGACTGGGACACGGCCACGGTCATAAAGATGAGTCAGTTATCAAGTGCCTTCATCACATGACTATGGGGATGCTGCCTAAGTAGGGAAAAATTGTTACTTTTTCCACTTTTGCCGTTGTAACTTTGAAACAGTCACTAGATGAATTGTCGTAAGTCAGGGACTGCCTGTTTGGGATCTTTGGTGTGAGCTTGCTTAGCCTTTTTCAAAACTACTTCCATCTTAAGGTGGAGTATAAATTGAATTATCCTGTCATGCCCCTGTTGGAGACTGACTCCGAGGGAGAGGAGGAACAGCCGACAGGGAGTGGAAGTGTGGCTCCGGAAGTGGTGGAGGAGGCTGGGGAAGGGCAGAGGCCGGCTCGGCAGTCAGAGGAAGAACCAGGCCCATCCCCTCCATCGTAAGGCATACAGGGAGGAGAGGAAACGGGAGAGAGGGAGAGGCATGGTCTACAGGGATGGAAAGGGTCTTGATCCTCTTCGTGGGCTGCAGCTGTGAGAACTGGTTAAAAGGACAGACATGCGTATGGGTCAGTGCTGGAAACAAAGCATGGAAATATCTCTAGTCTGTCGTTCCTCTCTGAGTTTGGCATCCTTCACAGTGGGTGTTCCGATATTTGTGGACGTCTTCAAGCCCTTATCTTGCCTGGTTCCCTTAACTGCTTCAGTGTGGTTTGTGTTGTTTGTACTCTATAATTTATAAGCATTTTTAGTTTAAATGGCATTTCCTCCTTTCCATAATTGTTTGTGGGGGAGTTTGTCTCCAGTCAAGGATATTTGGAGCTTTGAAGGAATTAAAGGGACTTCATTTGTTATTGGGACTTTAATTTGTACCCCACCCGGGGTCATCACATATCCCCTTTGCAGCATGTTGACTTCCAATCCATTTGGATGCAGTTTGCAGACATTTGAAGAATCCACCGCAACAAAATTCTGGAGCTGGAGTTTTATTTTCTCAGCAGAGAGGAAGTACAAGACCATGTTTTTTTCAAAACTTGGCCATATCTTAAAAGTGACCAAGTGGGTTTCTCTGCTTCTCAACTTAAAAATGGGTTGGACTTCCCAACTCCCAGAATTCCTCGTAGTGGCTGGGGAAATCTGGGAGTTTGAAGTCCACAAAAATCTTCAAAAGTTGCCAAGGTTGAAGAAACAAATGATTTAAACAATGACATCGTTCACGCAGATTTCTTGCTGTTTTCTCCACTCTTTCATTCCCACAATCTTTGGAAGAACTGGGTGGAAAATATCGAGAGTAACATTTTGACTCAAAGCCCTATAGAAATTGGGAGGCTGCGTCGTCAGCAGTTTCTTCAACTTTAATCTCAAATGCCAGAAACTAAATCCATAAAATTCCCCATTTACAGTGAAGAAAGCATTTGCAAAGAATCCTCCTACACCTCAGAAAAGCTCCCATCCTTTTTTCAATCCACAAGACGCTTGAAAAATGCAGGGTAAGCACAGGAGAAAGCAATAATGTGCCCCTTTACTTTAGTTAAGAGTCATAACGAGCAGTGGCTTAGGAGATTTTAACCGTTGCAATGGCATTCAAAATACATACATTACCCATTTCTGGCAAGAATAACATTGCGAAACAGCCCAAATTATCTACCCCACCCTTCAAATGAGTGTTGTAGCAGAAATAAATGTCCTTTTAAGGTATATTGCGGGAGGGGGGGAGAAAGAAGGAAAGTAGAAGAGGGGAGGGAGGGAGAGAGAAAAGAAAAAGGGAAAGAAAGGAAAGGGAGGAAGAGAAAAAGGGAGAGGAGAGGGAAAGAAAAAATGGAAGGAAAGAAGGAAAAGAGAAGGGAGAAAAAGGGGAGGGAAAGAAGGGAAAGGAAAAGGAGAGAAAAAGGAAAGAAGGAAGGAAAAGAGGAAGAGAGAAAGGAAAAGAAAGAAGGGAGAGGAAGGAAGGAAAGAAAAGAGATAAGAAAGAAGAAAAAGGAAATATGAATGGAACAAAACATAGATTGTCTGTCCAGAAACTTTCAGAGAAGTACAATTGTTTACAAGACGGCTACTCCATTCATACTCTCCTGCACCCTATTCCCAGGAAAGAAGGGATAGATTTGAAGTGTGTAGAAACACCTAATTGTAAAGTCCTTGCTTCTCTGTTACAAATCACTGTCCAGAGGCCAAGATCTAAAGGCATCAAAGGAAGAGTTTCTATTCCAGCCACAGAGCTTGGAGGGTGTATCTGGGAAAAGCCCAGATGGCCATAACAAGGTTACTGAAGCCCCCTTCCCACGTAGTAATATTAACAATGGTAGTAGTAAGCATTTGACTCACAACACACCTGACATAACAATAGTTGAGAAGAAAAAGGTTTGGTTCATTGACATTGCAATACCTGATGATGCACGAATTGTAGACACGCAGTAAGGAAAAAAATCAAAGTATCAGGACTTACAAATGGAAGTTGAGCGACTTTGGAAAAAGAAATCGTGTGTTATCCCAATTGTAATTGGAGCCCTTGGTGCAACACCTAAAGGGCTATCTGGCTAAATCCTGAATTTATCACATTTGAATACTCTGATTCTACAAAAAGCCACCCTACTTGGAACAGCTTATATCCTCCGACGCTACCTGAACAGTTCCTAGGTCCTTGGTTAGGACTCGAGCTGTTGAGCTACCAACCAGCCCCAAAGGCTGTGAATCTCACTAAAGATTAACTAATAATAATATTTTTTTAAAAAAAAAAGGTGGAAGCAAAATCACACTGGGGCAGCTCCCCTCGGGGGTCCTTTTTTAAAAAAACACATCCTCCAAAGACCCCCTGCCAGAAGGTTAAATTCTTCTCCCTGAGCAACTGGTTTTGAGCTTCTCAACTTTGAACTGTTGCATCATTTCAGACCCTGTAAATACACGAAAGGGGGTGGGGGGGCAGGGGGAAGACGAGGAAAAAAAGGCTTTTGACAGCATAGAGAGGAATGTTAACACACCCATTCTGGACCGTGAGGAAAACGCACAAGCCCTGGATTGCAAAAAGATGCTTGGTTTTAGCCAAGGTTCCGCAGTTTGCCCTAGTGATTCTGTTCCCCAAAACACACGGCCGGGGTCCCCCACCACCAACAATGCGCCGGTGTGGTTCTGTCCATCAGTTTTGCTCTTTCATGCTACATAGAGGTTCCACCAGCTTGTTGTGCACATGCATTAAACCTTGGAGAGAGAAAAAAACACATAAATCTGTGTTAGTCATATTGCTAGTTAACGTTTATCTGTTTGTCATACAGGTAGTTCCCGACTTAACGAACAGCAATTGAGCCCAAAACGTATCTCGCTAAGCGAGGCATTTGTTAAGCGAGCCATGCTTCATTTTACGCCTTTCCCTGCAGTTTAAGTGAGTGAATCTAGCTGTGATGACCCGGAGTGTAACACAAATGTAACAAAATCCAAAATGTAAATGAATGTCCTTTAATGCCTCCAACTTGGCCCCACTGTTCAATAATTCTCCACTGGAGATAAAACATATTCAAAACTAGTCTTCAAAAGAAAGCAATACAGTCCGAACTTAATGAGCAGACAGAGGTGAAATAAAAAACCAAAACAAACTACAATGAAGGAATTTCCACAATGGAACAGGATAAGTAATTACCATCTTCAAGGAGATAACAAGGCACAGTCTTTTGGAAGGATGCCAACCAAGATAACTTCAGCCCAAAATAAAACACACTTTGCTTCTGTCAATGCTGTGTTGTAATCGTCTCTCTTATATACTATTCTCCCCAGCTACAACCAATGAGTGGGATCATGGCCGCTTCCTCTCTCGTAAGCTGAGTTGTTTCCTTCTCCGTTCCTCCCTGCGTGTCCTAGGATGAAGAGGGGATGGGCCTGGTTCTTCCTCTGACTACCCAGCTGGCCTCTGCCCCTCCCCAGCCTCCTCCACAACCTCCGGAGCCACACTTCCACTCCCTGTCGGCTGTTCCTCCTCTCCCACAGTCCGATTCTAACAAGGTCATGACGCTGGCTTCCCCATTGCCTTCGCTTGTCAAAAGGTCGCACAAGGCCGCAACCGTCATAAACACGAGGCAGTTGTCAAGCATATGGAAGTCATGTGACCACAGAGATGCAGTAAGTGTGAAAAATGGTGCATCGCTTTTTTCAGTGCCGTTGTACCTTCAAGCAGTCACTAAACAAACTGTTGTAAATTGGGAACTACTACACGTAATTGCAATGTCAATTTTCAACTCCTATAACATCTGGCACAGCTGTTCCAACCTTGGTTAAGGGTTTCATTCATTCCAGGTTGCTTCTCTCCTTGGTGAGTTTTCATTCCTTGTTTCTTGGCCTGCCTTTAGTCCGTGATGTCGAACCTATGGCACAGGTGCCACAGGTGGCACGCAGAGCCATTTGTGCCAGCACATGAGTTGCAGGCAAACTTACCTCATTGGGCACGTGCACACCTCACAACTGATTTTTGGCTGGTTTGAGGCCTTTTTTGTCCTCCCAAACATTTGTGGAAGGCTTCTGCAGGCTTCAGCAAGCTTTGTAGGCCGAAAACTAGCCCCGTTTCATCACTTCCTGTTTTTTTCAAAAATACCAGAAGTGATGAAACAGGGCTAATTTTCGGCCTGCAAAGCCTGCAGAAGCCTTCAAGCCTCTTGGGAGGCCAAAAAAGGCCTCAAAGCGGCCGAAAATCAGCTGTGAGGCATAGTGCAGGTAAGAGGGTGGCAGAAGTGGGTGGGTGGGTGAGAATTACTCATTATGGTGTGTGTGGATTTCATAGGGGGCATGGGGGGGCACGCATTGCCTTCTTGGGTGCTGGCACGCGAGTACGAGTGTGCAAGCGCACACACAAATTTTTGGCATAGGAGCCCAAAAATGTTAGCCACCACTGCTTTAGGTGCTTTGGAAAATAAGTGGACCCCCTCCTCTTTGGGGCAGCCCCTCAAATACTGGAAGACCCTGAGATATCGCCAGCCCTAGTCCTTCTTTTCTCCAGATCATCCATGCCCAGTTCCTCCAATAGGATGGCACTCACCTTTAAAATACTTCACCGTTTTAACGCGGAGTTCTAAAGTGGCGTCTTCGTCACACACGAAGATGGTATGGGGATGTTGTTGGAAGGCAGAAACAGTCCACATGTGGTTGACCCCTTCTTCGATTGCCTTGTACAAGGCGAAGGCCTTGTGTGCCCCCGTGATAAGAATCATGACCTGGAAGACCAAGCAAGGATGGAAGCAGAGCGTCCAGCAAGCACCTATGAAAGCAGCATCCCTCCATCGCCATTAGAAGATGTACTAAGTCAGGGGTGTCCAACCTTGGCCACTTGAAAGACTTGTGGATTTCAGCTCCCAGAAATCCTGGAATTGAAGTCCACAAGTCATAAAGGGGCCACATGGTTCCCCACCTCTGCCTTACATCCTGTCATGCCCCTGTTGGAATCTGATTCCGAGGGGGAGGTTGAGCAGCTGACAGGGAGTGGGAGTGTGGCCCCAGTGGCTGTGAAGGAAACTGGGGAAGGGCACAGGTCGGATGGGCATCCAGAGGAAGACCCAGACCCACCCCTCTTCATCCTAGGGCACGCAGGGAGGAATGGAGAAAGGAGCAACATGGGTTACGGGGGAGAAAAAGGCCCTGATTCCCTCCATTAGCTGCAGCTGGGAAAACAGGATATAAAGGGTGTTTGCACACAGCACCTTCCTGGAAGCAAAGCATGCATTATCTTTGTCACATCTTATCTGGGTTCTTGCGTCCTCCCAACTGTGTGTGTTTCGTTATCTTTTGAGTTCAGCAATTCCTTATTCTGCCCTGTCTTGTTAATTGCTGCAGTGTGGTTTGTGTTGGGTTTTATTTATAATTGATATGTACTCTGGGTTCGGACTGAATTTCTTCCCTTTAAAAATTGTTCTTGGGAAAAGTTGGAGGAATTAAATGGACCTTTACCTGCTTTGGTGACTTAGTTGCTTTTGTGCCAGACCCCGGGTCATCACATATCCTGAGTCTTAAGATGTTAAAATGGCCGGCTCAGGAATTCTGGGAGTTGAAGTCCACAAGTCACAAAGGGGCCAAATGGTTCCCCACCTCTGACATAGACATTTAGTAATGGACATGTCTCACAATCAGGAGGCTGTGAGTTCGATCCTAAGTAGAAGCAAGTATTTCTCTCTCTGGGCACAATGAGGATATATCTGCCGAACAAAACTCCGTACTGGCAACCTGAAAGGTGTCCGGCCATTAAAAACACTCTGCTAGTTTCATTCAGTTGCCTAGACTCCACCCCACAAGGGATTATGGGGTCATTAAAAGATGATGATGATTTGTAATACGCTAATATTAAAGGACATGACTTATATAGCACTCCAGTTTTCAGACACGTTTCAAAAAAAATGCAAGTATAAAGACTGATGTTCTTACTTCTCTGGCATCCATGACTGTTCCCACGCCAACTGTTAAAGCCATAGTTGGGACCTTTGATAAATCCCCATCAAAGTATTTTGCATTTGCCAGAATGGTATCCATGGCGAGTGTTTTCAATCTTGTTCTTGACACCAAACTGGATCCCGGCTCGTTGAAAGCGATGTGACCATCTGGGCCAATGCCTGGGAAAGACGACAAACGGCAAACCCTGATGCGGCCCTCAATGAAATTGAGTTTGATACCCCTCCTCTAAGGAATGATACTGTCATGCCCCCGTTAGACTCTGAATCCAAAGAGGAAGATGAACAGCCAACAGGGGCTCCGTTGGCTGTGGAGAAACTGGGGAAGGGCAAAGTCCGGCTGGGCAGAGCAGGGGAGAGGTAGAACAAGGGAGAAGGAATTCAGAGGAAGACCCTGGTCTACCCCCCTCTTCATTCTAGGGCATGCAGGGAGGAAAGGAAAAGAGAGCAACATAGGTTGCATGGTTTCCGGGGGAGGAAAGGGCCCTGATTCCCTTCATTAGGCACACCTGGGAAGAGTTCAAAACAGATGCATGCTGAGTGTAGCAGCTGCTGGGAGCAAATGTGAGTTTATCTCGTGTTGACTTTGCTTATCTGTGTTCCTGGCGTCTTCCCAACTATGTTGAGTTATTGCCGTGCCTTCACATCTGGAATTCTTGCTCCTGCCCTACCAAACTGATTACTTCAGTTTGGCTTGTTTGGACTTATAGTTACAGTTTTTGTTGACCACGTTTTGGACTTGATTCTCTGCAGCCAAAGGCTGTTCCTGGGAGAGTTTTTCTCCAGTCCAGAAGGTAATCAGGACATTGGGGTGAAGTTGGAGCTAATAAAGGGACTCTTGCTGATTATCTGACTGTGTTGCTTTTGTGCCACGCCCCGGGTCATCACAGATACTTAAATAGTATCCTGTACTAATTAGATTACTCACTGATAAGTTTCCATTTTCACTTAAGCCACCCCCCCCCAAAAAAACCCTCACCTCCAACAAACAACTCTATCCCCCCAGATTCTTCTATTTTCTTTTCAAAGGCGTCACACTCGGCTTTTAAATCCAGCGCATTCCCGTCGAGAATATGAGCGTTGTTTGGATCTATATCAATATGCTTAAAAAAATTGTTCCACATGTAAGAATGGTAGCTTTCTGGATGATTTCTCGGAAGACCTGGAACCAAAGCAGAGCTGGTTTAATTTGTGGACTTCATAATAGCTATAAACATGTTGATATCATTAACAGAATTCTAAGCAAGCTAATATAAAGAGAACCCTAGGTTAAAATGACTCTGCTACACCACTATTGCTGTTATTAGTATACATATTAATATCTCTGTTTTCTCCCTATTTTTGTAAGTGATGTGCCCTGACAATACACTGTATTCAAAATGTTTATGAGTAAAAATAAAACATATACAACATAATAATCATTCAAAGGAAATTTAAAGGGACATGGAACTGATTGAGGCAGGCCACTCTGACCCAGTGGTGGAATTTAAATTTTTTTACTACCGGTTCTGTGGGCATGCCTTGGTGGGTGTGGTGTGGCTTGGTGGCCAAGGTGTGGCATGGTGGGCGTGGCTTGGTGGGTGTGGCAGGGGAAGGTTACTGCAAAATCCCCGTTCCCTCCCCACCCCACTAACCTGTTTTCCAGATACGTTCTCCTGTGCAGGGCAACCAAAGGAGACCCAGCCGATCAGCTGGGACTCGGGAGGCAGATGGGGGCGGGGCCAATCAGAGGTGGGATTGGTCAGTTCTCCGAACTACTCAAAATTTCCGCTACCGATTCTCCAGAACTGGTCCAAACTGGCTGAATCCCACCTCTGCTCTGTCCAACGTTGAATTTTTGGGAGGATTTGGATTTGGCTAGTATAGGAAAAAGAAGGACTGAGGAGGACGTGATAGCAGTATTCCAGTATTTGAGGGGCCGCCAAAGAGAGGAGGGGGTCAAATTATTTTCCAAAGCACCAGAAAGCGAGGCAGGAAACAACGGATGGAAGCTAACCAAGGAGAGAAGCAACCTGGAGTTAAGGAGAAACTTCCTAAGAGTGAGGACAATCAACCCATGGGACAGAAGTTGCCTTCAGAAATTGTAGATGCCACATCGCTGGAGATTTTTAAGAAGAGTCTGGCCAGTCACTTGTCTGAAATGGTAGAGCCATGATGGCGAACTTATGGTACCTGTGGCACGCAGAGCCATTTTTACGGGCACATGAGCCCCAGCCAAACTTACCTGCACTGCAGATGTGCGCGCCTCCCAGCCGATTTTCAGCCTGTTTGAGGCCGTTTTCACCCTCCTGGAGGCTGAAGGAAAGCCTCTGCAGCCTCGGGGGGGAGAAAAATGGGCCTTCCGGAAATACCAGAAGTGCCGAAACAGGCCCATTTTTTGGCTCCCGAGGCCGCAGTGTCTTCCCTTGAGCCTCCAGGAGGGCGAAAACTGCCTCAAAGGGGCCAAAAATCAGCTGGGGGGAGGGGTGCATTGCATTGTGAATGCTGGCACATGCGCTTGTGCTTTCAGCATGCCATAACAAACAGGTTTGCCATCACTGTGATAGAGGGTCCCCTGCTTGAGCAGGGGGCTGGACTAGAAGACCTCCAAGATCCCCTGCAGCTCTATTCCGATTCTGATTTGTAAATATGGGCCCCTGTCACAAATACAGGCATGCTTAAAAACAACAACAACTTACCTACGTATTCATCCATGTTGAATGTCTTCACATATTTAAAAGAGAGGTCTCCTCTTTTGTGATAGTCTATCAGTTTCTGGTAGCATCCCAAAGGCGTGCTTCCTGCATCGAGCGAATGGTTTTTCATTATTTTATGCACTTAGACCGGGATCGGCCACCCGTGGCTCTGGAGCTGCATGCGGCTCCCTGTATTCCCTGTATTCCTACCACTGGCTGGCCCCTCCCAACCCGTTCCAGTCACTCCTCGCCTGGCCCGTTTTCTGTAGGGAAAGCTCTTTGGGTGTTTAAGGTTGCCAACCCGCTGCCCTAAGAAAAGTATCTTGTAATTCGAATTGCAAAAGATGGAGTCGATCACAAGTCCAGCTATTATGTCAGGGCTCCGGCAGTTACCCCTATTTAAATCATGAGTCTCTAGCTGGATTTTCAAAGCTTAAAGATTTATTAGGAGTTAACATGCCGGCACTGCCTGGATGTAGCCGACTCTGAGGCACATCATTCATTGTCACCTTTGACCCTGGTTTTCCCTCCACCCCCTGGGTGTATCGTAATTCATATTCTCCAACGGGACACCTCCATAGCCCAGAGTCATCAATCAGGCTCTCCAGTTAGAATTTTGCCCAGCAGAAACTTCAGTCACCTTGTTACTATCTTTGAAAACATTTGTGGAATGCACTTTCGGTTTGCAAGCTTCTGCACTGCTCCCCCCTCCCTTTCTGTTCCAGCTGGACTCCCTCGCTGAAGGACCAAAATCCGCGATCATCCATGGTTTCCGTTCATGCTCTACTGTCAGAGGGCCCCGATCAACCTGATTTGGGGCCGAAGCCACCCCGTAGAGATGGCAAAGAAGGGGGAGACCGCCAGCTGGGTCGCAGTGAGCCACATCTTCCCCTCCCTGGCTTGGCAATACTCCCTTTCCTGAAGACAGCTGTAGCGGTGATCAATATGGCCGCCCTGAAGAGATGAGCTGACTGGGATAAGATCGTGCAGGAGCAGAGAAGAAGAGGACAGCATAGAAACCCGGAGAACTGGCCACAATTTCTAAGGAATAAGTAACTTTCTAATCACTTCTCAAGCCTTGCTTGTTTGATTACTGGAAATGCTCGACTTACAACAGTTTGTTTAATGATGGTCCAAAGTTACGACGGCACTGAAAAAATAGTGACTGGTGATGACCATATTTCACAGTTAATGACTTTCGCAGCATCCCCACAGTCACATGATCAAAATTCAGATGCTTGGCAACTGACTTGTGTTTATGATGGTCGCAGTGTCTTGGGGGTCACATGTTGTTGTTTTTGTGAACTTCTGGTGAGCAAAATCAAGGAGGGGGAAGCCACTTAACGACCGGGTTACCAACTTATCAACTTGCCGTGATTCTCTTAAGCACCGTGGCCAGGAAACTGATAACATGGGTCAAAATTCATTTAGCAGATGTCTCGCTTAGCTACAGAAATGTTGGGCTCCCTTATGGTCATAAGTCAAGGACTACCTGTAGCAGGGGAGAGGAGAAACAACGTAATATGGCCTTTGGGTGTTTTTCCCCACTTCTAATTGTTGAGGAAGCGGGAGACATCCAAGGATCGCCAACCTTTTGGACCTCAGGGATCACCAAACTCATAATTTTAAATCCTGCAGACCAGAGACCCTGGGAAAATCCCCAAAAAAGTCTCCTACTGATCAATCATTCTTTATTTGGAATCACAGGATACTGTTTCCAGCTCCATTCTCAGGGGGAGAGAGAGAGAGAGAGACTTTTGGCTTCATGCAAGGAAAACAGCAGATGCAGCAGAAGTCTTTCTTTCTCTGCACCAAACTCCACCAGAAATGAGTCTTTGTGAGACTTGTCACACCGGCGCAGCCTCTTGGAGCAGGAGGCCTTGCAGGGTCCCAAAGACTTATTTCTGGCGGAGTTTGGGGGAGAGAAAGAAAGACTTTTGCTGCTTTCCTTGCGTGCAGACAAAGGCAGAAGAAAGAAAGAAACAGAAAGAAGCAGCCCGGTGGCCTGTGGAGCGAGTGGGGCAAGTTCCCCTTCCTCCCTTTCCCCCCTCCCCTCACTATCTCGTGTTGTCTGTAATGCAAGTGTTGCAAACCTTGTGTTCCCATGAAGCCTGGATTAATTGCTTTGGGGGAGGTGCTTTGGAGGTGACATTTCTCTGTAGACCAAGAAAATTTTATCACGGACCACCAGTGGTCCCCAGCCCACTGGTTGGCAACCACTGAGCTAGCAGATTCCAAGAACTGAACGTAGGCCAAGACAAGAGAAGGGGAATAGGGAGAAAACAAAGTCATAACTCTGGAAATGCACGATTTGTTTCCTAAATTTACTCCAGGTTTTACTCAAGCCCCTGATGAGTGAAATCTAGCCAACCCGCTAAACCATTAATTCCTCCTTATCGACAAGAGCAAAAATAGAGAACAGAGAGAGACAGAGAGACAGTAAGACAGAGGGAGAGAAGAAAATCAATTACCTGTCGGTAAGCCAAGGGTGAAATATCGGCTTTTGTTAGGTTTGAACTGAATGATGCGGTTACAGATGTATTTTGCAGCCCATTCACTCGCCAAATCGTAGTTTTCTAGGATGACAAGCCTCATCCTGTTGAGATTACAGCTGCCCCTGAAGCAACACACAACTGAAGCTGTGGAAGAACCCAAGGTGATGGTTATTCAAGCAAGCATCTTTTAGCATGGACAATGCTCCTGTGATGACCCAGGGCATGGCACAAAGGCAACACAGCCAGAGAACAGGTATGAATCCCTTTATTGGCACCAACTTTGCCTCCAACGTCCCAGTTACACTCTGGCCTGGAGAAAAGCTCTCCCATTAACCTGCAACAGCCTCTGGCTGCAGATACTCCAGTCCAAACAGTGTAAACAGACTAACTGCAATCAATCACCCCAGCAGGGCAAGATAATGAATCCAAAAAGTGAAGAATCATGGCAATAATTCCAGCAAGGCAAGATATGCACACAGGAGCATGGCAATAATTCAAACAGTCAGGTGGAAGGCCAGGTTTGCAGGCCACAACTCTCAACTCTAGACGAATTCGGTGTTTGTTCCCGACAAATGCCCCTCCCAACTGCTTCTCCTTTAAACTCCATCCCCAGGTATGGCTAATGAAGGGAATCAGGGCCCTTTCCTCCCCCGTAAGCCACGCAACTCACGTTGCTCCCTTCTCCGTTCCTCTCTGCGTGCCCTAGGATGAAGAAGGGGTGGGCCTGGGTCTTCCTCCGAACTCCCTCTCCCTTGTTCTACCTCTCCCCTATTCTGCCCAGCCAGCCTTTGCCCTTCCCCAGTTTCTTCCACAGCCAACAGAGCCACACTCCTACTCCCTGTCAGCTGTTCAGCTTCCTCCTCCGAGTCAGATTCCAACAGGGGCATGACAAATTGAGGAGAACCAGGTATTTTTCCCAAATTATGAAACTATATTATTATTATTTTCTTTCGCCAGAAAAAAACAGAAGCTTCACATGGTGCAAATTTCCTTCCTCTTTTTAAAGCTCAGCAATAAATAGCACATTTTAAACAGGCTGCAGAAACGTACCAGAAAGAATATTGCCTTCAAACTAGGTTCTTGTTGAAAAATACAAATATCTTGATAAAACTACATCAACCTCTGTCAAAAAAATAATGGCACCCACTGTAGGAAAAGATCATTAACAAGCAACCCTATAGAACAATAGCAATAGAAATCTTTATCTGTTCTGATTATAATTCAGGCAGCCAGATTGATCAGAATCGACTGAAAAGCAACAATCTCCACAAGCTGATATTTTTCTCCTGGAACGATTTCTGAAATTTACATTTTTAAAATGGCAAATAAATTAGGCAATGTTATGGATTCAGGTAATGAAAATCTGGAGGCTTTGGAGTGAGACAGGCAGACAGCAAAGTCCTAATGCACAACTATTGTTAATTAATCTATATATAAAAAGCAAAATACCCCTCACGCATCATCGCAAAATCTCCAGAACTGTAAAGCCTACAAACTTGAAATTTGGCACTTATGTTCCTCTTGGCTTCTAGGGGTTCACTAAGAAAGGATTTTTCCAAATGACCATCAGAACATTAGTATTTCCTATATTATTATTATTAACATGCTCTGATGCTAAGGAGTTCTACTCCCCCTCCCCACCTGAAAAGAAATCTCTTCCAAATGCAAAACCCAAGCAGAGGAGAGGAGTTTCAGTTTCAGTCTTAGTTTCACATCACCAAGCAGCTTTAGTACAGAACAGTTGAGCTAAGCCACACCCAGGCTCCTTGCTGTCTCCTCCTTGCTCACACAGCAAATACGCTTTCAGTTTCCACTAGTCCTCCAGTCTCTCACACACTGACGGGACGCTAGCTAGAGGAATACCAATGGATGCTGGAAGGCAGAGGCAGAAATTTTTTCCCCTTATTTTCCTCCCAAAAAACTAAGCCTGACCACAGTTTCGTAGTGAAGCACTGGTATCGAGCTAATTTTATTATAAGGCATGATTTTGTGGTTTATCTTTCCCTAGACTTTCAGATCTCTCTTCTGAATCTAAGAGAACCCAGAGCGAGTAGATTTCAATCAGAGCACCTTCTAAAGGCCCTTATAAATTTGAATCCCAAAATCTTCTTGTTTTTTATTACAACCCATTACTACCATATAAAAAATAAAGATCTACAGATGTCAAGAGAGCTGGATTTCATCCAGTTTCCAAAGTGACAATCCTGGATACCTCATCCCAATTCCTGTTTATTAAGAAAGAAAAGAGAGGGGAAAAAAGCAAAACTATAAATTCATTTGGGATCAGGGGATTCCAATCCATCGGTCATTTCTTCTTCCCGATACACCTGGCCCCTCTCTGGGGATAATGGGAGTTGTAGCTCAACACTTTAGGGATGTCCTTGGAGATTTTCAGCCCTCCAGGTCATGGTTGTTCCCACCCACTCCAAGAGGCAACTGGGCATTTTTGGTTTTTCTTTGAAGAGGTTTCGCTTCTCGTCCTGAAGAAGCTTCCTCGGCTTCTTGACAACTCTTTCGGGAGGTACCCCTTTTTAGAAAGCTGCTCTTGCAAGTTCACGTTCAGCCCAGCCACTGCTCACTTTCAGAAGGGGAGGAGGGCAATGCGATGTGCAATGCAAAGGAAACCCACCCACCTACCCCACCCCACCTACCTACCCACCTACTCTTCCACCAACCCACCTACTCCACCCCCCACCTACCTACCTATCCCTCCAACCACCCATCTACTCCACCACCACCGACCTACCTACCCCTCCACCCACCCACCAACTCCACCCCATTTACCTACCTACCTATC
>NW_020769320.1:9294788-9309349 GCF_900518735.1 Pseudonaja textilis | reverse complement strand
GATAGATAGATAGATAGATAGATAGATAGATAGATAGATAGATAGATAGATAGATAGATAGATGGATGATGGGGGAGAGAAAGATATGATGGATGGATGGATGAAAGGAGGAAGGGCTGAGAAGGAAGGAAGGAAATTATGCAATTAAGGTACCCATAAAGATTTGTATTCATATAGCTAGTGGTAATACCAGTACCAGTTAGGTCCTTAATTCTACTCCTCTGTGTAATTTCTTCACAGAAGACCAAGAGTTTATGTATTTTACCCTCGCCAATGATTCTAACATGTTCTATTAAAAGAGCATCTCTAATGCTACTCATTGCCTTGTTAGTTTGAAATAGCAAATAGTTTCTTATTTTCTTAAGTTATTTGACCATTCATATTCTCTGCTAAATCTGGGATTCAAGGGGAAACAGTGTCATATCAGCTAAAGGAAGACCTGAAGGGATGGGTTAGTGTTGAACGTACAACCGTGTAGTTGTATCTATACATACCGATGATTGCTAAATGACACATTTCTTAACTTATGTAGATTTTTTAGCAATGCAGATTATGAACGCAACTTGAGAAGCAAAAAAAGTTTGTGAAGGGCCAGTAATTAAGTCCAGATTTACCCAGACTCAGTTTCGTTGCTTCATTTTGTCATTTTGAATGCAATATTTACCTGTGTGTCTGGTTTCCAAATCTTACTTTACTTTGATTGACTTCATCTTTAAACTCTTTTTTTTATATTCACAAAAAATACTTGTGAAGGATTCCTAATTTTTATCACACTTTTTGGACTTAAGATTTATTTTTATCAGCACTCTAGGTATCATTTTAAGCCTTTCTCTTTTTTATTTTTTCCATTGAAAATAAGAGATAAAAATCTTTAAAATTCATTAATAAATATCCCTGCAAAGTCTTTTCTTGATCTGTTATAAATATATTACAGGGAGTCCTAGTTACCGTTACAACAGCACTTTAAAAAAAGTGACTTATGGCCATTTTTCACACTTATGACTGTTGCAGCCTTCCCATAGTCACCTGATTTACAATCAATGTCTCACTTAGCAACAGAAATTGTAGGCTCAATGGTGGTTGTAAGTTGAGACTACCTGTATTGGATGGGGTGGTGGAATTGGGACTACTGTGCTCATTCCTCTTGAATTCTTGCTAGAAAAGGTGAAGGATATTAACCCAATGAACAAATAAAATTAATAATTCAAGCATTTAAGGAATCACAAATAGGGTTGTGAATCTAAATATATAAAAGCAAAATACCCCTCACGCATCATCACAAAATCTCCAGAACCGTAAAGCCTACAAACTTGAAATTTGGGCACGTATGTTCCTCTTGGCTTCTAGAAAGAAAGAAAGAAAGGATTTTTCGAATGACCATCAGAACATTTAGAGTATTTCCTATATTATTACTATTAACATGCTCTGATGCTAAGGAATTCTACTCCCCCTCCCCACCTGGAAAGAAATCTCTTCCAAATGCAAAACACAAGCAGAGGAGAGGAGTTTCAGTTTCAGTGTCACAGCACCAAGCAGCTTTAGTACAGAAAAGTTGAGCTAAGCCCCGACCAGGCTCCTTGCTGTCTCCTTGCTCACACAGCAAATATTCTTTCAGTTTCCAAACAGCCCTCAACTCTCACACACTGACAGGATGCTAGCCAGATGAATACTGATGGATGCTGGTAGCCAGAGGCAGAATTTTTTCCCTCCTTATTTTCCTCCCCAAAACCAAACCCGACCACATAGTTTTGTAGCAGGTATTGAACTAGTAAACAATATTCAGAATAGACGTCTTTCTTCCTGGAAATACGTGACCGTTGACGATCGATTCTAAAGATAAAAATTTTTTGGACCTTTTGGTTATGATGATGATTAAATTCTGCAGTTTCATTGTTTAAAATTATTATTATGTATTATTTTATTGGTTTTCTATTAAATGTATTTCTTAGTGCTTAATAAACAGCATGTTGTCTGGGTAGTTCATTTACTTAACAATATGAATTATTCTTAAATCTCCATCCTTTTTTTCCAGCCGTTGCTAAAATAAATTCCATGTTGGGTAGCATCCTGCACGCTCTGTTCCGTTTCATTTTCATTGTCAAGTCTTATCCATTTCTGCACCGTCTAGTATCTCCTTCACTATTTCTTCATCTCCCGGTGTATCTTCCATTTTTTCCCCAATATTGTGCGGAAATAATATTCGCCGCATGTCTTAAATTCCACGGCTGCTTCTTCCAGAGGCTTCACCAATGTCTCACTTAGCAACCAAAACGTTGGGCTCCATTGGGGCCATTAAGTTGAGGACTGCCTGGACTGCCTACCACGAAGGGTGCCACCTGCCAATCAGGGTTGCTAGTGATTGACAGCTTTCATTGTCTCCCAAACGTTATCCCAGTTTGTTTGTTCATTTGGCAACTTTGGCTGTCTCTCCTGCGAGCGCTTCCCCTTCCTCGCCGGCAGGGGGCAAGTGTGAGCCCGTTCAGGCAACCCGCGGCTCTTTCCCGTTGTATACTTCCGGGGAAGGGAGGAAAATGGCGCAGGAACCGGAAGTTCCGCCGCAGCCGTTGAGAGCCGCTGGTGCTAGAGCGGTCATGCGCTCGGTGAGCTACGTCCGCCGGGTGGCTCTCGACTTCGGCGGAAGCCTCTTCCCGCGCGCCGTCTCCCTGGGCGACGCCGACAACGACGCGGTGGGTCCCCGGGGGAAGGGGAGCAGAAGGGGGCAAGTAGAGGCTTTGGCCGGTCTCTCTATCCTCTGTCTCTCTATCGTCTGTCTCTGGATATCTATTTTTGTAGATCATCCACCGCATCAATATTTCCATCTACCCTCTGCCTTTATATATTACCTATCAGTGTCATCTATATATCAGCTATCAATATCATCTATCTCTCAGTATCTAGATCTCTAGAATCATTATATATGTATGTACACATGTATGTATGTATGTATGTATATACACACACTAATATCTATTATCTATCATCTTTATATATCTAGGTCTGTACTCTTTCTATATATATACCAACTATCAATATCTGTTTCTATATCTTTATATAAATATTATCTAGATCTCTAGAATCTTTATATATCAACTAATCTTATGTCATCTTTTTATATCAATATCTACATCTCTAATCTTTATATATATATATATAAACTATCAATATCATTATTTCTATATCTTTATATATTGGTATCTATATTATATATAATATATTATATGACATATAAATATAGATATTAATATCTATCATCTTTATCAATATCTAGATCTCTATATATCAACTATTAATGTCTATTTCTATATCTTTATATAAATATCAGATCTCTAGAATCTTTATATATCAACTAATATCTATTATCTATCTTTACATATCAATATCTAGATCTCTAGAATCTTTCTACACTGCTCAAAAAAATAAAGGGAACACAAAAATAAGACATCCTAGATCTGAATGAATGAAATATTTTTTATTAAATACTTTGTTCATTACATAGTTGAATGTGCTGACCACAAACTCACACAAAAATTATCACTGGAAATCAAATTTAGCAACCCATGGAGGACTGGATTTGGAGTTACACTCAAAATTAAAGTGGAAAAAAACACTACAGGCTGATCCAACTTTGATATAATGTCTTTAAAACAAGTCAAAATGAGGCTCAGTAGTGTGTGTGGCCTTCATGTGCCTGTATGACCTCCCTACAACGCCTGGGCATGCTCCTGATGAGGTGGCGGATGGTCTCCTGAGGGATCTCCTCCCACACCTGGACTAAAGCATCCCCCAACTCCTGGACAGTGTGGTGCAACGTGGTGTTGGTGGATGGAGTGAGAAATGATGTCCCAGATGTGCTCAATTGGATTCAGGTCTGGGGAACGGGCGGGCCAGTCCATAGCATCAATGCCTTCATCTTGCAGGAACTGCTGACACACTCCAGCCACATGAGGTCTAGCATTGTCATGCATTAGGAGGAACCCAGGGCCAACCGCACCAGCATATGGTCTCACAAGGGGTCTGAGGATCTCATCTTGGTACCTAATGGCAGTCAGGCTACCTCTGGCGAGCACATGGAGGGCTGTGCAGCCCCCTAAAGAAATGCCACCCCACACCATTACTGACACACTGCCAAACCCGTCATGCTGGAGGATGTTGCAAGCAGCAGAACATTCTCCACGGCATCTCCAGACCCTGTCACGTCTGTCACATGTGCTCAGTGTGAACCTGCTTTCATCTGTGAAGAGCACAGGGTGCCAGAGGCGAATTTGCCAATCTTGGTGTTCTCTGGCAAATGCCAAACGTCCTGCACGGTGTTGGGCTGCAAGCACAACCCCCACCTGTGGATGTCGGGCCCTCATACCACCCTCATAGAGTCTGTTTCTGACCATTTGAGCAGCCACATGCACATTTGTGGCCCACTGGAGGTCATTTTGCAGGGCTCTGGCAGTGCTCTTCCTGTCCCTCCTTGCACAAAGGCGGAGATAGCGGTCGTGATGCTGGGTTGTTGGCCTCCTATGGCCTCCTCCACGTCTCCTGATGTACTGGACTGTCTCCTGGTAGCACCTCCATGCTCTGGACACTATGCTGACAGACACAGCCAATCTTGCCACAGCTCACATTGATGTGCCATCCTGGATAAGCTGCACTACCTGAGCCACTTGTGTGGGTTGTAGACTCCGTCTCATACTACCACTAGAGTGAAAGCACCACCAGCATTCAAAAGTGACCAAACCATCAGCCAGAAAGCATAGGAACTGAGAAGTGGTCTGTGGTCACCACCTGCAGAACCACTCCTTTATCGGGGGATGTCTTGCTAACTGCCTATGCTTTCCACCTCTTGTCTATTCCATTTGCACAACAGCACGCGAAATTGATTGTCAATCAGTGTTGCTACCTAAGTGGACAGTTTGATTTCACAGAAGTGTGATTGATTTGGGACTTGCATTGTGTTGTTTAAGTGTTCCCTTTATTTATTTTTTGAGCAGTGTATATATCAACTATCAATATCATGTCTTTACATACATATGTAAATGTATGTATGTATGTATGTATCTTTAGATCTTTCTACATCAACTATCAATATCTATTTTTCTCTCTATCCTATCTTTGTGTATGTATTACTATCTCTAGAATCTTTCAATATTTATGTATAAACTATATCATCTATTTCTGTTATCTGTTGATATCATCTAGCATCTATTTCTATCTAGCATCTATATCACATAGAGGAATTGCCATCCCACTCTCAGTGGGATTCTGGGCATTGTATGAATAAGCACCCCTAAGTCAGAAAAATAAATGCCTTTTCTTGTTTACAGAGGTTTTAATGGGGCTATCCCAGCATCAAATTGATCAAACTTAAAATTTGATTGGTATAAATTCGCTTTTCAAGTTTACAATAGAGATCCTGACTCTTTATTATCAATTGCACAGTCAACCAGAAGTTTAAACTGTGTTTCGCATTTTATCCACCTACTGAGTCCTCCCCAATGTGCTATTGGAGGATGTAAGCTCTTCGCAGTAAAGCTGCCTTTTGCAATTGACGGATGGTGAATTTGTCAATGTTAATAGTGTACCATTTAAATGCACATAATCATAATCTTTCATTTGTGTATATATAATAATTATAATATGTTCCATTATATTTCAGTATACATAATACTATTTTCTACTTTCTACTTCTTTTTCTAACACTTCATACAATAACCATGTTAAAAATATTATATATCTATCCATCATCTCTTGTCCTTTTTGGAATTTCAACTCTTATTAAGCGTTTGGTGAATCTTTCATGCTTCTCTGGTATCATGTAACTCCTTTTTATCATGTTTAATTTAATCTATTTCATGTCAGATCAGCTGCTGTTAAAGGCATTGTAGCTAATTCAATTTCGCATAATTGGAGATTTGTTAATTAAGAAAAAATGAAGGGGGGAGCTGAAGAATTTAAAAACAATTGAATTAAAATTTGGATTTAAAATGTAAAAAAATAAAATTAAAAAAGGACATTTTATTAATGTTTTCTCTCTCTCTCCCTCCCTCCCTCCCTCTCTCTCCAGCTGAACGAACTAGTGGTAGGAGACACCAATGGAAAACTGTTTGTATACAAGAATGATGAAAGTCAACCTTGGACTGTGCGCTCCTGTCAAGGAATGGTGAGTAGAAGCGAAATCTAAAGATGTGACAGGGAAGGGAAGGGGAAAAAGGCATTTTTCAGAAGATAATGCCACTTCCTAACCATGAAGAAGAAACAGAAATAGCAGTGCAGGGGGGGGGTGGGGGGGAAAGGACACCAGAGGGAGCTAATTTTTCAGCACGGCTCTGTCTGTGGCATCGTGATGAAAAGGATGCTGGCTAGCATGGTTGGGAATCGGGGTGGCTTTGATCTGAATCAAGTCGGTTTAGATCCCTAGTAAAAAGGCTTGGTTGAAATTGACTCGATTTGAATCATAATTTTTAAAGAGCAACTGTCATCTCTGTCCCTCAGCGGCTCCTCCTATGACCTGCTGTTGACTCACCGACAGTCCCATTCACATTAATGGGATAGCTGGGGATGCAGCGGGTGAGGGACGTGGCGGGCAGCAGGTTGAGTGGATGCCCGCTAACAGGCGCTGCCATGATGGATCTGAAATGACCGGTGCTCTTTAATAATATACTAGCTGGATACCCGTGTTTCTGTAGGAAACTATGTGGTCAGGCTTAGTTTTGGGGGAGGAAAATAAGAAAAAAAATGTGCATCTGCCTACCAGCGTCCATCAGTATTCATCTGGCTAGCGGTCCTGTCAGTGTGAGAGTTGGGGGCTGTTTGGAAACTGAAACAGTATTTGCTGTGTGAGCAAGAAGGAGGCAGCAAGGAGCCTGGGCATGGCTTAGCTCAACTGTTCTATACTAAAGCTGCTTGGTGCTGTGAAACTAAGACTGAAACTGAAACTCCTCTGCTTGTGTTTTGCATCTGGAACAGACTTCTTTTCAGGTGTAGAGGGGGAGTAGAACACCTTAGCAGCAGAGCCTAATAATAATAATAATAATAACAACAATAATAATAATATACAAAATACTAATGCTCTGACAGTCATTTCAAGAAACCGTTTCTTAGTGAGCACCTAGAAGCCGAGAGGAACATAGGTGCCAAATTTCAATTTGTAGGCTTTACGGTTCTGGAGATTTTGTGATGATGCGTGAGTGGTCTTTCGCTTTTAGATAGATTTGTAAGCTGCTTAGAAGGTTTTGCTTTCATTTTTACTGCTTGCCCTCCCTCCTCACACTTAGAGCCTTGTTGTAATGACAAGCCAGTCGAGTTGTTTGATCATGAACAACTGAATCATGATGATCTTTATTGGTGTATAGTCTTGTATTTATATACATTTTTAGTTATCCTCCATCATTGGTTAACTTTGGTTACTGCTTAACTTTCGTTACTGTTCAGCACAGTAATCCATACAATTAATTATCTCTAGTTAAAGTCTAACATATGTCTACTTCCCCTCTCTAATCCTCCTTTATCCATAGATTAGTGACTTTGTTTGCTTGAGTTGTATTTGCTTGGAAACATTCTTTATCTGAGGTTTGCCATCCGAGATTGGAACATTCCTACAATTACAACTCTACAGAGCCTGGTGGTACAAATGCATTTCACTCCAATCAAACAGTTTTTAGTGTACATAGATTTGCAAAACAATGGGATAAAGGAATGTTCCTGAACTTGGTTTCATGATTTATCTCACGGTTATTGTAAAATTGTGTGAATGCATCATCAATGCAGTACATGTTATCTCAGCTTGCAGAACTTGGATTCATGGAATTGAGTTGACCAAAAATGTAAATATTGCAGAATATACAGCCTCGGGCTACATAACTAAGCTCCATTTCATGTTGAATAAACTAAAATTATTAATGTATCTTAAATAGAAAAGTATAGATAGATTTTTAACTCCAAAAGCATTTTATTAAAATAAATTTGATAAAAATAAAAAAATTCTGATTTAAATAAAAGAAATTCAAATTAAATATTTAAAAATCCATTTTTTTTTAAACCATCGATTTTTATCCACCCTGTTGGGAATTGGAATTGCCAAACTGAAGAGGACTAATGTTTACAAACTGGAGAACAATCCTGCTGTAAAGATTTTGGGCTTATTTTGAGGCCTATCCTTCTAGGCTCACCTGTATGGCTTTTACCAGCAATACTCCTGGTTTCTGTGTGTGTGTGTGCGTGTGCGCACACACACACACACACACACACAGTATTGATTCGCGTAACTTCTTCTTTATCCTTGCTTTCCTGTTGCTCTTTATTTTTTTGGAAGGGGGAGCATGCCTGCAAATCAAACTAATGCTTTCCTTTTTCAGCTCACCTGCGTTGGCGTTGGAGACGTCTGCAATAAGAAGAAGGTATCTGCTTTTAAAATAAAAAAAAACATCCTCCTAATTCTTTGTGTGTATACATATGTCTTTGTGCTATGTAGCAGAGTATCGAACACTTCCAACTTCTCTTTCCAGCTTAGGGAGAGGAACAAGGTAATAATATGCTAAGACATCTTTTGATTCCATTGTTAAATTATTGGCTTCCAATTTTAATCATGGTTGCATCTAGCTGAGGTTGCATTTGGGACACCCAAGAAATTGTCATGCTGCACTAGAAAACTTAAAACTTTGCTTGCTCTAGAGGAAGAAAACAAGGGAAGCTCATTTTGACTGATGGCTTCTTTGGAAACAGAGCAGATATTCTTCAGAGGTGTTTCTGATCTTAGGTTAGGAATAGGCCATACAGAAGCTTAAGCAGAATGGCATAAATTCCTTTTTTATAATTATTATTTTATAATATAAAATACAAAAGAAAACAATAGGAAAATAAGGGAGGGAGAGGGAAAAGAAAAATGTAGGGAAAGTTGGAAAAAGAAAGAAAAGGCGTTGAGTTCCAACTTCCTTTAATGCCGTAGAATAAGATAATAGCATTAAACCTTCAATGTTTTACTTTTACATAATAGTATAAACTAGCCATTTCTAGAACAACAAACCTGTCTCATCATTAAAACCCAAAATCCAAGTTGGGTTTTTTTTTTTCACCTCGAGCACAAAGTCCAGAATATTTGTTTCCAAGTAGAAACAAAGATAATAGTGTTTTTTTTCTTTCATCAAAGCAGTCAATTTAGCCCTCTCTGCTAACTCCCATCTGTTTTTGCAGCCCTTCGTCCGCGTGGGAATCAAAGCCTCCTTCTATTTTGGGGCATAAAATAATCTTGCTGCCGTCAACATATGTAACATCAAAGTTCCAAATCTTTTTTTTTTCCCCAAATCTTTTTCCATTAAACCCAAAAAGAAAATTTCCGGATTTATTTTTATATTTACTTTTGAGAATCTTCGGTATTAAAGATGTGTATCTGCTCCAATATTTCTTGGCTTTTTCTCACCTGTATAATTTCCATCAGGTTGATTGTGGATCGTGTTTTAAAAACTTGGGAGGGATCCCAAGCAACTAAGTTATAAATGGATGTTTTGTGATCCATCCGAGAGCCTCCTCCAGACTTTTGGGATATTCCTGTTTCAAGGGTTTCTTTTGGGTTTCAAAACTACCATAAGCATTCTTCGTGGCTCAGCCACCTAAGCCAATGAAATCATAACTGCCATCACAAGAACCTTTATGATGGCACCAATTATGGCTACTGGGTGGATTTATTACTGCAGAATCAGGATAATATGAAAAACAAATGGAGTCTAGAAGTGTTTTTTTGCAACATAAGGCTGATGCAATGAAGATGAATCACCATTGGTACTGCCTCTTTAAGACTGAGGATCTGTTCTACCCCTGGTGTTATATAAGGCAGCAATTAGAGGGTGTTTCCTCTCTCCTTGTGTCCAGTATCCATTGCAGAGTTCTCTGTGTAGAGTTAGAAAGGCTGACTGCTTGTCAGGTATTTTGCCTACCACATATTTCTGTATGTCTTGTATATAAACCACTGTTAAAAGTCTCTTGTGTGCTGTGTTTTGCTCCGGGTGGTCTCGTAATAGTAGTCACGCTGCAAACGTTCTGACAGCTTTGTGAACTAAAAGCTCCACTTATTCGCCCACTTACTTAATTCAGGCTTTCCTTTGCCAGAATTTGGTTGTCGCGGTGAGTGCCGAAGGTTGGTTTCATCTCTTTGACCTCACGCCTCCCTCAAAGCACGGGGATGCGCTGGGTCACCACGAGCTCCTCAACCCAGATGATCCAAAGCTGGCATTTAAGCAGCACATACCAGCCAACACCAAAGTTATGCTGATTGATGATATCGGTGAGTGGGGGGTCCCTTTGAAACAAGCAGCTTTTCAAAGCGTAAGGATCGAGCATAGGTATGTGGGAAAAGCAACGCAGGTTCGTAGAATAGAATAGAACAGAACAGACTTCTTGATTGGCTAAGTGTGATTGGACACACAAGGAATTTGTCTTGGTGCAAATGCTTTCAGTGAACATAAAAGAAAAGATACATTCATCAATTGTCAAGAATCATCAGGTACAACATTTAATAATAGTCATAGAGTACAAGCAATCAAATCATACTAGGAAACAGTCAATATAAATCATTAGGATACAAGCGACAAAGTGTCAGTCACAAGTGGGAGGCGATGGGCAATAAGGAGTGATGAGAAGATTAATAGTAGTCACAAGGATAAGTAGAAATGGAATAAAATCTTTTCTTCTCCTTTTTCTTCTTTCTTCTCTTCCTCTTCTCCCACCTACTCCCTTTTCTTCTTTCTTTTCTTCCTCTTCTTTTTATTGTCTTTCCCTCCCTTCTTCTCTTTCCTCTTTGAAAAAATGAAACTAAAATCTTAACCAGTGGAACAAAATCTACAAATTATAGTTTAGCAACATATCTTTTAATTGACTTTTAAAGAAATTAAAGCACAGTTTAATTGCCTTGAGAACCAATTTGAATCATTGGAATAGAATTAAGCATATCAGCTTCAGAAATCATTTCCTTTTATTGCAAAAAAAGATATTTATTTTTCGTTCTGTCTTCTATTAAGATTTTGGAAATAAGGAAATGTCCTAGGCCATTGATTTAAAAAAGAATTGATTATGGGAGGGCCCTTTGTATGATATTTTGGAACAAACGAGAGGGATTCCTTTTGTTTCTCCTTGATTTTCTACAATTGGTTCTTCCACGACACAAGTGCGTGAGTCTGCTTTGCGTTCTCCGCAGATGGAGATGGAAGAAATGAACTGGTGATAGGCTACACTGACCGCGTGGTGCGAGCCTTTCGCTGGGAGGACTCGCCCGAGGGTTCCGATAGTCTCTCTGGACAACTGGTGCTGCTGAAAAAATGGCTGCTGGAAGGACAGGTAGGAACATGAGGATAGAATGACAGCATAGAAGTTTCGCCAATAGTGGCGTGGTGGCCTAGAGGTGGAGCTCTCGCCTCACAATCAGGAGGCTGTGAGTTCGATCCCAGGAAGAGGCAGATATTCCTCTCTGGGCACAATATAGTAAATATCTGCTGGAAAAAAAAAAACTCTGCATTGGCGTCAGGAAGGGCATCTGGCCAGGAAATAACTCAGCACTGTTCAGTTACCCATCCAATCAGTAAACATTTATCTGCATTCAGTTGCCCAGACTCCATCCTGCAAGGGATTATGGGGTCATTAGAAGATGATGATGATGATGATTCTCTAGGTATGTGAGTTCAATCCTAGGTAGATATTTCTCTCTCTGGGCACAATATAGTAAATATCTGCTGAACAAAAACACCGCATCGGGGATAGGAAGGGCGCCCGGCCAGGAAACACTCTGCTAGCTCCATTCAGTTGCCCAGACTCCACCCCACAAGGGATTATGGGGTCATTAAAAAGAGGATGATGATAGTTTCATAAATCAATAAATCCAGAGAATGGAACAGAGAGTTGAAAAAAATTCCTAACCTTTAGACAGAGAGGAAGACACGCAGGAGATATAAATGATTTGATTCAGAATAGAGCTGGAAAGGAAGTCTTTCTAGTCCAGCTTCCTCCCTTTACCATTCCTGATAGATGGCAGTCCAGTCTCTTCTTGAAAGCCTCCAGGGATGAAGCTCCCACAATTTCCAAAGGGTTGATTGTTCTCACTGTCAGAAAATGTATCCTTATTTCCAAGTTGAATCTCTTGTTTGATTAGTTTCCAACCATTGTTTCTTATCCTGCCCTCTGATGCTATGGAAAATAATTTGACACCCTCTTCTTTGTGGCAGCCGATATCAAAGACACAGAACCATCAAGAAAAAGAAAGAAAAATTAACCCCTGCCACAATGAGGGTTAAGGAGAAGAAAGGGAAAAACAGGGAGGGAAGGAAGGAAGGAAGGAGATGGGAATGGGAAAGAAGAAAAAGATAAGGAGGAGGAAAAATAAAATGAATGAGGAAAAAGACTGGATGAGAAAGAAGGAAAGACTGGAAGGAGGAAAAATAAAAGAAAAATGGAAGGAAAATGGAGGAAGGAAGGAAAAATAGGGAAAATGGAAGGGAAAATAGAAGGAAGGAAGGAGATGGGAATGAGAGAAGAAAATGGAAGGAAAAATAGAAGGGATGAAGGAAAAGATAGGAAGAGAAAGAAAGAAAAGGAAAACTAAAGGAAGGAGAAATGGAAGCAAAATAGATAGGGGAAGGAAAAGTTAGGGAGAGAGGAAGGAAGGGAAGGAGGAAAAGATAGAGAGGAGGAAAAATGGAAGGCAGGAAGGACTCAAGTGCAGGGCATGGGTCAATAGTGGTGATAGCTGTAATGGACGTTCTCCGAGGTGACCATGAGCCTTTGATTCTCTTCCTTGGTGAGGACAGGTGGATAGCCTCTCTGTGAACTCGGGGGCCGACGGCTCTCCTCAGATGATGGTGTCCCAGCCAGGCTGCGGATATGCGGTCTTGCTCTGCAACTGGAAGCAAGAGCAGCAGCCTCCCATAGAGACCGGGAACGGTTCTGCGTCTAGCAGGTGAGGTAGCCCAGAATCCCCGAGGGACAATGCCTAGTGAGGCCCAGCCTGTTAGCAACCTCTTGTGGTGGTTGGGCAGCCCAAAGGTTCACTTTGCTCTTCCCGGGTGTACTCCTGTGTCGCCGTTTCCCGCGGCGGGCATTTTATTCTCACGCTCCTCCAAATTGAGACTTGTGGCAGCGCTCTCGGTGCACCCTCCACTGAAGCAAGCCAGGACGATGGGTGGCTTCTTTTAAAGGGGAGGCCAACCGCCCGAGCGAGAATGCCTACCCTCCAAACTTTCAGCTTTGGGTCTTAAAAAAAAGCCATTCTCTGTTGTGGCCTGTCGGCCGCTGGCCCCTCCAGAAGTCAAGTCAGATGAAGAGGAGGTGTGCCAGTCAGGATGAGCATCAAGGCAACCTGAGAGCTCCGAGGACGAAGAGGGAATGGAGCTGTCAGAGAGAGAGAGAGAGAGAGAGAGAGAGAGAGGCGGAGCCTGGGTCATCCATCAGCCCTCAGATGGAGACTCAGCAGCCCCCAGATTTGGAGGTGGCTGATGAGGAAGAAGAGGAACAGCTGGGTCCAGTGCCTGACGCATGGATGTGCAGAAGGGAGAGGAGAGCAGTGGAAATCTATAGGCCGGTCCTCAGGACGGAAGAGCCACTGCTGCTAGCGAGGCCCCACCCTCGTTCTGGGGATAAATGGCAGGGGGTGGAGACGAATAGATGTGGTAGACTTCTAATAAAGGAATCCTTGATTTAACTACAGAGGGTTTGTCGTATTCGGGAGCCGGGTCAGAACATTCTCTTTCTACCAAACGACAAGATAATCCTGTTGTCCCGTTTGACCGTCTGCATTTCTTTACTACTCTTTAGGGAAGGCCCCATCCGGGATGTGGTTCATCATCAGACATCAGGTAGAATTCACAACAAGAATGTTTCCACTCATCTGATTGGAACCATTGGCAGAGGTAAGTGATAGATGTTCGAGTCTTTGGGGAATTTTTTTTTTTTTTTAAGAAAATATACTGGATTTCCAGCAAGATGAAACGCAAAAGCTTAATCTCTCCATGGCTTAGACTAGAGTTGGCCCCCACACTTGGGAGACTTTAAGACCTGTGGACCTCAACTCCCAGGATTCTCCAGCCAGCTGTGACCAAATGACCAGCCCTTAGAAAGACCCCTCAATAATTTCAGCTACTCCAGAACGCAGTAGCACAAGCAGGGATGCACTTGCCGTGCTGACAAAAAGAGGTTGCAAATTGTGACCATGGACCATGGGAGGCTGTGACCAATTATAAATGAGACCCAGCTGACGAGCCATTGAGCAGTGATCGTGTGACTATGCTGCTGGTGGGACAGTCCTAAGTGCTTGCACTTATTTCCTGAGGCCATTGTAATTTTGCTGTGGTTAAATGAACAGTTGTAAATTGAGGACTATGTGTTCTAAAAATTGGAATGGAATATCAGAATATAGAATAGAATAGAATAATATCAAAAAATAGAATAGAATAAAGGAAAATGGAATGGA
This sequence comes from Pseudonaja textilis, assembly GCF_900518735.1. The sequence goes on along the minus strand of NW_020769320.1, from coordinate 9,294,912 downwards.
ATAGAATAAGGAATAGAATAGAATATGGAATGCAGTGGAATGGAATGGAATGGAATGGAATGGAATGGAATGGAATGGAATAGAATAGAATAGAATAGAATAGAATAGAATAGAATAGAATAGA
>NW_020769320.1:9262708-9294778 GCF_900518735.1 Pseudonaja textilis | reverse complement strand
TAGAATAGAATAGAATAGAATAGAATAGAATAGAATAGAATAGAATAATTTTTTGCTTGCTATTTCATATATTTTCCTGATCTATTCCATATGTTTTGTTGCGCTTGTGTGAACACATTCTAGCTATTAGCTTCTTTGCCCCAAATCAATTCCTGGGAGTCCTTCATGTCATAGCGTGGCTCCGTATCACAAAAGAACAAAATGTGTCTTGTAAACACACCTAAACACGTCTGTGTTTACAGTGCAGCAGAAAAAGGTCCTTCAAACAGGGTACAATTAGGGTAGGGTAGGGTAGAGTAGAATAAGAATAAAAATAATTCTTTATTGGACAGGTGTGATTGGAGACACACACAAGGAATTTGTCTCTGTTACATGTGCCCTCAGTAAAGGGCGAACTTTCCTAACCTGCCTCTTGCATTTTTCTTTTTTCCCTCTGCAGGTTGTTCGAAGGAGCACAAAGGCCTGGGTCTGTTCGCACTCTGCACTTTAGATGGTAAGTCTTGATTTTCTTGGACTGAGGATGGAGATAGGGAGAGAGATGCAGCTGTATCCAAGCTTTTCACATGGTTGGTGCAAAAATCGCAATTCAGTTGTCTCTTAAAACCAAAACTGTCTCGATATTACGCTTTCCCCAAACTAAAAATGGGATATTCCTGAAGAAATACAATGTTTTCCCAATCCACAACGGTTGAATTATGCGCGTAGATGAATGTAGCAGATAAGGACCATGGTTTTTTCTCCTTCACTTGCCTAAGCTTTACATGTGCGCGATTTCTTGTTTTCTGCCGCCGCCACCCGCCCCCATTTTCCACTTGCGCAGCCTGGTTGCGAATAGGCCACTGCGTGACAGCTGGCCATGGTCCACGGGGGTGGGGGGGACACCTGATTTATATAACCTGCCCTTCTTGGCATTCCCATAGCAGCCTACCAAGGGTTTAAACACTTCAAGTGTCAGGATTCCGGCACTTAACCCCATTTAAATCATGAGCCTCGAGCCAAACTTCCAAAACTTCAAAAGGATTTATTGGGAGTTAACATGCCGGCACTGCCTGTGTGTAGCCGACTCTGAGACACGTCATTCATTGTCACCCTTGACCCTGGTTTTCCCCCCACCCTCTGGGTGTATCGTAATTCATATTCTCCAATGGGACACGTCCATAGCCCAGAGTCATCGATCAGGCTCTCCAGTTAGAATTTTGCACGGCAGAAACGTAGGTCACCTTGTTACTATCTCTGAAAACATTTGTGGAATGCGCTTTTCGGTTTTGCAAGCTGCTGCACTTCTCCCCCCGCCCTCCCTTTCTGTTGGCAACTCTAAAAAGATCCTGGAAATATTTTATGAGTTGACATCAAGATGCTGGGACGAGCCTTGCCTGGACCTGCTCCTCCCAAGGATCCCTCCCTACAGCTTAATAGTTGAAACGCTATTAAGGTGGGGTTTTCTTCCCCCCCCCCCCACCCTTCCAGGAACCCTGAAGCTCATGGAAGGAGCAGACAAGCTGCTGTGGTCTGTACAAGTGGACCATCAACTTTTTGCTCTGGAAAAACTGGACGTCACGGTAAGTTTGTGCCTAGCTGACCAGCACACTTGGGGCAAACAAGGTGTATCCAGGCCACGGAAGGACTGTCAAGAGAACCATCTCTCAGTGAGAAATCAGAAGAAAAAAAAGCCTTTGTAAAGTTCTAGGTATCATTTTCTTGAGATAACGATGCCTCTGTGTAGGTTAATCCTTGACTTACAAGAGTTTACTTCGTGGCCATTCAGAGTGACATCTCTGATAAAAGTGACGAATGACCATTTTTCGCACTTACGACCGATGCAGCATCCCTCAGGAGATCAATATTCTATTCATTTCCCCGCCTGCACCTGGCCTGGCCCCTGGCCTTTTTGAAGCTATAGTCCTGCCCTCCTCTCTTTTAACAGCTGAGACCGTCTGATTTACAAATGTCGTTGCCTCTTGCTGCCTTTGATGCGTTCCCCGACTCGGGTGTTGCGGACAGAGAAAGAGACAGGAAGAGAGAGACAGGGAGAGAGAGAGAAGGAGGGAGGGAGAGAGAAGGCAGGGAGGGAGAGAAAAGGGGAGAGAGAGAGAGAACATGGCTGCCTTTCTGACAGGTGACTTCTTTCTAAGGAAGTTTCCTTCCCTTTTAGGGAAACGGTTATGAGGAGGTGATTGCTTGCGCTTGGGATGGACAGACGTACATCATCGATCACAACCGGACAGTGGCCAGGTTCCAAGTGGATGAAAACGTCAGCGCCTTCTGTGCCGGTGAGCAACTCCCTGGCCATTTTCTAACTCGCAGGTCCGCCAAGGTCCCTTCCGGCTGATTTTGAGGATTGGGGCAGCATGCATTCTGAAGACAGATTTACCCTTGATTATCAAGGAATGGGACATTTCCGCCCCAAACTTTACATCCTCCATAGAAATTTCTTTCGGGGGGGGGGGGGGGAAATGCCTTTGCAGCTGCCAGCCATTGTGTACAGTTGAATTATGGCAGATTGATTCTTCCCACTCAGATTCTTTCTTAATGGTCTGCTTCTGCAGAATAGAGAGGCCGCCCCGTGTTTTGACAGCTCCTGTGGGTGGACCAGCTATATATTTCTAGATTAAATGACACATTCGCTTGGTGGCCTCACAGGATTTGTAAAGTTGTTTGGGGATTTCGGCAGGCCTGGTCATCAGATTTTTATTTTTTTTTATTTTTTTGGTCTCGAATTCTGGCGGTCCTTCTGCTTTTAACACTTTTAGCAATCTCTCCAGGCTTCTATTCTTGTAAAGGAGACTATAACAGCCCTTGCCTGGTCTACGTCAGTTTCAACCAGAAGATCTACATCTATTGGGACATCCAGTTAGAAAGGATGGAGTCCACCAATTTGCTGAAGACGCTAGAAAATAATTTAGAATGCGGAGAGCTCCTGCTTCGGCTGGATGTAGGTAGGTTTCTTTGTGGTTTCTACCAGAGTAGGTTTCTTTGTGGTTTTTACTAGGGTTTCACCGAGCAACTATCCAGTAGCTGACTTGGGGGGGGGGGGGGGGAGATAAGATATAGGATCTTTTCACTTATTATCAGAGATGCCCCGAGGATTGTAACGTCAGACATCACGGCTGTAACGAAGAGTTATCATCAACATCCTGGCATCATTTCCTGGAGGCTGGTTTCCTGGACCATCTTTATTTATTCCCCTTAAAAACAGCTGAACTTTCCATCTTTTTAAGGCAGGGTTATTTGTGATGGAGAAGGGGACTCTGTTGATTTTATTTTTTGCTTTAGTTCAGTATGCCTGTGCAGCCATCTTACTGTCACCTTCATTATTTAGACGTTCCTCCTAATTATCGAGATAATTTTTTGACAGATTAAAGCATTGTGAAGATTCCGAATTTTTTTTAAAATGAGAAATCCTGGGGCAGTGATCCACTAGGTTTTTGAACTAATCCCGAGCATGGATTTCCATACACTGGAGAAATCCATGGGAATCTATGGATCACCTGAAGCCACGAGGAGTCTGCAAATTGCGGAAAAAAAACCTTATATCCACCCCATCCCACCTTCCCTATTTGTGCGTAGAGATGGTTATATTATTACAGGTTGCCACTTATCACAAATCACTGCAGTTAAGTTAGTAATGTTAAGTGAATCCTACTTTCTTATTGACTTTGCTTGTCAGAAGGCCACAAAAGGGGGTCACCCCAGGGACACTGCGACCGTCATAAATACGAGCCAGTTGCCAGGCGTCTGTTGATCACACATAATCATTGGGGGACGCTGCAAAGGTTGTAACTCGGGCATAAGTCCCGTTTTGTAACTTTGAATGGTCACTAAATGAATTGTTGTAAGTTGAGGACTACCAGTACTTTTCCTTGGTGCCATGTAGAGTGCCTCTCTCAACTAACAGTGTGTCTTCCCCCTTTTTTCATAGCCAAAGATGACGTTTCGGCTGTCAAAGATCTGATTCACAAGACCTTATACTTTTCCAAGAAAGTAATTTAAATAGTCTCTCGGCCACGAAGAAACTTCCATCTCCAGCACTCTGGGCATGCTCATTGGGACTCTGTTCCAGTCCTGCAGGTGCATCATCGGGAACGAGCCGCTCACAACGGAAGATTTATCAGCCCTGGTGGCACAGTGTGGCATTGCAGGCTGACTCTGCCCACTGCCAGCAGTTTGATCCTGAGTGGCTCAAGGTTGGCTCAGCCTTCCCTCCTTCCGAGGTCAGGAAGAGGAGCCAGATTGGTTTTTTGTTTTTTGGGTGGGGGGAGGAAGAGGCTGACTCTGTAAAACCGCTTAAGAGGGCTGTGAAGCGGTATATAAGTCTTTTTAAATGCTATTGCTATTATATCATGCTCCCTCTTTCCTTAGAAGATGAAAGATGCACGGCTGTGCATGTAAACGTCTACGTGTATATGTGTAAATATATCGTTGGGATGAATCTTGTGTTACTTCTTATTTTCTTCCCCTTGTTAGTTACGGGCTTTTAAGGAAAGTTTCAGTAAAGAAAAGTCTGGACAGAGGCCTCCTCGTTCGATTTGTAACGTTCCCCTTATTCCAAGATATTGCTGCTATTCCAGAAGAAGCCAGAGATGCTTGGCGCACGCGGGGAAGGATGAATACAGGAGGTGCTTTAGCAGTTTGGTTAGGTCCTCTGGTGCTTGGGGGTCTACTTTGGGGGGGGGGGGGATTCTGCAGACCCCTAAATTGGGTTGATGGAGAAGCAGGGCTCTCGGGAGAGGATTGGCCTAGGTTCAGCAGTTTGGGGCCATCTTGAGCCCCTTGCTCTCTGGGTTCGATTTCCCTTAATCCCAATAGTAGCAATAAACCGAGTCTGATCAGCACCTTGCATGGCACTCAGAATACAGAATAGCAGAGTTGGCGCCTTGTAGGTCATCTAGTCCAACCCTCCTGCTCAAGCAGGAAATCCTACCTAGACCATTTCAGATAACCGACTGTCCAGTCTCTTCTTAAAAGCCTCCAGTGAAGAAGCACCCACAACTTCTGGAGGCAGGTTGTTCCACTGGTTAATTGTCATCACTATTGGGAAGTTTCTCCTTAATTCCAGGTTGCTTCTCTCCTTGTTGAGTTTCCATCCATTGTTCCTTGTCCAGATCTGGTGCTCTGGAAAATAAGTGGACCCCCTTTTCTTTGGGGCAGCCCCTCAAATGCTGGAATACTGCTATCGTATTCCCCCTAGTCCTTTTCTCTAGACTGGCCAAAACCAAACCCTGCAACCCTTCTTCGTATGCTTTACTCTCCGGGCCTTTAACCATCTTAGTTGCTCTTCTCTGCGCTTTTTCCAAAATCTCCTCATCTTTTTTGTAATGTGACCAAAACTGGATGCAGTCTTCCAGCAGTGGCCTTAACTAAAGCTATATAAAGCAGTATGAATACTACGCGTGATTTTAATTCTAAGCCTCTGTTTATACCACCCAGGATTGTATTAGCCTTTTTGGCTGCTGCTGCACATGTCTGGCTCATGTTTAAGCAATCATCCACTAGGACTCTAAAGTCCCTCTCATGGTTCCTGTTTTTGAGCCAGTATTCACCTAATCTGTACTTTATACCTTTTGTTTTTCCTGCCCAGGCGTAAAATCTTTTCTCCACATTAAATTTCATGTTGGATAGGGCCCATTGTTCCAAGTCTGTCAAGGTCTTCTTGGATCCTGATTTAACCCAGAGTGCCACAGAAGAAACTACAGGGACTGTGTCTGCCGAGTGTATTCTTCCCTTCCTTCTACAATCAAGTTAAATTGCAATATAGCGCCCCTCTCCGTATTATACGTAGTTCCCCTGAATCCATGGGAATGCTTGCAACCAGGTGCAGCAGCACCTTAAAAAGACAAGGGAATCCTTTCTTGTTTTCGTTTGCGGTTGAATTTACGGGAAAGTTTCAAAAACCCGTTTTCCCACCCCAAGTAATTACATACACGCCGTCGAGATTATAACAGTTTTAATCTGCTTAATTGGCAAAACAGAGCGGTGTTGCATTAATTGTTTTAAAAAGCCAATTATGAAATGACTCCATTTGGGTTTGCTTTTCTTTCAGAAGCCATTACCACTTAATGCATACAGCCTTCGATCTGCTTATCCCCACTGGCCCCCGACTGCCTTGGCCTAATCCCTCGCTGCCCTTCCTAAATTCATGGATTGGCTGCAATATATTCTGAGGTCCCAGCCAGAGAGCTCCCAAGCCTTGTGTTATCCACACCTCACAAAAGTAGCAAAACAGGGCAATGACCATTTGGAAGACGCCCTTCAAACCTCATCCCAAGCACAGGCTCTCCAGGGTTGTGCCCTTCTTCCAAATTATCTGAGGCACGAATATCCTGCTTTTTCCAAGAGTCCGACTGAGCTGGAAGCATAAATTCTGATCCTGCTTTCCCAACCCACCTGCTCCGATCAGATATCCAAAACAGACCTCTGTGCTCCTTTCCTTGACCTGCAATAGCTTGGATTATGAGTGACCTTTCCCCTCGCTCCCCCTCCACCACCACCACCCTTGTGACTTCTTGAGCTGCTGGACTTCTGACCTCCCTTTCTCCCACCTGGGTGAACAAGTAGCTTTTCAGCAAAACCTGGAACTGTTGGCGTGCAGCTGTGGGCAGGCTTCCGAGGGAATTGTGGAAATGCAGACCAATCTCCTAGTGGCAACGCCTGATCTACCTTGATTAGGTATTTCTATGCTAAATGGAAAGGGGTTGAGGAATAGGGAAGTCCCCGAATTTCTGGCCTGCCGTAGGCCCCACCAGGTTGCTCTAGAAGGATGTCCTACAAACTGGCAGGTGTTCGAAGGCTTATGGCATATGTGGGCAGCCTCCTCCCAGAAACGGCTAATATCGCTGCAGCAACCCTTTTTGTAACCTGCAACAAGACCTGGCCGGATGTTGTTTGCCTGCCCTTTGATCTGTCCTCTTTACGCCAAAGCTCCCGCGGGTGGTGGATGCCATTGGCAGACATATCCTTTCATCGAACTTGTATCTCTGGGTGTTGCTGATGTTGAGCGGGGAGGAATATCTGCATTTAGAGTCCAAGGGCTACTGCCGCCTCCAGACTTTTTAAAGAATGTACCGCTTGAGCTTTGGTTCCCCTGCTTCTTTCCTCTCCTGCAGAAGAGGAGCCCTTACCAATAGAGTGGCCATCCCTGCTCGGAACAGAGGGGCCTCCAGGTCGACAGACCCAAAGAGAGAACGTTAAGGCTGCAGCAGAAAGGGGAGCTCTGGTGCATTTAGGCCCCTCATGCAAATAGCTGTGTGCATGTGCAGATAAAACTTTTCTTTTTAAAAACAAGGGATGGGGGGAAGTAAAGTAAAGAAGGGGGAATAAAATGTGACGTTTGATTAGGCCAAGCTGGAACCTGAGAAAGATGCCAGGAAACTGAGAAGAGGGATCCTAACAGAAACTTTCCAAGGTCAACAACAACAGAGTAAAGGATGCATGTCCGAATAAATAATACATCAAACATTACTTGGCTCTGTTCTGCCACCATTTCCTATATAGACGCTAAACAGCCCCCAGCCGTCGCCCCCTTACCGAATCAGATAGAAAAATAAAGGTCTAGAGTTCACTGGAAATTCTTCAGTTTTAGAAAACTAACGGGTCAACTTTCAGCCTCAAATCTCTATGTCAACTTCTGTTTTCTCCTCCACACCGTTCTGTTTGCTGTCTTTCGTGTCGGCCTCTTCTTTGCATCCTGCATCCAATTCCAACTGGAGAGGGGGGGAAAAAAAGGCATTAGGAGAAAAACCGAAATGAGACTCTTTTCATAAAAAGCTTTGGAGCATGTGTGATTGTGTGTGTGTGTGTGTGTGTGTGTGTGTGTGTGTGTGTGTGTGTGCACACACACATACATTTACCCCCGTCAGTAGCAACAGAGGCTTATTTCCTGGGTTTGCAAAGCGACAGGACCAGACCAGGAAAATACGCTAACTTCATTAACTTAAACGAAGTTAATATTTTCGTGACCTCCTGCTGTCACTTTGCAACCCCAGGAAATAAGCAAGCCTCTGTTGCATCAGGTACACACCACACACACTCCAAAGCTGCATTTTTGGCTTTGACTCTTCGACCACAGACATTCCTGGGTTAAGTCAGGTGAATGAAATTACGGTTGCAGAAAAGGCAGCCATTTCTATTCCTCTGTACCTTCAGTGTGCGTGCGTATCATGGGGCATATACGGGTGATTGATTAACCAGTTTATTGGTTACCTAGTGGGGTAGGTGACCTCTGCAACTCAGGGCATCTGATGACAGGCTGGCCCTTTGCAACAAAGGAGCGGCTGAGAAGCAGTTGGCAGTGTAAACACGGAGGGCTTCCAGACTCGAACGTGAAACAAAAGGGAAGGCAGCGACGTCAACGCTGAGGGGGGGTGAGCTAGAAGGAGCACCAAAACTGGCAAAACCAGAGATCACCTCAGGCCTTAATGCGTGAATACAGTCCTGGGACTTCACTGACGGTGACAGTTCTACCCACCATGGAGACTTTTCTCCCTTAGAGGGTGGAAGGCCCAAGAGGACAGCTATTCCCCCTCCCCAAGGTAGCAGTCAGTTTGTGTCTGTCCTGTACAGGTAAGACCTCTCAACTTAGGGCCCCCAGCTGAGCCCAAAATTTACGCGAGAAAAATGGGGAGAAAATTGGCTGAGTGAGTTTTGCCCCATTTTAGGGCTTTTCTTGCCAGGTATGTTTAAGTGGATAATTGCACTTGTTAAGTTAGTGGCATGGTTGTTAAGGGAATCTGGTTTCCCCCACCCCCCCACTGACCTTGCTAGTCAGGAGGTTGCGAAAAGGGGATTGAGTGACCCAGGGATGCTGCAACTGTCGTATATGTGAACCGGTTGCTTAAGCATCCGAATGTAAAGCAACTGTAACCATGGGAATGCTGCAATGGTCAGAAGTCACTTTTCACTTTGAACGGTCTATTCTATATTCTATTCTATTCTATTCTATTCTACTTTACTATTCTATTCATTCTTTTTTATTCTATAGTCTATTCTATTCTTCATTCTATTCTATATCTTCTATCTTCTTCTATATGTATAAAAGGAGAAATAACCACTATACGCATCATCACAAATCTCCAGAACCGGAAAGCCTACAAACTTGACATTTGGCCCGTAGGTTCCTCTTGGCTTCCAGGGGCTCACTAAGAAAGGATTTTCCAAAATGACCCTCAGAGCATTTAGAGAATTTCCTATATTCTTATTATAAACACGCTCTGATGCTAAGGAGTTCTACTCCACCTCCCCACCTAAAAAGAAATCTGTTCCAAATGCAAAACACAAGCAGGGAACAGTTTCAGTTTCACAGCGTCACCAAGCAGCTTTAGTACAGAACAGTTGAGCTAAGCCACGCCCAGGCTCCTTGCTGTCTCCTTGCTCAAACAGCAAATACTCTCTCTGTTTCCAAACCGCCCTCAACTCTCTCACACACTGACAGGACGCTAGCCAGATGAATACCGCTGGATGCTGGTAGGCAGAGGGAGAATTTTTTTCCCCTTATTTTCCTCCCCAAAAACTAAGCCCGATCACGTAATTTCACAGCGAAGCACGAGTACAGAGCTAGTACTATTCTATTTTTAGAACAGAATATTACCTTTGCTTCTTTGTCTGCCAGTCTCTGGAACATGTTGGCGTACATTTTTTTCTCCCTTTCGTGCTGGTCGCGTATCTTCTGCTGGGAGATCAGGAGCTGGGCTTTGGCCGCCTTGTTACTTGGGTAGAGCTGTAGCACCTTCTGGAAATCTGCCCTGGCTAACTCGAAGTCGTTGACGGCCAAGCGAGCCTCGCCTCGCCGGAAGAGGCCCTTCTCGTTGTTGCTGTCCAATTCCAGCGCCTGAAACGATCGAAGGAGAGCAGTCGGACAAGACAACCCGAAGGCCCGGCCCAATCGCAAACGGGGCAGGATGGGTTTGCTCCAGGAGACAAAAACGGCGAGAAATTCAAAATTTCATCCGGGACGTCCCCCCAAAAGCATTCAATCCAATTTACCTTATTGCAGTTTTCCAAGACCTGAGAATACTCTTTCAGCTTTAAGTGGCACATGGCCAGGTTGAGATGGGCAGCGAGCCTCAGGTTCCTGGATTGTGACTTCTCCATATCCGACAGGCCGGTTTCATGCTCCAGCCACGATACGGTTTTCTTATACTGTAACGTTGCTCGCTTGTATTTCCCCTCCTGGAAAACAAGCTTGCGGTGAGATTCAAAGGGACCCAAAGGCCAAACGCCCACCCAGTAGCCGCACAAAGGTCCACATTCACAATGCATCACAACTTCAAAGAGCGTCTGAATGAGTGGTTCTTAAAGCAAGGCCCACCCGCCTTCAACCCTTTTGCAAATGGGGTCTAGAACAGCTCCTGAAGCGTTTATTTTCTTAAAACGTTCATAGTCTTGCAACTCAACTAATACATCCAAACACTTCATACCGTGATGTCAACTCATAATATATTTCTATGGTCTTTTTAGAGTTGACAACAGAAAGGGAGAGGGGAAACGGGTTTTGGAAGAGCAGTGCGGCAGCTTGGAAATTGAAAGTGCATTCCATATATAGTTTTTCAGAGATAGCAACTAGGTGACTGAAGTTTCTGCCATGCAAAATTCTAACTGGAGAGCCTGACTGATGACTCTGGGCTATGGACGTGTCCCATTGGAGAATATGAATTACAATACACCCAGGGGGTGGGGGAAAAATCAGGGTCAAGGGTGACAATGAATGATGTGTCTCAGAGGCGGCTACACCCAGGCATTGCTGGCATATTAACTGTCAATAAATCCTTTTGAAGTTTTGGAAGTTTGGCTCATGATTTAATTGGGGTAACTGCCAGAATCCTGACACTGTGCACCATTTTCCTTTTCAAGCGCTTACGTCAAAACCCTGGGCAAAAACGGCTATATTCATCCCAAGTTTCAATTTTGTGGCTACAGCCAACCAAAGTTTTGCATTTATAGAGACAAAAAAAGGTGATTTTTAAAAATCTTCTTAGCAGCTTGAGAAAGAACAATCTATACAGGTAGTCCTTGACTTTAACGGTTCATTTAGTGCCCGTTCAAAATGACAGCATTGAAAAAAAGGGACTCACGGCCATTTTTCAGAGTTACGGCCTTTGAAGCTTCCCCGTGATCAAAATTCAGGTGCTTGGCAACTGATTCATGGTTATGACCGTTGTTTTGTCCCAAGGGTCATGTGTGATCCCTTTTTGTGACCTTCTGAACAGCAAAGTTCATGGGGAAACCATATTCACTTAACTTAGCAGGTGCGCTCATTCGCTTAACAATGGAGGCAAGAAAGGTCCTGAAGCAGAGCAAAATAGACTAAAACAACCGTCTCGTTTCACCACAGAAATTTTGGGCTTAATTGTGGCCGTAAGCCGAGGTCTTCCTATACTTGCACAGGCAAATATACAAAGACAGTTAAAAGCCACTCAAAAGGATTTGGAAATGAACAGATTTTCTAGATCTGTGACAAAACTGCAAACCGCATTTTTGAAAAAGCCACCATAATGTTTTTGTGCTATTGTCCTCAGTAATGATGTTCAAAATCCCAGTATATCCTGGACAGTTCTCACAGTTCCAGAATATTCTGGAAGTCAACTCAGCATTGAATGTTCTGGAACACAGATAAGTTTCCTGACCGCACAAGCAATGTTTTTATGGAACAATAAGCTATTTTTTTAAAAATTTATGTTAGGCCTAAGGGATTAGGGAAACACTCCTTGTATCCAGAAACAAAAACTAACCTGCACTGGGTTATGTAGCGTAATTTAAAGCAGGCAAGACATTAAATCCAGCCCCCAACCACACCATTCCACCACCACCACCACCCTCTATGAATCCAAATTAAAGCATTTGGGACCGCTCTCTATCAGCGGGAGAGCATTCTGTGAGCTGGGTCATTCATTCCCGTCAAACTGGTCTTGCCACCAGAATTTTTTCCTTCTAACTTTCCACGGGAATCTGCTTTCCTGGAATTCATATCCATCATCCCATGATCTGAACTCTGGACCCAAGAAAAAAGAAACCTTTAACTGCCCTCCAAGCAGGCCTATCATCCACCTGTCACTCAAATTCAGCCTCCCTTTGTAGGTCTTGAAACTTAAGCCTCCTCCTCCTCTCCTTTCTTCTCTGAACCACTCCAATCTCTCTAAATCCTTCCCCAAGGCCAGAGGGCGGCAGTCACTACGGGATCAGACTAAAGCAGAATAAAGAGGAAGAATTATTTCCAGTGTTTTGGAAAGTATTTCTGGAGGTCCCCGACTGCACCTGGATTTTCTTAGCCACACCCAGGCTCTTTGCTGACTGGTTTTTTTTTTTTTGCCATCGACTCCACCGCCAAGTAGATTTTCTGAAGGAGGCGCTTCCAGCCCAGGAATACCTTGTCCCGTAACTGCGCATTTGAGTTCTCTTCCTGTAAAGGCCTTTTGTGCTCCTCTTTGCGATTTTCTAGCCAACGCCTCAAATCAACCAAAATAAAAGTGGAGCCTTCCTTCTTTCCTCTTAAGGCTTCACCTATTCCTCCAATTCCGCCGTACGCAAATCTGATCTGCCTCTCCTCCAGCCCATGTTTCAAATCGTGAATAAGCATACTCAGCAGGGGATAGAAATTTTATCACTGGGAGACTGCAACTCAATCCTTCTCTCCGATAATTGGATGAGGAACCAGAAAAGCACATTCTCTCGGCTTCTTCTACACTCGCCTGGACATTTTTAGCGTTAGGCAGCACCGAAGGTAAAATCCCATCAGCAGCTGATTCTACAGGACAGCAGCCCAGGGCTGCTACAAACCCCGCGGGATACCTACTTTGAAATACTGGGTGCCTTTTTCTTTTGCAATGGCGCCTTGTTCCAGCTTCTCTTGGGTGTTCATCTCCCAGGGCTCCTTTGCCTGCGGAAACACAAAAAGAGCCAAATCAGCCACCTCCGTTCTTGAAGAAAGCCCATCCTGGAAGAAGGGGACGGAATAAGTGACGACTTCAGCCGAAGAGACTCTGGGAGCACGCTTTCCTAGGCAGCACAGACAAGCGTGGTTGGCCCTTTGCGACCCTTCCTCCCCCACAGGATGACAGGAAACCCCACTTCTGTGTCCTTGTTTTGGTTTTTGGCTACATCAGGAGATGGGATCTAAGAATCACGGGAGATTTCAATCTGCAGACATATATTGGGAAATCAACCCCACCCACGATTGCAGACTCTTTGAAGACGATTTGATCTTCTAGAAGTGTGGAAGAGGGAAGCGGTGCTCCTACATTTGATCTTTGCAACAGAGAAGACCTGATCCGACAGTTAAAAGCCGTGGGAACTTTGGACGAAAGCAACCACATCATCCTGGATTGCAGTGCGAAACCAGAACACTGGGACTCCGGAGAAGCAGTAACGAGTTTAGACAAGTCCTAAGCAGTGTTCCCACGGACAGAAATCCTCCAGGTCAAAGAGAGAAAGGAGAGCTGGAAACTTCTAGGTTTTTTTCCCACGTATGGGGGTCAGGCGCAAAATATTGCTGATTGGTTATCCTCACGGGGCCCATTTATCATTTTATTCCTGCGGGTTACTTTTCATTTAGATTGTGCATTTTTCATCTTTAATTTTTTTAAGCACACTCACCATCCAAATTTGTATGGGCAGCCATAAAAATTAAACAAATAAATATGGACAGTGTGATAATACCAAGCAAAAGTGAGAGAGAAAAAAAGAGAATCCTATTGCGTGAACCATTTGATTTGTCTCAAACTGAAACTTGATGGGACAAGGGAGATCAATGCAAACATCTTTAAATATTAAATATATTGCATTAAAAAAGCCTGCATTATGTATCAAACCTCAATCAGTAGTTGCACACTTTGCAGTTGAATAAAACAAATGATGTTGAGTAAAAATTAGGGTGCTGAAATTACCAAAAAATAAGCCCATGCCTGTTACTTTAAGGCCAATTCTCTCCCCACCCCCTCTGCCTTTGTAGATGTGCCTCCTTACATACCTTTTCAAAGGTTTTGAGCTTGATTTCATATTGCAAGTCGGCGTCTGGAGGGATTTGAAACTTTGGTTTCCCAACACTTCCAAAGCCGTAGCTGTAAAAGAGGCATGAAAGGTGTTCAGGAACAAAATATTTCTCCCTCAATAGATCCTCCTATCCCATCATTTCATCCCCCAAATCAAGCTTAAGGGCCCCCAATGATTCACACGGGCAAGACCACTTCAGGGCAAAAGGGCTCACTTGGGCTTAAGGTAAACCACAGCCTCTTCCAGCTTCTCCATTTTCTGTAGGGTTTTGTCCACGCCAGGAGGGAGGTCATAGTTTTCTGCCTCTCCTACTTCAAACCGCAGCTCTCGTTTGTCAAACACGCGACCTTCGTGCCGACCTTCAATCTCGACTGGCATTAAAAAAAATAACATTTATTTAGAACCGATTGCTAAAGTTCTCTTGGTAGAGCAGGTGTCAGGATTCCGGCGATTGCCCTAATTAAATCATGAGCCTCGAGCCAAACTTCAAAAGAATTCAGAAGATTTATTAGGAGCAACATGTCCGGCATTAACCTGTATGAAGCCAACTCTGGCATAAGTAACTCACAGTTACCTGTGACCCTGTTTCACACACACCCCCGGGTGTGTCATAAATCAGATTCTCCAATGAAACACATTCACTGGGCTGGGTGTCATCAATTACGTTATCCAATTAAGAATTTTCCAGGCAGAAGATCCAGTAGCTTAGTTACAATCTTTGTAAGGTAAGTATGAAATGTATTTCTGGCTTTAAATTTCTGCCCTGCTCCTTCAGACTTCCTTCCCTCCCACACTGCCCACTTGTTTATGGCAACTCTAAAACAGGCATAAAAATGCCGTATGAGTTGACACCGGGATCCCTAGCGCCACCGCCACCCTGGGCCATTGGGAACCAGGCTGGGCAGGTCATAGGCAAGCGATTTTGTGCAGAAACATCTGAATACGCTGGCCGCTTGCCTGAAATCACTTCTTCTCCCCCCACCCTTGCCAGTCCCCAACAAAGGCTGGGGGGCACTGCTGTAGAGGCCCACACGCTCAAAAGCCTCGAGGAGTTACATCGCTGTTTCCCAGCATGCTGTGAGTGCAGGAAGGAGATAGGATTCACCTTCTCCTGGGACACCCCAAAACAACTGTCCGCAGGAGAGTGAAAGAATGACTTTCACTCAGCACAGGGTGTGTGTGTGTGCGTGCGTGCGTGTGTGTCCAAAAAAGAGAATATCTGTGTGATAGGCTGTTCCTTGGGTAAATCTGGCTGAAAGAGCAAAATGTGCGTGTCCATGGTGGAAACAGAGAAGTTACAGAGTCTTTGACTTACAAGAGTTTGTCTAGTGACTCGTTCAAAGTTACAATGGCACTGAAAAAAAGTCACGACCGTTTTTCACAGTTACGACCTTTGCAGCATCCCCAGGATCACGTGATCAAAATTCAGAGGCTTGGCAACTGGTTAATACTTATGACCGTTGCTCTGTCCCAAGGTCACACGATTCCCTTTTGCAACCTTCCAATAAATAAAGTCAATGTGGGAAGGCAGATTCACTTATTAACCCTGTCAGTAACGTATCAACTGCAGTGATTCCCTTAACAATAGTAGTAAAACGGGACAAAATTCACTATACAAATGTCTCACTTCACAGAAGTCTTGGGCTCAATTGTGGTCATAAGTCGAGGACTACCTGTGTTTCAACACAACTATCAACTTCTAAAACATTTTGTATACATGTTTTATAGTTAACAACAGAAAGAAGTGGGGGAAGTTTCAAAGAGCAGGCGGCAGTGTGGAATCGAAAGTACATCCCACTCATATTTTCTTCAAAGACTGATTAGATGGCCGAAGCTTCTGCTGCAAAATCTAATTGGAGAGCATGATTGATGACTCTTGGCTATGGACGTTTTTCGTTGGATGATACACCCAGAGGGGTGGGGTGGGGGGAAGCAGGATCAAGGGTGACAGTGAATTACGTATCTCAGAGTCGGCTATACCCAAGTAAATGCCGGACGTAGAATAAATATTTTTTTAGTTTTGGGAGTGTGGCTCAAGGCTTATGATCTAATTGGAGTAACTGCCGGAATCCTGACAACAACACTATTACAGAGTTGGGGCCCGTAGACCATCTGGAACCCTTTCACACCCAACCTGAAATACAGATTAATAATCCAGCATGTGTTTAAGGCAAACATGGAGGATTATGGCCTCTTTTGTGACTTGTGGACTTCAGCTCCCAGAATTCCTGAGCCAGCCAGGCTCAGGAATGCTAGCTCAGGAATTCTAGGAGTTGGAAATCCACAAGTCTTAAAAGGGACATCATTCCCCACCCCTGACGGCTCAGGAATTCTGGGAGATGGAAGTCCACAGGTTATAAAAGGGGCCATCGTTCCCCACCCCCTGGTTTAAGTAAGCCCAGCTCTGCTACTCACCCTCTACCAAGGCTCCCTCGTTGGGTTTGGAATAGCCTTCTCCTTTCTTTCGGATGCGCCGAATTATTCCCCCGTCTTCATCGTCAGTCAAGTCTTTCCCCTTGAACTCAAACAGTTCTATCTAGAGAGAGAAAGCACAGGTTTGCTTAGCACCAAGGGCACGGGCTGAAATTTAAAAAAAGGCGCATGACAGTGAGCAGAAGACAGTTAAAATGACAAAAAGGAAAAAAATTAAAGATTTAAGTCAAAGATTCCTTAAAACAGAAGTATTTCTTTTTCTGTGCACTTCCCACCATTGTACTCAGGAACTGTAGGGGGAGAGGTCCTCGACTTACGACCACAGTGGAGCCCCAAATTTCTGCTGTTCAGCGAGACATTGGTTCAGCAAACTGCCCCGTTTTACGATCTTTCCTGCCCCCGTTGTTAAGTCAATCACTGTGCTTGTCAAGTTAACGCCACGGTTGTGAAATGAATCTGATTTTCCACGTTGACTTTGCTGGTCAGATGGTCGCAAAAGAGGATGTCACATCACACACACACCCCCCAGAACACTGCAACCGTCATAAATAGGAGTCAATTGCCAAGCCTCCAAATTTTGATCACATGACCATGGGGATGTTGTCATGGCCGTAAGTGTGGAAAACGGTCATAAACTGGGGGAAAGTGGGAGTCCTCGACTTACGATCACAAATGAGTCCAAAAATTTATGTTGTTGAGGGAGAAATTTGCTAGGGGAGTTTTTGCCCCGTTTTACAACTTTTCTCACCATGTCTGTTAAGTGAATCGCTGCAGTTCTTGGAATTAGAGACACCGTCATTAAGTGAATCTGGCTTCTCAGTGGATTTTGTTCACCAGGAAGCAAAAGGAGGTCACGTGACCCTGGGCACACTGTGACCATCATAAAAATGAGTCAGTTGTCAAGCATCTGAATGTAAATCATGCGACCATGGGGACTGCTGCAACGTGTTGTTAAGTGTGAAAAACAGTCATCAGTCCCTTTTCTCAGTGCCGTTGCAACTTTGAATGGCCACTAAACAGTCGTAAGTCGAGGACTACCTGTATATCCAGAGTGGCTATAAAACAGCAAACAGGTCAGGGGTGGGGTGTCTGAGGAGATGGGGGGGGGGGAGAGAGAGCAGGCAGAGCTTTCCTCCCATCCAATGTGCCTGTCTGCTGTGGGTCAAAGCCCATGGCCTCAAGCCTACCTCAAAAAACAAAGTGGCATTGGCAGGTATCTTAGGGGGGCTGCCGGCAGAGCCGTAGGCATATTCTGGTTTGCAGACAATCTGGCAAACTTCTCCAATCTTCATGGTTCCCACAACGATGTCCCATGCTTTGATCACCTCACCTAACCACACACACAAAAAAGAGAAAATAGACGACAATGTTACCAGAAGCTTAGATGAAAGGCTTTGTTAAAATGCAGCCCAACTTATCAAGGTAAGAGTCCCGCCCTTCAGGAATGGTTGGGAGAATATAGTATTTCCCTCCGGAGTTTTCTCTTCTTGCCACTTCGATGAGAAACTGTGAAAAGTCCTGCCTGCCAGCCCTAGGAAGGAGGGGCTGTTGTTACTTGTGTACGATTTGTAAGAAGGCAAAACTGTTGTGGGAAAGAGCCCAAAATGTTGGGGTTCCGTTCAACAAAGGGCCGAGACGAAGTTCCTTTTGCATTATGAATCTTTTGTCGCGCTAAGGAAGATATTACTAGTGGCCTGATTTAGATAGATGATTGATTGATTGATAGATAGAATTCTTTATTGGCCAAGTGTGATTGGACACACAAGGAATTTGTCTTTGGTGCAAATGCTCTCAGTGTACATAAAAGAAAATATACATTTGTCAAGAATCATCAGGTACCAACACATAATGATAGTCATAGGGAACAATAAGCAATCAAACCATACTAGGAAACAGTCCATAGAAATCGTAAGGATACAAGCCACAAAGTTACAGTCACACTGTCACAAGTGGGAGGGGATGGGTGATCAGGAGTAATGAGATGATCAATAGTAATAGTAGTTAGTAGTACAGACTCTGAATAGTTGGACAGTGTTGAGGGAATTATTTATTTAGCAAGTGATGGCATTCAGGAAAAACCTGTTTTGTGTTTAGTTGTTCTGGTGTATACCTTCCTTCTCTCTTTATAAGGCAAGTACAAGCAGTCCTCGACTTACGACTACAACTGAGCCCCAAACTTCTGTGGCTGAGACATTATGTTAAGCAGGTTTCGCCTGGTTTTACGACCTTTCTTCTTGCCACAGCAGTTAAGGGAATCGCTGCAGTTAAGCTGACAAGCTAGCAAACTCAGTTGTTCGGTGAATCTGGCTTCCCCACTGACTTTGCACGACAGTGATTGCAAAAGGGGATCACGTGACCCCATGGAACACTGCCATTGTCATAAGTATGAATCCGTCGCCAAGTGTCTGGATTTGGATCACTTGATCACAAGATGCTGCAATGGTCGTTAAGTGGCTTTAAGTTGTGACTTTGAATGGTCAATAAACAAACTTGCAAATCAAGGACTAGCTGTATTATACAAAAGACTGGTCAGGATTTTAATTTGGGCAACCTTCCCAATCTGATCTTCTTACCTCTTCATCCAGATAGTTTTTCCTTCTTTAAGAAGCTCTATGTTTCCCATAGCATGTTGAGAATTAATGTTTTACTGGGTTGTGTTTTTTTTTAAAAAAAAATATATTCCACTGGCCCCATCAAATAATACGCCATGCAAAAAATAAGTTACGGCATTGAATTTGTGCAAGTCAGTCCACGATACAGTGGGACAGACGATGGCCGCTGTGTTCCCTGTGGAAATCTGGACAGGAAAACTTAATTATTGCAATCAAATATGAAATAGGAAGAGGGTACGTGTTGGCCTCACTGAGCTATTTCTGAAACAACAAAAGCGGGATAGAAATAAATAAGTAGAAAATTGAGAAGAGAGGGACATTTTTCCACTTCAGAGACGTCACCTTTTCCAAAATCGAAGGAGAACTTGTCCTTTCGGTCCCGGCTGGAGTCAAACTTGGAGCCATCCAGAAGCCATCCGGTGTAGTGGACGGTCACTTTGTCCCCTATCATGGGACATTCGGTGCCTATCCCTTCTTTCTTGACCACCTGCCAAGGGAGAGAAGGAAGCTTGAGGGCCCGTCCGAAAGCCCCGCTCTACTGGTGGCCAAAACCAAAGCCAAGCCAGGCAGCAGCTCCCTTTTTATGGTGTCAGGAGAGAATCTGGCGCTCCCTGCTTAGTGGCCTTAGGTCGCAAAGCGAAAACTGGCTGGTCCGGGGGCCACTTTCCTTCTGCCCAGGAAAAGAGAAAAGGACAAGGTGAGGACTGAGAGGCCTGGCCCCCCCTCACTGCCATAAAGCCCCCCCACAATTGCCCCCCCACCCCCATATTCCTCCCATTGTCCCTAATAGCACTCCCACCCCCAATAGCCCCCTAATTGCACCCCAATAGTCTTCCCATTCTCCCTAATAGCCCCCCACCCCTAATAGCCCCCTCATTGCACCCCAATACCCCTCCAAGCATCCCTAATAGCCCCCCACCCCAATAGCCCCTCATTGCACCCCAATACCCATCAACCCTAATAGTCCCCTCATTGCACCCCAATATCCAACGCAACCGGCCCAATTCGGCCTTGGCGTTTAAAGTGGGAGGGCGGGGTGAGGCCTGAAGGCTCCCGGCCGCCCCGGAATTCAGATCGGCCGCTTCCAACGCTGTCGCCCGCCAGGCGTGCAAGGGAGTGGCCCCCTCGGGCGAGAATCCCGGGGCAGACGCGCCTTCTCGGGGCTTCGTGAGGAAGGCAGCGGGCGAGCCCGGCCTTCGGCGGGAGCGGGGGGGGGGGGAAGAGGCTTGGGCCAGGCGGGCCCCGCAGGCGCCTCCGCCCACCTTGAGGACGCCGCCGTCGCCCTTGGCGGTGATGTCGAGGCCCTCCGCGGCCACTGCGGCCGCCGCCTCCGCCGCGCTCATCTCCTCAGCTCCGCGCTCCTCCGCCGTCATGGCGCCGCCGCCGCCGCTCTGAGGGAAGCTCGTCCGCGCGCGCGGGACCAGCAGGCGGCGCGTCAAGGGGGCGGGGATGGGGCGAAAGCTGCGCACGCAGCAGGGAGAGTGAAAAAGAGGAGAGCGAGAGAGAGCGAGAGAGCGGCCCCCGGGAAACCAGGCGCCTCCCGAGTAGGCGGGGGCGGGGGGGGAGGGAAAAGGGGGGGGGAAGCAAAAGCTGCGCGCGCAGCAAGGAGAGTGAGTGAGAGGAGAGCGTCCCCCCCCAGCCTGTCACGGATGGCCCAGGCGGGCGGGCGGCCGATCCGGCGGACTTCGCGAAGCTTCTAGGCTCGAGCGCCGCACAGCGGTCAGGCCGAAAAGGAAGGCGGATGGGCGCACGCGCTGCCTGGTTGGCGAGCCGGCGCTTGCTGGCCACGCCGGAAGCAGCCGGCGGTTGGGCGAGTGGGACGGCGGTGGGGGAGAGAAGCCGCGCGATGGCGCCGCCCTGCTTTCGGATTCAGCAAAAAAAAGGGGGGCGTGGTTGCATCTCTTGGGAGGAAGGCTCAGGGCCGGCGCTGAGGAAAGAGACTCGCAACGTTGTTTGGAGAGAAAGGGATCTCGAGAGTGGGCGCAATAGCCCCCCCCCCTTTTTTTTTTTTGCATTTGAGAACAAACATGACAACGATTTCATATCGATACTATTAACATTCTTATATGGCTTCATATAAATAGAAATTATAAGGTGACCAACTTTTTTACAGTTAAAAGGACACAAATGAGTGGAAGGAAAAAAAACAAAGCCTCTTGTTCGCGGCACACTCAAAACAATCCTATGGAGCGCATATGTCTCATAATCATCGTTATGTCAAAAACAAATACGTCACGTCACACACATTGGATCGGCATCGATCAAATACGAAGATTTACAGATTAGTCTTCAAATATCAAAAGGGGGGACATTTAGGAGGACACTTTTTGAGGGAGGACCGAACTTACAAAAGGAGGACTGCCCTCCCTAAAGGAGGACGGTTGGTCACCTTACAAATTATCAATCTTTTAAATTATTTTTAATTATATCAATACAAATTATCAATCTTTTGAATTATTCAACATTCATGTGCTGCGCATTTCTCACAGCTTTGGTGTTTTGTTTTTATTCTCTTGTGATCCCTTCTTCTCCAAACTCACTGCCCTTTGTGCAAGGGAGGGGATGGGTCAGATCCATTGCTGAGCAGCTCTATGACAGAAAGAGGAGCTATCCAGGATGGTGCATACATGCATTGGTTATGATGCACGCAATGCTCATAAGCTACATCTTCATCATTGTTGTAAGACCAGAGCTGTGGCGACAGCAGTCTTCCACTCAGTGGTAGGATTCAAATATTGTTGCCACTGGTTCCATGGCCATGGCTTGCAGGGCGTGATAAATGCGCACTTTGCGTAGGCACAGAGGCATTGTAACTCCCTCCTGCAAGCCTGCGCATGATTTCGGTCACTTCAACAGCTGCCGCACGGCACTCTTCTGTGCTGCGCAAAGCAGCTGGGCTCAAATTCAGCAGATAAAAGCAAGTATGGGAGCCCGGGCAGGTGGGTGGGCCCAACAGCAGAGCAGCGGAGAAAACCAGTTTGGTCGCTGCTCATCGCTTTTACCAGCTCACCAGAACCGGGCCAAACCAGTCAAATACCACCACTGTTTCCACTATTTGAAGGCATTCTAACTCGCCTCCTGCAAGCCTGCATGATCCCGCTCGCTTCAGCAGCTGCCACAAAGAAGAGGGAGTCAAATCTATTCTCCAAAGCACCAGAAGGCATGACAAGCAGCAATGGATGGAAACTAAGCATGGAAAGAAGCAACCTAGAATTACAGTAGAACCACAAGTTGCGATCGTAATCTGTTCCAGGACTACGGTCACAACCCGATTTGGTCATGGCCGGAAGCACAACCATCTGTGCATGTACCTACAGTTCTGCGCATGCACGGAAGGGGAAATCATTGCAGCAAGGAAAATCGCCACGGTTGTACTGATCGCCACCCAAGGATCTGTTTGCCGCCAGAAGCAACAATTTTCCCAAATCTTTGGTCGTCACCAGATTTGGTCACGAACAGGAGCATTCATAACCCAAGTTCTACTGTAAAAAGAAATTTCCTGATATTAATCAGTAGAATGACTTGCCTCCTAAAGCTGTGGATGCGCCAACACTGGAAGTGTTTAAGAAGAGATCGGACAATCATTTGTCTGACGTCGTATATGGTCTCCCTGCTTGTACAGGGATTGGACTAGAAGACTTCCCAGGTCCCTTCCAAATCTATTACGTTATTATTTTGTTAAACTATAAATCTATAAACAAAGACTACTGCAGTGTAATGGGTTCTGGCCTATAGTCCCCAGCCAGTTATTCAGTTGCTGTTTAATTCCTGTTAGGTTGGAGTTTTCTCAAGGATGTATAAGAAACCAAATGGCAATTGTTTTGATAATGTACTAAAATAAAAAAGAGTCAAAACTACTTCATGTTCTTTTATTTCACAAGTGTTTAAAAAATGAGCCACGACTACTAAATCTGACACATTCTAATAAATGACCACAATCTATAAGGAGGAAAAACAAAACCCTCTCCATACAAAAAACGTTAAAAACCCAACAAACCTTGGAAATGTTTACAAGTACCAAAATTGGTCTGTAAAGATGGACCGTCTGTAGAAATCCTCTATGGTCACCACATGAATTAATAATAATAATGGCTTTTCCTAAAGTCGGACGAGAGTTTGACTCGACTGAGAAGATCACAGCCTATTGGCCCCCCTCATTGGGTCGGTAATGAATAACAATGGACACCAACAAAAATTCTTCTGCATATTTGTAAGAGTCCATAGGTGTCTTCCTTTAACGGAACATCACGCCTTGACCTTGTGTCTAATCCAAAGTGGCCAGCAGCCTTGCTCTAAAGTAGACGCACAAACCGCAACTTGCTTCAGTAACATGCATTGCCTAATCTAGCACAGCTAAGAAGGGGATGGAGAGCGGGAAGGTGCAAAAAGAGACCCTCTATTGCAAGCAAAGGTCCGAGCAGCGCTGCTGCTCACCGAGCATGGGGAGGATCATGCTTTCAAGATGGCGAACACAACCAAGGTGATTCATTCCAAGCAAACACATCACACTATGACACTTATTTCCTTAAGACAAACAATTTTGTTCTTGCATCGCAATGAATGAAACGTGAGCTAAGGAACACAGGATGTAGAGGAGGACTAAGAGCGTTCATTCTTCGTTGCCGACTTCCGTCTACGCTTATCCAAGACTAGTGATGTTGGAACGGCCGCCTGGTGGTGCCACGATACGGTGTCCGGTACGGCGAGGATTGTGGTCATCTACTTGAGCCCCTGCAAGAGAGCATTTCAGAAGCATTAGATTTAATCCTCAGCAATACATGAGAATCCTTCCTTTCTGAGCAAAAAGCACCCCAAACCTTAGTGTGGCGTTGGGCCTGCCAACAGGAGCTTCTGTGTGGCTTAGAACTGAGCTGCTCAAAAGTGAAGAGAGATGGCGGGGTGCCCACCATAATTTTTAAACTAATCAGGCTTCTGCAGGCAGACAGCACTGTCCAAACTATGTCAGATTATTTGCTCCTCGTTTTTGCTGCTGCAGGCAGTTGCTATACCACCAAGGTGAAGAACCATTAATACAAATTAAACATCAATTATTTTAAAATGTAGGGACGCGGTGGCTCAGTAGCTAAGATGCTGAGCTTGTCAATCAGAAAGGTCAGCAGTTCGGCGGTTTGAAACCTTAGCGCCACATAATGGAGTGAGCTCCCATTACTTGTCCCCAAGGGGGAATCCAGCAAAAATGAGAATCTCAGGCCACTGTTTGGGGTGGAAACTTCAAATGGGCTTTGCAAGTCTGAACTACCACGCACCCCAAGGCCACCCTGGCTGTCTAAATAGCAGCATCCTAGCTCCCCTTCCTGCCAAACTGGCACTCACAAAGAGGGCCAGCCAGGCATCCTCATTCCTAGAACCTCTGTCAAAAGACACTCCTCCCCCGCTCCAAAGAACACTTCCTCGCTCCAAACGGGGTGACAACTCCATCCTAAATATCTCATGCGGGGGGGGGGGGCAATCTTTTCCACCAGCATTCTGTTTCGAAAAGATTTCAGAATCACCTGATAAACTGAAATTAGACTGGTGGAGGTTTCTGATTGGTGGAGGCTGGTTTTTGGCAGGCGACGTTTTAGTTGAGGGGGCAGGAGTTGCATATTTTGCAGGAGTTGCTAAAACTTCGTAGACCGGCCCATCGTACATTCCTCGAGAAACACCCTGTAATTCTGTTACCTGCGGGGTGCAGAAAGAAACACACGTCCATGCAGTGCAAGGCAGTGAGCCGCGTGCAGATCTGTACTAAAACAACCCCTTCACAAACGCATGAACCAACATAAGGAGAACAAACCCATCAGGATTAGATTCGGCAGTCCACCTGCATTTAAAAGACCCAGGTCACTTTTTTGAAGACAGCAAAGTCCACGTTTTGCATAGAGAGGACCACTGGTTTGAAAGTGGGGTCAAAGCGGTCATCTACATCAAAATCGAACAGCCCTCTCTCAACTAGAAGGGGAAGGTATATGACATTATCTATCTCCATGCTACAACACAGTTCCTATCAGCAGTTGCAAGAAGGCTCCACCCCCATTTGCACCACTCAGGTGACCCTGCTGACACAGATAAACCTCCAAGTGGCCTCGATGACTCTCCAAAAGGATGCAAATGACCAGCTGTCTGCAAGGAATATAAATCCTTCCCTTCCTCACCATCCAGTCAGAGTTGAAGTAGCTTCTTGGGTGAGAAATAAAATGTCTTCAAAGAAAAACAAGAAAGTCCATTTGCCTCTTGGAAAAGCACCATGACCTGGAGGACTGAGAATCTCCATAGACAAGACAAACATGTATTCATTCTCAGTGAACGGGTGTTTACTTCTGTCTCTCCAACTACACAGCTGTTTTGACTTCTTGCTCACCTGTAGGTGATCCTAAGTAAGTGAGCCGCAGTGTTCTGGACCTAATGCCACTTCAAAAGCAAGACCAATGCTGACTTGTTGTTACCCGGATTGTGTCCAAGGATAATCTCTTAAGAAGGGAGTATTGTATTCCCTCCTGTAATCAATCAGCTGGCGTCACTGCCTGCTGCTTTCCCAGGAAGGCTTAACCAACCCCAAGGGGCATGGATCCAGGGCACAGGTGGCAGAACTCACAGCCCCCAGGGGGCTTCCTCAGGAGTAACCAGCTCCAACTCTTTCCAGGTAACAGAGCCTAGATGTCCCTCCATGATTTCCATAGACCTGCCCAGCCAGCGTCCAACAACTTTCTCCAACAAAGGCCAAGAAAATTTCTCACGCTAGCCCACCAAGGATTCCCTCCCTGCCCAGAAGGAATCTGGCCACCCGGCCCACCCTCAAAAGCAATAACAGCAGAGAACTAAGCCCTCTTAGCCACTCTTCTCATCGCAAGGTAAATCTTAACAAAGGCTCTCACCTGTGCTCAGTAAACTTAACTCTTTATATGTCTTTGGGGTATACCAGTGATTTGCATGTGGTGTAGTGGCCTAGAGGTGGAATTCTCACCTCACAATCAGAAGGCTGTGAGTTCGATCCTAGATAGAGGCAGATTTTTTCTCTCTTTGGGTACATTGAGATTATATCTGCTGAAGTTATAACTCTGCATTGGCGATAGGAAGGGCATCCGGCAAGTAAATACTCAGCTCTATTCAGTTGCCCAGACTCCACCTCACAAGAGATTATGGGGTCATTAAAAGATGATGATGATGATGATATGCCAGTGGTTTACATTCGGATGCTCAACTACTGACTCACATTTACAACAGTTGCGGTGTTCCGGGGTCATGTGAGCCCCTTTCGTGACCAGTGGGTGGAAACCAGATTCACTTAACAACCGACTTCCTAACTTAACAACTGCAGTGATTCACTTAACAAACGTGGCAAGAAAAGTCATGGGGCAAAACTCTCTTTACAAATTTCTCCCTTAGCAAGATAAATTTTACATTCAATTGAGGTCGCATGTTGAGGACTACTTATAATTAATGAAAGCAAGCTGTGTACCGAAGGGTAGTATTGAAAGATTACGAGGAAGTGAGTAAACATACCTTATTCCTAGTTTTGATCCGTTGATAAAGATACTCTGGAAAGGCGTTTCGCGGGATGAAAGACCCCGATCCTTTCCTCATCGACAAATTCCCATCCTCAAACACAATCTTCCCTCGGCTAATAACTATGTAGGGAGCCCCACGGCATTCCATGCCTTCAAAAATGTTATATTCCACAGCCTGAAACAATGACCACAATATATTGCTACTAATGTACATATAGGCATGCTTTTGATTGCATTAATTCAATTGCAGAAATATGCCTGCATGGGGTTTTAATAACCACTGGGTCAAACTGCCAAATGTTTTGATTTCTGTTTCTGATTCCATTGAACGCTTCTAGATGCTGCCTTGATTTATGCTTCTCTTTGTTTGGTTGGCTGTCTGTATTCTTCAGGAGGGCTTAATCCCCTTCATTAATTAATTCTACCTGATTTCATTCGGACTGGTTATTTTAATCAACAAAAAAAACTCTCTCTTGTCTGTCTATTTTCCATAGATTGTTTATCTCATCAAGAATGGCAGACAATGTCTAATAAAATACAGTAAAAATGCTACTACAGGAAAAATGCTACCAACAGTTTGGTGTTAACAGCTAGGCACTGTATATTTTAAAAAGCAATAATTCTTTTACTTGCTTTTTATTCTATCCAGCCAGTCTTGGGTGACTCCCTTGTGCATTTTTCTTCCATCATAGACTCAAATCTGCTTCTGACATGATATAAAAAGCCATCACATTTTCCCACCTCACTTTTTGAATGGATTTTCAATCAACTTGCATCACAAAATCTAACTCTTGCATTCAGGGGTGGGATTCAGCCAGTATGGACCAGTTCGGGCGAACTGATAGTTCACCGGGCTGCAGTAAATGGTCAGTTTTCTTGCTATTTTCAAATGTAACACATGCGCGCGCTGCGTACACTCACCAAACCAGTTGTTGCACCAGTTGAATCCCACCACTGCTTTATTCTTGCAAACAGTTAAAGTCACACTTATTACTTTCCAGGTTTATTTCAGTTTAAGTCCAATAAAGGCTTTATTGTTTCATATTCTTCACAGCATAGAAAACAGGAGATTTGAGACTTAATGTTGTGGATAAGTGTGTATTTCACTCCTTTCTAATCATGTAACACATTTGTTTAAACAAAAATCACAGACTGGGAAGGAACAAAACAATCTGTGATGACCCAAAGGGGCCTGGCACAAAGGCAACACAGTCAGATAAGCAATAAGTCCCTTTATTATCTCCAACTTTGCCCCCAATGTCCAGATTAACTTTGGGCTGGAGAAAAACTCTCCCAGGAACAGTCTTTGACTGTAGAAAATTAAATACAAAACAACGTACACACAAACTGTAACTTAAACTCCAAACAAACCAAACTGAAGTAATTAGCTTGGCAGGAGCAGGAGAAGGACTTTCAGACTTGAAAGCATGGCAAAACTCACACAGTTGGGAAGACACCAGGAACACAGATAAGCCACAATGATATAAGATAAAGTCATGTTTGTTCCCAACAGCTTGCTGCACGCAGCTTGCCTTTTTTATACACTATGTTCCCAGATGCAGCTAATGAAGGGAATCAGAGCCCTTTCCTCCCCTGTAAGCCACACAACTCATGTTGCTCCCTTCTCTGTGCCTCCCTGCATGCCCTAGGATGAAGAGGGGGTGAGCCTGGCTCTTCCTCTGAACTCCATCTCCCTTGTTCTACCTCTTCCCTGCTCTGCCCAGATGGACTTTGCTCTTCCCCAGTTTCTTCCACAGCCAACGGAGCCACACTCTCTCTCCCTGTCAGCGGTTCGGCTTCCTCCTCCTAGTCAGATTCCAACAGGGGCATGACATAATCCTTTGTAAATTAAATAAAGCTGTCTTAATATTCCACTTCCATAACTCTTGTTGAACATTTTACTGGGGGTGGTGGTGGTGGGGGGATATAAGATTTCATCAAAAATCAAAATTTTAAAAGCTAAAGCTTTTTACTTTTTCCTCCAGAAATTGTAATTGTGCCAACACTGGGAGTTTTTAAGAAGAGGTTACAACAACCATTTGTCTGGAAGGGTACAAGGCTTCCTGCCTGAGCAGGGGGTTGGACTAGAAGACCTCCAAGGTCCCTTCCAACCTCCATTATTCTGTTAATTCTGTTAATTGAAATGTTCTGCCTTACCGATTTATGGCTTTTTGCTGTGATTGTCTTCTCCTTGTCGGGATCCCATATAACAAGGTCAGCATCGGAACCAATTTCAATCCTGCCTTTTCGCGGATACAGATTGAAGATTTTGGCAGCGTTACTGCTGGTAATGGCCACAAACTGGTTTTCATCCATTTTACCTGTAGACTAATCAGAAATCAAAGCTATAGTAACAGAGGTGTATTTTTCTACAGATTAGACGGAGCATATTAATAAGGGGGAAATGCTACACCGTGACATTTGAAAATGTATGGGATTCCTCAGTAGATATGAGATGACATCTTATTAAACAAAATTTAATATTTTGGGGGGATCTAAAGCAGGGGGGGCTTAATTTGGGGGCCCTCAGGCATTCGGAAGAGCCCCTTGCTGAGATTCTGTGCAGTTCAAACAACCCCCAAATCCTACTCCTGGCTGGCCCTGCCCACACCGCTCCACCCCTCACAGGAGTCCCTATGTGACCCGTTTTGGATGCACGGTGCACACAGCAGTTTGAAGAGGGCAAAAAATAGGCCTCCAAGAAGTTCGAGAAGACCGGAAATGGGCTCATTTCCAGCTTCCAGAGAGCCTCTGGAGCCCGAGGAGGCCATTTTTGCCCTCCCAGAGGTGTGAAAAACAGGCTTGCTGGAAGTTCTGGAAGGCTGGAAATGGGCCCATTTCCGTCTTCCAGATGAGCCTCCAGAGTCCAGGGAATCCATTTTCGCCCTCTTGGAGACTCAAGGAAAGCCTCTGGAGCCCAGGTACAGCAAAACCGCCCCCCGCCCCCGCCATGGTGCAGGAGGCCGACTAGGCCCACCCAGCAACCGGGCAGGGAACTCTTTGCTAAAATTTTTGAAGCCCGCCCCGGTCTAAAGGCCCCCACTCTATTTGTAGAGAAGGAAAGGAATGATATTGTTGGAGACACAATTAGAATAACCCTTCATTAACACGTTTCCTTTTACAATATCCTAAAGTTATGGTGTTTTGGAAAAAGAAATCCAAATAGTCCTCGACTTACAACAACGTGTTTAGAGGCTGTTCAAACTTACAGGGGAAAGGAGGATACAGGGAAGGGGGGATGACAGGAACTAGAAGTGCCAACAAGAGACAACAGCTGAATGATCCCAAGGACACCGGCGTGGGAACGGAATGTGAATGCCCATCAAAGAAGTGCCAAATTTTAGAACTGTTACAAAAAGAACTAATTTGAACTTTATTGGACACTAGCAAGAAGGCCTGGGAGAAGGGGAAAAATACCAACTTTATGCGGGAATTTTCATATCTACGCTGTAACTGCTTGGCTTTAGTAAAAGTATACCTTTCACCGCAAATGGAATCCAGGGTCTTCCTTTCCTCAATGTCCCAAGCTGGGACAGGACTGACATTGCACCTTTCTTTTGTTCCACTTTTAGTTTCTCCCCTCCCCTTCCATTTTTCCTTTATATATTCCACTCACAACACATTTATTCCAGACCACCGTCATTCTTTCTTCAATTCCATTAACCCCTTCAGGGATGAGAGTGAAGTTTTCCTTGCCAAGAGCTTTTTGGGCTGTGCTGTAAGTACAGTGGCCGCTTCCAGTGACCTGTAGGTCTCCACTGAAAGAAAGGACACAGACACAACAACAGTGAATAAGACATTCAGGCTCAATGGAGGGATTGCTTTCAATGGGAGAGGCAGAAGACCCTCTACCATTCCAGACAAGTGGCTATCCAGTCGCTTCTTAAAAGCTTCCAGCGATGGAGCCCCTAACTGTTCTAACAGAAGTTTCTCCTTACTTCTCGGATGCGTCTCTCCTGGATTAAATTACATCCATTGTTTCTTGTCCAGCCTTCTTTTGGAAAATAGGTTGGCTTCCTCTTCTTTAGTATGCCATAAGCACACACACACACACACAAAGGTTGCCTGGGACTTCCGTCTCTTCCTGCTTAACTGTTCTGACCTAGGCTTCCCCCCAAAGCACTAAGCAGACTCTTTGTCCCGGCAAAACCCCTTTTATTAAACGAAGGTGAATTTCTTGCATTCACTTTCAGCCAAAGGCCTGGCCAACAGTCTTTCAAGGGTGTCATTAGGAGCACAGACCTTATCTAGCTTGGAGAGCTGCCAAGTAATATTTCCAAACACAGTGCTGACAAGGAAGGACTCAGCTCATAGAGTCTCTGAGATGCACAGACAGAGCTTCACACTACAAACGAATAATTTCTTCCAAAATCCCCCTCCCCTTTTGCTCTTTTAATCCCTTTGGGAGGCGCCATTCACCATCCACCTGTGGCTTTACTCCCACATCGACCCTTAGTCATAATTGTTCTTTTCTTTTGGCAGCTTGCGCATGTGCAGGCTGGGAACAGTCTCCAGCTGCTCCTCTGCCTCACTGCTGTCCAACTCTGAAGTCAGCTCATGACTGCCAGGCTACCCTGGCCCTATCTCTCCCTCTGATGCAGAGCCCTCATCCAAGCCTTCCTCAACCTCCAGGACTGGCCCAGGTTCCTCCCCAACATCGTCGCTGTCTGACTCTGCTGCCAGCTCCACTAGCCACCAGCGGGCCAGAACAGTACCCATGACACCCAGAGTACCCAGAGTCACGACAGCTACCGTACTGCCTCTCAAAGTGAGTTACACATCACTTTGCAACAGTAAACCTAGTTCCCAACTGCTCTTTTAATATTTCCATAACATCTCCAGCATGATGGTTGATACCTGTAGTTTGCCAGCATCTGGATTTTTCTTACCAGGCTAAAAGTGAGGTCAGATGATCAGGCGTGGTAGGATCCAGACTCAAGGGTGGTGAGGTCACAAATGCTGCAGCCTTCGCCCAATTCTTGTTCCAGTAATGAGTGCCATCGGTCCCCAGGCTGGCTGTGATCGGTTCCCCCAGTACTAGAGCACCTTGAGTAGAGAAAACACAGACCCCAGTTATGTCCTCAAGCAAGGCATCCCAACTGCCTTCTGCATACCTACAGAGCTATAATTCCCGACTACAAAATTAGGAGACAAGGAAGGCTAGTCAAATTGTTCCATTTGAATTTTGCATCCCTCATCAATATATGTAACTGCATGCATACATACATACATACATACATACATACATACATACATATTAACTATAACTATATATCTATAACTGTCTGGTTTGGTTCTGCAACCCAACAAGACAGTCATAGACTTCAGAGAGTAATCAGGATTGTAGAAAAAACAATGGCTACCAACCTGCCATCCATGGAGTAACCTGGCTTACTGGACTGCTGGCCCTGGTTACTGTTTGGCATAACCTGGCTTATTGGACTGGTGTTGTTCTTCTTTGGTTAAATCTGGCTTATTGGACTGCTGGCATTGGTTACTGTGTGGCTAACCTGGCTTATTGTATGTTGACCCTGGTT
>NW_020769320.1:9233263-9245483 GCF_900518735.1 Pseudonaja textilis | reverse complement strand
TCTCATGACCCAATTAGGGAACATCATCAGTGCTAGAAGGAAGTGTGGTTGGCAGAGAGGAAGAGGAGGAGGAAGAAGAGGAGGAGGAGAAGGAAGAGGAGGAAGAGGAAGGAAGGATCACTGGGTGGTTTTCTTGCAGACTTCTCATGACCCAACTAGGGAACCTCATCAGTGCTAGAAGAGAATGGTATTTGTGGAGTAGAAGAGGAAGAGAAGCAGGAAGAGGAGGAAAGGGGAGGATAATGACAGAAGGTTCCTTGGAGCTCTCTGAGTTTGCTCATCTTCTTGAAGACCTTTCATGACCCAACTAGGGAACATCATCAGTGCTAGAAGGAAGTGAGGTTGGCAGAGGGGAGGAGGAGGAAGAAGAGGAGGAGGAGGAGGAAAGGGGGGAGGGGCATGTCAGAAGAAGCGAAGCCTCCCTCCCCACAGTGGGCACGCGATAAAGCACCAAAAAATATTGGAGTAGGATCCCTATTTTAAATGCAGAAAATTTTGAAAATGGAGATAAAGATGAAATTGGATGAAGTTTTTTCTTTCCTTTTGGGCCTAATGGAAAAAGATCTGGTGAAAAAAAAATGGAACTTTGTTATTATATATGTTGATGAAAGCAAGACTGTTTGCATACACAAAAATGGAAGGACCCTTCAATTCCTACCATGGAAGAATGGTTGCAGAAGGTGATGGA
Source organism: Pseudonaja textilis (assembly GCF_900518735.1). The sequence continues at coordinate 9,244,795 of NW_020769320.1, read as the reverse complement.
ATTGGCTGAAAAGGGCAAAACTGACTACTTTGATTAAAGAAAAGAATATCTGTGCTTTTATTTATTGAACCTTGTGATTGAAGCAGACAAGAATGAAACTTGGATTTTGGGTTTTACCAATTAGATTGACAGATCTTTATAGAAATGGCTTTTTTCATATCTCCTCCCACTTGTGACTGTATGACTGTAACTTTGTTGCTTGCATCCTTACGATTTTTATTGATTGGTTCCTAGTATGATTTGATTGTTTATTGTACCCTATGACTATTTTCTATTTACTATATACCCGATGACTATATAACCCTATGACTCTTATTAAGTGTTGTACCTGATGATTCTGGACTCTTGATGAATGTCTCTTTTCTTTTATGAACCCTGAGAGCATTTGCACCAAAGACAAATTCCTTGTGTGTCCAATCACACTTGGCCAAGAAAGAATTCTATTCTGTTCTGTTCTATTCCTTATTCCCTATTTCTATTTCTATTTCTACCGTGTTTCTCCAACAATACGACCTCCCCCAATAGGAAGACCCAGCATGTTTTCTAGGCATAAAATGAAATTAAGCCCTTCCCCCAAATTTAGGCCTATTTTAAAACATGGAAAATGGGGGGAAGGACGGGGGGACTTGCCGTTAGGAGCGCCCCACGGGCAGCAATTCCTCGCTACCAGCTGCTCCTAATGGGCGATCATGGCAGAGCGTGGAGAGCTCCCTTCTCCTGCCAAGCACCTTTGCGGCAGATTCAAGACCTTCAGCGCCCGCCACTGTTCATTTCCCTTCTGCCCATGCCGCCACCGCGTTTGGAGCTGCCGCTTCCGCGTTTGGAACCCCACCGCTGTTTGGAACACTGTCGCTGTTTGGAGTTGCCATGTCCGCATTTGGAGCTGCCGCCATGTTTGGAGCTGCCGCTTCCGCGTTTGGAGCACTGCCGCTGTTTGGAGCGCCACCGCCATTTGGAGCGCCACCACCACTCCAAACATGGCGGCAGCTCCAAATGCAGAAGTGGCAGCTCCAAACATGATGGTGGTGCTCCAAATGGCGGCGGCACTCCAAACACCGAAGCGGCAGCTCCAAATGTGGCGGCGGAATGGGCAGAAGGGAAAGCAACAGCGGCGGGTGCCAAAGGTCTTGGGTCTGCAGCAATGGTGTTTGGTGGGAGTAGAGAGCTCTCTGCACTTCGCCATGATCACCCATTAGGAGCGGCTGGTGGTGAGGCTGCCCGCGGGGCGCTTTAGATGAGGATGCAAGGGAGGGAATTAAGTCACCCCCAAAAAGACGGCCTAGCCATTTTTTGGGGGCTCAAAAAAAATATAAGACCCGGCCTTATTTTATGAGAAACACGGTATTTCTATTATTTCTATTTCTATTCTTATAGTACCCTATGACTATTATTAAGAGTTGTACCCGATTATTCTTGACTCTTGACGAATGTATCTTTTCATTTATGTACAATGGGACCATTTGCATCAAGACAAATTCCTTGTGTGTCCAATCACACTTGGCCAATAAAAAAGAATTCTATTCTATTCTATTCTATTCTATTCTATTCTATTCTATTCTATTCCATTCCATTCCATTCTAGTTTTATTCCTATTCCTATTCCTATTTCTATTCCATTCTTGTTTTTTTCCTATTCTATTCTATATCATTATGACACAACAGAAAGTTGTGATTTGATGTTAATGCCCCATTTTACTGCAACAGAGAGAGTCGGAAGTCCATTTTTCTCTTGCTTTCCCTACCCTTCCTGGCTTCTCTTCCTCCTTTTCCCTCCCCCCCCACCCCCCCATTTACTTTCATTGTATTTCATCTTATAACCTCAATAAAAACGTTAAACCCAAAGAAGAGGCCGGGAGAGTTTCTGCCCAGCCTCACCTCAAAACCAGGGCGGATTTATTTGCCTATCCCCCTGCCATCTGGCCAGCTCCGAATCCCCTCCCCACCCCCACCCCCACCCCGCACCCCTCCAGGATTACACGGGCTGCGTTTGAGACCCTCGCGGGAGCTGGGGGGAGGTGGAGGGTGGAAGGTGCGGTGGGGGGAGGGAAGAACTGGGAGGGGCGTGGAGAGAGGGAGATCCCCGGCTAAGGTGGGGGGGGGGAATGGCCACCCAGGTCTGCCCGGGACCTTCCTCTCCCGCCCCCCCAAACCCCAGGCCCAGAGACCCACACACACACACACGCCCCCCACCCCAGACTTTTACCTTGCCTTCCTCGGGGCCCCGCCAGGGCTCGTGGGCCAGCGGGGGCCGGAGCTCGAGGCAAAGGAGCCGCCGGCCGTCGGTCTCCCCACCGGGCGAGCCGAAGCCGGAGCCGGAGCCGCACACCTCGCTACCGCCGCCGTCGTCGTCGCCGCCGGCTCGGTCCAGCTGCTCGGAGCGGCTGCCGCTGCGCGGGGTGCGGCCTCCCCCCTTCTGGCCCACGCTGTAGGCCTCGAAGTCGATGGTCTTGTTCTCGAAGGCGCCCTCCACGGCCGCGAACATCCCGCCGTACTTCTGCCGAGGCGTCTGGGCCGCCGTGCCGGGTCGGGCCAGGTAGACCGGCAGGTCCTCGTCGGCCTCCCCCTCGCTGCTCCGGACGCCCTGCCGACGCCGCCCGGCCATCCTCGCCCTCCGCCCTCCGCCCGGCCGCTCCGGGGACCGGGACCATGCAAATGCGCCCGCGGGGTGGGTGGGGGGGGAGGGCGGGAGGAGGGGACGAGCGCAGCCGCGGCGGGGGCTGCTAGCTGGCTGGGGTGGGGGGGGCGCTCGGGGGCTGGCTGGAGGCTGGCTGGGGGGGCGGGTAGCTGACTGGGGGCTGGGCTGTGCGGGGAGGCTAGCTGACTGGGGGCGACCTGGGGGGCTATGGGGCTGGCTGCCTGGGTATTGGGGGGCTGGGGGCTCGGCAGCTGGCTGGAGGCTGGCTGAGAGGGGCTAGATAGCGGGCGGCGGGGGGGGGGGGGGCTGGGGGGGCTGAGGGGCTGGCTGCCGGGGTATTGGGGGGGTGCGGCTCGGAAGCTGGATGGGGGGGCTAGATAGTCGAGGGCTGGGGGCGGCCTGGAAGGGCTGAGAGGCTGGCTGGGGGGCTGCCTGAGAGGGGCTAGAGAGCTGGGGGCTGGGGGTAGGGATCTGGATGCCTGGGTATTGGGGGGCTGGGGCCTCGGGGGCTGGCTGGAGACTGGCTGGCTGGGAGGCTAGATGGTTGGGGGGCGGGCTGGGGGGTCTGGGGAGCTGGCTGCCTGAGTGCCTGGGTATTAAGGGCCTGGGGGCTGGCTCGGTGGGTGGGAGGACTGGCTGGGGCCCGGGTTTGGGGGGGGCGGCCGGCTGGCTGGCTGGCTGGCTGGGGCACTGGGAAGCCGGTGGGCTGGCTAGCTTGGGCGGGGGGGGGCGTTCGGGGGGCTGCGGGCTACGGGGTTAGCTGGCTGCCTTCGGGGCCTTTCCAGCCGCCTCCTTCGGAGGATGGAGGCGCGCTCCGGGCCGAGTCAGGAACCAGCGAGGCCGAAAGAAAGGAAGCCGCGCTCGGGTGCAGGGAGGCGGCCGGCCTGTCTTCAGGAAGCGGCGACTGCCGGCCTCGGCAGCCGAGCGGAGGCCGGTCCTTTCTCGGGCCAAGCGGAACGGGCGAGTCCCGGCTCTGGAGCTCCGGGCGCTGGCGAGCGGGAGGCCTCTCTCCGGCTGAAACGACCGCAGGGAAGCCCATCCGAGGCGGCTGGGGGGCAACGGGGCGGCGAGGGCCGGGGGCGACCCCCACCCTATCCAGTCCTTCCCGCCTCTCGACCTTTAACTCTTGGAGCGGGGGGGGGGGCTGGGGGTCCAGATGTTACTGCGAGGAGGTGGGGCTGGCCAGGAAGGTGGCCGCTGGGAGGGGGGCGGCCCGGGAAGACCCTCGCGTGGGACAATCGAAGTTCCGGAGCCGCCCGCGGCGGAGGGGCTCAGCCCGTCTGGGTGGCCCTGTCTGATCTCCTGCTACCCCCACCCCCACCCGGCCAAGTAAAAGCAGCGGGAGGTGGGCAGCTCCGGTAACTTCTTCCCGTGGAAAAGCCTCCCCCGGCCAAGGAGAGGCGGCTCGGTCCCGGCAGCCGCTGGGCTGGACTAGGCTGGGCTGCTCGCGGGGGTGGGGAGGGGGAGACAGTCGTGGAAGTCCGGGGTGCCCTGCTTGCTGTCCCCCCTCCCCAGATCCGCGCAAGGGCGCCCAAAGGAGAGAGAGCCGGCGAGGCGTTGCTCCTTCTGCCTTTGGTTTCCCGGCCACGCCGGCTGCTTTCTTCTTAATGCAGTTGCTGCTGCTGCTGCTGCTGCCGCCGCCGCTGTAGGCGTGGAAAAAGGACGCGTGGCTCCTATTGTTTAATCCGGCACGCACACACACACATACACACGAGCGCGCGCGCGCGCACACACACACACACACGGAGCGCCCTTTGGAGCTGGGTTCAAATCCAGCCGAGACACCGAGCGCCAAGGAAGCGGTACCCAGAGCCGTTCTCCGGCCAAGGGAGCTGTCCTTCAGCACCAACGGGGCTCTCCGGAGCTGCCGGCGCTCAGCTCCGCAAGAGACCCTGCCTTGGCTCAGGGTAGGGGCGGCGGGAGACTTCCCCCTGCCCTGGGCTCGGACCACCACGTACGGGTGGTCCTCGACTTACAACAGTTCGCTGAGTGACCGAAGTTGCGATGGCACTGAAGAAAAAAAGAGTTTAGGAGGACCGTGTTTCCCAGTTACAAACTTGGTGGCAACTGCACACTCCTGTGATCCTAATTCAGACATTTGGCAACTGGTTTCACATTTATGACGGTTGCAGTGTTCACTTATGACCGTTGGGTTATCCCTGTGGTCCCGTGATTCCTCCACCATCAAAACTGAAGCCTGTATTTTATCCCCTGCCAATCTCCTAAGCTGTATTTTATCCCCTGCCAATCTCCTAATCTGTATTTTGATATGAATGAACGGATATGAATCTATGGCATACAAAACGTATTTGTCAGTCATTCATCAATTGAAGACAAATTATAACTATTTCCCTTTTTTCTTTCTCTTTCTTTCTTTCTTTCTTTCTTTCTTTCTTTCTTTCTTTCTTTCTTTTTCCTTCTTCCTTCCTTCCTTCTTTTTTTGACCACTCTATGCAAAGGACACTTCTTAACCATGAAGAAAAGTATACCATTTATCTAAACAATTTCCAATAATATTATAAAACACAAAGAATGACTTGAATTTAAAAATGGCTAGTTACTTTCCCACAGCCTCCTTCCATCTCAACCTTTCTGTCTTTGGAAATATATTGTTCTTTGGTGCTTGCATACTAACAAAAGTGCCTTTTGTTTCTTGAAGAAGCACGGTCTTGCAACCATGTTTACAAATAAAAGTATCAGCTGCAACACAAAAAACACCCAGAAGGCAATTTTTGGAACACGCTATTACTATTTCCGAAAATTACTATTCTTCCCTGTGTAGAATTCTTTTGTCTGTGAATCAAAATATTCAAGCAAACAGAATTTGTGTGCCAAGATGGCTGAGATCTGACAGATAATATTTATCTTTTAACACCAGAGTGTGTTAAAAATAATATCATCTACATCACCCATATGTTGATTCAATGCTCCTATATTTTCAGGGAGTATCTTAACTTGTATATCAAGACTGTTAGTGGAGCTCAAAAAATAATATTTTAGAGTTTATTAGATTCCAGTACACTTATATAGAAAAAGACAGTCAAAGACAGCGTTTTATTGAAAATGTGGTAAGGATAATGCTTGTTTAAGTACATGGTATGTTTCTACATTCTCCTATTCAGAAGGGGTCCCCAACTTTTTGGGCTGCAGACCAAAACTGGGCTGTGGCCTGCCAGGAACTGGACTGCACAAGTGAGCAAAGCCCTATTCATGCACACATAGTATTCAGGCAGTATGTGCTACCACACACACACACACACACACACACACACACACACAGACGAGAGAGAGAGAGAGAGAGAGAGAGAGAGAGAGAGTCCACAGAAAAACTGCCCTCCAGAGAACCAGTCCCCAGCCCCCAAATGTTGGGAAGGTTGCTGCCATACAGCCAATATTCAACTTATGTCCATAATGGAACCTACCCATTATGATCCATAAGCACTGGTGGGATTCGGGTGAACCGGTAGTATAAAAAATGCTACCGTTCGGCCAAACCAGTAGTAAAAAAACAGCGACTGGTTCAGTTGAACCAGTATTTCTTTTTTCTCTTTTCTTTCCTCCCAACGATCAGCTGTTCCAACAATCAGCTATGCTGGGATCCCCCTCATTGTCTTACTGGTTTGCCCAGGAGGCTGAACCTGTAGTAAAATACTAGCTATCAGTTCAGCCAAACCAGTATTTCTTTTTTCTCTTTTCTTTCCTCCCAACAATCAGCTGTTCTGATGATCAGCTGTGCTGGGATCCCCCTCACTATCGTACTGCTTCACCCAGGAGGCTGAACCAGTAGTAAAAAAAACTAGCTACTGGTTTGGCTGAACCAGTATTTTTTTTCTCCTCCCGATGATCAGCTGTTCTGATAATCAGCTATGCCGGGATCCCCTTCGGTGTCTTAGTGCTTTACTCAGGAGGCTTCGCTGAGGCCCAGGAGGCAAAAGGGGGCATATGGATATGTCTGTGTGCTGCACGGCCTCCCCCCCACCCCTGTGCTCTGTTTTTTGCCTCCTGGGCCACAGCGAAGCCTCATGGGAGCAAAAACTGGCTCCCGGGAGGCTTCCCTGAAGCCCAGGAGGCCAAAAAATGGAGTGTGGGGGGAGGGGCTGGTGCCAGAAAGAAGCCATGCCCACCCAGTCACATGGCCATGGCCATCCAGCCATGCCTACCTATCCATGCCTACAGAACCGGTAGTAATAATATTTGTATCCCACCCCCGGTCATAAGTCATGACAGTCGTAACGCAGCTCAGGCAGGATGGTGGGGAACGTAAAGATTGATACTCCCTGCAGACAGCTGGTCATTTGTATCCTTTTTAGAGAGAGAAACAAAACAACCACTGCATCAACAGATGGCAAAACCTAGGAGAAGAAATTCATCAGGACAAGATTCAGCAGCCCATCTGTATTTAAAAGACAAAGGCCCCCCTTTTTGAAGACAGCAAAGTCCACATTTTGGACATAGAGGACGTCTGGTTTGAAAAAGGGGGTCAAAAAGTCCCTCTGTGTCAAAATTAGGTTAGGGTTAGGGTCAGGCCTCTCTCAACAGAGTGGGAGGGATATATCATCCCGTCTCCTACACACCGTCCTTTCAGCAGTTCCAAGAAGGCTCCACACCCATTTGCACTACTCAGACGATGCTTAGGACACAGACAGACAAACCTCCAAGTGGCCTCAACAACTCTCTGAAAGGATGCAAATGACCAGCTGTCTGCAAGGAATATAAATCCTTCCCTTTCCCCTCCATCCAATCAGAACTGAAGAAGCTTCTTGGAGGAGAAGCGAAATGTCTTCAAAGAACAACCAGGAAGTCCAGTTGCTTCTTGGAAAAAGCATCCTGAGGACATAGACAAAGCTCCAAGGGGCCTTAATGACTCTAAAAGGATGCAAATGACCAGCTGTCTGCAAGGAATATAAATTCTTCCCTTTCCCCTCCATCCAATCAGAACTGAAGAAGCTTCTGGGAGGAGAAGGGAAATGTCTTCAAAGAAAACCAAGAAAGTCCAGTGGCCTCTTGGGAAAAAAAGCACCTTTGGGACAACTATAACTTGGATGACTGAGAATCTCCATAGACATGTTCAGATAATCCTTTAAATCCAGTTCTAAGAGTTGGAATTCCAGCATCTTCCATTTTTATCACTCTGCACTTTGTTTTTCAGCTGGTTTTCTTCTCTCCTTAGTCTACAAATTGAAATTAGATAAAATAAATGCCACTCAATTGCCAACAGATTAAAAGCATAAGTATTTAATGCATAAAGACAAATAATGAAAAATGAAAAACCTCAGGAAATGGGGTATACAATGAAGCTCCAACCCTGAGAATTGGAGTGATGAAATTATCTGATATGAAACTGAAGAGAAGAAATGCTGGAAGAAATATTTTAGAGACCACTAGTGGGAAAGGTACTATTGTGCCTACAGCTTCCATGTGCTAGACAGGTAGAAGACAGGTGTCCTAAGTTAGAAACCAGAGATGTCCAATTTTGGCAACTATAAGACCTGTAGACTTCAACTCCCAACATGGCTGGCTGGGGAATTCTGTGAATTGAAGTCCACAAGTTGCCAAGATTGGGCACCCCATTACTGAAAGTCAACTCTTCATCTGTTGAAAAATAGAACAAAAAGATAGATAACAGGTAACAGATATTCAGCGTTTGAAGGGACCTTGTAGGTCATCTAGTCCAACCCCTCACCCAAGCAGGAGACCCTACACCATTTCTGACAGATGGAAGTCCAAACTCTTCTTGAAAGTCTCAAGTGAAGATGCTCCAACTACTTCCAAAGGCAACTTCTGTTCCATGGGTTGATTGTTCTCACTGTCAGAAAGTTTCTCCTTATTTCCAGGCTGAATCTCTCCTTTTTCAGTTTCCATCCATTATTGCTTGTCTGGCCTTCAGGTGCCTTGGAAAATAGCTTGATCCCTTCCTCCTCTCTGGGGCAGCCCCTCAAATATTGGAAGACTGCTATCCTGTCTCCCCTGGTCCTTCTCTTCACTAGACTAGCCAGGCCTAGTTCCTGCAACCGTTCTTTGTATGTTTTAGTCTCCAGTCCCCTCATCATCCTGGTTGCTGTTAGATCTTTTTAAAAGAAGAAGAAGCAAACTTAAAGGAAGCTGCAAAAGAAGGTTCTGGAAGGCCCAGGGCCTAATGTTGTCCCCAGCCAACCACTGACTATATTTCCAGAGAAAAGGGAAGTCCAAATAACAGTAAGCAGAGGGTCTTTGAGTCAAGGAAAATAGCTACACTATTTCTGTTGAATTAAATGCATATTCCAGCCAGAAGGAATATTCAATTGATTCTTTCCTCCCCCGTATTACGCTAAGCTAGGTCAGTAGTTTTAAATTTTCCTGAGTTGGTGAATTGTTTATAATTTCATTTGCATGTTTTAAGACTTTACTCCTATTTTTTTTTTCATTATTATTATTTTAAAATCTTTAGAATTGGAAGTTTTCTATGGAATATTCTGAAGAGCTGCAATATTCTGGGGGAGGAAAGCTTGTGTCAGACCAGCACCATCTTGTGGTGGGCTCAGAGTATTACATTGATCTCTCCATTTTCTTTTTTTCAAGTTAAGTAGCATTTTTTATCGTCGGCATTTTTACATATTTTGTAAAATGGTGTAATATTTTGCAAGGAGGCAAATTCTGCTATATAATATGAGGGCAGGAATGAAAATAAAGCAAGATACACCCATTTGAAGATTCAGGAATAAAAGTAAATCACGTCTATTTGTTGAGCATAACTGGATAAGACCTGCATAACTGGATAGAAGCATTCCTGTCAAACAGACAACTAATGGTCAAAATTGGGAGCGTCCTATCAAATTCTGTACCTGTCAACAGTGGTGGGATCCAAGGCGGTGTTCTAGGACCAACTCTCTTCATACTCTACATAACTGACCTCTGTGATCATATTAAGAGCAACTGCATTCTCTTCGCTGATGATGTAAAGCTATTCAACACAACAGACAATACTGCTACCCTTCAAAAAGACCTCGACTATGTATCAGAATGGTCAAACAAATGGCAACTTCAAATCTCAACAAATAAATGCTCTGTCCTACATATTGGTTAAAAAAAATCAGAAAATAAAATACAGGCTGAATAGTCAAGACCTTGTTGATGATCCAAACTCTGTCAAGGACCTTGGAGTTCTCATCTCTAATGATCTAAGTGCTAGAGCCCACTGTAACTACATAGCCAAAAAGGTGTTAAGAGTTGTTAAAATAATCCTACGTAGCTTTTTCTCTGGTAATATCACACTACTAACTAGAGCATACAAAACATTTGCTAGACCAATACTCGAATACAACTCATCAGTCTGGAACCCACATTACGTATCTGATATTAACACAGTTGAGAAAGTCGAGAACTATTTCACAAGAAGAGTTCTCCACTCCTCCACTTGTTGCAGAATACCTTATGCCACCAGACTTGAAATTCTAGAGTCTAGGCCTAGAAAACCTTGAATTATGCAAACCGCAAAAACTTTAACCTTAGACTGTCTACTATTGACTTCATCCCTTTTCTAAGAGGTCTGTAGGGGGCATGCATAAGCTCACCAACGTGCCTACTGTCCCTGTCCTATTGTTTCTTTTATTTTTCCTATATGTATCCATGTCATAACTATGTTTTTCCTTATACCTATTATCTTGTAAGCAATTGACAAACCAAATAAAATAAAAATAAAATAAAAAATTAGAACAGTGGTCGCCAACCAGTGGGCTGGGAACCACTGGTGGTGTGCGATAAAATTTTGGTGGTCCACAGAGAAATGGCAATTAATCCAGGCTGTGTGGAAACACAAGGCTGCGCCGCCCATATGCCCCACGGGAACACAAGGCTTGCGTCGCTTGCATTGTGAACAACACGAGGTAGTGAGGAGAGGGGGGGAAGGACGGAGGGGGGGAATTTGCCCCACTCACCCCACGCTCCTAGCCTGGCCACTGGGATGCTTCTTTCTGCTTCTTTCTTCTTCTGCTTTTGGCTGCATGCAAGGAAAGCAGCAAAAGTCTTTCTTTCTCTCCCCCAAACTCCGCCAGAAATTAGTCTTTGGGACCCTGCAAGGCCTCCCGCTCCAAGAGGCTGCACCGACACGACAAGTCTCATGAAGACTCAGTTCTGGTGGAGTTTGGGAGAGAGAAAGAAAGACTTCTGCTGCTTATGCTGCTTTCCTTGCCTGAAGCCAAAAGTCTCTCTCTCTCCCTCTGAGAACAGAGCTGGAGACGGTATCCTGCTATCCCAAATAAAGAAGGATCGATCGATAAGAAAACAGGGTGGGGAATTTTCCTGCAGACTTTTTTTCCTACAGCCACCATCAGTCGAAATTCATATTAGTGGTCCACGGGATTTAAAATTATGAGTTTAGTGGTCCCTGAGGTCCAAAAGGTTGGTGACCCCGGCTTACAAAAATGTTCGCATGTTTCAGATACATGGTTTAAACCAGGGGTGTTCAACCTTGGCAACTTTAAGACTTGTGGACTTCAACTCCCAGAATTCCTCAGCCAGCAAAGTCCACAAGTCTTAAAGTTGCCAAGGTTGGACACACCTGGTTTAAACCTAAGTCCATTTTTTAAAATTCAACTAGCAGAGGAATTAATCAAAAGGCTGGGCTGAGACCATTGTTATGCATAATTAACTTATCAGCATAATTCTGAAATGAATAAATCAATAATTAAAAGCCCCTAAAACTCTGTATATAATACAGGCAGTCTTTGATTTACAACAGTTCATTTAGAGACCATTCAATGTGGTAGCCTAGAGGTGGAGCTCTTGCCTCACAATCAGGAGGCTGTGAGTTCAATCCTAGGTAGAAGCAGATACTTCTCTCTCCGGACACGATGAGAAAAAAAATCTGATGGAAAAAACTCCGCACTGGCAACAGGAAAGGCATCCGGCCATTAAAACTCT
>NW_020769320.1:9202174-9214640 GCF_900518735.1 Pseudonaja textilis | reverse complement strand
TATATACTATATATTATATATTATGCATTACACATTACATATTATATATTACATGTTACACATTACATACTATGATAGATATATATTATATAATGTGTGATATATAATAGGTATAATGTAAATATATATTATATATTTATAATATATAATACATGAATATTGTATAATATATATAATATACAGTATATTGTATATATAATATATAATATTCATATACTGTATATAATATATTATGTACACATTACATATTATATATTATACATTATATGTTACGCATTACATACTACAGTAGATATACATTATTTAATATGTCTTATATAATATATCATATAATATGTATAATATAATATAATATATATATTTATACTATATATGATACGTTATGCATTACACCTTATATATTATACACTATACGTTGCACGTTACATATTATGGTAGATGTTATATATAATATGATATATATAATATATTCATATAGATTTATACTATATATTATATATTTTGCATTAAACCTTATATATTATACATTATGCATTACACATTACATATTACATACTATAAATTATATATTATAACAAGCGCTCTAGAAGGCCATGAAGATTATTGTCTTCCTAGATATTACAGGTTGCCCTCAGCTTATGACCACAGTTGAGCCCAAAATATCCGTTGCTGAGCAAGACATTTGTTGAGTGAGTTTAGCCCCGTTTTATGACCTGGATGTTAAGTGAATCCCTGCAGTTCATTAAGTAAGGAACGCATTTTCCCGACTGAAATGAGGGTTAAAAATCTCCCGTTTTTCGCAGGTGGGGAAGCATTACCTGACGCTGGCCGGAGAGCAGGATGAGGAGCTGAACAGCTGCAGCGCCGTGGAGTGGCTGATCCTGGCGGCCAAACAGGGGCAGAAGGAAGCCCTCCAGATCCTGCGAACCTGTTTGGCAGAAGGAAAAGGTAGGAGCACGTTTTCACGCTCACCGGCAGTCCTCGACTTACAGCTGTTTGTTCGCCGACCGTTCAGAGTTGAAAACGAGGACTCGTATCTGTTTTCCAACCTTTGACTCTTTCCCGTGATCGTGCGACCAAAATTCAGACGCTCAGCAATTGGTTCCTATTAATGACCGTTGAGGCGCCCTTTAGGCCACAGGGATCACTTCCAACGGTCAACGTTAATGGGGAGCCACCTCCACTTCACAGCCGTGGTACTGTCTTAGCGACTGCAGCATTTCACTTAATAGCTGCGGCAGGAAAGGTTGTAAAATGGGACAAAATCCACTTAACAAGCGCCTCACTTAGTAAGAAGAAAATCTGGGGCTCAGTTTTGGTCCTAAGTCGAGGATTGCCTGTACTTCCAGCCAGTGATCAAAACTACCGGTTTGCATGAAACGGTCCGAACAGGCAGGAGCCCATCACTGCCCTTAGATTTTGAAGCCACGATGTTGTTCTTCTGCCTGGACCTCGTCAACTTTCAATCTTTCCTTGGAGGATTAAGTGAAGTAGGTCATATTTTTCCAGGTGTCGCATCCCATGCCCGAAATATTCTGCTTTTTAATGGTTTTGATGATTTCCCTTGGCTTTCCCAGGCAGCTTATTGTGATGACCCGGGGCATGGCACAAAGGCAACACAGTCAGAAAATCAGTAAGAGTCCCTTTATTAGCTCCAACTTCACCACAATGTCCTGGTTACCTTCTGGCTGGAGAAAAACTCTCCCAGGAACAGCCTTTGGCTGCAGAGAATCAAGTCCAAAACATGGTCAACACAAACTGTAACTTAAAGTCCAAACAAGCCAAACTGAAGTAATTAGTTTGGCAGGGCAGGAGCACGAATTTCAGACTTGAAGGCACGGTAAAACTCACATGGTTGGGAAGATGCCAGGAACACAGATAAGCCACGACAACACAGGATAAAGTCACGTTTGTTCCCAGCAGTCTCCCGGACGCAGCCTGCCTTTCTTATACACTTCCCTTATGTCTTCCCAGCTGTGGCTATGGAAGGGAATCAGGGCCCTTTCCTCCCCCGTAAGCCACGCAATCCACGTTGCTCTCTTCTCCTTTCCTCTCTATGTGCCCTAGGATGAAGACGGGGTGGTCCTGGGTGTTCCTTTGAACTCCCTCTCCCTTGTTCTACTTTTCCCTGCTCTGCCCAGCTGGACTTTGCCCTTCCCCAGCCTCCTCCACAGCCAACGGAGCCACACTTCCATTCCCTGTCAGCTGTTTGGCTTCTTCCTTGGATTCAGACTCCGACGGGCGCGTGACACTTATCCGCTCCTCATTTCTGATTTTTTTATACTCAACTCATACATAACACCTCCTGTAAATCCACATTTCAAATGCTTCCAGTCTCTTCAAGTGGCTTTCTGTCCGAAAATCCCAACTCTTCACTCTGTAGAGCAGGACAGAAACCTCCATAGAGAGGTTTTGCAACCGGGGGTGGGGAGTCAAATCTAACCTTTGCAATTCCACACACCCCCCCCCCCTTCTTCTTCTTCTTCTTCAGGCATCACTTCAGAAAATGTGCAAGAGGTGAAGAAATTATTACATGAGACTAATTTGGAAAGAGCAGTGAGGAAAGCAGCTTTGGTCATCTACTCGAAATTAAACCCGAAAAAGAAAAAGGAACTGGCTGTTTCAGAACTGTTAGAAAATGTTGGCGAAGTGGACAGCGAGGGTCTGTATCGTTCATTTGCACGTTAAAGCTGTGTGCTAAACCAGAGTTGCTTGGGATAGCAAGATGGGTGGTTTATAAATTTAATAAATAACTTAGGGGTATTCCTCGACTTACAACAGTTTTGTTGTGGCCCTCCAGCGGAGCTGGCAGCAGACTCAAGACAGTGAGGAGGTTGGGGAGGAACATGGGCCAGTCCTGGAGTCTGGGGAAGGCTCTGACAAGGGCTCTGCGTCGGAGGCAGAGATGGGGCCAGGGCCGTCCGACAGTTATCAGCTGCCTTCGGAGTCGGAGTTCAGTGGGAAAGAAGAACAGCTGGAGCCTGTTCCCAGTGTGCACATGCACAGAGCTGCCAGGAGAAAGGAACAGTTAAGGAACAAGGGAGTAAAGGGGGAAGGTTACTGCAAAATCCCCATTTCTGCTCCACCCCACTAACCAGCTTTCCAGCTCTGTTCTCCTGTGCAGGGCAACCAAAGAAGACCCAGCCAATCAGCCGGGGCTCAGGAGGCAGAGGAGAGATGGGGGCGGGGCCAGTCAGAAGTGGTATTTGCTGGTTCTCCAAACTACTCAAAATTTCCGCTACCGGTTCGCTAAAACCTGTCCGAACCGGCTGAATACCACCTCTGGTTTTAACCCTTTGTGTCCCGCTTCCCATTAAAACTCTTCACACCGACCTGTGTTTCCGTGAAAACAGGCCAAGGAGAACAGCGTTCGGGGCCGCTTCCAAAGACCGTCCAGAAGCAAAGAAGGATGCTGGAGAGATTGGTTAGCAGCGAAGGTAGGGAAAGGCTGCCTGGGTGGGACTCTCTCCTCTTTAGACCCTTCTCCGGCCTTCTGCTCAGGAGGAACCATAGAGATTTTTTTTCCTCTTGAATGCTTTTTAGCTAAGAACTATATCGCCTTGGATGACTTCGTTGAAATAACCAAGAAGTATGCCAAGGGTATCATCCCATCAAGCATGATCCCTCAGGATGACGATGACGATGAGCTGACAGGAAAGAGCCCCGAAGAGCTTCCGTTCCGACAAAAGGTGAAGAGCTGGAGGGCTTCGAAGCCATACTGGTCCCCGCCCCCTGCCCCCTTTGGTCAGGGAGGGTGGAGGACGCAGAGAGGACCCTGAAAGGGTTCCCGGAGAACAGCCCACAAAGGAGGGAGAACCTGGCAAGCGTGGACCAGGTGGGAGAAAGAGCCCCTTTCATTGGAGAGTCTCCAGAAGGCCCAGTTTCAGGTCGTAGGTCGTGGGGGCGCTGGGATCACCCAGCCTCAGGTGCAGAGCCAAAAGGTGGGTCTTACCAAGGCTTCCCACCCTCCTTCCCAACCATATTTAGGGGGGTGAAAAAGGGAAGAGCGTGCTTTGTTGAAATTCAGCCCGTTGGTCACCGAGTTGTGGTTAAGTATGGTCTTCAGCTCCTGGGCAGCGCCCTCAAGAGATCTGTGTACCGCTTCAGACGCGCTTCCCAACCTTGATTGGGCAACAGATTAGAGTGGGTGGGCCTTGGCTGCAGCCCACCCACTCTTTGCAGATTTAGCTACCCTTTTCCAATCTCTCGTGGCCTGCCACTGGACTAAACAGGTGCCGTTGGGCCTCTTCTGTCCCCTGGGAAGATCCCTGTGCGGTCACTCCCAGCACGTTGTTTTGTCTGATGGGACAAAGCCTGGGCCTTGGGACGTGTTGTTTCGGAGCTTAGTTTGTTTCCTATCCTAGCCAGCTTGCCAGTCTTGTCCAGAAAGACAACTCGAGGTTCATTTGAGCCTCTCTGCTGCTTGGGATGACCCATGCATGGGCTCTCTTCAGTGGTGGGATCCAACTGCTGTAACAACCGGTTCAGGGAGCGCGCACGCAATGCGTTTGAAAATAGCAAGCAGCCCCAGCAATCCGCGCTGCTGCGCCGATCTGCTGGGCTTCAAACAAAGGAAATATAGGACAGAATAGCACAGAGGCGGGTGGATGGGGTCAAACCATCACCGGAACTACCGGTTTGCCTTAACTGTTCCGTACCGGATGAATCTCACCCCTGCCTCTCTTTCCAGATCATCAAGTATCCCCTCCACGCCATCATGGAAATGAAAGAGCACCTGATCGAGGTGGCCTCCAAAGCTGGCATGCACTGGTTGTCCACCATCATCCCAACCCACCAGATCAATGCCCTGATCTTCTTCTTCATCCTCAGCAACCTGACCATCGACTTCTTCGCCTTCTTCATCCCCCTCGTGATTTTCTACCTCTCTTTCATTTCCATGGTGATTTGCACCCTGAAAGTCTTTCAGGACAGCAAAGCTTGGGAGAACTTCCGCACCCTCACGGACATCCTCCTCCGTTTCGAGCCCAATCTGGACGTCGATGAGGCAGAAGGGAATTTCACCTGGAATCACCTGGAGCCTTATCTCCATTTCCTGCTCTCGGTCCTCTTCGTCCTTTTTTCCTTCCCGATAGCCAGCAAGGAATGGATGCCCTGCTCCGAGCTGGCCACCGTTTCCGTTTTCTTCATGGTGACAAGTTACATGAGCTTGTGCACCAGTGCGGAGCCCTACACGCAAAGGGCCCTGATGACCGAGGTGACGGCGGGGGCCCTCTGCCTACTGCAAGGGGCCCCCGAGCACTGGGGTTACGTGAAGCTCCTGGGTAAAACATTTTACAGTCTTCCCCTCGGCAGCGTCCTGGTGCTGAACCTCAGCCTCCCTTGCCTCTTGTTCCTCTACTTGTTCTACCTTTTTTATCGCATGGCACAACTGAAGAAATTTAAAGGCACCTATTGCTACTTGGTTCCTTACTTGGTCTGCTTCATGTGGTGTGAACTCTCTGTCGTGATTCTGCAGGAATCGACCGGGCTTGGTCTCCTTCGGGCTTCCGTGGGCTACTTTTTATTCCTCTTTGCCCTTCCGGTGTTAATGTTGGGCGTCGCCCTGATGTGCCTTTTCCACTTCCTACGATGGCTGATAACGCTGGAGCTGACCAAGGTCCTGGTCACTCTCCTCCTTTGCGCGGTTCCTTTGCTCTTCCACTTTTGCACGCGGGCCAGAGTCTCCATCGTCGAGATGGTGACGTCCCTAACCAAGAGTTCAATTGTGAAACTTATTCTGGTGTGGCTTTCCGCCATTGTCCTCTTCTGCTGGTTTTATGTCTATCGCTCAGAAGGGATGAAAGTGTACAACTCGACGTTGACGTGGAATCAGTACGGGTTTCTCTGCGGGCCCCGGGCTTGGAAGGAAACCAACATGGCGCGAACTCAAATTTTATGCAGTCATCTGGAAGGCCACCGAGTCACCTGGACCGGGCGATTCAAGTACGTCCGAGTGACCAGCATTGAGAACAGTGCCGAGTCCGCCATAAATATGCTTCCCTTTTTCCTTGGGGACTGGCTGAGATGTTTGTATGGAGAAACGTATCCCGCTTGCGACCCCAGAAACGCCACCTTGGAGGAGGAGGAGCTCTGTCGCTTGAAGTACTTGGCCAAACACGACTGTCACATCAAGAGGTTCGACCGGTATAAATTCGAAATAACCGTAGGCATGCCCCTTGGTGGCGAGAATGGCAACCGGGGCCCCGAGGTGGACGACGTCACCAAGGACATTGTGTTGAAGGCCAGCAATGAGTTCAAGCAGGTGCTGCTGAACCTGAGGCAGGGCAGCTTGGTTGAGTTCAGCACCATCCTGGAAGGCCGCCTGGGGAGCAAGTGGCCGGTCTTTGAGCTGAAGGCTCTTTCCTGCTTGAACTGCCTGTCGAAACTCTCCCCGGCCGGCCGGCACGTTAAAGTGGAGCACGACTGGCGGAACACAGTTCAGAAAGCCGTAAGATTTGCCTTCAATTTTTTATTCTCCCCTTTCCTGTCCGTTGCCTCTTAAGCTCTGGTTGTTAATGCCCGCTCTTGGTTGTCGCAATCAGATTGAACGGCCTTTAACGCGGTACGTTATCCTGCAGTCCTAATAATTTTTCTGCCTTGCACAGCGGACTCTACATTTAGAAGGATGACGAGCGGCTTACTGATTGAAAGCCTAAGGAAGGATATTCTAAAGGACTAACCTATCTAACCAAAGATGCTAAACCCACAACTTTGCCTTCTATTTATTCTCAATAATTGACAGTGTTCCACAGGTGAAATACTCAGCTGGAACACTCACACTGATGTTAAAACGAGGGTGCGTGATGAAACCTGGGCACAAATGTTCCAATTTACGACTTGTGCCAGGCGCCACGAAACCATGAGCTTCTGTTCTCCCTTCGCTCCTAAGCCCACGAACTGTGGAGGAAATAAATTCTCTGCCAATAATTACATCCTGCGAACAGAATCGAGTTAATTCAACGGTACAATTGGGTGTGTTTTTTTTTTTTTCCTGAGGAAGGGGCCTTCGTCCCGTCCTCGTTTTTTTTTTTTTTTCTTCCAGAAAGGAGGAGGAAAGGAAATGGTTTAAGTGATAAGCACGATTGCTTAACTCTGGAAATGGTAATGAACATCTGGAGATGAATTTGTCCTTTTTGATCACAAGCATAAAATAATGATTTAAAAATATGACACACACTTATTGTCGTCTCTTTTTTTGTACCCTTCATATGCATGTAGTATGTTAACATACCAGATTCTGCATCATGCATGGAGTAGCCACTGGAGGTTTTGAAGCACGCCTCACCTTACTCTGAGGTCAAGTCAAGTTGTCCTCAGTTCTGGGTTAATGGCTCTACCTCACCCGCTCCTTCTGAGTCTTTTATCAGCCTGGTTTGAATAGAGAGCCTTGCCCAATTATTCACCATTATTCCTAATCATTAGGGTTTCTCTGAGATTGGGAGGAGAGCAAATCCAAGAAATTTGCAGAAGCCCACCGACATCCAAGCCCGCCGATATCCCAAGCCGCCTCTCCGCTCTTTGAATTGAGGATACCAATTCTGAAATGTGTTTGAATATTAGTAGCTCGGGTTGGTGATTAGGCTGTCGGTTTGAGCTCTGAGCTTGGTGATTTGGCTGCAAACGTTTCGTCCCCTTTCGAGGAGACGTCCTCAGGGCACTTTGAATTGTCCTTGGCGACGAACCCAATTCAAAGCGCACTGACGACGTCTCCTCAAACGGACAAAATGTTTGCAGCCAAATCGCCAAGCTCGGAGCTCACGCCGACAGCTTAAATGCCAATTATATTTTAAGAGTTTAGTTTCCCTGTTTTTAAGATTTTTCTCAAGGCCGGCTGGGTCAGCAGGATGAAGCTGGGTGCCATATATTTACCCCAGCATCACGTTGGGGTTATGACATCGGATCACAAGGACCATATCGAACAACTTTCCTCTGGATTGATTGGCTTTCCCGCCACCCTGTGACTACCCAAGAGTCTTTCAGAAACCGGAATAAAATGATGAGTAATGAAACAGACACCTGGTCATAAGGAGAATTTATTTTTGAGACGACTGTATGGTGGTTGCAATGAATTAAAATATAGAATGGTCATCAAAAGACTGGGTGGTGAGTCACGGAATAATTAATCCACATACATCTTATTGCTGCAGACATTTATTGGGGAGTAAGCTCCGTTGATTTGCAGGGTGTGTACTTCCCAATAAAGGCCTTTCTCTCATCAAGCAAGTAGCAGTATTGGTCCAAAGACATGTCTCCCTCCAAAGGAACCCTAATGCACTTCCGTGTTCATTTTGTCTTGAAAGATATACAGATTGTTTGTGGCCGCAATAGCAATGATATTCTCCGTGGGGTGCCAGGCAGTGTGCAAAATTTTTTTGGTGAAGTCCAGGCTATCGGCGCTGATATCATCTTTCCGCCTCTTGCCCCCGGCACACACACGGCGAGGTTTCAGGACCGCCCGAGGCTTGCTGTTCTCGCGGGAGGCCTCCAACGTCACGTCGCGCTTCGTGTTTCGGTCGAACATTCGGAAAAAGTTGTTGTAGGCCCCGGTCATGATGACGCTGCAGGAGAAGGAGAGCAGAGAGATTAGTTAGCTGGCCAGGAAGGAGAGGAAATTCCCTGCGCTGCAGCCCTCGGCCCCACATTGGGAGGCTGCCAGCATGGTTTGTGCAGCTTCAGTTGGTGACATCTGCAGGCGGAAAACACTGACTCCGAAAGGCCATCATGAAGAAGGGAGAGGACCGCTGTATAAAGACGTTCTCTTGTGCACAGCCTTCCTGGGAAGCCACTGTGAAAGGGAAGGATAAAGACCCCTCCCAGTGGTGGCCTGCAAAAAATTTTAATACCCGGTTCTGGCTGGGTAGGCATGGCTGGTTGGTCATGTGACTGGGATGGTGATGTCACTCATCACACCCAGCCCCGCCTCTCAGCCACTCGGATTCAGCCAGCTGGGGCTAATCCCACCACTGGCTGGTCCCGTCCCCACTCATTTTTTGGCCTGTTTTGGGGATATTTTCAGGCCAGTTTTGGGCCTTTGGGCTGTTATTCAGGATGTTTTGGGAGACATTTTCAGACCATTTGGGGGCCATTTTGGGGCCTTTGGGCCAAAAACAGCCTGAAAACTTCCCAAAAAACAGTCCATTTTGGGACATTTTTCAGACAATTTGTGACCTGAAAACAGCCTAAAAACGGCCCAAAAACCAGGCCAAAAATGGGCAGGGGCAGAGCCAGCCAGCGGTAGGATTTGCCGGCTCGCAGAACTGGACCTAATCTTAACTATCAGTCCGCCAGAACCAGTGCGAACCACCAGCAGCCTACCGCAGTCTGACCCCCAGACATAGCAGATGATTCGTTGCCTTCAAATCATCGCCAGGCCTGGGAGAATTGGTTTCCATCCAGATTTTCCTCATTTTCCTTCTTCTTCCAAGACCTTTTTTGGGGGGGGAGAGGGGGGGGCTGTGGAGGTAACCCTGCATACACCCTCAGCAAAGAGGTCGGGAGCTGCCTGGTTCCTACTGGCCACCTTTGAAAAGCTGCTGGACCTTTTGTTACTGGCTGGCCAAAGACAGCTGGCTAGGGCAGAGGAGTTACTGACAGTCACCCCAAGACATTAAATGGGGTGTCTGTGGAGGCATTACAGAGCCATGGTGGTGCAGTGGTGAGAATGCAGTATTGCAGGCTGACTCTGCCAACTGCCAGAAATCGGATTCTGACCAGTTCAAGGTTGACTCAGTCTGCCATCCTTCTGAGGTTGGTAAAATGAGGATCTAGATTGTTGATGGCAGGAGGCTGACTCTGTAAACTGTTTAGAGAGAGCTGGAAAGCGATATATAACTCTTAAGTGCTATTGGTAGTCCTTCCTCCCTCCTTCCTCCCATGGTTAAAATGCAGTATTGCAGGCTAATTCTGCCCACAGCTAGCAATTCGATCCTGGCTGGCTCAAGGTTGATACAGCCTTCTGTCCTTCCCAGGTCAGTCAAATAAGGATCCAGATTGTTGGGAGCAAGAGGCTGACTCTGTAAACCACTTAGAGCTGGAAAGCAGTATATAAGTGTTATTGTTAGTCCTTCCTTCCTTCCTTCCTTCCTTCCTTCCTTCCTTCCTTCCTTCCTTCCTTCTCTACAACGATGGTATTTAATTTCGTTGTACGAGGTGCAATGACAATAAAATAAAATAAACTTCCATGGTGTGCAGTGGTTAGAAAGCAGTCTGCCGACTGCCAGCAGTTCGATCCTGACCAGCTCAAGGTTGACTCAGCCTTCTGTCCTTCCAAGGTCGGTCAAATGAAAACCCAGATTGTTGGGGGCAAGAGGCTGACTCTGTAAACTGCTTAAAGGGGACCGGAAAGCACTGTGAAGCGGTATATAAGTCAAAGTGCTATTGCTAGCCCTCCCTCCTTCCCTTTCTCCCTCCTTCCCTCCCTTCCTTCCTGCCCCTTGCCTATAATATTGCAGGCAAACTCTGCTGACTGCCAGCAGTTCGATCCTGACCAGCTCAAAGTTGACTCAGCCTTCCCTCCTTCCGAGGTTGGTAAAAGGAGGACCCAGTTGGTTGGGGGCAAGAGGCTGACTCTGTAAACTGCTTAGACCCAGGTGTAAATCACTACAAAGCGGTATAGACGTCTTAAGTGCTATTGCTATTACCTGTCGGACCCATTCCATGCACATTCAAATTTGTCGAAGATGCAGTCATTTTCATAGAGTGAACACAACTTGCTTCTAAGGTAATCATGAACCTGTTTGGGGCAGAAAAAGAGGCATGTCATTCTTCAAGGTCAGACTATTTAACGGTAGCTCTTGTAGCCTTATCTTCTTTTAATGACCCCATAATCCCTTGTGGGGTGGAGTCTGGGCAACTGAATGGAGTTAGCAAAGGGTTTACTGGCCGGATGCTCTTCCTGTCACCAATGCAGAGTTTTGTTCGGCAGATATATTCTCCGAGCACCCAGAGAGAGAAATATCTGCCTCTACCTTGGATCGAACTCAATTCTGGGAGTTGAAGTCCACAAGTCTTTAAGTTGCCAAGTTTGGGGACCCCTGTTGTAGAGTTTGATTCAAGATCCCATTCATTAGCTCAATTAACCCTTTGCATAACTTGGCTGGGTCTTCTCATTCATCACCCTGAGTCGGAAAAATTACGGCCACGCTCACATAAAAAAGAAGGAAAGACCTAACAAAACAAAAAACAAGTTTCTGGTCCATTTTCTTTTTCTAGCAGGGAGAAGTACAGGACATCCTCGACTTACGACCTCAATTGAGCCCAACCTCCCTCTTGTGAAGAGAGACGTTGGTTCATTGATTTTTTTTCGTCCCATTTCACAACCTTCCTTGCCTCGGTGGTTAAGTGAGCAGCTGCAGTTGATCAGTTAGTAACTTGGTTGTTAAGTGGCTCCCCCATGGACTTTGTTTGTGAGAAGGTCGCCAAAGGGGATCAGGGGACACAGCGACGGTCGTAAGTATGAGCCAGTCAACAAGTGTCCGAATTTGTCATCACGGAGATGCTGCAAAGGTCATAACAGTGAAAAACGGTCAGAAGTCATTTTTTTCCACTGCCCTTGTAATTTTGAATTGGTCACTAATGAACTATTGTAAATGAACGACTACCTGTACATAGTTTTAAAGAGGGAAACGTGATTAAGGAGAGAGGGAAGGAAAAAGAGAGAGGGGGGAGAGAGAGGGTGGGAGGGAGAGGAAGAGAAGGAGGGAGAGGAGAGGGAAGGGAGGAGGAAGAGGGAGAGAGGGAAGGAGAGGGAGGGAGAGGGAGGGAGAGGAGAGGGAAGAAGGGAGAGGGACGGAAGGAGGGAGAAAGAGGAGAGGGAGGGAGAGCGGGAAGGAAGCAGGGAGAGGGAAGGAGGAAGACAGGGAGAGGGACAAAGGGAGGGAGGGAAGGAGGACGGGGGAGAGAAAGGGAGGAAGAGAGGGAGAAGGAGAAAGAGGGAGAGAGAGGGAAGGAGGAAAAGAGAGAGGGATGGAAGGAGAAGGAGGGTGGGAGAGAGAGGGGGGGGGGACCATTGGTTTCCTCTTGCTTCAGTTCATTGTTTGGGGAGCCTCCGGGATAGGTGGGCTTTGGCGAAAACAAAGCCGCCCCCACCCCAATCCCTCTGGGACAGAACATTTCTTATGTGGCCACACCTCTCTGACACAGTGGTGCCGACAGACCTAGCCAGTCACATCACTTTCATGGCACGGTTCCTAAAAAGACACGGGGAAAATACCTGATATATTTCTATAGGCTTTGTTTCCATATTCAGATCCCAAACTTTGACAGTGAGGTAATCCCTTGCTAGCAAGTAGCGCCCACTGTGGCTGAACTTGACATCTGACACCGAAGAAATAATTTCAGAGAAAAAGGAACGGCTGCTGGGATCTTCTGGTTCTTCAAAAACTGGGGAAGGAAGGGAAGGAGGGAGGGAGGAGAGAAGAGAAAGGGAGGGAAGGGAAGGGAAGGGAAGGGAAGGGAAGGGAAGGGA
>NW_020769320.1:9161986-9191140 GCF_900518735.1 Pseudonaja textilis | reverse complement strand
TCTACTCTACTCTACTCTACTCTACTCTACTCTACTCTACTCTACTCTACTCTAATCTAATCTAATCTAACCTACTATCTTTCAGGAAACCATCACTCAGCCTTGCTGTTCTTCTGCCCAATAGAGTAAGATAAAATCCATGCTGAAAAACCAGATAGATGGTTGAATGAAGAGCCCCTCCTGCTGGGACCAAACCCTTTGCTCGGTGTGTCCCTTCAGGCTCCTCTGTAAGTGGAAGGAAGCAGCCACATTGAAACATTATCTGCAAGACACCAAGAGGTCATTGGAGGTCCAAAGTGTCTCCAGGCTACCAGCTTCTATGTTGCTCCAGAACACCAAGGTCTTGTAAAGAAGAATATGTGTAGTTCCATTGATATGAGCGGTCCTGGGTGCTCTCTGAGCTTGGTGAGTCTCTTGCAGATGTTTCATGACCCAAAGTAGGTAACAGCATCAGTGCTAGAAGGGGGCTGGATTCACAGAAAGGAGGAGGAAGAAGAGGAGGACAACAACAACAATGACAATGACAATGACTGTGAAGTCCTGGGTGCTCTCTGAGCTTGGTCGTTTTCTTGCAGAGGTTTCATGACCCAACTAGAGAACAGCATCAGAGCTAGAAGGACGTGGGATTTGCAGAGAGGAGGAGGAGGAGGAGAACTGTGGGGTCCTTGGTGCTCTCAGAGCTTGGTTGTTTTCTTGCAGATGTTTCATTACCAAACTAGATAACAACATCAGTGCTAGAAGAGAGTGGAGTTTGTGGAGGAGCTGCCAAGCTGAGAGAGTGCTCCTCCTTCTCCTCCTCCTCCTCTTCCTTCAGCATCCATAAATCATTAAATGTTGCATTGTGCCTGCTTGTAAAGGAGGGGGGAGGAGGAGAGGAGGAGGGGGGAAGGAAGAGAAGGAGGAGGAAGAGAAGAAGAAGGAAGAGGAGGATGAGGAGAGGAAGGAAGAGGAGGAGGAGGAACGATGATGACTGTGGAGTCCTTGGTGCTCTCTGAGCTTGGTGGCTTTCTTGCAGACGTTTCATGACCCAACTAGATAACAGCATCAGTGCTAGAAGGAAGTGAAATTTGCAGGGCAGAGGAGAAGGAGGAGGACTATGGGGTCCTTGGTGCTCTTTGAGCTTGGTGGGTCTCTTGTGGATGCTTCATGGCCCAAACTAGGTGACAACATCAGTAGCAACCAAGCTCCGAGAGCACTAAGGACCCCACAGTCCTCCTCCTCCTCCTCGTCCTCCTCCTCGTCCTTGTCCTCCTCCTCCTCCTCCTCCTCCTCCCCCTCCCTGCAAAGACCCCTTCCTTCTAGCACTGATGATGTTGGCTAACCTCGCCAAGAGGCTTGGCTTCAAATCTGCATTAATGGATCAGAACCGGGTCCCTTGACTCCCCACTTGGTGTATTCTGCGCTGACTCGGTTTCTTTGGAGAGCCCTTCCTAAAATTACTCCCTCCGCCTTTCTTTAGAGGTTATTCATAGGCTCCCCTGGCAACTCATTCTTCTCCTGCCTTCTGTGCCGGGGGGGGGCGGGCGCCCGTTCCTCCAACTTGGGAGGGTTGCATAAGCTCTTCTTACAAATGCAATCCCTTCGCGGGAGGATCTGATGCCCTTCCCGCTGCCCCAGCTAGCTTCTCCCTCGGTGAAAAAGGCGGCATAGCCCAACCACTCCCAAACAATTCTTTTGCAAGCTTTTCAAATGAAGCCAACAAGGGAGGGCTTTCTCTGCCTGGTATTGGTAGCAAACACGACAAAATAATCCAATGTGAAAGTTTACTTTACTTTATTGTCATTTGCACCACATACAACGAAATCCAACACCGTCTTCAGTGCACATCGTGACCATGAAAATAAACACAAACACACATCCTTCACACGCCACACATTGAATTGAAAAACCCCCAACATCGCACCAACACTGCACCGTATAGTAGAATTCAAAAGAGCTACTGCCCTGGGATAGAAGCTGTTTTTCAGCTTATTTGTCCTTGTTTTTATTATTATTCTGTACCGGCTGCCAGATGGTCATAGTTCAGATCTTTGAGGATGTTTTGAACTTTCTTAAGGCAGCGGGAGCTCTAAAGCTCTTCCAAAGAGGGGAGAGGGCAACCAGTGATCTTCTGGGCAATGACGTTAACCCTCTGGAGCACTTTCCTATCTGCCACCGTGCAATTGGCAAACCCTACAGAGGTGCAGTAAATTAAGATACTCTCTCTGGTGCAGTGGTAGAAAGTCACCAGCAGTTTTTCATCCAGTTGTTGTTTCCTGAGAAGCCTCAGGTAGTATAATCTCTGCTGGGCCCTTTGACTAGGGCTGCAATGTGAGCACCCCAGGTCAGGTCCTCTTTTAGGGTAACACCCAGAAGCTTAAAACTGGCCACTTGCTCCCCTCAGTCTCCACTGATAAGCAAGGGCTGGATGTCTGATCTGTTCCTCCTATATAGTCCACTATTAGCTCCTTGGTCTTATTGGTGTTGAGGACCAAGTTATTGTCTCCACACCATGAAAGCAACCATTGGTCCACCTCATCTTAGTAGGCAGACTTATCCTCCCCGGAGATGAGTCCCACCACTGTTGTATCATCTGCAAATTTAGTAATAGTATTACTAGCGTGAGTGGGAATGCAGTCATGCACATAAAGAGTATAGAGTAAGGGACTCAACACGCAACCCTGTGGTGTACCAGTGTTAAGAATAAGGGCTGAACTCAAAGCAAAACTGAAAGCAAAACTCCCACAAAAAAAGAACAAGAAATCAAACACTTGGGGATAGAAGGCGCATGGAAAGGTTTTGGGGTACCTGGAATTTGGTAACAGAGAGGAGAGCTACTCGCAGTACAACACTTCAAGAAACAGAGGTTTTCTGACAATAACTGGAGATGTTTAAAGGGGGAGAGAAAAACATACCTCAGGCTCCCTCTGGAATATAACAACTCGTCCACCTTTGTCTCCTGTGGCTAATAATTCCCCCGTCTGGTTGAATTCAATAGTTGAAATAATATCAGCTACAGGAGGGAAAAGAAATAAGAGCACATTATATTGATGCTGCCTCCAGTGTCAATCAGAAATATTGTGTGCATTTGATAAGGCAATGGTCAGATAGCGATAGCAACAGCACCTAGACTTCTATACCGCTTCACAGGGCTTTAGAGGCCTCTCTTAGGTGGTTTACAGAGTCAGCCTATTTGCCCCCAACAATCTGGGTGCTCATTTTACCAACCCTGGAAGGACAGAAGGCTGAGTCAACCTTGAACGGGTCAGGATCGAACTGCTGGCAGTTGGCAGAGTCAACCTGCAATACTGCATTCTAACCAACAGTGTGCTACCACTGCTTAAGATACTCCACAAAAGCAGAATGTTGTGTGACTGGCTTCCCTTCTTCTCTTCTTTTCTGGAGTAAATACAGGGAGGGCAGTGGTGGGTCCTTCTCCCAGGAGGAAGAACCACATCCCTGCAGGGGGGTGGGGGGGCAAGAGGGCCAGCATTTGGAAAGCACTGGCTCCATCCAGCACTCCTAAAGTACTCTTGCTGTTGATGCCAGCCAGCTCAGCCCAAAACCCGGCTGAGGCCCTGAGACTCGACTCCATAAGACGGAGAGGCATTGCGACGATGGACATGTTCAAAACAAGTGCAGGTCTGCATCTGATACTCCATCCGCTACCAGGATGAGTTTGACCCAGGGGTGGGCTGCTACCGATTCACACTGGTTTGGGCGAACCAGTTGTTAATTTTACATCTGGTTCGCCAAACCAGTAGTTGCAATGACTGGCTGGCCCCACCTGCCCCTGCCTCTTCCAAAAGTCCCCACACCAGCCAGGTTTGGATCCCAGGTAAGTGCAGGGCCTGTGTGAAGCCTTGGGAAGGGAGAAAAACAAGCCTCACAGAGGCTCTGGAAGCCGGAAATGGACTCGTTTCAGGCCTCCGGAGAGCCTCGGGAGCCTGGGGAGGCTGTTTTCATCCTCCTGAAGGCTTGAGGAAAGCCTCCGGAGCCCAGGGAGGGTGAAAACACTCCCCATCACCATAGTGCAGGAGGCTGACTAGGCCACACCCATCATGGCCACACCCACTCAGCAACCAGGGAGAGAACTGGTTGCTAAATTTTTTGAAGCCCACCCCTGGTTTGACCTCTTCCTGGGAGGGAGACTTCCAGATGAAAGAATCCGTGAAGGGGCGCAGATGAAGCTTATCTTGAAGGTGTATTGGAGTCCCCAGGTGTCTTACCTGGATGCCTCCAATACCCCTTCTTGGGGACAGTTGAGGAACTGACCCTTGGCTTAGACCACAAGAATTCTGTCCCAAGTAGGGTTACATCTCTCACGAACACAGCTCTTCTCAGAATACTTGGCTAGAGAAGCCTGGTGCTTGCTTCAGCAGAAATTTCACACTCTTACGACGAATTCAATAATAAAAAAAATAAATTAAAAAAGAGAGCTATACAGGTAGACCTCAACCTTCAACTGCAACAGAGCCCGAAAGTTTCTGCGGTTATGTGAGACGTGCGTTAAGTGAATTTTGCCCCCGTTTTGCAACTTTTCTTTCCCCAATTGTTATGTGAATCACTGCGGTGGTGACCCGGTCGTTAAAGCTGGGTCCCTCCCCCATTTACTTTGCTTTGTCAGAAGGTCGCAAAAGGAGATCACGTGACCATCCCAGTTCACTGCGTCGGTCATAAATGTGAGTCATTTTGATTATGACGCCTTTAAAATAATCGGACCCAGGCTACATGCTGTTTGATTGAAACTGAATTTTTACATGTTATACAGGGGTGGGATTCTATCCTGTCAGTCTGGTTCTATAGAAACGGTTGTTATGATTCTGCCCAGTTCGGAGAACCATCAAATTGCACCACTGACTGGCCCCTCCCTTCCCTGCCCACTCACTCCTTACCTGGCATGCGTACCATCCAACTTGCCTGCTAAGTTGCTGTTTTTCCTTTGTTCTTTCCCCTGACAATCAGTCATTCTGCTGTGCCAGGAGATTTAGATTAGCTAGAAAGCAAGCAATCGTTGGATTTCTTGCCTTCTAGCTAATCTAAAAGCAGACCTGAACCTTCCTTAGGACTGAAGCTTCTATTTTTCACTGCAGACTCAGGTAGCAGATTGCAGAAATGTAGATCTCTGAGTGAATCTGTGATTCCATGAGCAACTCAATCTGCCTGCCTGTTCTGCCTGATTTTGGGTAAAAGTTGCTCATTTTTTAATAAAAAAAATTTCAATATTTACATAATATTTATAATATTTACACAAAAGCCATGCCCAGCCAGTCACACGACCACCAAGCCACACCCACAAATGAGGCCACACAGACAGAACCGGTTGTTAAGAAATTTGAATCCCACCCTTGATGTTATATCAATAAAACAAATAAAAAATGTAATAAATGTGAGTCAATTGTGAAGCACCTGGGTGTAAATCATGTGACCATGGGGATGCACCAATGGTCGTAAGTATGAAAACTGGTCATAAGTCCCTTTTTTTCAGTGCCGTTGCCATTTCAAATGGTCACCAAATTAAAAGTTGTAACTCAAGGACTACCTGTAATTACAGGAATTGATCATCAATTCCCATCCTTATTGGTAACCTTTCCTATACTTCGGTGGTGGCTAACCTTTTTGGGCTCCTGTGCCAAAAATTGTGTGCGTGCTTGCATGCTCGTGCGTGCTTGCCAGCACCCAGAAGGCAATGCCGTGCCACCCATGCCCCCTACACATGCATGCGGAATCCCCACCCACCTACCCCCTTACCTGCGCTGCACCTCACAGCTGATTTCTGGCTAGTCTGAGGCCTGTTTTGGCCTCCCAAAGGCTTGAGAAAGGCTTCTGCAGGCTTTGCTGGCTGAAACCTAGCCCCATTTCATCACTTCCGGTATTTTTGGAAAAACAGGAAGTGATGAAACAGGGCTAGTTTTCAGCCTGCGAAGCCTGCAGAAGCCTGCAGAAGCCTCCCTCAAGCCTTTGGGAGGCTGAGAAAGGCCTCAAACTGGCCGAAAATCAGCTGTGAGGCAGGCACATGCACAGTGAGATAAGTTTGCCTGCAGCTCGCATGCCGGCACAAATGGCTCTGCGTGCCACCTGTGGCACACGTGCCATAGGTTCATCACGGCTATACTTGATAGTTTTAGTCCTGCGCCCTTTCATGCATCTTCGTATCCCACCCTCCCTGGCTTTTGTTCCATTCAGACATGCATGTCCCAAAGGTGCTTTTTCAGGAGGCGACTGGACTTTGGCTCATCTTGTGAGATGTGAAGTGTATAACTCACCTCCTGTCCTCCTGCGTACTCGCAGTGCTACGGAGGCCTTTACAAAGCCAACTTTCAAGAAATTTGAAGTGTAAAAATCACCCTCAGGGGCATACAAATATGAGAGCTGGAAGGGACCTTGGAGATCTTCTAGTCCAACCCCTTGCTCAATGTTCTGACCCAGCTCCTCAAACACGTCAAACCCTCTGAAGTGAACTTAAAGATTCCTTTAATTAGGAGGGCCGGCAACCCCGGCAAAAAGTTTCTCTCTCACCACAGGCTAACTAGTCTGGCCGGCCGGAAGATGAATAGTTGTCTGCCACATCTATTCATCTCTTCCCCCTGCCTTTTATCCCCAGAGCCAGGGTGGGGCTTCACTAGCAGTGGTGGCTCTTCTGTCCCAAGGACCGGCCCATAGATTTCCACTGCTCTCCTCTCCTCTGCCTTCTGCGTATCCACGCATCAGGCACTGGACCCAGCTGTTCCTCCTCTTCCTCATCAGCCACCTCCAGATTTTGGGGCTCTTGACTCTCCATCAAGTGACTGATGGATGACCCAGGCTCCATCTCTCTCTCTCTCTCTCTCTCTCTCTTCCAGCTCTACTCCCTCTTCCCGCTTGGAGCTCTTAGGTTGCCTTACTGCTGACCCTGACTCCCAGGACTCTTCCTCCTCTGATTTGGCTTCTGGAAATTTCTCCTTAGTTCCAGGTTACTTCTCTCCTTGATGAGTTTCCATCTGTTGCTTCTTGTCCTTCTTCTCTGTGGCAGCCCCTCAAATATTGGAGCCTTGCCAGCATGTCACCCCTAGTCTTTCTTTTCATGAAACTGGACATATCCTGTTAAGGTAATGAAGATTTAATAGCTGACCAGCTGCTGTAAGGCTGTAAGCCAAGATGATGAACTGAGGATGAGTCAGCTGGGTACTACCACTTTAAGAAGCTGTCTATATAAGGGAGGCCATGTGAGGGTCTCTCTCTCTCTCCTCGTGTTCTATCTCCATTGTAGTTCTCCACGTTGACTTGAATTGCCTGGTATTTGCCTAACATGTGTATGTATATGTCTTGTATATAAACCACTGTTAAAGGACAAAGCCTCTGTGGCCTGTGCTCTGCTCCTGGGTTGTCTCACAATACCCAATTCCAGCAATCACTCTTGGTATGTTTCAGCCTCCAGTCCCTTAATCCTCTTTCCTGAGATCCCTCCGCCCAGAGTCTGGACTCCTTCCCACTCACCTCCAGAAGTGCTCTCTTCATCGGGGGGTGGAGACTCATTGGCATGGCAGTGGAAGGAAGCTTGCATGGCTGCCACCGCCCATGCTATGCCACTCCTGTGGAGAAAGAGAGGACCTCAATTTCCAGGGCTCCAAATCAGGAACTTTCATGGTACAGGCACATCAAATGGCGCAACATCCCTCCAAACCAGGGGTGTGATTCAACCGGTGTAACAAGCGGTTTGGTGAGCGTGCGCTTTGCGCATGTGCACAGAGGCTTTACTACTGACCTTTTCCTGCAATCCTGCAATCTCCCTGTGTGTTAAACAGCGGATGTGCAGCAATCTGCTGTGCCGCACGAAGCAGCTGAGCTTAAAAACAAGGAAATAAAGGTCAGAATAGACCCAGTTTGCTCTGATGATCAGCTGTTGGACAGGTGGGTCCAACAGCTGATTGTCGGAGCAAACTGGTTCGCTCACAGATGATCCTCAGAGCTACCGGTTCGGCCAAACCGGGCCAAACCGGGCCAAACTGGTAGAATCCCACCCCTGCCTCCAACCTAGGAAATGCCGATTACCTTTCTTGGTAGAAAGGATGAGGAAAAGCTACTTCACCTACATGGTTCCAGGTAGCAGGACCGGATGACCATATCTCTGGGTCCACTGTGTAGTGTTGGAGAAAGGGAGGAAAAGAGGGAAGGAGAACCATTTTCTACCCTGGATTTGTTTCCATGATGTGAGCCTCAATGATTCTCAGAAGGAGTGGCAATGACCAGAGTGGCAAGGAAGAGAAATCCTTCCATTCCTCACCGTTCATTCAGAACTGAAGAAGCTTCTTGAATGAGAAGCAAAAACATCTTCAAGGAAAAAGCAAAGTCCAGTTGCCTTTTGAAATATGCAATTTGAACATATGCAATTTCTGATGGTTTTCACCTCTAGTTTCATGCTTCTTACCGCAAGGAAACGAGTAAGTACTTTATGATCATGGTAACAATAATTCAGAAATAAAACTATTGAACACTTTTCAGCAAAGGTTGAAAGAGAGCTGGGATTCTATGAGTGTTATGCTTCGGGTTTTTATTCATTCACCCTCCAGAAATTCATCAGGATTTTAAATCATCGTAATATTATTAATATGAGTCAGAAAATTAGAAATGTTATCCTCTGCCAGTCCTGTTACAAAGGAATCTATGCCAAATGTATGTCCCCCTTTTAGAGTTATCCACTGAAACCTTTAAACGAGTATGAAGTATATTTGATATTCCAACAAATGGAATAATCTGAAAAAAATTATCGATGTAATGTCCACACGTGTTGGTACAAATTAGTCATTATCAATAGAGAACAAAAATACCGTTGGTATGTAACAGTAATATACATCCTCTTCCACCCACTCTGGTGTCCAAAATATCTTTCATTGTCCAATAAACCCAGCCAATAATTCCAACATTATTAAACAATCCTAGGCTGCATTAACAGAGGGATAGAATCAAGATTGCGTGAATTATTAACACCACTTTATAAGGCCTTGGTAAATGCCACACTTGGGATACTGCATCTAGTTTTGGTTGCCATGATATAAAAAAGATGTTGAGACTCTAGAAAGAGTGCAGAGAAGAGCAACAAAGAGGATTAGGGGACTGGAGGCTAAAACATATAAATAATGGTTGCTGGAATTGGGTATGTCTAGTTTAATGAAGAGAAGGACCAGGGGAGACAGCATGGCAGAGTCTTCCAATATCTCAGGGGAGTCTGCCCCAAAGAAGAGGGAGTCAAGCTATTCTCCAAAGCCCCTGAATGCAGGACAAGAAGCAATAAGATAGAAACTCATCAAGGAGAGAAGCAACCTAGAACTAAGGAGAAATTTCCTAACAGTTAGAACAATTCATCAGTGGAACAACTTGCCTCCAGAAGCTGTCGATGCTCCAACACTGGAGGTTTTTAAGAAGAGAATGGACAATTGTTTGTCTGAAATGGCATAAGGTTTCATGCCTGAGCATAGGGGGTTGGACTAGAAGATCTTCAAGGTCCCTCCCAACTGTGTTAAATAGAAAAGAAAAAAAAACGAGGACATCATATAATGCTGATGTAGCACTCTAATTGGTGAGGAGAAAATTTCATCTGTGTAATAACCCTAATTAGGAGTATCGTATTTTAATCCAATAACAAAATTTAATAGAGAAAATGATTTTCTGTATTTATTTGCTTGCTTACTAGCTCTATACCCATGCTTCACTACGAAACTATGTGATCGGGTTTAGTTTTGGGGGAGGAAAATAAGGGAGGGGGGGAATTCTGCCTCTGCCTACCAGCATCCATCGGTATTTATCTGGCTAGTGTCCTGTCGGTGTGTGAAAGAGTTGAGGGCTGTTTGGAAACTGAAGCAGTATTAGCTGTGTGAGCAAGGAGACAGCAAGGAGCCTGGGCATGGCTTAGCTCAACTGTTCTATACTAAAGCTGCTCAGTGCTGTGAAACTAAAATTGAAACTGAAACTCCTCTCCTCTGCTTGTGTTTTGCATTTGGAAGAGATTTTGTTTCAGGTGGGGAGGGCGAGTAGAACTCCTTAGCATCAGCCTGTTAATAATAATAATATACGAAATACTCTAAATGCTCTGATGGTCATTTCAAAAAATCCTTTCTTAGTGAACACCTAGAAGCGAAGAGGAACATACGTGCCAAATTTCAAGCTTGTAGGTTTTACGGTTCTGGAGATTTTGTGATGATGAGTGAGTGGTATTTCATATATATTTGCTTGCTTTTTCCCGGTCATGGCATTGATGTTTCATCTTTTCCAAACCTTTGGTTTAACAGAACCCATATTTGTATATCTTTATTTCCTTGGTAAACCTCTGGACTATAGCAAAACAGGAACTACTAATGCCTTGGTATTAAAGGTGGCTTTTAGTTTTTCCAGCCCTAGTAAGAAAGAAGAAGGAGAAGGAGAGGAGGAGGAGGAGGTGGAGGAAGAAGGAGGAGGAGGAGGCTGTGGAATAAATTCCAGTCTTGATGAGCCTCCAAAAACAACTGAAAATTGAGGATCTAAACCTACTCAAGAAATGCATTAGCCTAAGTGAGGATGAGTGACTTTCACTAAGTAGCCAGTCTGAACCATTAATGATGTGAGATCTCTGACGATAAGTCCTGAACATGGATGCCCCTTTAGCTGAGCATCAAGCAATACTTTAATCAATCAGAACAGGCTGGAAAGGACATTAGAGGTCTTCTAGTCCAACCCCCTGCTCATTTTAGACAACGTCTCTTCTTAAAGCATCCAGGGATGGGAGCACCCACGACTTGTGAAGGCAACTTCTTGTTCCACTGGTTAATTGTCCTCCCTGCTAGATAGTTTCTCCTTAACTCCAGGTTGCTTCTCTCCTTGATGAGTTTCCATCCATTGCTTCTTGTCTTGCCTTCTGATGCTTTGGAAAATAAGTTGACCCTCCCCCTCTTCAAGGTTAAATCGGTTGCACCTAAAGGGATTATATCGGAAGAAAGGTCACATTTTCCAAAAGAATTTCATCCCTTGGAAAAAAAAATAACAACCTAAGATTTAATCAAAACTGGCTGCCAATTCAATCAACTTGATCTCTCCTTGAACTGGGTTGAACAACTGAGCATTATATTCATGTTGTCCCTGGGAATTAA
Organism: Pseudonaja textilis; assembly: GCF_900518735.1. The sequence continues at coordinate 9,180,062 of NW_020769320.1, read as the reverse complement.
TGAGAAACTTCTTTCCTAATTAACCCCCCCTAATTTCTAAACTTCTAAATTTACAATCTAATTAAGAGAGAGGAAAGTTTCCTGCGGAGCTAATAAAAGCGAATGCAGAGGAGTGATTTCACTGCAGAAGCAACTCTTATGAAGTTATGTTGAACGTCTGTATGGAAAACCTACTGAGTGGCCAGAACACAGCAAGCCTTGTCAAAGGAACAAGATGGCTATTCATAATGCATCAAAAGAAAGGAGTCTAAACAAGATTAGATTATTTATTTCCCATATGGCGAGGGAATCAGTCACACAGTTTATTTATAGTATTTTAGGTTTTGGATATCTAGGTTTGCATGTCTAGAACCAGTTCCAAAAATTCAGTCTTTACCATATCAAAGACTTCTTTGTTGTTTGCAGAAAATTAGCGCCCGCCCCTCTCCTAGAAGAATGAAATTATTTTGAGAAATATTTAAAAAGGGTAGAAGATTCTATTTCCCTGGATGAGAAAGGGAGAAACATGTTTCTGGGAAGCAGCCCCCACCTTTCGGAATAGCCCCCGCCCCTCAGCAGATATTTTTTTGCATATTAAGAAAGACGGGGCCAGCCTATCTATAAAACAAAAGAGCTTCAGCTTCAGGAGGATGGGATGAAGACATGATTCTCCAGGATATAGTAGGATTAAACCCACTAGCATAGTGGTTGCCAACCGAGGGCCGGGGACCACTGGTGGTCTGTGAGAAAATGTGGGAGTCCACAGAGAAATGTCACCCCATAAAGCAATTAATCCAGGCTGCGCGGAAACACAAGGCTGTGCCGCCCACGTGGCCCGCGGGAACACAAGGCTTGCATTGCTTGCATTGCAAACAACACGAGGTAGTGAGGGGAGCGGGGGAAGGGGAAGGGGGGGGAACTTGCCCCACTCGCCCCATGTGACTCGCCTGGCCACCGGGCTGCTTCTTTCCACTTCTTTCTTCTTCTGCTTTTGGCTGCACGCAAGGAAAGCAGCAAAAGTCTTTCTTTCTCTCCCTCAAACTCCACCAGAAATGAGTCTTTGGGACCCTGCAAGGCCTCCTGCTCCAAGAGGCTGCGCTGGCAACGACTCATTTCCGGCAGACTTCTGCTGCTTTCCTTGCATGAAGCCAAAAGTCTCTCTCTCTCTCTCTCTCTCTCTCTCTTCCTCTGAGAATGGAGCTGGGGACAGTATCCTGCGATCCCAAACAAAGAATGATCGATTGGTAGGAAAACAGGGTAGGGAATTTTCCTGCAGACATTTGGGGGGATTTCCCCAGGGTCTCTGGTCTGCAGGATTTAAAATTAGGAGTTTGGTGGTCCCTGGGATCCAAAAGTTTGGAGACCCCTGCACTAATACAGGGCTGTCAAAAGTTTGGAGACCCCTGCACTAACACAGGGCTGTCAAATTCCCAGCCCATGGGCTTGATAAGTCATGTGCTGGCCACGCCCATGCCCAGTTTAGCGAAGGGGGGGAAATCCCAATACGTCACGTGACACCACCGTGACATGAGTTTGACATCCCTGCACTAGCAACAGAGCTCACTACACTACATTGCACAAGCTCCAAAGGACATTGCATCAGAGTCCAAATTTCAACCAAACCTGGGAGCTCGGACAGACATGACCCCATGGGAATCTGACAACCGCCAATAGAATACATGTTCTTGCACAGGAACAGGAAGTTCAAGTGCAAAGCCCAAGAGAAAATATAAATACTCCTCACTCTCAATTCCATGTAGTCAGCTACCCAGAAACAAATGTGGTTCTGCTTCATCATTAAAACATCTTTCCAATCAGCCTCCATGTTTCCAGTGTCTTTCTCCCGACTTGGAGCTGAACCCAGATGGATATTTCTTCCAACCCATTTTTGAAGAAGGGGCATCAAAACACGTTGATTTCGGTCAACGGCGAGTTGATTCTAATGTCACATGATTTGCACGTATATTGGCAAATCACAAAATTAACTGGATGCTTGGTGAATATTTTGCACACAACATAACAAAACATAAGCTATGTGTAGAGTAACAGTCATGTGTCATGCCCCTGTCGGAGTCTGAGGAGGAAGATGAACAGCTGAAAGGGAGAGGGAGCGCAGCTCCGTTCGCTGTGGAGGAAACTGGGGAAGGGCAAAGTCTGGCTGGGCAGAGCAAGGGAGAGGTAGAGTTCAGAGGAAGACCCAGACCCACCCCCTCTTCATCCTAGGGCACACAGGGAGGAATGGAGAAGGGAGCAACGTGGGTTGCATGGCTTATGGGGGAGAAAAGGGCCCTGATTCCCTTCATTAGCCACACCTGGGAATGAGAGTTTAAAAGAGATGCATGCTGGCGTCTGCTGGGAACAAGTTTATCTTGTGTTGACTTGGGTTACCTGCGTTCCTAGCATCCTCCCAACCGTGTTGAATTACTGCCATTCCTTCACATCTGGAATTCTTGCTCCTGTCCTGCCAAACTAATTATCTCATTTTGCCTTGATTGGACTTAGAGTTACACTTTTTGCTGACCACATTTTGGACTTGATTTGCTGCAGCCAAAGGCTGTTCTTGGGAGAGTTTTTCTCCAGCCAGAAGGTAACCACGACATTGGAGGCAAGGAGCTAATAAAGGGACTCCTATTGATAATCCTGACTATGTTGCCTTTGTGCCACACCCCTTTGGGTCATCACAGTCATGTGTCACTGTAGAGAAAATTTGGTTGAGTGACCAGGAAATGAATTTAAATATGGAGTTATCAACAGCTATTTTTGCCAACTAAGCTGCAATCTGTTTTTTTTTAAATTTTGTTATATCTTACGTTACCTAATATTTTTCATTTTCCTCCTCTGTTTATCACCTTAGGATTTGCAACCAGCATTTGCCTTCAATGTTTGTACTCCCCAAATAATAAAAAACGTATTTTTGAACCGCAAGGAAATGCTGTGTTTAATTATTTATGCCTTACTATTATGATTCCAGATTAATATTGAGAGTTTCAAGAACCATTGACGTCACAAGCTTCAGAGAAACTCAACTAAGTACATGGCCAGTTCTAGATTCTGCCTGAAAGTAACCCCTCTTGAGGAATTTGAAAAACTCCAAATGCACTATTTAAAAAAAAACCCCAAAATTGTAATAGAACAGAATTCCATAGAAAACCGTGATCGAAAACACCATCAGGGCACACCAACGTGCCTCAGCCGACATTTGCCAGACCTCCCTGAAAGATAACAAGGAAGATCGAGAAAAATCAGATTTCAAAAGGAGATCATTCCAGGGGCACGATCGATCCATTGCAGAGAAGGAATTCTTCCAGCGTCCCAATGGGAATTTACAAAAAAAAAAAAAAAAAGAATATGGAGTATGTCCATTCTGTTGGGATGGGCAGAAATCACCAGAGGCAAGATAAGCTGCATATAATCTGGTTGTCATGCCTTATCGGGCTTTTTAGGTGATAATCTAGTGGCTCAGTGGCTAAGACGCTGAGCTTGTCAGTCAGAAAGGTCAGAAGTTCAGCAGTGCGAATCCCTAGCGCCGCATCATGGAGTGAGCTCCTGTTGCTCATCCCATCTTCTGCTAACCTAGCAGTTTGAAAGCATGTAAAAAATGCAAGTAGAAAAATAGGGACTACTTTGGTGGGAAGGTAACAGCGTTCCGTGCGTCTTCGGCGTTGAATAATGCCAGCCACATCACGGAAATGTCTTCGGACAGTGCTGGCTCTTCGGCTTTGTGACAGAGATGAGCACCGCCCCCCTAGAGCCAGAAATGACTAGCATGTAGGTGTGAGGGGACCTTGACATGCTTTTTGAACTGCTAGGTTGGCACAAGCTGGGACAAGTAACAGGAGCTCACTCCATTACGCAGCGCTAGGGATTCGAACCTCCGAACTGCCGACCTTTCTGGTCAACAAGCTCAGCATCTTAGCCACTGAGCCACTGCATCCCTTCATATGGAGTCAGTAGATCCCATCAGACTGGAGCAGGGGTGCTAATATTCTGGAAAACAGGAATAAAATTCAGAATGATCTTAATAAGATCCAGAGAAATGACTAAAACTGACAAAATGATGGGTATAACCAAGACTAGGACAAAACTCTCCTACAAGAAACATGTAGAGACAGAAGTACAAAATTACAAGGAGGGAAGGGACCTTTGTCTTCTAATCCAATCTTCTGCTAGGGCAGAAATCTCCAAGCTATCCCAGCCAAAGAGTTCTCTAACCTTTTCTTGAAAGCATCCAGTGATGAAGCATCCACAACTTCAGGAGGCAGGTTGTTTGAGTGCTTCATCACTCTCCCAGTCAAGATGTTCCTCCTTATTTCAAATTTGGATCTGCCTCCGATAAGCTCTCAGCTGCTGGTGGAATGGGACAGCTCGCTGCAGCCAACTCACCTCAAGACAACTTGACATGGCCAACTCATCAGGGAACAACTCATTGCAGGACAATTCAACAATTCCATTTAATTATTTAAAATAATTTTTAAAAATATTTTAATTTTTGTCATTCATTTTTCATGGTGTCCCTCCTTTGGTTTCCTTTCTTTAAAGATTCTATTCCACCAATTCTTCAACATTAGTGTAACTATTGTTGTGCGGCAAGTTGTCCAGCAGTGAGATGTTCCGCAATGAGTGGCTATGGTAAGCTGGCCTCAGCAAGTTGGCTATAGTGAGTTGGCCATGGTGAGTTGACCATGATGAATTGCCCGTGGTGACTTGGCCAAAGCGAGTTGGTGATGGTGAGTTGACCAAGGTGAGTTGGCCATGGCAAATTGGTCAAGATGAGTTGGCCATGGCAAATTGGCCATGGTGAATTGGTCATGGCAAGTTGGCCATGGTGAGTTTGTCAAGGTGGGTTGGCCATGGTGAGTTGATCATAGTGAGTTGGCCATGGCAAGTTGGCTATTGTGAATTGGTCATGGTGAATTGCCCATGGTGGGTTGACTATGAAGAGTTGGCCATGGTGAGTTGGTATAGGCTCCTTGCTGGTTTTCATCCCATCCTTTGGAGAATCAACCCACACCCTCTTTCCTGGCTAGCCCTTAAAGTATTGGAAAGCTGCTATCATGTCTCCACCTTCCTTTCCTTAAGTCTTTAAAGGTAGCGCTTGACCTGTGACTGATCCTTTCACAACCATTTGAAATTATGATCATTTTTTTAAAAAAAAACAACTTCTGGTCAGTCTTCAAAGTTATGCCTACTGCACCTCTCACCTGCGGCACTTTGGTCACCTGTGAGCCATTCAATAATCAGCTTGTATTTACAGCATTTCAATTGCAGCATTTCAATTGCAGCATTCCAATTGTAGTCAAGTCACTACAATTTGTGACTATTTTGCGATCGTCCAACAGAAAACAGCAAAACCAACCGTTGGATATGCCATACTTGCTTTAACAACTATGTGGTTCACTTAAAGACCATGGTGACTCGTTTCATGGCACATTTCACACACGTGCTCAAAGCCTCACACACCTGGCATAGTCTTTTTGTCAACTCATAATACATTTTGTATACACAATAGAAAGAAGTTTCAAAGAGCAGGCAGCAGTGTGGATTTAAAAGTAGATTCCATTCATATTTTCTTCAAAGACTGATTAGATGACTGAAGCTTCTGCCAACAAAAATCTAATTGGAGAGCATGATTGATGACTTTTGGCTATAGACGTTTTTCATTGGATGATACACCCAGAGGGGTAGGGGGAAAGCAGGACAAGGCTTACAGTGAATTATGTATCTCAGAGTCGGCTACGCCTAGGTTAGTGCCGGACATAGAATGGTAGCTTCAAATAAATCCTCTTTAGTTTTGGGAGTGCGGCTCGAGGCTCATGATTTAATTGGAGTAACTGCCAGAACCCTGGCACTTTTCACATTTCAATAGAGGTAGTCCTCGACTTACAATAGTTTATTTAGTGACCGTTCAGAGTTACAATGACACTGCAAAAAAGGGACTTTTGACCATTTTCCACACTTATGACCATTACGGCATCCCTGTGGCCACGTGATTTCCATTTGGATGCTTGAAAACTAGACTCACATCTACAACGGTCGCAGGGTCCTTGGGTCACGTGATCCCATCTGATGAGCAAGGTCAAAAGGGAAGCCAGATTCACTTAACAACCAGGTTACTCATTGGTGGGATTCAGCCGGTTCGCACCGTGTGTCAACTCATAAAATATTTCTATGGTCTTTTTAGAGTTGCCAACAGAAAGGGAGCGGGGAGCAGTGCAGCAGCTTGCAAAACCAAAAGTGCATTCCACAAATGTTTTCAAAAATAGTAACTAGGTGGCCGAAGTTTCTGCCATGCAAAATTCTAACTGGAGAGCATGATTGATGACTCTGGGCTATGGAGGTGTCCCATTGGAGAATATGAATTACGATACACCTGGGTGGTGGTGGAGGGAAAACCAGGGTCAAGGGTGACAATGAATGATGTGTCTCAGAGTCGGCTACACCCAGGCAGTGCCGGAACGTTTACTCCTTCTAAATCTTCTTTTAAGTTTTGGAAATTCAGCTAGAGACTCGTGATTTAAATGGGAGGTAACTGCCAGAGCCCTGACACGATGGTTCAATTATTTGAATCCCTCCACTGGGGTTACTCCCTTATCCACTGCAGTGGTTCACTCAACCACGGCAGCCAGAAAAGTCATAAAATGGGGCAAAACTCGCTTCACACTTGTCTCGCTTAAACCGCAGAAGTGCTGGGATCCGCTGTGGTTGTACGTCAAGGGCTACCTGTACACTCAAAAAGGAACCCATCTCAGTTCTTTGCAGCCATCCTGAATCCCGTTCCGGCTGTGAAACACAACCGCGCACATGATCTGATTTTTTTTTTAAACCCAAGGACAACAGCAGAACTCACTGCAAAGCCCAGCTGGACATGCTGAAGTTAGCTTTCTAACCAGTGGCCATTTTTCTAGAGCCCTGATGGTGAACCTATGGCAGTGGATGGTGAACCAGAGCCCTCTCAGTGGGCACACACACTGTTACCAGCTACTCTTCTGGTTTCTGGCATGCGCCAGCCAGCTAGTCTTGTTTTCAGGCCATTTTTTCAGGCTGTTATTTGGCTGTTTCCAGCCTGAAAACAGCCCCCAAATGGCCCCAAAACAGGCATGCACATCCCAGTCAGATGGTCTTCAGTTTTCCAATGCTCCAGCACACACACATGCACATATATGCATGCATGTTCCAGTTTGGGCTCTCGGTACCAAAAAGATTCACTATCACTGTTCTAGAGGTTCCCTCTGCTTTTTCAAATCATCCTTTTCTCTCTTTCTTTTCTTTTCTTTTTCTTTTTGCTGTTGTTGTGGTGGTGATGGTTGTGATTAATTGCGATCTAAATATGAGAAACTGCTGACTACAGTGGCACAGCACAGTCCCGCCCCACTACCCTGGAAAAAAAACCAAAATTCTACCCTAATGGAAATAACAGGCGAGATTTTAATCTTGCTGCTACCCACGTATTTATGTAGTCCTGCCTTTACAATTGCTCGCAGAAGTACTAATAAGAGCACCGACGTTCCATCTAGAGTTAACTGTGCCGAAGAGAATTTGAATAGGAGAGAGAGAGAGAGAGAGAGAGAGAGAGAGAGAGACCAAAAAATGTACGGATGGGAGAAACTGCGAAGGAAGCTCTCGAAGTAAAATGATTCCGTTACAAAACAAAATCCAAAAGCACGATAACGCCTCATGCAATAAACCCCAGGTGCCCAGCACCTGTTCTGGTTTCTTAGCGCAGTCAACCTTCAACCGACAAGGTTGACCACGGGAAATCAAACCAGGAAGGGTACCAGAGGGCTGGCATAGGGTTGGAGATCCCGTTAGGAGCCTGATTCATGACGGGCTGCTTCTGAGAAGGTTCCAGAAGGTGTGGATCCAGAGGCCCAGTAAACTCTGGGATCTGGAGCAGGGAGGGGACACAGTATTCCTCCCCCATCTCATCTCAGGGGGGAGGAGGAGCTGCCGCAGATCGCAGCCAAACTCAGTTTGGAGGGGGGGGCGGGTTGCAAAGACTTTCAGGAGCTTTGCAAAGGCTGGTCCTCCATATTCTACGCGCTGGTCAGTTCATCCGTCAGAGTCACGGCGAAGAGCTAGGCTGGCCAGTGTAAAACACTTTCTCTTAAAAACCCATTTTCAATTGCGGTAGCTCCAAGTCGGCCACCCCGTGGCAGTGAACTTGGGGAAGGGGTGGTGGTGCAGAGGCGAGTTAAGAGAGGCGCAGGATTGCACCAAGCCGGGCTCCCCTTCTCCGTGCCTCTTTTGTCAGGGAGACCAATAGTAAAGGCTGGGCATGTTTTACAAGCTCGGGTTGCCGTGGGAAGGAGATGTTGCTTGGAAAGTGAGTCATCATGGCAGCGTGAAAGCTTAGCAAAAAAAAAAAAAAAAAACCACCCCAAAGGGAATAAATATACAGGCCGGTCAGTTAGCTTATTATTAGAGGAGGGGGGAAGGGAATTGCTCCCATGTGTAGGATCAACTATCCTCACCCTCATTCCAGGGCTCACCGGATCCAGCTGCAGATGGATCCTTGGCGAGCCTGCAAAACCCGTCCCTGCCTTCCAGCTACATCTCCAAGACGGCAGCCGTCCCTGATGCTTCCTTCCCCCCCCCCCCCCGCCAGCCCGCTTTTTAAAAATAGCTATCCCACAGACAGCACGACCTAAAAGGGCAGAGGGCTGGACTACAAGACCTCCAGGGTCCCTCCCAGCTCTGTTCTATTCTAAAGCAAAAATGGGTGAAACGTTCCCCCGCAGAAGAACCCGGAAGGAGCAGAAGGAAAGCAGAAACAACACACCACGTCCAAACTTTGTCGGGGGGTCCCCCCCCAAAAAACTCCTTTGGGAGGAGCAAATGAACCCCCATTTTAGGGAACCCCATGAATCTTCAGGTGTGCCTGTGAGGTGGGGGAGGGGGGATAGACCTTCTGGGGCCCTAGGCAGGGAGGCCATCAAAGGCTAGGGTTGTGCTGCATAACATTTGGGAGAGGGGAGGGCAGAGACAGGCTGACAAACATCCCCCCCCTCCCAAACACCCCCCACACACACTCACACACAATTCCCAGGCTGCCTCCCAACCCTTGGATAAAGATGCTGCCACGACTAACACAGGCACACCTGGCTGGGCTGAGCTGGCCTTACCTGGGCAACCTGCTCCACCCCACCCCAGGGATGCAAGAGCTTCTCCTCTTTGCCACTCACCCCCCCCCACTTCATCCCCAGGGAGGGGGGGCATCCAGATGACCAGCAACCTTTCCCAGGGCAGGGAAGTGGCCCCTACCCCCCCCCCAATCCTGCAGGGGTGCAGCTTTCGATACCCCCACTCAACTCCCAATCCCCCCCCCACTCCAGCGGGAGGTGGCCGTGCCCCATTTCTACCCTCCCTCCCTTTTTTCCCTGCAGGCGAGAGAGACGGGGGGGGGGGGGAGAGGGAGATCGGCGGCGAGGGTTACCTTCAGTCACATAGTTGTGATCCCGGAGAAAGCCCTGGTTGATCTTCGTGGGGGGGTCCGTCTCCTCGCCCATTGACCGCACCGCCGGATTACTCAGCAGCCGCAGCGGACGGGCTGACCCAGCAGAGCAGGGCGGAGGGCGGCGCGGGGAGCGGCTGCCATCGCTCAGCCCAACCGGGCAGCCCTGCCCTTGGCGGAGGAGCAGGAGGAAGAGGAGGAGGAGGAGGAGGAGGAAGAGGACGGGCCCCGCTTCATGGAGCCGCAAGCCGAGAATGCAGCAGCACCCAGGGATGCTCCAGCCTTAGCAACGGCGCCCGCTGGCTCCGGAGAGCCCCGCTGGAGCGGAGGCGGCGTCAGGCGGACCCCCGCAAGAGGCGGTGGCAGGGGGTGGGTAGGGGCGGTGGGGACGGCCAGTCGTGTGTCCCCCCCCCCCGGCCCCTCCGCCTTTTCGGATCAGGCAGGCCCCTCCCCGCCGGACCAGCTAGCCAACCAGCCCAGGTGTGGTTATGGAAAGCGAAGGAAGGAAGGAAGGAAGGAAGGGAGGGAAGGAAAGAAGGAAGGAGGGAGGGAGGGAGGAAGGAAGGAAGGAAGGAAGGAGGGGAGGGAAGGAAGGAAGGAAGGAAGGAAGGAGGAAGGAGGGAGGGAGGGAAGGAAGGAAGGAGGGAGGGAGGGAGGGAGGAAGGAAGGAAGGAAGGAAGGAAGGAGGAAGGAAGGAAGGAAGGAAAAAAGGAAAAAAAGAAAGGAGAGAGGGAGGGAGGGGGCCTTTGGGGTGGATGGGCCAGCAGGCGAGGAAGGGGGTGCTGGGAGAAAGAGGGATTGGGAGGGATCACACCCTTAAGGAGGTTGGTTGTTGAGGCTTTGGGAAAAAAAGTTCAGAGAAGAGCAACTAAAATGATTAAGATATTGGAGATAAAAACCTATGATGAACGGTTGCAGGAACTGGGCCTGGCTAGTCTAGTGAAAGAGAAAGACCAGGGGGGACATGATAGCAAGATTCCAGTATTTGAGGGGCTGCCACGAAGAAGAGGGGGGTCAAATTAGAGAACCAAAGAATAACAGAGTTGGGGATCCTGGAGGTCATCTACTCCAACCCCCTGCTCAAGCAGGAGAGTCTATCATTCCAAATATTAGCCTCTGCCAAGGATCAAACTCATAGCCTCCTGATTCTGAGGCAAGAGCTCCACTTCTATATAATCTCACTAAGTGCAATTGATTTAACCTTGAAGAGGGGGAGAGTCAACTTATTCTCCAAAGCCCCTGAAGGCAGGACAAGAAGCAACGGATGGAAACTCACCAAGGAGAGAAGCAACTTGGAATGAAAGAGAAACTTCCTAGCAGTGAGGACAATTAACCAGTGGAACAACTTGCCACCAGAAGTTGTGGGTGATCCATCACTGGTGGCTTTTAAGAAGAGACTGGACAGGCACTTGTCTGAAATGAAGAAATCTCCTGCTTGAGCCCTGGGGGGCTGGACTAGAAGACCTCCAAGGTCCCTATATTCTCTAGTCTACATTCTGATTCTCCTTCTGCCCTGGAAGATCTTCTTTGGGGCTGGAATGGGGCAAAGTGGGGATCTAGGCAATGGAATGCTCTGAAATTGGGGCTCTCCAACCTCGGTAACTTTTCACAAGGCTTGTGAACTTCAACTCCCAGAATTCCCCAGCCAGCCAAGTCCCAAAGGTGCTTTTTCAGGAATAGAATAGAACAACAGAGTTGGAAGGGACCTTGGAGGTCTTCTAGTCCCAGTCCCTGCCTTGGCAGGACACCCTGCACCACTTCAGACAAATGGTTATCCAACATCTTATTGAAAAGCTTCAGTGGTGGAGCATTCACAGCTTCTGGAGGCAAGTTGTTCCGCCGATTAACTGTCAGGAAATTTCTCCTTAGTTAGGAGATAACTTGACTTTCTTATCTCCTGGAAAAGCATCTTTGGGATGCCATGACCTGCCTGACTGAGAAGCTCTGTAGGAAAGTCCACAAGTCTTAAAAATTGCCAAGGTTGGACCCCCGCTGCCCTAAATACAGTAATCCAGTCCTATGCCACCTGGGTGGTCTTTGGTCAATTTCCTCCTGGATTAAGTGGAAAAGGGAAGCCTTGTAGCATTTCAGACAATTGGCTGTCCAGTCTGCTCTTAAAAAAAAACTCCAGGGATTAAGTAGCACCCACCAATTCTAAAGGCAAGGCTGTTCCCCAGTTCTCACTGTCAGGAAATTGCTCCTTAGTTTTTGGTTGCTTCTCTCCTTGATTAGTTTCCATCCATTGCTTCTTGTCCTGCCTTTTAATGCTTTGGAAAAAAAAATAGTTTGACCCTTTCACCTTTGTAGGAGCCCCTCAAATATTGGGATACTGCTATCAGGTATCCCCTAGTCTTCTTTTTCAACCATCCTTCATATGTTAGGTTTACCCCTTCTTCTTTATGGCAGATATTGGAACACTGTCACCATGTCACTCCGGCCCTTCTCTTCATTAAACTAAAGGTAAAGGTTCCCTTTGAACATACATGCTAGTCCTTTCTGGCTCTAGGGGACGATGCACATCTCCGTTACAAAGCCAAAGAGCCAGCGCTGTCTGAAGATGTCTCCGTGGTCATGTGGCCAGCAGGACTAAATGCCAAAGGTGCACAGAATGCTGTTCCCTTCCCACCAAAGTTGGTCCCTATTTTCCTATTTGCATTTTTTTTACGTGCTTTTGAACTGCTAGGTTGGCAGAAGCTGGGACAAGGAACGGGAGCTCACTCTGTGATGCGGCACTAGGGATTTGAACCGCCGAACTGTCGGCCTTTCTGATCGACAAGCTCAGCCACTGAGCCACTGCATCTGTTCGTTAGACTAGGCATAGCCACTTCCTGCAACCGTTCTTTATACGTATTGACCTACAGCCCCCTAATCATCTTCGTTGCTCTTCTCAGTGCTCTTTCTAGAGTTTCAACGTCTTTTTTACATCATGGCAACCAAAACGGGACACGATATTCCAAGTATCCTCATACTAAGCCCTTACTTCTACTTGAGGAGGGAGGACGCTCTAAGCAGGGTGGCCTGTGGCAGGTCCTCCCTGGAGGGATGGAGCTGCAAGGGAGAACCAAGTTTGTTTCGAGGACAACATAGATCAAGGGTCTTCAAACTTGGCAGCTTTAAGACTTGTGGACTTCAACTCCCAGAATTCCTGAGCAAACATGACTGGAGGAGGGATTCTGGGAGTTGAAGTCCACAAGTCTTAAACTTGCCAAGTTTGGAGACCTCTGCTATAGCACCTAAGATTTTCAGTCTAAGACAAGAAGGGTCTTCAAACTTGGCCAGTTTAAGACTTGTGGACTCCCAGAATTTCTGAGCTAACCCTGACTGGAGGAGGAATTCTGGAAGTCCACAAGTCTTAAAGCTGCCAAGTTTGAAGACCCCTGACATAGATAGACAGGTTTGATGAAATTTGCAGCCTTGGCTATCCTGCTGCTTCAGAAGGAACTGTTTCCAAGGTCCCTCTCTCTGCCTTTCCTACTGGTCATTTTCCCTGAGCCAAGCTCTTCTCCACTTTAGCTTAGCTGGTGTTCCAGATTTATAAAAATAGGAGACGGGAAAGATGCCAGGGATGCCCCTGCACTGCATCCCTCCAAGACAGTCACAGAAGGCCTTCCTGACTTCCCTGTGTGGAAAGGGAACTTCACGAAGACAGTAGTGTCACTCAAACAGGAAAAGCCCAAGGGGAACATCAGGCCAGCCCTAAAACAAACTTACACAGGAAAAGGAATCAAACAAAAGGTATTAAAGAATCTCTATAGAAAAAAGCCTAAGTAATTAAGAAAACTAGACAAATAAGAAAAAGAAACCCTTAAAAACACAGGACATACCAAATAAGAAAAACAGACAAAAGACACAAAAAAATATAAATTACAAAAGAGACAGACAGGAGATTGCCACAAAACAAATATGAAAAAAACCATTATAAAGCTAAAAGAGATTAGAAAAAACCCGATAATACAATCTAACCACCCCGCGGAGTTTGCCTTCCGCACCCCGCGGAGTTTGCCCTCTGGCGGGAATAAAGACAAACTCAAACAGGATTTGAAACATTAAGCACAAATACAAACATTCACACGAAATCAACTCACAAAGGGAGAAAGGGGTATAAAAACCAGGGACTTACCATAAGAAGCCAGCTAGCCCAGGAACGCAGACTTCTCGCTGTCCCTCGCCTTCCTCAAAAATAAAAAGATCCAGCTTTCAAGCAGTCGTCCGTATCCTTGCGCCGGAGCTCTCCCTGCGGGAAAATCGAATCCTCAAAGGAAAGGCATTTTGGCACCTTTCAACACCTGCTTTTCCCTAGTGAACCTCCCCAAGTTGTCCCTTCCACAGGTGGACTTTAGAAGCATTTCCTTCTGGAGTAGTCTTCCCCCTATTCAAGAAAGTCTGAATGCAGATTGACAGGCACTTTAATAAAGCTGAAATACTGGAAATACCTTTGGTATGCACGATAGTTTTTTTTTCAATGGTTTTTGTTTCTCCTTTTTTTTTTTTTTTTGCACACCCATGGTAGAATTATACAGGCCTCTGCTCTAGAGATAGCAATGGAATAAAATTGCAACCTGGTTAACAGAAACACCAAAACATTACTTTGATTTAGGTCCAGAGGTTTACACTGCCTGTTGTAATCCCAGGCAATGCTAAAACCATTTCTCTTTGGTATTCTTCATTGGTTCCTAATGAATAGAATAGAATAGAATAAGAATGGAATAGAATGGAATTCTCGGTTGGCCAAGTGTCATTGGACTCACAAGGGATTTGTCTTGGTGCAAATGCTCTCAATGTACATAAAAGAAAAGTTACATTCGTCAAGAGTCAAAAATCACCAGGTCCAACACTTAATAATAGCCATAGGGTACAATAAGCAATCAAATCATACTAGGAAACAGTCAATATAAATCATAAGGATACAAGTGACAAAGTTACAGTCATACAGTCACAAGTGGGAGGAGATGGGTGAAAGGAAGGGAGGATTAATAATAATAGTAATGCACAAAATAAAATATTTACAAAAAACAAAATCATATTTATAAAAAATCATATTAGGAAACAGTCAAAAGAAAGATACAGGCAACAAAGTTACGGTCATATAGTCATAAGTGGGAGCAGATGGGTGAAAGAAGGGAGGATTAATAATAATAGTAATAATAATGCAGACTTAGTAAACAGTTTGACAGTGTTGAGGGAATTATTTGTTTAGCAGAGTGATGGCTTTTGGGAAAAAACTGTTCTTGTGACTAGTTGTTCTGGTGCGCAGGGCTCTATAGCGTCGTTTTGAGGGAAGGAGTTGAAACAGTTTATATCCAGAATGTGAGGGGCCTGTAATGAAGACATTATAGGAGGAGATTCGTGTTAGTCTAGGTTGGAAAAGGATCAAGAATCTGGTAGCACTTTTCCCAACTAACCAGATTTATGAAAAGGCAGCAGCTTTCATGATCCTGGATTCTGGATAGTAAAAAGGAGGACTGAAAAAGTACATCTATCAGATGCTGGAGAAAGGAAAGGAATATTCTTCCCTTCTGTGCTTCACACTCTCTCCATTATCCCCTCCCATTTCCTTTTCCTGCACTGTGAATTTGACCTGAAACAAAGCAGAAAAGCCAAGTCTTTTCAAAGTATCACGTATCACAGCAGAAAATTTTCCAATAGCTTTGGAACATTTTCCTCAATAAATTTTAAAAAATATGTTTTTGACTCATTTCCAGAATTGGGTTCTCTTTATCTACTTTTAGGGTTGTGTGGGGACTAAATCACCTTTTAAGTCATATTTATGCAGGAGTATTGAAAAATGCAAAATTCAGCACCACTGTAGCTTCGTACATGCTAACTGCTGCAAGGATATTATATATGCTTATTATTGAAAAGGAGGCCTGTTTCCTTTATGGGAGAAGAATTAACCAATTTGTGTGATTCTTTGAATTTTTCTCAGTGCCTAGAATCATCCCTGCTTGAAATGGGAGGCTATATAAATTTAATAAAAAAGATTTTTTGATGCCCTTTGTATGTTGTTGCCACTTTATCTTTTTTTAAGTGCAAGTTTATAGGTTATTAGAATGAGAACAGGCTGTCCATTTACATTCAATCTATTATAGCTTTTAATGTAATATATTAGAAATGGCTGTCAATATGAATTCTGCTTAAAGCTAAATTGGTTAAGTACTGGAGGAATGGAAGAGGGAATGTCCCCAGCATTAAATGGGGTTTGGAAACTAGAGTAGTCACAGAACTTCCCATCTGGTCCAAATCAGATTCCAAAGCAATCAGTGCCATGATTAAATATATTTATTGACATCTTTGCCTGTAAATAAGTGTTTTGGCATGTATATTTTGGTGTTGTTTTTGTTTTTACAGGTTTTTTTCTTTTACAATTTTGTCCCGTTTTTGTTGTTGTTGTTGCAATTTAAAAACCCTTTAAAAAATAAAATACAAACAGTGTGATGCCCGTTGTGGGTGGGTGGGTAGAATAACCACAACCACCATAGCAATCTCAGAAACAACTGGCCAACAACCAGAGATCAAGATGGGCTGGTTAAAAAAATCAGCTGCACCAAATTAATCTGGATCAGGCAGCTTCCTTAATAGACTGGGGGAAGCAATTGATGTACAAGGTCCTCCACTTACAAGTGCAATGGAGCCCAACAGTTCTGTTGCTCAGGGAGATTTGTTCCCATGAGTTTTGCCCCATTTTACGACCTTCCTTGCCCCAGTTGTTAAGCGAATCACTGCAGTTTGTAAGTCAGTAAAGTCCGGTGGTGGAGCGAATCGGGCTTCCCCATGGACTTTACTGGTCGGAAAGAAGGATTCCACATGGATCAAAGAGGGATCCCACATGGATCCCAGGGCACTGCAACGGTTGTAAATATGAACCTGTTGCCAAGCGGGTGAATTTTGATCACGTGACCGTTGTTGAAACAAGTAAAGCAGTTTGTTAAAGGTGAATCTGGTTTCTTCATTGGCTTTGCTCATCAGAAGATCACCAAATGCAATCCTGGGACACTGCAACTGTTGTAAGCACAAGTCAGTTGTCAACCTTTGAATGGAAACCACATCAAATTTTGATCATGAGATCGTTGTTAAAGGAGTAACACAGTTGTTAAACTGAATCTGGTTTCCTCATTGGCTTTGCTGGTCAGAAGAATATCAAGGCCAATCACGTGACCCTGGGACATTGCAAAGCATCCTAAGTACTAATCTGTTGTCAACCTTTGAATGGAAACCATGTGGAATTTTGATCACATGACCATTATCAAACAAGTAACAAGAGTTGTTAAAGTGAATCTGGTTTCCTCATTGGCTTTGCTCATCAGAAGATCATCAAATGCGATCCTGGGACACTGTGACCCTCATGAGTACGAGTCCATTGTCAACCTATGAATGTAAATCATATGACGGGTGGGGGGGCGTGGTGCTGCAACGGTCGTTAAGTGTGACAAAAAATGGCCCTAAGTCACTTTGGTGCCTAGAAAGGTCCCTAAACTAAGCGCTGTAAGTCGGGAACTACTTTTGCTTTATTTTGGCTCCCTCCGACATGTCAGGGGCCGGATTGGAGGCTCACTCCGCCTGGCCCTTGAAGGGGAGACCCCTGGGCTTCGACGCCTGACTGAGAAGCCGAAGGGAAAGCCCTTCATGCCCCTTTCCCCCGGCCCGGCTGGGAGGAGGAGGAGGAGGAGGAGGACCACGTCTCGGAGAGGCTCCGGAGGAGAGACGAAGGACAGTCCACCTCGACCTGGCAGACAGGCTCAACTGTGAGGCCTTCAGGGCTGCGCCTCAGCCCCTTTTGGCAGTTGGGGGGGCGTGGCCTGGCAGAAGGGGCGCGGCCCCGGTTGAGAGGCGGCCTATCCGCGGCCTCCTTCCTGGAGGGCGGCGCCGTCCAATGGCTGCCGCGCTCTTTGGCCTGCAGACCTGCCAGCCGCGCCCGCGGAGGCGGAGGAAGGCTGGACCGCCGGAGCAGCCTCGACTCGCCTGGGCCGCCGCTGCCGCCGCTTCTCCGCGCCAGGTGAGCCGCTGTGCGTGGCCAGGCCCCGCCGGGAAGGCCGTCAGGAAAGCGGGCGGCTTTTCGGAGGCCTTCAGCCGTTGCTTGAGGGTGGCGGGGAGGGGGCGTCGGATGGAGGCCCCTCCCCCACCCGTGTTTTATCCCCCTGATGGGGCGGGTTCTGGGGACGTTTCCTTGAGGGAAAAGGAGAGGGGAGGGGGCCAAGGTGAGGAGTGGGAGGGAAAGAGATGCCCCCCCCACAGACGGCTTGTGTAAGGTCGCCTTTACAGCCCCCCCCTCCCCCAGTCTTGCTGGCCCGGGGCGTTTGGGGAATTGGAGTCCGCATCTCTGCAAAGCATCCTGAGGTTGGGAGATGCTGGCCCGGAGGAAGAAGGGGGAGAAAACGGCTCTGTGGTACCCTCCCCCCTCCTTGGAAGAGGAGGGGGGCGATTCAACCTCCGTTAAATCCGTTGGGAAGACACATATAACAGCAATAGCCCATGGACGATGACTTCTTTTTTGGGTATAATTTATATAGAGATAGATAGATAGGCGATGAGATATAGATATATGATAGAGATAGATAGACATATAGATAGATAAATGAGAGAGAGGGAGAGGGAAAGATTTGATAGATAGATAGATAGATAGATAGATAGATAGATAGATAGATAGAT
>NW_020769320.1:9149108-9161976 GCF_900518735.1 Pseudonaja textilis | reverse complement strand
GATAGATAGATAGATAGATAGATAGATAGATAGATAGATAGATAGATATAGTTATAGATAGACAGAGATAGCTAAAAGAGATAATGAGAGAGAGACGAGATAGATATAATAGAGATAGACATAGAGATAGATAAGAGTGAGATGATGATATATAGATAGGTATAGATAGATATAATACAGAGAGAAATGAGAGAGAAAGAGAGAGACGATAGATAAATCAGAGAGAGACAAAAATAGATAAAGATGGATGGATGGATATAATAAAGAGAGAGATAAAGAGAGAGACGATAAGAGATAGATATAATAGATAGACATAGAGATAGATAAAAGAGAGTGAGACGATAGATAAGTATAGATATAGAGATAGATAAATGAGAGAGATGATAGATAAATGAGAGAGAGACAAAAATAGATAAAGATGGATAGAATGATAGATAGTATGGAATGATATGAACAGTGTGATATGGGTATCCTTAGCTTTCATACCAAATAATAGAAATAATATTGACAGTTTTAGTAATCTTACTTACATTAATCATCCTCACATCATTATATATCATTATACATAATACACTCATCTTTCAACTTCTAATTCTGCCCATGGACTTCTTTTTTTGTATATTTTAATTTTTATTTGTGTGTGTACATGAACAGTGTGACATCTGGGTATCATTAGCTTTGATATCAGATAATAGTAATAATAATATTGACAATTTTAGTCATCTTAGTTACATTAATCATCCTCACATCATTATAATAACATACACAATACAATCATCTTTCAACTTCTCATCCTGCCCATGGACTTCTATAGACTTTTAGCTCCATTCTTTCCAAATCTGCCTGGGCTACAAAGTTCTCTACCAAATGACTGATTCCCAAGTAAGTGTGTATGTTTTATGAGATTTGAAATCTCCCATCTGCCTTGGACTTTTTTAACTAGGGTAGAGGGTTAGATGGGATTGGCCAACTGCTTTATTTTATTTTTTTATTATTCAGCGGCTTTTTTCTTTTCTTTTTAGTTCATGTGGTGAGTTGGAAACATCCCCCCCACCCTAATTTTATCCTGAATTAGGATTCTGCTCTCTTTATGATCCTGTTGGATTAGGGTCAATTGTAACCAATGCTATATAGATCTTAATCAAATGCTTTGACTGTTAATGTTCAGCATGATTGTCGTCTTTCAAATGAGGCGGGAAAGCTTTCCAAATTGACAGGTCCTCAACTGATGTCCTAAGGCAATGTTTAATTAAAATCTCACATTGTTAAGATTATTCGTATCTTCTGGTTATATATTAGCAATAGCAATAGCCCTATATCGCTACATGGTGCTTTAATGCCCTCCCTAAGAGGTCTACAGAGTCAGCCTCTTGCCCCCAACAATCTGGGTCCTCGTTTTACCCACCTCAGAAGGATGGAAAGTTGAGTCAAACTTGAGGCAGTCAGGATTGAACTTCTGGTAATGGGCAGAGTTAGCCTGCAAGACTGAAAAGATTCTAACCACTGTGCCACCACGGCTCTTACCATTTATTAATTCTTATTACCTTACTTGTTTTATGGCAGACCCCTTGGTCCTGGGGAACTCTAAACATTTATCTTTTATTTATTTTTTTGCCTTTGCCTTTTCTGACTTGTGCTGATCTATTTTCCTGGACCGAATACAAGTAGTCCTCAACTTACAGCAGTTCACTTGGTTACTGTTTGAAGTTACAACAGCACTAAAATAAGTGACTTAGGACCGTTTTTCACACTTATGACCGTTGCAACATTCACATGGTCACGTGATTTACAATCAGATGCTTGACAGAATGGTTCGTATTTATGATGGTTTCAGTGTCCCGGGATCATGCCATCGTATTTTGTGATCTTATGGCCAGCAACGTCCATGGGGAGGTCAGATTCACTTAATAATCGCGTTACTAATTGAACAATGGCAGGGATTCACTTAACAAATGTGGCAAGAAAAGTCGACAAATGGAACAGAACTTACTTTAACAAGTTTCTCGCTTAGCAGTATAATTTCTGGTCTCAATTGTTGTAAGTCAAGAACTACCTGTGGCCTGTTCGGTACAAAGTGTTCTGGAATGAGTGGTTGCCACGTAGGAAAACGAGTTGCCATATATCTTCCCTGGTATTCATGGAGTAGATGCTGGAGCATGACATTTAGGGAATTAATGCTGTGTCTGTATCAATGGCTTGTGATTGGCTATCACCCAGTGGTGACTTAGCACTTAAGGGCTGCCAAACGTACATCGTTGATGCTCCGGGCATAACAAGTGGGGCTGTCTGGCATTGCCTCATTTGCCTTCTGGATGTAAATCATTTTGGGAATTAGCATAAGCTGTATCGGTCTGCCGTTTAAAATTAAATTAACAGCTGCATGTGAAAACAAAGCAGAAAACGCATCTTGTTCCTTGCTCAGAAAGAAGAAAAGGCAAACTGCCTATTTGCTGCATAGCAGTGTTTTTCAATCCTGGGAAGTTTAAGATGTTGAGGACCTTAACTCCCAAATGATGACTCTTGTCATCACTGGATTCCCTGGCCTGAGAATTTCCATAGAGCAGTGGTTCCCAACCTTTTTTTCGCCCCGCACCCCTAAAGAAATTTCACTCGAACCTCGCACCCCCTGAAATAAATAATAAATAAAAATGCCAACATATAGCCAATATCCTATTATTTACCTGGACTTTTCTCGCACCCCCCTGGAATATCGTTTGGCACCCCCAGGGGTTGCGAGCACCCCAGGTTGGGAACCCCTGCCATAGAGGATAGAGGGTTGGTCTAGACTCTCTAGAAGATCTCCAAAATCCCTTCCTGACCAGGGACTAGAAGGAATGCATGCTCCCTTTTTTTCTAGAAGACTCTGCAAAGATAGGAGTTGAATGGTTTTGCGTTTTCATTGTTACCTGATAGCTTTTTTGCCATCTCCATCCAGCTGTTTGTTTTGTTTCAAATATTTCCAAAAATGCACATCTCAAAAATGATTTGAAAGAAGTACTGTGGATATTAGACAAACATAACACATCCCTGCTACTCACTATATCTTTGTCCCTGCCAATGTTAATAGCACTCCTCTCACATTCTCCTTCTCTACTGCCCTTTCTTTCTCCAACCTCATTAAATTCATTTAGAAGCTCTCCAGATTGAAGCTTGTCACGTTTGATCACATACATCATCTTGTCTGGTGTTCTGGAGCACTTCTTGTTGCACCTAAACCATCATTAATTCTCTCACCTGTGTGAGAGTTCTGTTGTTGTAAAAAGGCATGGGTATCCACCCCACAATTTTTAAAATTATTGATTAAACTGCATGGAATGTAGATTAAGCTTCAAGGGCTATCAAGTAATCCTAAAGTTTTT
Organism: Pseudonaja textilis; assembly: GCF_900518735.1. Next base: position 9,158,617 of record NW_020769320.1, on the reverse strand, counting down.
AAACAGTTTGGTGATCCTACTTAGAGCCATATTTTAAAATAAATTTAATTTGAAAGCTTGTAAATAAGATCTAGCCACCTAGCATACCTTTGGATAGGAAGATGGTTGGCATATAAATTTAATAAATAGGAGTTGGGGTGGCACAATGGTTAGAATGCAGTATTGCAGGTTAACTCTACTCACAGCCAGGAATTGGTTCCTGATGGGCTCAAGGTGACTCAGCCTTCTATCCTCCCGAGATCGGCCATTAAATGTATACCCTTATGTCTGTTTATGTAAGCATTGGTGCCCTGATGATGTGATATTATAGGTTTCTATGCTATGGTGACCTTATTTACGATGGATTAATTTGAACCCAGGCTGGGATAACAAAATATGCCACTGCAGCATTTAAGAGCAATCATTGACTGCATTTCAAGAGTAATGCTTTTCTTTTTTTCCCAAAATTGTCCGGATCTGTGGTGCGATTTATTGCCAAACCTTCAGGGTAGACCAGCTTAGAAACAAACCCCCTGCCAAGCTAGAGCCCTCCTTTCTCGAGTGAAGAAGTTGGCATAACAGGACTGGGCAAGCCTGTGGTGCTTTACTTTCTCTCCCGCTTCTGCCCAGTGAGTCTGGGAGGAGCCCTGCCTGGCTGGCTTCCAAATGCTATCCTGTTCCCCAAGACCAGGGGGTCAGCAACCTGCGGCTCTGGAGCCGCATGTGGCTCTTTCAGCCCTCTGCTGCAGCTCCCTGTCGCCAGTCGGCTCCACAATTGATAGAGCTTTTGGTTCGGAGAGGTAGAGGAAAAAGGACACCACACTAGGAGGAGACTCTATGGTGGGGGAACTTCCGGTCAGCTCCAGAATTGAAAGGGGGGGGGGTCCAGTTAGGATCTTTGTGGCTCTTTGAATGCTTAAGGCTGTCGATCCCTGCCCAAGACTTAAGGAAGGTTTCAGTTCTCTTTTACCTACCCAACCTTGTAATCTGCCTTTTCCCATCATGGTAATCTCTCATCCCTGCTTCTCTGCGGTTGCTCGTGTGACAGATGTAACGAACACAAGTTTCCCAGCATCTTAGGTTGGGCTTAGCAAGATCTTTCTGGCCACTCAGGGCAGAGACCGGCAGGAAACTCTAGTAGTCTAGAAGGGGACTGAAAGGATCCCGCAAGGAGAATGTGTGTACGGCTGCCAAGAAAACAGCATGAAAAATGCATCCACATAGTCCTAGGCAGCTGAACTCATCTTAAAAAGGGACACCCCACCCCTTTATGTTTGAGAAAAACCCTTGTTCTTTTTTCTCATTTAGAGTCAACAGTTGGAAACGGCCTTCCTGCACTCCTGCTTTTACGGCTGAAAGGGAGCAAAGGGAGTTTTAGTCTGTTCTCTGTAGAGGTGAAGCGTTTGGGGAGTTCCTGGGCTCTGGGTACCTATCTGGTCCTTTTCCCCCTTCGGTGTCTCCAGCCAGACTCTACTACCCAGGTTACCTTCGCTTTCTAGGAACGTGGTTCCCTTGGAGCACAGCAGTGCAGTCTCTTGCTGTTTTTTACATTTTGGAATACCAAAATGGCTTTGGGTGGGGAAAAAAAAAGGTTTCTAAGTAAGAGGTGTGCCAGAGAACAGCCATTCATAATGTAAACATACAAGGCCAGGTGGAACTGGAGTAGTCTCACCCCTCCCCTTGGTTTACAGAGGAGAAACTCAGTCTTAATGTAAACGGTCTGCTTAATTCCGGAAAAGTATCTTACAAATATGGGACATTTTTGTTCTCTCCCCCCCCCCCCCCCCCCCGCCAGACCGTCAAGTATGATTTTCCAAATAGCATTAACCAGATGGAGATGTTTGCCTTCACCTTTTTGGAATTCTTTCCGTTTAAAATCCATTCAGGGGCAACAAGGCCACCACCCTCCCTTTCAGACCTCCAAGGGTAGTAAAAGCTATAATGATTGTTTCTGTGAAAGCTTTCCTTTGTTCCTACTTTTAAAGAGTTGCACGGAGGAGAGGTCTTGCACAGATCCCAGTAAAACATCTGCCTTTTGTTCGAGCTGAACTCTTTCCCTCTGTCAAGCGCTTGGATTTATAACTTCTCTTGGCCTCCATTCAGGGTGGGGTTTTTTTGACAGCGTTTCAGAGACGGAAACCGAATGCTAATGCACTCCAGGCAGAACAATTTATTTTATCTATTTATTTCTATAACACTTGGGTGCGACGGCCATGTGCTGTAGAAGGGTTCCAGGCTGTTCTTTCCTGCTTTTTCCTTCAAATTGGACTTCTCTGTGCTAGTACCCCCACAAGAGTCTCAAAAGAAAATCTAAACGCATGCGGAGGGACAGAGGAGACAAAACTGCTCCGCTCTTAACTTTGGACTCCCGGAGCAAAGTGCTCTCCGTCTGTATGTCCTCCCACTGCCGTTTCTTGGCCATTTTTAGTGGCTTTTTCCAGCCCTGTTGATCTTCATTTACGCTCCTCTAGACCTTTCCTGGCTGAGGATGACCCCAAGGAAGCTTCTGCATAGCTGCCTGTGGAGTTTCTCAGTCATCCAGGTCATTCATGGTTGTCCCGATGGCGCTTTTTTTTTTTCAAGAGGAAACTGGATTTTTTTGTTTTGTCTTTGAAGACATTTCATTTCTCATCCCAGAAGCTTCTTCAGCTCAGATTGGAAGGATGTATACTCCTTGCAGGCAGCTGGTCGTTTGCATTGTTTTTAGAGAGTCCTTCAGGCCACTTGGAGGTTTATCTCTGTGTCCACAGGGTTACCTGAATGGTGCAGATGGGTGTGTGGAGCCTCCTTGGAACTGCTGAAAGGATCTGTGTTGTAGAGTGGATATAGATGATGTCATATCCCTTTCACCTCTGTGGAGAGAGGGCTGTTCAGTTTGGACACAGATGGCCTCTTTGATCCCTATTTGCACCGCTCAGGGGACCCTGAGGACACAGAGATAAACCTCTGCTGTGGCCTCAACGGCCCTCTAAAAGGATGCAAATGACCAGCTGTCCGCAAGGAATATAAATCCTTCCATTCCCCACCATCCAGTCAGAGCTGGAGAAGCTTCTTGGATGAGAAGTGAAACGTCTTCAAAGAAAGACCTTGAATCAGAAAATCCTTTCTGCATAGTTGGCGATTCAGAGGGAGAAGTGGGGGGGGGGGGGTTGAGTGGTCTTGGCTGCATTTTCCTGGGACCTAGCCAGCTGCAGCTTTCCTCCCTCTGCTTTTAAACAGAGAGCCCCCACGGTTGGCAGGAAGCCCCCGGATGGAGATCTGGTCCAGGGTTTCCTGCAGAAAATAGACAGTCTCTCCCCCCACCCCCCTTTTCATCAACAGGCTGGGAGTTGGCCTCCTGGCAGGGGCGATACAAAAAAATATGGTGTTCCCTGCAAACCCACAGCGCGATCCATAAATGTCAGTGAGAGTTGAGGTGCAGGAAATCTGTATCAGTAGTCCTCGACTGAACAACCAAAATGGAGCCCCAAATTTCTATTGCAGTTTGTTCAGCGAATCTTGCCCTGTTTTACGACCTTTCTTGCCACAGTTGTTAAGTGAATCACTGCAGTGGCTGAGTTAGTCACACGGTTGTTAAGCGAGTTCCGCTTCCCCGGTGACTTTGTTTCTTAGAAGGTCACAGAAAGGGGATCTGTGACCTTGGTAGACTGCAGCTGTTATCAGCGCAAATCTGTTGCCAACCGTCTGAATTTTTGAGCCTGTGACCAGCTGCAATCATATGAAAAACGGTCCTAAGTCCCTTTTTTCAATGCTGTTGTAACTTTCAGCGGTCACTAAACTACTGTAAGTCGAGGTGGAATCCTTAAAACTGGGAATTTTCTTTTTTGAATTTTTGGGACTGTATAAAAAAATATAAAATGTGATTTATGAAAATTAACTGGTAGTCACGAGAGCTCTGCAGATAATACAATAGAATTCTTTTATTGGCCAAATGTGGTTGGACACACAAGGAATTTGTCTTGGTGCAAATGCTCTCAGTGTACATAAAAAGAAAAGATACGTTCGTCAAGAGTCAAGACTCATCAGGTACAACAACACTTAATAATAGTCGTAGGGTACAAATAAGCAATCAAATCATACTAGGAAACAGTCAATATAGATCGTAAGGATACAAGCGACAAAGTTACAGTCATACAGTCACAAGTGGGAGGGGATGGGCGATAAGGAGGGACGAGAAGATTAATAGTAATAGTAGTGCAGACTTTGCAAATAGTTGGACAGTGTGGAGGGAATTATTTGTTTAGCAGAGTGACGGCGTTTGGGATAAAACTGTTCTTGCGTCTAGTTGTTCTGGTGTGCAATGCTCTATAGCGTCGTTTTTAGGGAAGGAGTTGAAACAGTTTATGTCTGGGATGTGCAGGGTCCTGTAGATATTTTCACAGCCCTCTTTTTGATTTGTGCAGTATGGATGTCCTCGATTGAAGGCAGGTTGGTAGCCATTGTTTTTTCTGCAGTCCTAATCACTCTCTGGAGTCCGTGTCTGTCCTGTTGGGTTGCAGAACCAAACCAGACAGTTATAGAGGTGCAGATGACAGACTCCATCATTCCTCTGTAGAACTGGATCAGCAGCTCCTTGGTTAGTAGCCCTCGACATAGCATTGTAATGCTTACTTAGATTTGTAGTGTGAAAAAGGAAGTTCTATCACTGAAAAGTGACTTACGACCATTTTTCACACTCATGACTTGTTTCAACACCCCCATGAACAGAAGTTTCCTTCAGAAGTTGTGGGTGCTGCATCACTGGAGAACTTTTCAAGAAGAGGCTGGACAGCCACTTGTCTGAGATTGTCTAGGTTCTCCTGCTTGAGAAGGGGGCTGGACTAGAAGACCTCCAAGGTCCCTTCCAGTTCTATTCTGATTCAGTGGTTATGCGATTTACATTCAGATGCTTGACAACTGGTTCATATTTATGACCGTTGCTGTTTCCCGAGGTCATGTGAATCATATTTTACAACTTTCTGATCAGCAAATGGGAAAGCCAGATTCACTTCATCATGTGACTAACAACTGCAGTGATTCACTTAACAACTGGAATAAGAAAGGTCGTAAAATGGGACAAAACTCACTTAACAAATTTCTCACCTAGCGACATAATTTCTGGGATCAATTGTGCTTGTTCTGTTTCCAGTTGCTTTAACAGAAACTGCTTGATATCTTTTTTTTAAAAAAAAATTGTTTTCTTCTCACTTTTGCAGCACGATTGAAACTGTACTATGAATGGTGAAACGAGAGCGGAGGTGGTAACTTCACCACCTCCAACAGCTCCACACAAAGAGAGATACTTTGACAGAGTTGATGAAAATAACCCTGACTACTTGCGAGAGAGGAACATGGCTCCCGACCTTCGCCAGGATTTCAATATGATGGAACAGAAGAAGAGAGTTTCCATGATCCTCCAAAGCCCTGTAAGAATATATAATCACATTTCCCCCCCAAGGCATGACTATAGGAAAGAAGCACGTAACAAGTTATAGATGCTGAGAATGCATAGCAAGCTGCGAGAGAAAAAAAATGAGAAAATTTAATTAATTTAATTAAAATGCTCTGTGCTTTAAAGACACTTTCAAAGAAGATAGGTTGAATGTGTGACCGAAGTCAGAAAAGCCTCTTAAAGTGTACGTGTGCGTGTTTCCTCGAAAAGCACTGTTTGTCCCTTAGCTCCTATTTCTAATGCGGTTTCATTTGGAGAAATAGTTTGGAGAAATAATATATTTTTCTTCTTGCTGTTGTTATTGAACCAAAATAGTGATAAAATACCAGAATATTACATTCTAAACACTGCAGTACATGAACTTCAGAGAATTAAGGGGTGCTGCAGGCCAAATTATTTCCTACATAAAATTGGTAAACCAGTATAATCAAAGCTGCATAATATTCTGCGACACACTCCCTCCTTGAAAAATCCTACAGATGCTCCTTGATTTACAACCATTTTAATGATGGAACAGAATTACAACAGTCTCAGTAAAGATGCTTTATGGGTCATCAACAACTTCTGGCCATCAGGCAAAATGTTGCACCACCACCCCTGCGATCGCATGATCTGGGTGCTCAGCAAACCTGATTGCACTTACCGCCGGGTTGTCAAGTACTTTGTAATTATGTGGTCCCCAGTTGCAGCCTTCTCTGCCGGCTTCCCCATAAAATCATTGGGGAAGCCAGTAGGGAAGGTTTGCAAGCTGATGACTCTTGCTGAGAAGACCCCCCTCCCTATTTCTGGAGGCTGGCTGAAAGGGTTGCCTGCTGAGGGGAGCTGAAATTCCCTCCAGAGAATTTCCCTCAGAGTGGCCCGCTGAGAGGAGCTGAAATTTTCAGGCCAGGTCCTGAAAATTTCTGCTCCATTCCTGCACCCCAGTGAAGAGCCTGTTCTTACGCAAGGAGTTGGGCACCAAGTCAAGTCACGGCTCTGTCAAGCACTCTTTTCACAGGCAGTATTGCTCTTTTATTAGGCATTTTGTGAAGAGTTGGAATCCATGATCCAGGAACAGTTCAAGAAAGGGAAGAATCCTACAGGCCTGCTGGCTCTACAACAGATTGCAGACTTCATGACGGCCAGCGTTCCCAACGTCTACCCACCTGCTCCTCAAGGAGGCATGACTGCCTTAAACATGAGTGAGTCCTGGGGGGGGGGGGGGGGCGGCGGCTGATGACACCTTGGCTGTACAGGTAGTCCTCGACTTAATGACCGCAGTTTAGCCCCAAGTTTCTGTTGTTTTTAAAGTGAGTTTGGCCCCATTTTACGGCTTTTCTTGCCGCAGTTCTTACGTAAATCACTGCCATTGATAGAAATTAGTAACCCGGTCATTAACTGAATCTGGCTTCCCCATTGACTTTCCCTGTCAGAAGGTCTCAAAAGGGGATCAACATGACCTTGGGATGCAGCGACGGTCGTAAATATGAACTGGTCTCCAAGCCTCTGAATTTTGATCCCTGGTCGTGGCGATGCTGCAAAATTTGTAACTCTGAAAAACGTTCCTTAAGTCACTTATTTTTGCGCTGCCATTGCAACTTTGAGCGGTCACTGTTGTAAAGAGCTACCTGTAGTTCTGTGTTTTAGTAATTGGCAACCGTTTTAATTCAGTGCTCAAATTAAAATTGCATTTTTTTCCCCATGTACCTTTTCTTTTCAGGCCTCGGGATGGTGACGCCTGTGAACGATCTGCGGGGATCAGATTCCATCGCTTACGAGAAAGGAGAGAAACTACTACGGTGCAAATTGGCTGCTTTCTACAGGCTGGCCGATCTCTTTGGCTGGTCGCAGCTTATTTACAATCACATCACTGTGAGTACGCAGTTCCCTAGGAGAAAGAAAACGGGGAAATTCCAATCCCGTTCAAGCCAAGCCAAGCCCCAAAGCAATAAAGTTATAATCCGCATAAACTAAATTGCACAAAGTCTGTTAGCCTGGGAGAAGAAGAAAAAGAAAAAGAAAGACAAAACCAGAAGCCACCTATCTCTGGACCGTCATTCTACATGAGAATGCCCACGCACCCTCAACCCCCAGTGGGACAGATTTTCACACAGAATGACTGCCCTGCAATAGGTGACTTCTGCTTCTGTCTTTTTTCTTTCAAAGGCAAAAGAAGTTTGTCTTCTGCCTTTTTCATGCTGGGAGCATGAACTGGGGGGACCCGCCCTGCTGTTTCAGGGGTGGGTGGTGGGCCTTTCCTTCCCTTGGAATTTGCCACCTCCTGGGTGTAAAGTGGCAGGTCCAGCCTTCAGGTGCCTGTCCAGGGTGAGGAGTCTTGTGAGCACAGCAGAATAGTACTCGTCCTTCCTCCCTTTCTGTTTCTTTCCTTCCTTTTCATTTCCTTCCTCCCTCCCTCCCTCCCATCTTTCCTCCCTTCTATCCCTTTTCTTCCTCCCTCCCTCCCTTTGCGCTTAAGGCAAGGGTCTTCCAACTTGGCAAGTTTAAGACTTGTGGACTTCAACTCCCATAATTCCTGAGCTAACATGCCTGGAGGAGGAATTCTGGGAGTTGAAGTCCACAAGTCTTAACAGCTGTCAAGTTTGGAGACCCCTGCCTTAAAGGGGAGGTATTAGGTTTGCTGTTTTTGCTGAGATCCAAAACAGGGATTCTCTCTGCCGAAGCCTATTTTCAACCATGGAATTGCTGATGAGGTTAGCAGGAATCCAGGATCATTTCTGCTGAGAAACCAAAGAGGGAAGAACCCAGGACCGCCTGGGCAAATCAGCAGATTTTTTTTTGATTTATTGATTTTTCAATCCATCTGAATTTTCTGCATTTCAGATTGTGGCTTTCAGAGCTTTCTTCTTTATATTTGCAGGTCAGAGTAAATTTGGAGCAGGAACATTTTCTGATTGTGCCTTTTGGACTTCTCTATAGTGAAGTTACTGCATCCAGCTTGGTAAGTGAAAAATTGTAAAAAAAATAATAATCTTGAATGTCTTAACTCATTGCCAATTAGAACAAGTGAGTGCCTCATTTAAATCTTGGATTGGGGCCTTCTTATTTAAGCCTTCATTTCTTATCTTCCTAAGTCAAATTGCACATGTTGCGTAAAAGTGGTTTGAATTATAATGTCATTACCGGATTCCTGTTTCCAAGATGCCTCGCCCTAGAGCCAAGAAAGAATGTGAGAAAAATTAATTATCCAAATGTCCTTGGATACTCTTATGTTGTTTCATCTAAACAAAAAAATATATATCCCTAACTGTAAAAGCTTTTCTGTAGATCAGCATCATAAATACCCAACTTCCATTCTCTCTCTCTCTCTCTCTCTCTCTCTCTCTCTCTCTCTCCCTCTCCCTCCCTCCCCCCTCTCCCTCCCTCCCTCCCTCCCCCCCCTGCCTCCCATGCATGCTACTCATGACTGCTGAGGTGCCAAAAAAGCTAACACAATCCTTAGTTGTATAAACAGAGGCATAGAATCAAAATCAGGTGAAAATACCATTTTATAAAGCCTTAGTAAGGCCACATCCGGAATACTGCATCCAGTTTTGCTCACCACATTACAAAGGAGATGTTAAGACTTTGGAAAAAGTGCAGAGAAGAGCAGCTAAGATGATTAAAGGCCTGGAGACTAAAACCTATGAACAACAGTTGCAGGAATTGGGTTGGCTAGTCTAGAGAAAAGAAGGACTAGTGGGGACATGATAGCAGTCTTCCAATACTGCTGCAAAGAGGAGGAGGTCGATTTATTTTCCAAAGCCCCAGAAGGCAAAGAGAAGAAACAGTAGGTGGAAATTCATCAAGGACAGAAGCAACCTGAAATTCAGCAGAAACTTCCTGACAGTGAGGATAATTAACCAGTGGAACAGCTTGCCTCCAGAAGTTGTGGGTGCTCCATCACTGGAGGATTTTAAGAAGAGACATTTTCTAAAATGGTATAGGATCTCTTGTTTGAGCAGGGTGTTGGGCTAGAGTACCTCCAAGGTCTCTTCTAGCCTAGTCTAGTCTATTCTTATTCTCTATCCTATTTTTATTATTCTATTCTATTCTTATTCTCTCTTCTATTTTTTCTTCTCTTCTCTTCTCTTCTCTTCTCTTCTCTTCTCTTCTCTTCTCT
>NW_020769320.1:9114718-9142805 GCF_900518735.1 Pseudonaja textilis | reverse complement strand
CCGTATTCTCTTCTGGGCTCAACCCCCTGCTTACTTTTATAAACGCACGATTGGGGCTACTCTGGCCTTACAGTGGGGTCCATCTTGGCCTCCTTCTCAACAAATGCCTTGGCTTTAGACTCCTTTAGGCAGGTTTCCTAGATGAAAGCCAGACGGACGGGTCTGCTTTTGAGCAGCCCGTCCACCTCCGTCCCAGTTGAGATTCAGCCGCCGAGCCATGTGGCCCTCTTTTGCCTTTTCACACTGGCACCCCCCCCCAAAGCCTCCCAGGGCTGACCCCCCCTCCCCTTCTGCATGAAATGTTGCATGTGAGTAGGTGGCCGTAATTGAAGAGTCTTTCCTGGGGGGGGGGGTTTAGCCGGGGGTTGGGGATGGGCGGGTGGAGGCGGCATGATAAAGTTTGGCTGAGGTGTGGTCCAGAAGGGGCTTGGCGGGCGCTGCCTCCCGAAGACTCCAAGGCCATCATAGCTAACAGCTGCTTGGAGATAGGGATGTCAAATCCAGGTGTGCATGTGGCTGGCGGGTGACACTGGATGACTCTAGCGCTGAGCAGAAAAACCTGCCGTCCTTCAGAGCTACTCAAAGGGCAGCCCAGTTTAGGATTCCGCATCCTGTTGAGAATTTAGTTACCTTTAGTTCCTGTTTTTCCTTTGCGCCTCTTGACGCAAAGCCCAAATTTGGGTCTGTGCCTTTCAGGATACTGGGGAATAATGCAGTTGTTCTTATACACGCTTAATGACAGAACCGAGGGGAGATTTTTTTGATTATGGAGTGTTTTTTTTTCTTCCCTTTAAAAAAAAAATGCTACTACTGTTCAGATGTTGAAATACCACTTCTTCGGGAAATAAGCAAAATCAAACGTGCGTAAGAGTTTTGTATTTTCTTAGCACCCACAAATCGAGCTGAAGAACTAAGACCAATGAAAACTGAAATTATGGGAATACAATCTGATTTTGACACATTATAGTAGAACAGCTTTCAATCCCTATCCAGTAACTTCTGGTGTGTATATTTGATTTTTAAACTTTGTTTTATTTTTTTAAAAATCCAGTATGCTAAGGTTCTTAACATTGTTGCTAAATATCTTTTAATAAAAAGCTGGAGTAATTTTTATGTGAAAAGATAAGAACCAGTGAGTATCCATAGCTCCATGTTCATTCCATTTTTTTACTTCATGTTTGCAAAACATTTTTTTAAATTATGTTGCTTTTTAAGGAGTTCTATTTCTGGCTTTCCGTCTCAGAATTATTTTTGGGAGGAGCAGTATTTATGCAAAAACGGATTTGATTCAGAGTTGAGAGCTTACCCATGCAATAAGTCGTTTATTAACGGGGCCAAACATGTCCTTTCGAAAGAATAAATCTCATATTCATATTGGTAGGACAAACTGACTTCTAAGCTGCTAACTTTATTGGTTAAATTAAGCAACCTCCTGCAAAAAAACAAATCCCTTTTGTGAATGCTTTTTTTTTCCAGCTTCGGAGATGTGGTTTTTTGTTTTTTTGTTTAATATATGAAGCCATAAGCTTTATATAAAACAACGACATCACCAAACTCTTGTGTTAGGCTGCTCCATCTATCTGTCTGTGTAAAAAACGGTTTTGAAACTTTCTACTCTCTTTTTTGAGTTTCGTTTTGAATTTAAACTTTGGTGATGCCCACTCTTTTCTTCATGGGACAAAATTTAATCCACCTAGCCTGGTTATTATCATGCTGCTTTTCATATTTCTGTCATCTCGTGGTTTTCTGTTTGCTTTGATGTATTAAGATACCCGGGAAGTGAATCAATGATGTGGACGCTTAAAAAAAAAAAAATGGTTGAGTGCAAAATCTCCCATTTCCAGTTTTATATTTCCATAATTGGTCCCATCTGGATGAATAGCCTGGCACTAAGCAGGCTTATCGTGCCCTGCAAGGGTTAAGAGGGATTTAGTCCAAAAAAACAAACACCTTTGCATCAGAGGTGTAAGAGTTGTGGACTTCAGCTCCCAGAATTCCCTATCCTTCTGGAGAAGTCCACGGGTCTTAAAAGTGACCGGGTCTCAAAGCTTTACATCAGGAGTGACCAACCTTAGCTGGCTGGGGAATTCTGGGAGCTGAAGTCCACAGGTCTTAAAAGTGGCCAAGGTTGGACACCCCTGTTTTACATTGTAATGTGCACCACAGAGTCACCTCTTTTGGGAGGGGGGGGGGTGTCTTCTGATTTACAACCTTAAATTGCTTTAGTGGTCTCTCTGGCTGAAGCCAAGACCTCCTGGGGAATCTCAACACCCCCTTCCAGATGCTCCTTTTTTCCTGGGTTTGGCAGTTTGATCATGGAACACCCTCTTACTCCCTTCCCAATGCAGCTGAAACAGCTGTTCCAAACCAAAGGACAGCTCTTCTTTTGTCCCCCACACGCGCCCCCCAAAATAAATTAAAACCCCCAATCATTGCTTCAATTCTCCTTTGTCAAATCTTGCATGATCTCCTTGTGTGATAATGTTGCTGTTCTGAAGAGGCCGAGCGTTTCGAATCCCCCCCTCTTTTTTTTCTTAACACGCCTTTTTTTCCATGCTGTTGTTTACAGTGGACTAAAGAGGAGGTTCACAGGACTGCCTCATCGGCTCCCCCAAACCTCTTCGTTCCCTTGAACACGAACCCAAAGGAGGTCCAGGAAATGCGGAACAAGGTTTGTACTGGCCAGGAAAGGGGTGCTATAGCTTTGGTCTGCTTCTGCCTCCGGAGGTATGGGGAGATGCGCCGTCCGGCTCGTGGCCCATCGGAGACCCCTCTGGACAGGGGGGTCAGAGAGGTCAGGGTGCACCTTGGGCTGTATGTCTGGCGCTGGGCATGGGTGCCCAGGAAGGTCCTGGGCCATTGGAGATAATGGTTTGGGATCCATGCGGGAAGTTCATCTAGTGACCGAAGTTACGACGACACTGAAACAAGTGACTTCTGATGACCGTTATTTGCACTTAACGGACCGTTGCACCGTCCCCACGATTAGGTGGCCGGAATTCAGACCCTTGGCACCTGACTCGCATTTAAGACCATCCATCACAGGGTCTCGTAGTCCCCTTTGGCGAAACTTCCAACCAGCCAAGTCAACAGGGGAAAGCCAGATCCGCTTAACCAACTGCGGTGATTCACTTAACAATGGTGGCAAGAAAAGACATTGAATGAGGCGAAACTTCCTGAACAAATGTCTCACTCAGCAACATCCACTCTGGGCTCCGTTGTGATCCTAAGTTGAGGATCCACCTGTATCGGAGAGGGGAACATTAGATTCTGGCAACATCAGAGGTGGGATCCAGGTCTGAACTTCATTTGCCCACTTGGAATGAAACAAACCAGGGCTTAGCAGAGGATCCAAGATCTTTCATGTGCTTTTTAAAAGCATTAACTGGGTCGAATGGATCTGTAGATTCGCCAGGTTGGAACAAGCCGGACCTGGAACTACCATGGGTCGAGCTCGGCTCATTGGCTGGACCTGCCTTGTGGCTTACAAGGTAGTCCCTGAGTTAACGACCACAATGGAGCCCAACATTTCTGTGGCTGAAACATTGGTTAAGGGGGGGGGGTTGCCCCGTTTTACAACTTTGCTCACCTCGGTTGTTAAGCGAATCACTGCCCTTACTAAATTAGTAACAGAGTTGTTGAGTGAATCTGGCTTCCCCGTGGACTTGGCTTTTGTCAGGAGGTCACAAAAGGGGATCACATAACCAACCCTGGGACATTGCAACTGTCATAAATACGAAGCAGTTGCCAAAACATCTGAATTTTGATCACCTGACCATGGGGATGCTGCAGTGGCCCTAAAAGCATGGGAAAACGGTCATAAGTCCCCTTCCCCCCCCCAGTGGCGTAACTTCAAACGGTCACTAAATGAACTGATGTGTTGTGGTTAGCTGGCAGCAGGTGCGGACAGCTGAGGAGAGCGAGGACTCAGATGAGGGTCCAGGACCATTAGGGAGTGGACTGCTGCCTTCAGAGATTGGGAGTAAGGCTGCAAGGTAATGGCCCCTCCTTCAAGAAGACAAAAGCCAGCTGTGAAGCGAACGTTCTTTGCAGGAAGCAAAGACGTTTTGAAACTCGAGCCTCGTGGACATTGCAGTATCTTAGTTGGTATTTGAAGACTCTTGTGTTGTAAAATATTTCTAGGTAACTTTATTACTCTTGGCACTCGCACAGTTTTGGCAAGGCTCGCGCTTATCAAAGTTAATTAGTTTGCGGCCTTTTAACCGGGGATTTGTAAGAATCATTAAAAGGTTTCTGTTCCCTTTGGTTCGTGTTTGTTTTATTGGAAAAGGGTTTGGGTCAGAACATGATGTAAATTGAAGACTATCTGTATTTAACACTTGGGTTTGGTTTCCCCCCCCCTTTCTTTCTTTTTTTCTTTCCTTTGACAGATCAGGGAGCAGAACTTGCAAGACATTAAAACAGCCGGCCCCCAGTCTCAAGTTCTTTCAGGGGTTGTAATGGACAGGAGCCTTGTACAGGTGAGAACGTAACAACGCAGCTTCTGGTGGCACCCTGCATGAACGCGTGGCCTCTTTCTGCTGTCTCCCCCTTAACTTTAATTGACAGAGTGCCAGGATTCCAGCGATTGCCCCTAATTAAATCATGAGCCTCAGGCCAAGCTTCAAAGGAATCCCAAAGATTTATTAGGAGCAACATATCTGGCATTAACCCGAATGAAGCCAACTCTGAGACGCGTAACTTACAGTCACCTGTGACCTTGTTTCCCCCCTCGCCCCCTGGCTGTGTCATAAATCAGATTCTCCAATGGAAGCACATCCCTGGGCTGGGTGTCAACAATCACATTCTCCAATGAAAGATTTTCCCAGGCAGAAGGTCCGGTGCCTAGGCGACAATCTTTTTAAGATAAGCATGGAATGCATGTCTGGTTTTCATTGCCGATCTGCTCCTTCAGGCTTCCTCCCCCCTCCCCTCCTGCTTACGGCAACTTGAAAAAAAGCATAGGAATGTTTTACGAGTTGACGCAGAGAGCAACTCTTGGTCAGGTAAGTGCGAGGGGCAAGCAGGTGCCGTCTTTACCACCCCACGGAGGGTTCAGCCACAACGTGGGAGGCCGCTCTCTTAGCGGTGTGCCGGTCACAGGGCACCAGGTAGGCTGTGTGGCGTTCCTGCATTCTCATTGCCCTGCAGGGAGGGACACCTTCACTGAAACAGGTGTATTAAGTTTGGTGGGGCGGTTCAACAACAACAACAACAACCTGTTAACCTCCTCCAAAACCCAAAATCCGTCACATAACCTCCAATAAACCCACACTAAAAGAGATGCAGGTTATGTCCAGGTGAACTTTCTTAGTGGCTTAAATATCGAGAGCGCCAGGTTATCTCTAAGGCAGAATTCAGGGTTGCTCAGCATGCGCTTCCTTGGCCGCTGCTTGCGTATTCGTCGACATTCTGAATGTGTTTCTGCATGGTGTTGGTTTTTTTTTTTTTTTTTTAAGGCCATGTCATAATGCTTTGAGCCGATAATCTAAGCCCGGGTTTTGGTTTGCTCTGTCTACTCAATTTCCTGTTTCAGGATGCTCCCCTCTCAGACTGTACGGAAACAATTGAAGGGCTCGACCCCACAGAGCAGGCCTTTAGTCCAGCTAAATCTGTCTCTGTTAGAAAGGTACTGACCGCTCTGTCCTTTCCACTCTCAATGCTCTTTCGCTTTTAACCTCCTTTTTATACCCTGGTTTATCGTTTCTCTTGCTTGGGGGTACAAAGGGATCCACACCTCAGGTGCGGCTTTGATGTCAAGTAGGATCTCTTGAGGCTTATAAGGGGAGTCCCCAGTCCCCCAGGAAACGGCCCACTATGGGTCCATGGCCCACTTGGAACCGGGCCGTAGGAGTGGCTGGCCTGCGCACACGTGTGCATCTCAACTTGTGCTAGCGGAGGGCTGAGGTGTGCACGCGCTCAGCTCGACTTGCACGAGAAGTGGTTCCCCTCCTCCTGCCCTCCCTTGCCGGGCCATCAAGCCGTAAAGGTGTGGGACCGCTAGCTTCAAATATTCTTTGAGTAATTCCCTTTTAAACATGGTTTAGTCCGGTGGTCACCAACTGGTGGGCCAGGGACCACTGGTGGGCTGTGAGAAAATTTTAGTGGTCCTCAGAGAAATGTCCCCCTCAAAGCAATTAATCCAGGCTGTGCGGGAACACAAGGCTGCGCCGCCCACCCGCTGGCCCCCACCCTTTGGCCGAGCGCAAACCTTACCTGGAGTAGAGCCACATGAGCTGGAACTGGAAGGTGAGACCAACAGCGGGGGAGGGAAATCCGCCCCAGGGTGGCTTGCTGATGTTGGTGGGAAAGTTGGTCCCCTATTCCAGAGCTGCAGGAGTGACAAGACTGGCCCTTTGGTCACCCTGGAGCAGCTCCACAAGTCCATGGCAGGCCGGTGCACCCGGGTGGAGGAGCAGCTGCTCCAGGATGACCAAAGGGCCAGTCTTGTGATTCCTGCAGCTCTGGAACATGGGACCGACTTTGCCACCAACATCATCAAGCCACCGTCAGTCAAAATTCATATTAGTGGTCCATGGGATTTAAAATTATGAGTTCGATGGTCCCTGAGGTCCAAACGGTTGGCGATCCCTGGTTTAGCCAGTGTAATCCCTCAAAGAGCCACAGATTTAACCAGGAATAATCCTGGTTGACACCCGAAAGCAGAACTGTGTGTTAATGGATCTCTGGCTACATTTGTGGTTACCCGAAGTCTTTTTATTACCTGCCAAACCAACCCATGTTTCCATGCACAGATAGAGAGAGGTTTCCTTTATAAATGAAGTAACAGAAGATGACCAAGACTGCATCTTGAGGCTTCGTTATTGGTGGATGATAGACTCTAGGGAGTGGGATCCAAACAGCCTGATCCTGCAGAGTTTCACAGTTATGTGAATAAGTTCACCTTTGCTGCCCCAAATCCTGTGACTTGCAAAAGTCCTCGGAATCACCTTTTGGTCATCTACCCCCAAAAGTTATGAAGAGATCCTTTATAATCAGTGCAGTGATTCTCTTCCCCCGCCCCCCAAAATGTAGATTGCGTACAGCGTGAAAGGGCCACGCAGCTCCCTAGCATTTTGGCTATGGAAGATCCATAATGCCTTGACTGAGGTTGGCTAAGATCTGATTCATTCAAAGTTGGGTTCCACAGAAAAATGGTGGACTGAAGACAGCTCCACAAAAACTGAAGGCAACAGCCGTGATGAAAAACTGGTGAACAGACCGGTGCTTTCAACTTCTCTGGACAAAAAACGAGGATGGGAATTTCCCACAAGCGCTATGGACAGTTGCTCCTTGTGAGGTTTTGAGCGCTGGGAAACGAGGCAGTAGCCATTTTGCTCAACCTGCATTTGGCACCTTGACAAGGATGCTAAGATGGATGCTCTGGGCAAGGGAGTTCCCCCAAGAAGGAAGAGGAAGAGGAGAAGGGACTGCAAGCTTGGGTTGTTTCTGATCAGCTGCTTCTGGAATTGGCTATGTCTAGTTTAATGAAAAGAAGGGTTAGGGATGACATGATAGCAGTTTTCCAGCATTTGAGGGGCTGCCACAAAGAAGAAGAGGGGGTCAGCTTATTCTCCAAAGCACCTGAAGGCAGGACAAGAAGCAATAAGGATGGAAACTAAATCAAGGAGAGAAGCAACCTAGAACTAAGGAGGAATTTCCTGACAGTGAGAACAATTAATCTGTGGAACGACTTGCCTCCAGAAGTTGTGAATGCTCCAACATTGTGAGGTTTTTTAAGAAAAAAATTGGACAACGATTTGTCTGACAAGACATAAGTATTTCCTACCTGAGCAAGGAGTTAGACTAGAAGACCTCCAAGGTCCCTTCCAACTCTATTATTCTGTTATTCTAGTTGCTATCCTAGCTGAGGCAGCTTCAGAGGCCAATATTATCCGGGTAAATGGACAGGAACAGCAAATGGAAGTGCAGCAGAGAATAGAATAGAATTCTTTATTGGCCAAGTGTGATTGGACACACAAGGAATTGGTCTTTGGTACATATGCTCTCAGTGTACATGAAGGAAAAAAAATACATTCATCAAGAATCATAAGATACAACACTTAGTGATAGTCATAGGTTACTAATCAGCAATCAAATCATACTAGGGAACGAATACAACTATAAATTGTAAAGATACAAGCAACATGGGGAAAAGTTGGAAGAGATAATAGGAACGATAAGAAGAATAGTAATACAGTCTTAGTACATAGTTGGACAGTGTTGTGGGAATTAGTTGTTTAGCAGAGTGATGGTGTTCGGGGAAAAACTGTCCTTGTGTCTAGTTCTGGTGTTCAGAGCCCTGTAGTGTCAATTTGAAGGTAGAAGTTGAAACAATTTATGTCCAGGATGTGAGGGGTCTGTAGATAGGAGGGAAGAGGAAAGACATTTTTGTTAGTTGACTGATAACTTGAGAAGCTTCTGGATGGGGAAACTTCCCCTCAAAATCCTTGCATGGCACAACATGAAATTATTCGGAAGTCACCGACATGAATAATGTGTAGGATCCATAAAGCTCTCTCACCTGGGTTAAAGTCATTGTTTCTGATTCCCGCCATCAGAAAAGAACTGATGGTAGAAACCATCATTCACTAAGAAGAACTCGGAGAGATGGTCATTACAGGTAGTCCTCGTCTTACGACCACAATTGTGCCCAAAATTTGAATCGCTGCAGTTGTTAAATTATTAACCCGGTTGTTAGGTGAATCTGGCTTCCCCGTTGACTTTCCTCATCAGAAGGTCGCAAAAGGGGATCACGCAACCCTGGAACATTACAACCGTCATAAATATGAATCAGTTAATGTAAACCACGTGACCATGGGGATGCTGCCATGGTCATAAATGTGACAAATAGTCATGTCACTTTTTCAATGTTGTAAATTGGAGTGGTTAAGCCAAGGTCTGCCTGTACCTTCTGCCAAAAGCTATCAGCAGATCGAAATGGATCTGTTGGGCTGTGGTTGAGCATAATGGAAACCACATGCTGCGTTCCACCGTAAGTGCTTTGTGCAATGAAGCACGAACACGGAGGGCGTTCAGGGCCTGAACGGCCTTACCACATCGTCAAAGGAAGAGTAAATCCCGCTTTGTATCAGAGATGCCCGTAGTAGATGATCACGCGATCTGTCCATTGGCTGAGGTGAGGCTGAAGGATTCGTCTCAGAGGTCCAAGTAGGACCACAGGAGCAGATGAAGAAAGCAAGTGTTTGGGGACAATCTGTGACCCAGTATCGGTAGGACTTGTGTGAATTTCTGGTCACCTTCCATGGCAAAGTTACCCAAACTCATCATCTGATCATAGAGTCTCTGATGGGTTTAGAGATGTTTCTCTAGAGGGTGTGTGTGTGTTTGTGTGTGTGTGTGTTGCTTCTCCAGTTCTTGGCAGAACGCCCACACCAATCTTGGTTCCTCAGCAGTGGTGGGATTCAAATGGTTTTATCACCGGCTTGGTGGGAGTGCTTTGCCTAACGCCGGTGCGCAGCTTTCCCTATACTAGCTGAGACCTGCAGTGCCAGTCAGCTGAGAGGATAAAGAAGAGAAAAGCTCAAGGGCAGGTGGGAGGGCCAATCCTGCAATTTTCCCTTCTTTTTCCTCTCAGCTGATTGTTGGGGGAGTTTTTTCTTCCTCTCAGCTGATCATCGGCTTTTCTTTTTTCTTTTTTTTGCTACCGGTTCACTCAAACCAGTCGAAACCGGTAGCATACCACCACTGTTCCTCAGGCTTTTGACAGTGGCAAGATAGTTTATTTTTCCTTCTGCCTTTTCTATTGGGCCTTATCACCTTATTCATAACCCTTCACTCTCCCCCTTTTCTCTTGCTTTTCTCTTGTCTCCCTTTCCATTTCTTAGCCCTTCGGAGAAGATTCTTGGTAAACCAGCTTTTGTTTTGGGGGACAGTCTTAGCCAGGCCTTTGCCACTGGGATCAGGGGATGCTCAGCTCCCCACAACCAGACTACATTCCCCACTATAAAACGGCTTTGGTATTATCCCTTTCACCTGGCTTGAAATTGAAATGTAGTTGTTGTTCCCTCCCTGAACAGCCCTGGTATAAATTATATGTGAGCCTTCCTCCAAAACTCTGGCCAGTGTCCAAAAACACCCAAGGAATTGTCGTTGTGTGTTTGAGATCTGTCGCATCGGGAGGACATCATGAGAGAGTTCCTGATAGGATCTCAGTAGGAGAACTGTGATTCTAAATGTTACTTCATATAGCTAACGGCATGCAGGAAAGACCTTGGGAGACGGACTGTACGATGAACTAGAAGTGGTTTATCTGCTCTGGTTTCCAACCTGGTAAAGTTGACATCAGTTATCCTTGGGAAGTGTGGCAAGGTCCCTCCTGAGCTGCTTCATCCACTATGTGGCTGCAGGCTCTGCTGTCTCTTATCTGACTGGTATCCAGGCGGCATCTCTCCAACCATATCTCCCAAGGTCCTTCCAACATCCCTTCCAATATATTTACAGCACCGCATACAAACGGCAAGGGAGTTGTTAATAGATGCAAGTTTACATTTTCAATTTGACTTTATTCTTGCAGAAATTGGACGGGACAGAATAATAGGCCCTGACCTTTACAGATACAAAGCTTGAATTTAGACTTAGCTCTTTTACCTCTCTACCAATTTTGAATTGGTTTGAGCAGTCGCGATTACTAGCGGAATCTCTTTCCATTGTTGTCCAGAGTGCTTGTTACCCCACTTAAGTGGCCAGCCAGCAAAAGCACTCTTGTATTTATCCAGTCAGTTGATTTGGTGATTTATTCGCAATATTTATCGTGCAGTTTAATCAGAAAGCTATTTGCTAGTTTGTAACAATTTAATGAACCTTGTTTTGTTTTTCTTTAAAAATTGCCTGTGTTAGATTCTGTCCTGACCGGGCTCCCAAACACGACAAGCCCTCTGCGTTTAACTCAATGTTCCCTTAATTAGGAATGCCAGCAGCCCCGGCATAAACTCTCTCTCTCTTTCTCTCTTTCTCTGTCCCTCCCAGCAGACTAACAAGTGGCTGACCGGCAGGGAAATGAATAGCTGTCTGCCACACCTATTCATCTATGCCCCATCCCCCCCGCCCCCGCCTTTTATCTCCAGAGCTAGGGTGAGGCTTCGCTAAGCAGCGGTGGTTCTTCTGTCCCAAGGACCGGCCCATAGATTCCCGCTGCTCTCTCCTCTCCTCTTCTCTGCCTTCCACACATCCGTGTCAGGCACTGGACCCAGCTGTTCCTCCTCTACCTCATCAGCCACCTCCAGACCTGGGGGCTGTTGACACTCCATCTGAGGGCTTATGGATGGCCCAGGCTCTGCCTCTCTCTCTCTGCCAGCTCCATTCCCTCTTCCCCCTCGGAGCTCTCGGGTTGCCTTGATGCCGGCCCTGACTACTCCCACGCCACCGCCTTCTCTGATTTGGCTGCTGGAGGCCACAACAGATTCCCAGTGCAAGATCAGCAGGGCAGCGCTCAGGTTCCAAATTAAACTGTTCAGGGACATTGCTTCATTAGCATTGAGTGCTTTGCTACCCCCACTCCCCCAGTGCCTCCAATCTCTGTACCTCAGGTGGTGAGGGAGCTGTCTCTTCTTCTGATTTAGGGGGAGCTGGTGACCGCCTCCAAGGCCATCATTGAGAAGGAGTACCAGCCCCGTGTCATCATCAGCACCACTGGACCCAACCCTTTCCACAAACTCACGGACCAAGAACTGGAGGAGTATCGCCGAGAAGTCGAAAGGAAACAGAGGCAGTCGGAAGGTTTGTGCGTAGCATCAACTGGGCACCTGTGATCCCGTTGCAATAGCCGTAGCACTTAGACTTATATACCGCTTCACAGTGCTTTTACAGCCCTCTAAACAGTTCACAGAGTCGGCCTCTTCCCCCCACCCAAAAAAAACAATCTGGGTTCTCATTTACCGACCTCGTAAGGACGGGAGGCTGAGTCGACCTTTGAGCCAGTCAGGATCGAACTGCTGGCAGTGGGCAGAGTCAGCCTGCTATACCGCATTCTAACCCCTGCGCCACCAGAGGAGGGAGGGAGGAAGGAAGGAAAATTAAAGTGAAGGGAAGTCAGGAGGAAGATGAAATAGAAGGAAGGAGAGGGAGGAAGAGACCCTTAGCTATAGACATACAATCCCACTTTCCAGCCCTCTCTACATGGTTTATAAAGTCAGCCTCTTGCCCCCAACAATCTGGGTCCTCATTTGACCGACCTCGGAAGGACGGAAGGCTGAGTTGACCTTTGAGCCTGGTGACATTTGAACTGCAGTCAGCCGGCAGTCAGCAGAAGTAGCCTGCAGTACCACACACTAACCACTGCGCCACCCTGGCTCATTTGCACCTGGCCGAAGGGGCAAATCTTGTTGGCATAACGTGGAATCGCTTCCAGAGTTTCCCATGGGCCGGTGCTCATGGCACCTGCGAATCCATGCCATGTGTTTTGTCTAACCACACCATCGTCCTCTCTCTGACTTACAGCCCAGAAGGGGAACCACGGGGCTGCCGCTATTATTTCTTTGCATCATTGCACTTGTTTCCACAAGCTTTCTATTTTCCTGCTCAGCGTGAACGAGAAGGGGTGCTGTTGACACCACGTTTGCAAAGGAGAGAAATGGTTGCAGTCACAGGCAGGCCTCAACGTAACGACCACAGTTTTGAGCCCAACATTTCTATTGCTAAGTGAGGTTTGCTCCATTTAACGACTTTTCTTGCCACAACGGAATGAACTGCCATGATTCACTTAGCGGCTGAATCAAGAAAGGTTGTAAAATGGGGAGAAATTCACTTTAACAGATGGTCTCGCTGAGCAAGTTGGCTTGTGGGTTTGTTTGTTTGTTTGTTTGTCTGTTTTAAAAGAATTCGATTGTACTTCTGTTTTGTGTAGAAGATTGTGAAGACGGCAGACAGCAGGGAGACAGGAGCTCTCCGGACCAAACTATTGCTTCCACCCCACCCAGCACTCCGGTCAAACTCGAGGAAGGTACGTGTGTTGCGAGGTTTGCATCTGAGGCGTTGCGTTTCCATCCACACTTCCTCCAAAGGAGGTGGAGCCGAAGGGAGCTCCCCGGGCACGATTTTCCAAGGAACTCACCCCTCCGGAAGGTCTCGGCAGAAACATTCACTCCCACTTCCACGTTTCAGTGGCCGGGAACAGCAATCGTAGCTTTCTCCAAAAGCTTCCCCGCTCCCTCTGACAAATCCAGTAGCTTTGAAGCTCCCCCTTTTACGTCCGATCCGTAAGTTACCCAGCCTGATCCGTCCTCCTTGAACTGGGAGAGAAGAATTGGCTCCAAGCCTACCGACTTCGCTCGGAGGCCGTTTTCCCCCCTTTCCCCCTCCCCCCTCACTTTGATGGAGCTTAACAAAACGAAATTCAACGTAGAGAAAAGTCAAGTCCTACACTTAGGCAAGAAAAACCAAAAGAACGCATACAGACTGGGTGAAACCAGGCTCAATAGCAGTAACTGTGAGAGGGATCTTGGAGTCTTAGTGGACAATCAACTAAATAGGAGCCAGCAGCCCAGAGCTGGCCCTCTTCCCTCCACCCCCATTTCCTGGGACACGAACTGCTCGGTCCCGTGTTCCGGCAGCCTTCCTCATCGGAGGCTTTGCCTTCATCCTGAGGATGCTTCTTCCCACCAAGCCCAGCAGAGAGTCGGGAGTGCAGGATGGGAGAGAGGAGAGAGGAGGAGTCAGCACCCGGGTTTCATCTTCCTTAAGTGTTGCTGTGATTGGGTCTCCCCATTTTGGTGTATGATTTTAGAAAGATGTCTCTGTTCAGGGACCCCAAGGCCAGAGACATCTTTCAGTGACATTTTGTGGCTTGGTGACCTTGTACCAGCAGCCAGTGTCCCTTGTCTTCTTCGTCCCCTGGGTATTGCCCGCCATCTGTGATGATATTATCTGTGTGCCCTCCCCCCCCTGCCCCCCCATTTCATTCTGTAACCTCTTAAGAATGGCCATAGCCGTTCTTTTTCTCCGACTCAGTGGCTGTGATGGATGCATAGACTTTCTCTTTGTGCTTTCTTTTCTTTTTTTTTCCTTCCTTCTTCCTGTGGCTGCCTTACAAACAGGAGGTGGATGTGCTAAAGAGTACCTGTTGCCATAGTAAGTACTACGGAGTTCCTTCCTGCTTTTGCCCTACCTAGTTTTTTTTTTCTCCGCTTTGCTTCCTTGTTACGATCTTTTTTTATTTTATTTTATTTTATTATTGCTATTATTTTTTGCCCTTTTTTTCTTTCCCTACGTCTCCCTCCTGGTGTGGATTTGATCCGTCAGGTGCTTGGCATACTTTTTTTTTTCTTTTTTCATTTTGGAGTTTGCTTAATTCTTTCATCCCCTCGGCCAGCTTTCAACAGATCAGAGGCGCATCTAATTTGGGCTGCAGATTAGATGCGTGTAACCGTGGTTGGATCTTCTTGGCACTGTAATCCACTTCATCAGGGAAGACAAAACCCTTTCCTCAGAGGGAAGGAAGGCATTGGCTAGGGGAGGTCATGCTTCTTGCAACACAGCTGTCAGGAATCCAGTGATTGCCCTAATTAAACCTTGAGCTTCGCGCCACGCTTCAAAAGAAACCAAAAGATTTATTAGGAGCAACATGTCTGGCATTAACCTCAACGAAGGCAACTCTGGCCTACGTAATTTACAGTTACCTGTGACCCTATTTCCCCCCTTCCTTCTGAGTGTGTCATAAATCAGATTCTCCAATGAAGCACGTTCACGGGCTGCATGTCATCGATCACGTTCTCCAATGAAGTATTTTCTCAGGCAGAAGATCCGGTAGCTTAGCTACAATCTTTGTAAGATAAGTGTTGGAATGTACTTCTGGTTTTAAACTGCCACCCTTCTCCTTCAGATTTCCTCCCCACCCCCACCCCATTTATGGCAACTCTAAAATGAGCATAGGACTGCTTTACGAGTTGACAATAACAATAATCTCTGAACCTTGGGAACTTCCGTAGGATAGAAATACCAACATACTAAACAGGCATATATTCACTTCTCTTTTTTACAAGTGGCCCATGTCCTCTGCCCAGAAGGACATGGGCCACCTTCCTCCTGGGCATCAGGTCCATCTCAAATGATGCTTCAAGTAAAGAAACCAGATACCTGCGTTTCTCTGGTCTTTAACATATGACCATTGTAACTTAGAGGATTATCTATGTGTACGATGGCAAAACTCGCCACAATTTATACAAAATGGAAACACGCCATCCTTTAGCTATATTTTTAAAACTATCAGAATGGCTACTTATTTCATGTGAGTTACGAAGAAATGCATATTAGCACTGGGCAATTCAGTAGGTGCTATTTTTTCTTCTGAAGGCTCTCCATTTAGAGACAGAACATCCCTTCAGGTATAATCTAACAAGCCAGAGGATGGTTTACAAAGTAATTTTTGGGTGTTTTCCATAGCCTTGCCACCAGGCGTTTTATATCCCAATTTAAGAAAGTGGCTGTTTTTCTGTCCAGAGCACTAAAAAAAAAAAAAGAAAACTTGAAAACAGGAAAGGAGTTCAAAAGGGGACTTGCGAAGAATTTTTCAGCAAAGCTAATTGAGCTTTTAATTTGCCCAAAATGGCTTTTATCCTTTCACTCCGCTTTTTAAATTACCTAACGAAAGTTTTTTTGTTTTAAACTTCTAACGGTTTTCGGTTTGCTGAGTTTGACGTCATTATAACCTAACCAATTCTAAACTTGAAATGAAAATACACAATGCGCAGAATTGTTTGAATACCAAATTATCCCACAGAATGGTAAATCTCTACTAAATCCCCTAAATTCGATGACGATTCTAAGAAAACATAAATCTGGCTAGATCTTCCCATCTCCAGATTCACTCATGTTTTAAATAATGCCATGTACTTAAAACCAGCGTAACCTGGAATCTTTCCAGAATGTGCTAAACCCTTTTTCTTCTTCTTCTTCTTCTTCTGCTGAACGTGTGTCTTTCCTCTTGGGATCGCAAGATGGTGAAGAATGGCCTTTTTCCTGGCAGGAAAACCAGGAAATGTCTTAACAGAGCGAACAGTATAAGCACCCTGGTTTCTGTTGCTTTGATCAAATGGATCACGAGCTGTTCCGTTACTCTTCCTTGTTGACCGCTCAGGTGTCTGGCTGGGGGAGATGATCCACCCCGCACCTGACTTGGTCATCAGGACGCGCTCAGGCACCCCAATCCTTTTTTTTCTCTCTCTCTCATTTCACCTAAGCTAGGGGTCTGCAATCTTCAACACTCAAAGAGCCATTTGGGCCCATTTCCCACAGAAAACACCAGGAGCCAATAATTTCACAACTGGTGTGAGTGGGTGGGCGTGGACAACTCAATGTCACTCCCACCCAGTCACCTCCTGCTCTGGAATACGGAGCAGAGTCTCCATCCCCCGCCATCACCCTTACTTTCTCAGGCCAGGCGAGGAGTGACAGGGAGGGAAGGGGCCAGCCAGTGGTGGGATCAGCTAACAGGGAGCCGCAACAGAGTGCCCAAAGAGCCGCATGTGGCTCCAGAGCCACAGGTTGCAGACCCCTGATCTAAGCAAAAAGGCCAAAAGGTCTGGACCTTCACTTCCCCCTTTGCACATCAAGAGCTGACTTCAAGGGCCAGCCCGGAGGATGTTTCCCCACCCACCCTCCCCTGCCCCGGGGGCTCTTTCCCCTTCTCGGCCCTGGAACTCCTAGAGCTCCCATGGCTGGCTCAGGAATTCTGGGAGTTGAAGTCCACTGCTGGTAAAGGGGCCGTAGTTGCCCACCTCTGTTTTATAAGAACAGAAGGAGAGAGGTGTGCACGCACCTGTCTGAGAAAGGCCTACCTGTTGAAACCACCGTTGCTGATTCAGAGCGAGGGGGGGAGGATTTTCACAAGCCCCTGAAAGAACTAAACTGCGCCCACAACTTTGCCGTTCCCTAATCCACCAAAACCGGGGAAGGTAGTTGGTGACTGTCGAGGATTATTCCGAACATTTGGCATAATAAGTCCCTCGGGTTCCCCAAAAGAAATGGAGATTGGGAGCTCCAGCAGCAGCCTCCCAGGTCTTTGATCTCCACGAGCTCTTCCCTCAGACCTGGCAGAACCTCTGGGTGATGCTGAAGGCCAACTTCGGCCTATGCTTGTGAACTCCACAGTCTGGGGGCTCTTGAGAGGTCCTTGACATTTCTTTTTTGCTCTGTCAGTGATGCTCGTATTTCTAGTCCTCCGAGCTGTAGAGCGTCAAGCTTAGGGTCTGCCAGGGCCAACCCCTCCCCTTGAACCATTCTAGAAATGCACCTCTTCCAGGGGTGGAAATTGGTGCCATCAACCAGGGTGCCAGGTACCACGGAGCTGACCCCGAAACCTCCCGTTATCTTGAGCGTACTCGGAGAGCGGCCGTCCCCCTGGACAAGGAAACCGCCATGCGATTCTCCACGTTTCCACCCGGAAGGCGGCTGGGTTAACACCTTGAGCTTAACATCAGCCACCACCCCCCACCTCGTCCCTTTCCCCGCAGCCAGGAAAGTCCCTCAAACAAGCAGGAGCCCCCCCCAAAAAAAAATTGGGAGCACCGACCCTTTTGGGGTTGTTTGCATGCATTTTAGGCTCGTGGTGGTGGAACTGGTCAACTCCCTGCAGCCAACTCGCCACGAGACAATCGAACAATTCTATTTATTTAATTTAATTAATAATAATTTATAATAATAATTTAATTATTTATTTAATTAAGAATGTTGGCTCTTTACACTTCATTCGGTCCCTCCCTCTTGCATTCTTTCTTTAATGATTCTGTTCCACTATTTCTTTGGATACTGATGTTACTCGTCCCGCAGCGAGTTGGCCACAGCGAATTGTTGTCAACTCGGCAGTGCTGCTTTGTCTAGCAAACCGAGGCCCCTCTGAGAGGAGAAGGCTCAAGTTACTTATAAATAAGGAGAACCTGGCCGGCTTCTCTATTCCGGGCCACGTAGATGGAACGGGTCTGCCCGGGATTGATCCCCAGAGGCCGGTTCAGGAAGGCCCAAAGGTGCAAAGAAAACCCCCTCTTCACCTGCCTCTCCTGTCGTTTCTCCCCCAGAATGTCCGCCTGTCCAGACGGGCCACGAAGGCAGCGGCGCCAACAGCAGCGAAGCGGCCCCCTCCCAGCCAAGCCTCCCAGACCTCACCGCTCCCGACCAGCCTTCCGAAGAAGTCTTTGGGACGGAGGAGGAAGAAGAAGACCCCGACCTTGCCGTCCCCCAGAAGGAGGATCCTCCCGAGAGCCCCCAGCCTTACCCCTCCCCGAGCGGAGAGCCTCCCCCTTCTCCCCTGGCCGAGGAGGGGGCAGCCGCCGAAGCCGGCAGCGAGGAGTCTCCGGGGAAGTCTCCCTCTAAAAAGAAGAAGAAGTTCCGCACCCCGTCCTTCCTCAAGAAGAGCAAGAAGAAGAGCGACTCCTGAAGACCCCAAAGGGAAGGCCGGGTCTTTATGCCTCTCCCCTTTGTTAATCCCCGGAATATATCAGATGCTACCCTGTGCTTTCTGTTTGGTCTTTCTTGTTTAAAAAAAGAAAAAGGGACAAATAACACTATAGCTTGACTGTTTTTTTTTTTGAGTTTATAACTGGAATTTAGCCAAGCAGAAGGTGATGATTCTGTGTGCGCAAACCCCCCCACCCCACCCCCCAAAAAAACCGGGGAGCATCCTGAGCATGTGAAGGAAGAGAGGCTTTCCCTGGTGGGAGAGCCCCTTGGTGAAACGTTGAAGTTCTCTCCCTGCTCCCTCCCTCCCTCTCCCTTTCCTCCCGGCTTCCAATGTGAAGGCAACGCGCTCTGCTCACTCCTAAGTCTGCTCTGGTGCAGGTGGCTTTGCGTCCGGCTGGCGGAGCGGAGCCCATTTGTGTGCAGGGGAAGGGGCCCCTCTTGCAGCCGCTTCCTCTGCCGTGCCCCGAGGCTTCACGGCCGCTTTCTGCCTTGCTTGGTGTCGTAACATCGCTGAGACTGGAGCCTATTTTTGTGTCTTAAGAATGAAGTAACTTGTGGCATTTTCTTGCTCATCCCCCCTCCCCCTCCCTGCCTGTTTTCTATTCAGTTTAATAATAGCCTTTTTCCACAGAATAATCAGCTATTTTACTAATTTGTTTTCTAGCAAAGCATTGTACTCAAGTCACTTAATACCGATGAAAGATAAGTTCACATCGTTGGAAAATAAAATGTATTCCTAGCAGGCAGCAGACTGGTTCCCTTCATTTATGCGGGTCTTCCTCCTCCTAGGTTGCACCAAGGACCGATCTGGGTGCCAATCCCAGCACCAGGGACTGGTCCACAACCCGGTTCAGAAATCCAGCGAGGGAATGAAGCCTGCTTCTGAAATCTGTGAATGACCCCAACCCTTTTTTTTCTTCTCCTTGACATAATGGGGAGACAGGACCAGAAATCACTCCCCCTCGTTCCAAGCCAACCTTGGATGACTCTTAAAAAGCTGAGTACCAACCTCTCGCGGGACTCTGGCGGAGACCATATCTTCTATTCTGTACCATGCTTAAAAGGAAGCTCTGCCGAAAACATAAATTTTGTTTTATTGTATGGAAAAAAGAAAATAGTCATCTTCATGCACGTTTTTAACGCTGTGTACAAAATACTACATTGGCCATTTCGGTAATACAAAAGAAAGGATCATTAGACATATACCCATCATCGTTTTACAATTCAAAATGTCTCAGAAGTCCATCAAAAGGGACTTGGCTGTGGTAAGACACTTAGTGAAATACAGAAATAAGAGCCAAGGTAGAACTTGACAGAAGTGCCTCTGGCGTGGTGCATTTGGTGTGGTCTCTTCCTCCAATCCAAGTCTCTCTCGGGAACAAAAATATTGAAAACTATTTTGATGCGAGCACTTTGGTCACCCGCGCATGGTGCCGGACCATCGATTCTTACAGAAATGTAGACGAGAGCCTCTCCACCAGCCCCTCAACCTCGTTGGCCACTGGTTCCATTCAGACCCTTCCCTTATCCGCCTCATGTTTCCCTAATGTTCAACGGAAAACTGCCTTCCTGTAATTTAGGTCCCTCTTCCACCGCTGAACCGGCATTGTAGGACAAGAGAGTGAGAGATCCTATGGGTTTTTTAGTTTATGTAATTACGATCTCAGAATGAATCCATGTAGGAAAGGGCTTTCGCTGGGTTTGTGTACTCAGGAAGCAAAAAAAAGGGGGGGCGTGGGTGGGAGGGAATGAAGTCGTAATTAAAAGAATGAAGTTCGGGAGGCGAAAAGGGAAGAAGCACAAGGACAGGAAGACAAAAGGGAAGAGGCGCCAGGACACGAAAAAAGGGAAGCGGCACAAAGGCACAAAAGAGGCACAAGGACAAAAAAAAAAAAACAAGGCACAAGGACACAGAAAAGAGGCACAAGGACGCTGAAGAAAAAAGGGAAGAGGCACCAGGACAAAAAGAAAGAGGCACAAAGACACAAAGAAAGAGGCACAAGGACACGAAAAGGGGCACAAGGACGCTGGAGGGAAGAGGGAAGAGGCCCAAGGGCACGGAGAAAGAGCACCAGTCTAGGTGAAGGCAAATGGGGAGAGCCTATTGAGATGCAGGCAGCGACAACCTTCACCTGAAACTTAAGAGATGCCAAATCCAAGGTTAAGTCCCCAAACATGACATTGTTTGGGTCTCACGGCCTCATTACAAAGACCTTGCGGGCCAACCCGTAAAGGTGTGCGTGTGTGTGAACGTCCTGCTTTGAATGAGGGAATTCGCAGGTCTTTCCAGCTGGAAGGAAGAGGACTTTGGTTGCCGGCGGCTTTGTTCATGATGGATTGAGCATCTTCACCCTCCTATTTGTAGGAGGGCAGCTTTGTCCTAAGGCTCGTTTTCATGGGTCATTACTCACACCCTGGCATACACACACACACACTTACACACACTCCCATGGGAAGAGCCAGATCAGAAGGCAGAAGGACCTCGGCTCAAATGCAGGCAAAAGACGGTGGAAGGCTGCTGTGAAAAATACACCGATGGCCCCGGTTTGGTCATCCAAGGATCAACTCGGTTTCTTGAATTGGAGTTGAATTCTTGAGTTTCCAGGGAAACTGCCATCCAAGTAGTTTACTCCTGTTTGCTTTGTTTCGGCATGCACCGAAGCAGGACAAAGGGCAGCAGGAACAAAGAGGCACAAGCGGTGAAACAAACTTCAGCTCCGGCCAGCCAGTACACTGCAAGCCCAAAAACCAGTTTTAAGGAGCAAATTTCCCCAGAGGTGCCAGGAGCAGACCCAATGGAGCCCCCCCCCCCAATGAGGAGTATGATAATGGGGAGAGTTGTGCTTCATTTGGCTAGTAACGGTGGTGGTATTCTACCGGTTCGGCTTGGTTTGGTTGAACCGGTAGCTCCAAGGATCATCTGTGAGCAAACCCGGTTTCGCTCCGACGATGAGCTGCTGGGCCCATTCCCCCCTTTCCCCCCGGGGCCTACTCTTACCTTTATTTCCTGCTTTTCAACCTCAGCTGCTTTGCACGGCACAACCGACTGTCGCACGTCAGCCGTTTTACACACGGGGCTTGCAGCCGAAGGTGAATTGCAAAGCACATGCTCACACCAAATCGGTAGGAAAAGTTTTTGAACCCCACCACCGGCCAGTAACTTTGACCTTTGGAAACTGCCACCAACCACCTCCTCTTCCCGAGTGACGGGCACTTCCTCCCTTGCCAGTTACCTGTTGCCGATGCCACCGGCCCAAGAGCCCTCGCAAGGGCGCCCAAACTTCTCAGGATGCCCATCACAACCCCTTTTTGGCTATCCAGCCCTAGCGGGAGAAAAAACAGAGAAGAGCTTCAGGCTAGTTTCCTCACTAGGTTTTGCCATTTTAATAAAGGAGAATATTTGCAGCTCAGGGTCGACATGAGGAGTCCTTGCGGCTCTCTGAGCTTGCTGGTTTTCTTGCAGACGTCTCATGACCCAGCTAGGTAACATCATCAGTGCTAGAAGGGGGTGAGATTTGTGGAGAGGAGGAGGAGGAGGTGTCCTTGGTGCTCTCTGAGCTTGATTCTCAAACTGCTGTGAAATTTCTAACGCAAAGATCAGAAGCAGCTTTTAAGGAAAGTGCTAACCTTGACAGCTTGACAGCCCGGCAGGGGGAGGGAGAGGGAAGCGGCCCACCACTTGTGCAAGTTGAGCAGTGTGTGCACCCCTGCTTGCCACTTGTGGGGCCCGGTGACAAACCGACCACAGCCTGCAGGCCAGAGATTGGGGACTCCCTGCTCTAAGTAGCCCCTTTTTTTTCTCTTGTGTTTGCGGAAATGCCTGAATGCAAAGAGATGGACAGAGGTCACCCCACGGGCTGCTCATTCCAGTGAATGCAAGACCTGGAGCATAGCAGCTATGCCGTTCAGCTCCAGAGCCAGAAATGTGGCATCTGAAGGCCATAAAATGTGACGCCCGAAGGCTGTTGGCTTACCGTAGCTGGATACCACCGTAGACAAGCAAGGGACGACTACAGCTGCGGCTGCAAGTGAAGTAAACGAGGGCTGTTAAGACTGGAGAGCGTGCAACTCCGCAACTTTGCAAGGGACAGTCCAGAGGTGGGGTATTCAGCCGGTTCTGACTGGTTCTGGAGAACCGGTAGTGGAAATTATGAGTAGTTCAGAGAACCGGCAAATCCCATCTCTGACTGGCCCCGCCAACCCCATCTCTTCTCTGCCTCCCATTGAGTCCCAGCTGATTGGCTGGGTCTCCTTTGGTTGCCCTGCACAGGAGAACGGAGCTGGAAAGCAGGTTAGTGCGGTGGGAAGGGAAGGGATTTTGCAGTAACCTTCCCCCAGGAGTGGGGAAGGAATGGAGATTTTACACTATCCTTCCCCTGCCATGCCAACCAAGCTACACCACACCCACCAAGCCCACAGAACCGGTAGTAAAAAAATTCAAATCCCACCACTGGGACAATCTCTACCACAAGCCTGCCAGAGCAGCCCCTCCCCTCCCTTGGAGTACTCTAAGCATGTCTCCACTCTGTTCTCTTACTTTTCCTCAAGGTTGAAACCAGAGCAGTTGCAGTTCTCTCCCCCATTAACCTCTCTCTCTCTTACTAGTGCTGTACAAAGAGTTTACAAGAGGAACACCTTTCCTTAAAGCATGAAAGCAGCTGCGTCTTTTGTAAGGCTGCCCCAGCTATCTCTGTGGGGGTGCGGGTGCACAAATGAAGCCGCCCCACCACCAGTGTGAAGAGGGATGTTCTCCCTCGTGCGACCATGCTTTGTGGAAGGACCTTTTTCCCGTGACCAGAAGGGAGGTGGGCTTCAGAGTGGACCTCACGTCAGCTTCCGTTAAAGGCAACCTTCTTACCAGCAAGGGATGCCCCAAAGGTACTTTTCCCAAAAAGCAACCGGACTTTTATTTTCTCCCAAGGACATTTTGCTCTTCATCCAAGAACTGAAGAAGCTTCTTGGATGAGAAGCGAAATGTCTTTGAGGAAAAACAAAGTCCAGTTGCCCTTCTGAAAACGAACTTTTGGGACAACCACAAGTGAGTGCTGACAATCTCCACAGACACTACCAAGGGGCCATTTTCTGACAATATAATTCTCTTCTGTTTTTTCTTTTTGGTCCTCCTTTAATAAATACTACTGACAGCTCTGATCAAAGGTCTTGCTTAGCAAAATGGGCCTTGCTAGGATTACCTATTCCTAAAAACTAGCAATAATCTGGTATTCCCAACAAACAAGTGATCATTTGCAACCTTTTAGAGGGTCGCTGAGGTCACTTGGAAGTTGGTTTGTGTCCTTAGGGTCACCTGAACAGTGCATAACACAATACTTTCAATAGTTCCAAGAAGGCTCCACACCCATTTGCGCCACTCAGGTGAGCCTGAGGACACAGACAAACCTCCAAGCAGCCTCAACGGCTCTCTAAAAGGATGCAAATGACCAGCTGACTGCAAGGAATGTAAATCCTTCCGTTCCCTGGCATCCAATTAGAGCCGAAGAAGCTTAATAGATGCATAGCACATTTTTCCTGATTTTCATTGGCCGCTGACAAGATTTGTGCAAGAAACTTACCAAAAGAGTAAAACAACAGTCCTGTACTGAGGACAATGATGTTAGTGCTCCAGCCGATTAAAAGGAAGCCAGGAGCTGACAGCATGATTGCCTGTCCAGGGAAAATTAAAAAAAACCAAAGGAATCAGAAATCTCCTCATTGGTCATCCCTTTTTTGCCACAGTCGTTAAGTAAATCACTCCATTTGTTAGTAGTTAGCACCTGGTAGGGGACCGTGAACCACAGGTCTAAAATACCCGACTTAGATACAGCTGGTCCTCCATGTAAAAAAAGCTCACTTAGTAAGCGCTCAAAGGTTATAACGGCACTGAAGAAAGTGATTGATGACCGTTTTCCCCCATTGCAGCTTTTGGTCCCATGATCAAAACTCAACTGGCTCATAATTACGACAGTCAGAGCATCCCAGGGTCACGTCAGTCCCCTTTTGTGACCTATCCGATAAGCCAAGTCTGGGGAAAAACCAGATTCCCTGTACAACAGGGTTACAAACTTTTAAAGAACTGCAGCGATTACCTTAACGGTGGGCAAGTAAGGTCGTAAAACGAGGCAAAATTCACTTAGCAACTGTCTTGCTTAGCAACAAAAATTTCAGGCTCAGTTGTGGCTGTAAGTCGAGGACTGCCTGCGCAAATCTTTTCAAGAAAGAGGCTCGACTCGTTTACCAATGGATGGTGTCGGACTCGGAGTTTGCTATGGAGCCTGTCAGCTCTGAGCACGCCTCACAGCAAGTCAGCTGGCCATGGAGAATGTCGCCTTATCTCTGTTGACATTGGATCTGTATTGCTGCTTGTGTGCTAGCCGAGGGTGTTGAAGGTTGCTTTAGAATGACTTAGCAGAGCTGTGAGCTGCAGGATGGATTCTGAAGCAACCGCGGGGCTGGAAATGGCTCTTTTCATGTATTGATGTGGTGCATGAGGAAGTTGGGGCACATATAGGTGATAAGTAAGCCTTAGATTAAACATGGTGAAGGTGGCACCAGGTGGGGATCCGTTAGTGAGGGTCGGAATAGGTTAGGGATGTAGACATGCATTAGGGTTAACAGCATTAGGGATAATGGGTTAGGTGTGGCCAGAACTAGAACTGCCTGGGTGTGGTGGGGTGTGTCTCACGATAATGGTGATAAAATGAAGGAGCAAATTCAAACCCAACGCTACTCAAACCCAACTCAAACCTTGCCTGGCTCTTAGCCTTTCTTGTCAGAGAAGAGTATTCGTTGTTTGCCGATCTAATGAATAAGCCACCATTGCACTCCAAAGGAGCTGGAGTTTGTATTCATTTCAGGACAAATCTTCAATACGCAAGGACTGGCTGAGAAATGGTTTTGTGCTCTTTTGGGTGGCGCCTGTGTGTTTCTGTGTGAACAGTGTGCTCAGCAGGGAACACAAAACTTAGCATCAGAATTAAAAGATTTCATTTTGAGCATCGTCGGAACAGCGAAATCAGAAGGGCTAAAAGGACACTCACAATTTTAACCATCCGCAGTTCCGCTCCTGGTGTAATCCGGCGAGTGTAGCCTCCCTGGATCACCGCCATAGTGACCCCAATGAAGAAAAACATCTTGCCTTGCTCCAGGCTAAAGACAAGGAAACACAAAAGAAATAAGTTGAAAACACAAATGGTGGTCATAGCGGACGGGCACCGCCGGATGGAGTCCAGAAAGGTCACCCTGCTTCAGGAAGCACAAAAGTGATAGAGGTAGTCCTCGCTTAATGACCGGCTGAAGTTATAACCGCCTCCGACGGGGTGCTTTATGACTTGCAAAGGAACCGTCGCAAAATGCTTGCAAGCCAGTGATACGATCGTTATCCGTTGTGTTTGGCAGTCTCGTAGCACTCAACCAGGGGTGGGTTTCCAAATTATTTCCTACCGGTTCTATGTGCGCACGCCTAACATGCGCTTTGCGTGCATGCGGAAGGTTCTGTCAGAGTTGACAGATCTGTCAACTCTGGTAAGTTGAATTGTTTTTTAGCTCAGCTGAGGTACGGCAATCTGCTCTGCCGTGTGAATCAGCTGGGCTAATAAACAAGGAAATATAGGAGGTAATGGCGGGGGGCAGGTGGGCGGAGCCAAACAGAGGTGGTATTTGCCAGTTCTCCGAACTAGTCAAAATTTCCACTACTGGTAGGCCAGAACCGATCCAAACCGGCTGAAATGTCACCTCTGCCCTTAACGGCTGGTTGCAATCATGCATCTTGGCCTCTTCTCTGCTGGCTTCCCCAGAGTGTCACTGGGGAAGCCTTTGGCAGGAAAAGCCAAAAGCTGTTTTTTTGCCTGCTAAGAGGACTCCTGTCTTTGCAGGCAGGATAAATACCTGCTGAAGTGGAAGTGCTGATGGACAAGAAAACCCAGCGTGTACTCCAGGCCAGAGAACAGGAAGAGGTACAGGAAGTACACCAAGCCCAGGATCTGGAGACCTGCGGGAGGAATAAAACCACCCAGGCTGATGGGTAAACATCAACAAAACCTCTTTTCTTCGCAAACTTATGGGATGGAATTGGCGTCAGGTGGGAAATTGTGAGATGAGGGTCAGGAATGCTGACACTTGGAGTCAACCAGCCTTTCCGAATTATTATTGTTTTGCGAACCAGGTTAAAGACAGACCCAACACCCCGCACAGAGGACTTAGTCCTACACAAAATATTAGAATGTGCGGAAATGGACATGCTTACATTAGAAATGAAAGAGATGGAGAACTCCAAATACTACTCAATTTGGCATAAATGGTATGAATGGTTAGAGCCGTGGTGGCGATCCTATTGCACGCCTGGCATTACTGACAGCACGTGAGCACTCGCCCAGAAAAGGCCAACTACGCATGCACGCGCACCGCCCACTGATTGTCGGGTACGTAGCGCGCATGTGCAGGGGCGCGGTGGTGCGCAGGAAACACATGTGCAGAAGTGCACAGTGCAGATCACGCAGGTTGTGCACGCATGCGCAGGAGGCATGGGGGGACCTCCTGCACATTGCCTCCTGGATGATGGCCCATGAGGACGAGCAGGCAAGCATGCACGCAATTATCAGCACAGGAGCCCCGAAAGGTTAGACACCACTGCTATATTCCATTCCAAATAATTCCATATTCCCCATTCCATTATATTCTAGATTTTTTTAAAAAAAGAGTCATCGTCATAAGGCAGGGGTGTCAAACTCAAGGCTGTGGGGTGCTTTGATCTGGGCCATGAGGCCACCCTGGAAACAGCTAAGGACCGGCCCGCAGTTCATATGCCAGCAAAAGTGGAATTTGGGAGGGCCATGTGTGGCCATTTTCACTGACAGAGGGTTGCAGGACGCCGTCGCAGTCAGAAACGGAGCTTGGGAGCCTGTTTTCGCTGGCTGTGTGCTCGGGCCTCCACTGGCGTCCCCCAACACGAGTGACGTTGAGCTGGCCACGCCCACTCTGGCCCCCTGAGTTCAAACACAACCCTGATGCGTCCCTCAATGAAATGGAGTTTTGACACCCCCATCGTCAGGCAACCCCAGGACAGAAAACGGAAAAGGACTTGCCGTCTCTCGAAGGTCCTCCCATCTTCTGCTTTACTGCAGAGAACCGGAACAAGGCCCAGGGATTGATCAGGTCGAAGGCCGACTGAAAGCCAGATACCACGGAGGACACCTGCCCCAGGCAGAAAGAAGACACGATCAGGGTGCCGAAGGGCATTTCCACCACCCTCCCTCACGCTTCCACACACAGGCTGCATATCCTACGCACAGCTGATGGTTACCCCAGCAACCCGGTACCCGCAATTTCAGATGTCCTTATCTATGTCTTCTAAATACCTTGTTTCCCTGAAAGTAGGACCTATCCCAAAAGTAAGTCGTAGCTTGATTTTTAAATTTGCGCCGAATATAAGCCCTCCCCCCAAAATAAGCCCTAATTAAGATCCCGCCCACTCCAGAGTGCCCAAATAAAAATTAAGCTAGGGTGAGGATGGGAGGGTGGAGCTGCCCTACTACTTACCTTTGGACAGTTGTAGCCAGGCCTTGCACACCCCGACACCTGCCTTGCTGGGTCATTTCTCTTGCAGCCAGCAAGGCTGGCAAGGCTTCCCTGAAGGCCTCTGGAGCTGATAACAAAGCTCTGGATCGATCCAGAGCTCTGTTAT
>NW_020769320.1:9074484-9091423 GCF_900518735.1 Pseudonaja textilis | reverse complement strand
CTTCCTTTTCATTTCCTTCCTTCCTTCCTGTCTCTCTCTTCCTTTTCATTTCCTTCCTTCCTTCCTGTCTCTCTCTTCCTATTCATTTACTTCCTTCCTTCCTTCCGTCTCTCTCCTTCCCTTTCATTTACTTCTTTCCTTCCTTCTGGTTAGAATGCAGTGTTTATTTCAGGCTAAATCTGCCGACTGCCAGAAGTTCGATCCTGGCTGGCTCAAGGTTGACTCAGCCTTCCCTCCTTCCAAGGTCGGTAAAAGGAAGACCCAGATGGTTGGGGGGCAATATGGTGACTCTGTAAACCGCTTAAGAGTAAAGCACTGTGAAGTGGTATGTAAATCTAAGTGCTATTGCTAGTCCTTCCTTCCTTCTGTGGTGGTGCAGTGGTTAGAATGTAGTATTGCAGTCTGTCTCTGCCGACTGCCAGCAGTTCGATCCTGACTGGCTCAAGGTTGACTCAGCTTTCCGTCCTTCCGAGGTGGGTCAAATGAGGACCCAGATTGTTGGGGGGCAAGAGGC
The DNA here is from genome assembly GCF_900518735.1 of Pseudonaja textilis. Next base: position 9,090,909 of record NW_020769320.1, on the reverse strand, counting down.
TGACTCTGTAAGCTGCTTAGAGAGAGCTGCAAAGCACTGTAAAGTGGCATATGTCTAAGTGCTATTGCTATCTTCCTTCCTTCCCTTCCCAGTGGTTAGAATGCACATTCTTTCATGAAGATGCTCCCTTAAAATCGTGGGAGACTATCTGCCAGGAGCAGCCCCTTTTCCCCCACCCACCCCAAAAATTGCCAGGTTCACAGAGGGAGAGTCCCCATCTCTCTCCTTAGGGCAAACGGGGAGGGTCCTGACTCCAGAGACCATTGTTTACAGCTGATATTAGAAAGATTAAGTTTTTATCATGTGTTTTTATAGTATGACATCCAGATTCACTTTCTGGGACAGGAGCAGCTACTATGACTGTTAATCTTCTCATCCCTCCTTATCACCCATCCCCTCCTACTTGTGACTGTATGACTGAAATTTTGTCCCTTATATCCTAACGATTTATATTGACTGTTTCCTAGTATGATTTGATTGCTTATCATACCCTATGACTATTATTAAGTGATGTGTCTTATGATTCTTGACTCTTGACAAATGTATCTTTTCTTTTATGTACACTAAGAGCATTTGCACCAACACAAATTCCTTGTGTGTCCAATAACACTTGGCCAATAATGAATTCAATTCAATTCAATTCTTATTGTACCCTATGACTGTTATTAAGTGTTGTACCTGATGATTCTTGACTCTTGACGAATGTATCTTTTCTTTATGTATACTGGGAGCATTTGCACCAAGATAAATTCCTTGTATGTCCAATCACACTTGGCCAATAAATAATTCATTCTTTCTTTCTTTCTTTCTTTCTTTCTTTCTTTCTTTCTTTCTTTCTTTCTTTCTTTCTTTCTTTCTTTCTTCTCTCTCTCTCTCTCTCTCTCTCTCTCTCTCTGCTAATCAGATACAACATACCTCAGATTATTCGTTTCTATTTTGCTTTTTCCTGTTGATCTACTTAAAACGGTGAGTGAGATATTTTGTCTTTGCCACGTTTCACTCCCTGATTTTTCACTGACCACAAGCAGGTTTGAATGTTTTCCTAGTGACACAAAAGGAGGCAGCAAAGAATAACCTGAAAGGAGAAAAAAAAAACAGACACAAGTTAGTTTTCCACTCAGCATACTTGTATGCACTCACGCAGACCTTGCTCGCTATTTTTAAAATCTATATAAATGTATCAAACATTTCCCTGTACTTAGAAGTGTAAGAAATCAAAATGAAAGATGCACAAGGAAAAAAAGGAACCAGGAGTTTATAGATACAGCTTGGTAAACACAAGAGTAAAATATTTTTATATTGAGTATTTCATATTTTTGGACAATTCTTACAAGCATGAAAATTGTTTAACTACATTTATGAAAAGCATGTTATTTTATAGACTGGCTGCTGTTAAAATTATTCAGATATATACATACATATATATATATTATATAATAAAAAAGGTCAATATAAACAAACTACTTTTAAGATGTCTGTCAAAAATTGTGATGTACATTACTGAAAAAAGTGACTTATGACCATTTTCTCCCCACACTTATGACCATTACTGCATCCCCATGGATTCGTTCAACCAAGGTGGCCAGAAAAGTCGTAAAATGAGGCAAAACTCATTCGGCACGTTTCTCACTTAGTAGCCACATAAATCCTGGACTCAATTGAGGCCGTTAAGTTGAGGACCACACCTGTACTGTGTCTTAAGAGGGGCCCTTCAGGAGTCCTGCCAGAGGTTATGGTGGTGGCGGTGCCAGGAAAGGGTTAAAGGGGGGAGGGAGAGAAAAGAACAGGAGGGACGCCAGAAGTCTACCTTGAGTTTCCTTGTTAGGTATCGCCAGGTGAAGGACTCCCAGGAGAAAATTGACCAGTTCTGGGACAAATCTTTGAGCCAGGGATGTATAGTCCAGGAAGAGACAGCAGACAAACAATCCTTTCACAATGTCTTGTTCCGTTCTTACGGCACACTACCAAAACAGCCAGAATAGAGAAACTGTGATGACCCGGGGCGTGGCACAAAGGCAACTCAGCCAGAGAATAAGTATGTGTCCCTTTTATTAGCTCCCAACTTTGCTCCCAACGTCCCGGTTCCTTTTTGGTCTGAGAAAAAAACTCTCCCAGGAATCTGCAACAGCCTTTGGGCTGCAGATATTCCAATCCAAAATGGTGTAAACAGAAATGCAGCCAACACTTGGTGAACTCAGCGTTTGCTCCCAACAACCGTCCCTCACATCTGCCTCTCCTTTAAACTCCCTCCCCAGGTAAGCCTTGTGAAGGGAATCAGGGCCCTTTCCTCCCCCCTAAGCCACGCAACCCACGTTGCTCTCTTCTCCGTTCCTCTCTGCGTGCCCTATAATGAAGAGGGGGTGGGCCTGGGTCTTCCTCCGAACTCCTTCTCCCTTGTTCTACCTCTCCCTTGTTCTACCTCTCCCCTGCTCTGCCCAGCCAGACTTTGCCCTTCCCCAGTTTCTTCCACAGCCAACGGAGCCACACTCCCACTCCCTGACGGTTGTTCATCTTCCTCCTCTGATTCAGACATGACAAAAACTTAAGCGATGTGTAAACTCCAGGAGCTTGAACTACACCAGAATTCCTGATGGTTACTCATCCCAGGCCATCCCATGTAGCAGGACAGCTGAGGGGCAGCTGGCTGCGACTCTCCCCTTACTCCCCACCCTTGTGGCATAGGCCTTGAGGCCAGGTGTGACCACACAGGGGGCAGGTGAAGGAGACAAAAAAGGTCAGCTGGGGGTTATATGTAAATATGAGCCCAATGGCAAGGGCTGAATTTTGACCACATGACCGGGTCTCTTTAAGGTTGTTTGGCTTGGGCTTGCTGGGTTTTTATTCTTTGCTGATAGTGCTTTTTAAATGGTGTTGTTAACTGCCTCCAAAATTGTGTTTGTGAGATTGGCCACGACACCAATTCATTTAATTAGTCAATAAATACATTCGGAAAATGGGAGGATTGGATGAGCAACCCAGAAGGTATCAATAGTTCGGGTTTGCCACATAAAAACATTAACGAATGTAAGTTCGTTTTCATCTTTAAGCGAACGTTTTTGGTCAGGGAAAAAAAAAAGTGGTGAAAAAGAACCCACCTTCGTAAGTAGCTGGCTCATGTAAACCAACGATGGGGTTACTACCGGATGCCAGAAATCAGAAGTCGGAAAAAGAACGGTAATAATTTTCAAATACAGGAGCTGAAAAAAATATAATGGTTGTCCACCATGATTAACGCAATCCCTCCTATGTTTAAAATAATCTTAGGATTTACTTTTGTGCCATATGCTGCCCTGGGATCACTGGAGGACAAAGAGCCCAGATCAATGCTGTGCAGGTAGTCCTTAACTTATGACAAGAAGAAGGAGGGGGAAGGGGAGGGGAGGGGGGAGAAGAAAAGGAGGAGGAGAAGAGGGAGAGGAAGAAGAGGAAGAGAAAGAAGAGGAGAAGATGAAGGAGAAGGGGGGGGAGAAGAAAAGAAGAAGAAGAGGAGGGAGAGGAAGAAGAGGAGCAAGAAGAGACAGACAGACAGACAGACAGACCGACCATGTCCAACTCCGGGAATGTTAGCAGGCCGTTTCTTTCTGCAATCTCTTCCATGCTGTGTGTGGCCTCTTGAAGGAGAAGCTTCATATGATCGCCGGCCGCTTTAGGAAACATCTGGCAAAGCTCGAAGAGGACGCTGTGAATCCGGAGATGATCAAAGTCAAGGTCGGATTGCGCTTATCTTTAACAGCAGCATCTCGATGTGACATCGAGATACAGCTGGACACGCACATGTCGGAAACAAATATTCGCTGAGCACAAAATCGATCGGCTTTTAAATCAAGGCACTAAGAACTGAGCTCTGGATAAATTCAGACATCAGAAATTGCCTCTCAGTAAAAGAATCCCAACTATATTATATCTGATTAAAAGCTCAACAACACTTTAACCATTTGTATCCTTACTTTCCTCATCGGTCTAGTTTCAAGGTACTAGACACACGCACCCCATCTCTGAAAATCTGTGATAACCCAGGGCGTGACACAAAAATAACAAAGTCACAAAAGTAGAATAAATTCCCTTTAATGCCTCCAACTTGGCCCCCAATGTCCAATTATCCTCAGCTGGAGATCAAACTCTTCCAAAAACAGTTTATGAAGGAAAGAAATGCAGGCCGAACCCAAAGTAAAGATAATTAGAAATAAAAAAAACCAACACAAACCACACTGAAGTAATTAACATGGCAGGCCAGGACGATAAATTGCAGACTTCCAATAGATAACGCAGCACCCAGTTGGGAGGATGCCAAAACCCAGATAAGCCTCAACAAAGATAATGCACGCTTTGCTTCCAGCAAGGAGCCGTGTGCAAACGCCCCACTTATATCCTATTCTCCTAGCTGCAATTAATGAAAGGGATCAGGGCCTTTTTCTCTCCCGTAAGCCATGTTGCTCCCTTCTCCGTTCCTCCCTGCGTGCCCTAGGATGAAGAGGGGGTGGGCCTGGGTCTTCCTCTGAATGCCCAGCCGGACTGTGCCCTTTCATTTCTTCCACAGCCACCAGATCCACACTCCCTGTTAGCTGTTCAATCTCCCCCTCAGAATCAGACTCCAACAAGGGCATGACATTCTGGGGGCTGAAGTCCACAAGTCTTACAGTTGGTAAGTTTGGGGACTCCTGATTTAAAGAAATAAAAATACAGAATCACTTTTCTTTCTACTTGGAAACCGTTACTGGAGTGATTTTGAATTCAGCTTGGCACAATCCAACAGGTGCTGTACTCACACGACCAGCTCATCAATGGTTTTCATTCTTGGCTGCCCCTCACGACTCAACTCTCCAATGTACTCCACGAGGAACCCGAATAGTTTCTGTGGGATGTAATTTTTTTTAATGTTACTAACAAGTTGAAGTCCCTGGACGTGGCCTTTTGTTTCCACACCAAATGCCCTTCCTGATGATTTACACACGACGGCAAGTAACTCACCTCTAGCTTTGCTTTGTTCCCTATGGCGAGGCTGGGATGGTTCGTTTTCCGGACTCTTGCTATGATGTCCATTTGTTCTTCCGTGGTTCTTCCCAACAGTAAAGCCTGAAGCTGCTCGTACGATTCAGGCGCTATTCAAACAATGGAAAAAAAATATTGGGGGGGAATTTGAGAAGTGATTTCAGAGAGTAGTTTCAAATGGCCATCTGGGTTAAAACATGGAACACGCACTAACTCGAATACGATGAGAAATACCCACGGGAAAGCAGCTCCGTTTCTATCACTGCTTGGGAGACAAAACATTGTACTTTGTGTATGTAGGTCAGGGATCTTCAAACTTGACCGCTTAAAGACTTGTGGACTTCCAACTCGCCCTTCCGGGTTTTTTTTTCACAGACTGAGTTGGGGCTGTGGAAGAAGGTCTGTTGCCCTTCGCTTGGGGTTGCTGTTCCCCTCCCAGTTTTAAGGTTGTGTTTCACAATTTGTTTTGTACCATGTTTCCCGGAAAATAAGACCCTATCTTATTTTTATTTTGCCACAAAAAAGGCACCAGGTCTTATTTTGGGGTGATACTATCCGCTAACTAACCTCACTTGTATGTGTCACCCCCCCCCCCTTTTGGTGTCAGGGGCCTTCAGGAACTTCTTCTGCGGTTGGCAAGGCTTTCCGGAAGGCTTCTGCAGCCGATAAGAGAGCTCAGGATCGATCCAGAGCTTTGTTCTCAGCTCCAGAGGAAAGCCTTGCCAGCCTTGTTGGCTGCAGAAGAAATGGGCCAGCGAGGCAGGTGTCAGGGTGTGCGAGGCCTGGCTACAACTGTCCAAGGTAAGTAATAGGGCAGCTCCACTCCCCCATCTTAATTTTTACCCGTCTACTCTGGAGTGGGCGGGATTGTAATTAGGGCTTATTTTGGGGTAGGGTTTATACTGGGCGCATGGGTAAAAATCAAGCTAGGTCTTACTTTCGGGATTGGTGATATTTTCAGGGGGAAAACGATATTATCTGTAGCGCTGTGGATTTGACATTCCCAGAGGCTTCTGATGAGGGCAGCAAAAATAAAAATCATTATTTTTTTTACCAGCAAACAAATACGGCAACTCCAGCTGGGCAGCCTCTTTATCTCTGCGGGAGTTTGGTTTCTTGATTTTCTTTTGGCTTTTTGAAAACCTCTTTCCCAGGACCGTCTCTTCGTCAGCGTCACCTTCGGAAGGATTGTTAATGCTTTCAGTGTCAGATTCTTCTTCGCTTTCTTTATTCTCACTGTCCTCCTCTCCATCCTCATCATCCATGTCATTCTAGGAATCAACAGAGATTGATTAGATAGCCTGGGCTTTAAAACAGATCAATTACTAATCAAACAAAGTTTGCTCTACTGGGGGGGTACACCTAGCAGTGGTGGGATTCAAATTTTTTTTAGTACCAGTTCTATGGGCGTGGCTTGGTGGGTGCAGCTTGGCTTGGTGGGCGTGGCTTGGTGGGTGCAGCTTGGCTTGGTGGGTGTGGCTTGGTGGGTGTGGCAGGGGAAGGATACTGCAAAATCCCCATTCCCACCCCACTAACCTGCTTTCCAGCTCTGTTCTCCTGTGCAGGGCAATCAAAGAAGACCCAGCCAATCAGCTGGGACTCAATGGGAAGCAGAGAATGGAAGGGGGCAGGGCCAGTCAGAGGTGGCATTTGCCGGTTTTCCGAACTATTCAAACTTTCCGCTACCGGTTCTCCTGAACTGGTCAAAACCGGCTGAATACCACCTCTGATGGCTAGCAGAGGTGGGCGGCACATACTTTTAACAACTGGTTCGCAGAAAATGTGAACACCCATGCACACTGTTAGGAATAACAAGGTTACCTAGCGTAGTTTGGGTAAAATAATATATATAAACTATGATAGTAAGTTTAAGTGTGTGTCACTTTAAACTGCAAAGCATGTTATTTTGGGTGCGGTGTGAAACCGCCATAAGAGGGAGCAAGAGAACCTGACGATTGCTGACGACTGACTGGTTTGATGGATTGATGGTTTGCTAACTGCGTGTTCCCTACTGCTAAGTTGCTGAACGCTGAAGGAAGAAAGGAGGTTTGACTTCTTCATATCTCTACTGCGAGGAGATATATTACTGGACTGATATTTGTAAGTTTACTGACCTCTTTTTCGACACTGGACTTTGCAACTGAATAATCCCTGGACGGACTGAACTAGTGAATGATATATAGACTGTTGTTTAACTATGCTAAAACTCTTACTGGAATAAACTATTTAACTAGCACAGTGTATCTGTTTTACTGAGTGTAAGCTACAAAAACGTTTATCTCACATATTTTGCCTGCCTGCCGTGCAGATTTTGCTAGGGTGTATCCCTAACACACACACACGCCATCTTCGCCTTGCGTGGCAGCAAGCCTAAGGGAATTTCCTGCGCGCAGCAGCCAGGGTGAGTAGATTGGGCAAGGCATAGAAAGCAGCTGGGCTGGAGTGCACAGGTAAAAAGGTGATAGGATGGGATAGCGCCTGGGCGGGCCCAACCGGTAGTGGTAACTAATGGTGACACCTAGCCAGCGAGAGGAAGACAGGCCTGAACCATTAGAGCCACAGTCCCCAATCTTTTTTGCACCAGGGACCGGTTTCATGGAAAATAATTTTTCCATGGCCTAGGGTTGGGTGGGGAATGGTTTTGCGCGCAGTCAGAGTATAGTCATGAACTGGAATAGAGCTTGGTAACAAGGTCAGCCAATGAACAGGCATAGCAACTAAGGCAGCCAGTGAGGACTGTTTTGGAAACTGAAACTAGAATTAGCCTAGGCTAGAAACTGAAACTAAAAGTAGCCTAGACTTGGCACTATGTTAAGCTCTGAAGCTATGTTGAGCTCAGAGTCTGTCTATTGAAAATGAAACTGTTTCTCTCCTCTGCTGTGTATAATGCTTGCTGCTGAAGTTACTTGCAACATGCTTCTGTTTGAGTTTCCTCCATTTTGGAGAAGTCTACAACTGGTATTGTAAAATCTACTTATTATGTTTATAAAGATGTTAAATGAAGCATCAGCCATCCGTGTTTATTTTTCGGGCACTGAATTAACGCTGCAAAACTCTAATACGCACAAACTTCATTCTGTACATGTGCAGATTAAGCTTCACTCGCTCGCCCACCTGGGGTGTGAGCCAGTTCTTAGTAGGCCGTGGATTCACTGGTCCGTGAATCCGGGGTTTGAGAGCTGGTGATCGATTCTACCCAACTGTGCACAATCCAGAGAAGGCACTTTTTCTCAAGAGCGCATTTGTGTGTTACAACTACTACTACTGTCTGGATTCCCTGTGGCTGGAAATTCGGGGATTTGGCAGCTTAAAACCTTGGATGGAGACATGGTATGGAGCTGAAACTAGATGGGATGCCTGATCCAACTTATCTGCAAAGTGGAAGGGTGGGAGGAAAGGCTGTGATGCAGCAACAAGAAAGCAGGATCTCTAACCCCCTTAAGAAGACTCCTTAGGAAAACCGACCAGCCTCCGGATTAAGAGCAATAGCACTTTGACTTATATACCGCTTCACAGTCCTCTCTAAGTGGTAAACAAAGCCAGCATCTTGTCCCCAACAATCTGGGTTCTCATTTTCCCGAACTTGGAAGGATAGAAGGCTGAGTCAATCTTGATCCGGTCAGGATCGAACTGCTGGCAGTGGGCAGTTAGCCCTGCAATATTGCATTGTAATCACTGGGAAGGAAGGAAGGAAGGAAGGAAGGAAGGAAGGAGCTAGGACTTATATGCCACTTTACAATGTTTTACAGCCCTCTCTAAGCAGTTTACAGAGTCAGCCTCTTGCCCCCAACAAACCTGGTGGTCATTTGACTGACCTGGGAAGGATGGAAGGCTGAGTCAACCTCGAGCCGGTCAGGATCAAACTGCTGGCAACAAGCAGAGTTAGCCTGCAGTACTGCATTCTAACTACAACGCCACCACAGCTCTTGCCAATGTTAAACTGGGCTTCTGCAATTTGCCCTGATCATTCGGGGATGGGCACAATCTTTTGTGCCAGGAGGCTGGGAGTTCGATTCTAGATAGAGACAGAGATTTCCCTCTCTGGGCACACTAAAAATTTATCTACTGAATAAAACTCTGCATTGGCGACAGGAAGGGCATCCAGCCAGTAAATGCTGAGCTTCATTCAGTTGTTCAGCCTCCATCCCACAAGGGATTATGAGGTCATTAAAAAAAAAAAAGAGGATAGTAAAAGGATGCATACACCGTAGGACAGCAAGGGCCGGTCGTCTTTGGTCAGGAGAAATCCATCGGCCAAATCGTCAGCTGATAGGTGCTTCGGTTTTTTGCTGCTCTCCTTTCGTTCCTCTCCCTTCATTCGACGTAAGCGGTCAGCCTGCATGGGAAAGAGATCCCAGGAAATCTGGTCAGCCCTCCTAAGTGGTGGGATCACAATGGGGCAGAGCCACGAGGAAGACTCCTCAGGTGGGGGCCATCTGGAAAAACCCCTTGAAAATGTAAATGCTACAAATGCTCTTTTTAGGCACATACCTGTTGATTCCCAACATGGATCTTTGTCAAATACAACACTGTGAGTAATTTAACTCTAGCATAATTCAGTTAAGGAAAAAAAAAGTCCGCCCCCCCCCCCATAGTTTTTCATTTTTTTTAAATCCTGCTTTTTAGCCACTTCAAATGCCAGTTTGGGTTTCATTTCTGTCACTTGAATGCTCAATATGAATGAATTAAATTTGAGTCTAAATGGAAGAGGGATGGATCCAGAATGGGGGCTGAAATGGTCAGAGTATTCATGAACTGGCAGAGACATGGTTAACAAAGTCAGCCAATGGGAGCTGAATTGGGGGCTGAGAGTCTGGGCGTGGCTTAGCTCAGGGCTCTCAACTGTGAAACTAGTAATCTGTTCTGAGATCCTGAGTTGCTATTTTGACTATGTTTTGCTATGTTCCATTGGAAGAAACTACTGGTATTGTAAACTTTGTCAGGATTCCGGCAGTTACCCCAATTAAATCATGAGTCTCGAGCCAAGCTTCCAACTTCAAAAGGATTTATTGAGAGTTAACATGCCGGCACTGCCTGGGTGTAACTGACTCCGAGGCACATAATTCATTGTCACCCTTGACCCTGGTCTCCCCCCACCCCCTGGGTGTATTGTAATTCATATTCTCCCAATGGGACACATCCATAGCCCAGAGTCATACTCTCCAGTTAGAATTTTGTATGGCAGAAACTTCAGTCACCTAGTTACTATCTCTGAAAACATTTATGGAATGCACTTTCGGTTTCCAAGCTGCCGCACTGCTCCCCCCTCCCTTTTTGTTGGCAACTCTAAAAAGACCAGAGAAATATTTTATGAGTTGACAAACTTTACTTCAATATGGTACTATGTATATAAAGAAGTTAATGGTCCTGTTGAATCAGTCACCTGTGTGTTTTCTGGACTTGAACTTGCTGCAAATTCTCACAGAAATCCTAGGCAGTCAAACTACTCACCCCACTCCGTAATGGAAAGCGGCCAATCAGACTGACTCAAGCCCTGGAGAAGAGCTAGTTTGCAAGACTCCTTTGAAGCCAAGTGACATGGCCTTCTTACCTGCAAATAATACAAGACTGCCAAAGGCAGCTGTGGCTGTTGAACAAGTTTTAGCTGTTCTCAGCCTGCCCAGACTAACAAACAACAATTACTGATGACCTTGTTTTTTTCCTTTGATGAACAGGACAACCCTACATTAGCAGTGCAGAACTAATGCTATGCAGACAAAAAAAATAGGCCTAAATAGTTGCTGAAAGAGCGTCAAGATTAAGTAAACCACAAGTATATATTATACCTCTAACTGCTGGAGTTTCTCTTGCTCTTCTTTTGCCAGTTCTTCTTCAGTTTTCATCCTATCCGAGGGTTGCGTCTTCATTTCAAAGCCGAGCTCTCTAACCAGCACATCATATTCATCCGGCTGCAAAAATTCAACAAACGTGCAATCATTGTAGCACTTGGGTGTGTCAAACAAACTTTGGTGAGCAGAAAATAAAAAGAAACTCTGCAATTCATTCACTCAAAACCTTTTCCTCCTGTTAAACATGGTAAATGTTTGATTCTAGCAATACGTTTAGTATTTCCCCCACTTTAGACATCACGTATCTTTTTTGTAATGTGGTGACCAAAACTGGATGCAGTATTCCAGGTATGGCCTTACTAAGAACTTATAAAGCAGCACTGATGGTTCTGATTCTATGCCTCTATTTATAAACCAAGGACTATATTAGGTTTTTGGGCTGCTGCTGCACACCGGTGGTTCATATTAAAGTGACCTTCCACTAGAACTCCAACAGTAACTTTCACGGTTACTGTTTTTCAGCTGATAAAAAGAAACATCTCTTTTAGTCCCTTTATAGTCGAAAAAGAGAAACATCTCCCAATTAATATTCCCCCAATAATTAGAAAACAGGGAGTGGATGTCATTACCTAGATTAGAAATGACCCACGTATATGAATTGACATAAACTAACAACTGTACTTAGAACACAAAATTGTTGTATAAAACAGAACAACTTTCAAGAGTCTTTCCACAGGGAAGTTCCTTGTCGCTGAAGATGGTGAAGAAATGACTCAGTTTTCCCAGGATGTTCAGCAAGAAGCACACCTACTTGCAAATAGTTTTGTTTCTAAAATAGGGGGACTCCGATAAACAAGCTCACCTTGGGTTTTTCTTCAGCTTGACTTGGTGTCTCTGACTTGGAAGACCTCTGCAACAAGAGGGCTTGGATCTCTTTCCAATCGTTGTTAAGCTTTTCTGTAAGTTCCAGAGTATTTTCCCTTTGAGCCTGTCGCTCTTTCTTTAAAAAGAAAAGGGGGGGGGGGGGGAGAAGGATGATCATATTATTGCTATCCTATACAATGGGTGCCTAATCTGAATGCTCTTTTTTTGTATTCAAACAAGAAGTAGAGAATTCAAAAGAAAAGCAAGCAATTACAAATTTGTATGCAAATAACCTCTGTAATATTTCACCCCCCAAACCTGCTTGAAATCAACACACCCTAAGAAACCGATTCAAGACTTAGGGATAACTGTAGCTAAGGATTTTTTACATCCATCCCTTTTGTTCTATCAAAACATATGCCTTAGAAATTATCAACAGCAAACAGCAAGATCCCGCTTCTTCTGACAGATTAAGAGAAAGTGAATATCTAAGGCCTTAGTTGAGCAATGCATTCTGTAAAATTAAAAAAAAAAATAGTTCACTTTGGTTTACATATATCTGTGCATTGCTTACTCCACCATAGTGCTCGGTTGAAAAGTATTGGGTTAGATGACAATAATTTTATCTGACTCAGAGATATTAGACCCTCCGTTTTGTCTTTTTTTTCCAATTTATATTATCATTTTATTTATAATATAAAATACAAAAATGCAAATGCAAACAATAGGAAAAATCGGGAAAGGAAAAGGGTAGAAAAGGGAAAAAGAAAAAGGATTGACTTTTGACTCCCTTTGATGAAGCAGAATAAGATAGTAACATCAAACCTCAAATTTTTACTTTGATATTAAGGTCTTCCTTGACAGTGATGGACATATAATGTCAAAGCAGCTACTGCGCATTCCAAGCAGGGGAATTATACCTTTTAGTTTTATAGAAAAAGAAGGTACTGATTTCAACTTCAGGATAGGTTACCTTTTCCAATTTGGATTTTGCTATCAGCTCTTCAACAAGTTCCTTCCGTGACTTGGGATTTTGACCGCCTTCATTCTGCTGTTCTGTGGGTTTTTTCTTAGAAAGGAGTCCTCCAAAATGAGAAGCAGTCAATTCCTCTGGAAATGAAAGGTTTTGAATTGATCAGGGTGTAAATAAATCCCGAGAACTCAGCATGTTAAAATCCCTCATGTTGCTTTAGCATCGTTAATAATTTACCAGAGCAAAATGGAAGGAGAGCATGACTAAGCACGAGAGCAGAACTAGAAAGATTACGGAAAGTTTTGAAACTATCAATTTATAAAACAGAATTCTAGTAAGTTACACACCATATATTAGTCTTCTGTAACTGCTTCTACGGCACTTCATAATTTCATGTACAAGAGTTGTAGAGATCTTATTAAATCAGAGTTGCATATTATAAAGCAGGGCTTGCCAACCTTTTGGACCTCAGGGACCACCAAACTCATAATTTTAAATCCCGTGGACCACTAGCATGAATTTTGACTGACGGTGGCTTGCTGACGTTTTCCCAGGGTCTCTACAGAAAGCAGCAGAGACCCTGTGAAAATCCTCAAAAAAGTCTGCAGGAAAATTCCCCACCCCGTTTTCCTACCAATCGATCGTTCTTTATTTGGGATCTCAGGATACCGTCTCCAGCTCCGTTCTCAGGGGGGGAGAGAGAGAGAGAGATATTTTGGCTTCATGCAAGGAAAGCAGCAGAAGCCTTTCTTTCTCTCCCCCAAACTCCACCAGCAATGAGTCTTTGTGAGTCTTGTCATGCCACCACAGCCTCTTGGAGCAGGAGGCCTTGCAGGGTCCCAAAGACTAATTTCTGGCAGAGTTTGGGGGAGAGAAAGACAGACTTTTGCTGCTTTCCTTGCGTGCAGCCAAAAGCAGAAGAAAGCGGAAAGAAGCAGCCTGGTGGCCAGGCCAGGCATGTGGGGCAAGTTCCCCCCTCTGCCTTTTCATCCCTCTCCTACCTCGTGTTGTTTGCAATGCAAGCAACAGATTAATTGCTTTGGGGGATGCTTTGGGGGTGACATTTCTCTGCGGACCACCAAAATTTTCTTGTGGATCACCAGTGGTCCCTGGCCCACCGTTTGTCTGTGATGACCCAGAGTGGGATACGAAATAAAAAAAAGTCCCAAAAACAGTTGAAGCCCCTTTTATTCCTTCACTTTGCTTCAAAATATCCTTGACTGGAGACAAAAAAACTCCCCCACAAGCAGTTACAAAAAGGAGGTAAGGCCATTTAAACTAAAAATGCTTATAAATTATAAAGAGTAAAAACAACACAAACCACACTGAAGCAATTAAGGGAACCAGGCAAGATAAGGGCTTGAAGATGCCCACAGATATCCAAACACACACTGAGAAGGACGCCAAACTAAGAGAGGAACAGCAGAGTAGAGATATTTCCACGCTTTGTTTCCAGCACTGGCCCATACGCATGTCCATCCTCTTATCCAGTTCTCACAGCTGCAGCCCATGAACAGGATCGAAGCCCTTTTCTTCCCCGTAGACCTCACCATTCCCGTGTCTCCCTGATCCACTCCTCCCTGCGTGTCCTAAGATACAGAGGGGGTGGGCCTGGGTCTTCTTCTGACTGTCCAGCCAGCCTCTGCCCTTCCCAGGTCTCCTCCACAACCTCTGGAGCCACACTTCCACTCCCTGTCAGCTGTTCCCCCTCCCTCTCTGAGTCAGTTTCGAACAGGGGCATGACAGGCGACCAGATATAAAGAATATACAATCCACTCCAATTATTTTTTTCCCACCTGACAACATTCCTTTTTCTTCAGCATCGCTGTCACTATCGACAATGTCGTTCAGTTTCTCAATGTCTGCTAGAGAATGACCGTAGTGAGTTAAATCTTCTTCTTCGTTGAGATTGTATACGTTTTTGTTTCCAAAGGCTTTCTGCAATGCAAACCAAACGTTATGAATGAGGGGTGCTCACTGGGCTGAAAAGATTCCTTACTGATGAAGCTTCTGCGAAATTTATTTTCATCACGACTTTGAATTTCCGTGGAACTGGGGCCGCTGTTGGCTAGATTCGAGCCACGGCAGGGAGATATTGAGGGATTCATTTGTATCCAAAACCCTTAAATAACATCCATTAATACCTTTTCAAATTTTTCAAACCAAGCTTGTGATGGGCTAAAAGAAAGCCAGGCCATGGCACACACTTCCAAGTAAATCAGGAAGCCTGTAATTGTGGAGTCTGTCTGGCAAGAACAAAGAATACTTATCCACAGGAAATATGCATGTGTAAATCTTGTGAGGATCTTCGCTAATTGGAAAGGTGATAAAAGTTAGCCAACTTGCAGACCTCAGCAAAAAGTTAGGCCTGCATGCAAAAATTAGTAAAATTTCTGTGTATTAGATAACTCTGAGGGCATTCATTAGCCAAGACTTGGGAATAGGGTCAGATAGAGACCAATAGAACAAATCGTAGAATTATTACTAAAATGTTTATTAGATGATATTTCTTATCTCGCTTTGTCCCACGTTCTCCTTCAGTGAAAATGTATAAAACTTACTCAATCCTTTGTTCTGGGCTCTTGGCATTTTGACCAGGAGCCTTTTTCCTTGGAGTACTCCAATAAAAAGCAACCAGAAAACCTGCACCTCATGTCTGGCGTCCATCATCGGCTTCGGCACCAGGCTCAGACCCGAATTGGGGACAATACTTGGGCTGCTTAGTTCACATTAAAATACAGTTCAAATGATGGGAGCTCCATCACTGGAGGATTTTAAAAGAGACCGGACAGCTCCTTGTCTGAAATGGCGTGGGGAGAGTTGGACTAGAAGACCTCCAGGGTGCCCTTCCCATTCAAGGGTTCCCCAGGGCCGCCGGTTGGTTACCTGCCGCTCCAAGGCGAACCTCCGCTCGGCCTTCTCCTCCGCGCTCATCCCGCCATCGTACTCGCCGAAGCGCCGGTCCCTGAAGACGCCGCACTTCTCCCGCTGCTGGAACTCCTTCTGCAGGCTCCGCTGGCGCTGAGGCAAGGCAGGAGGGGGGGAGTGAATTGAGTCCGGCCACTCCTGCCGGCCCCCACACCCGGTATGAGATCCCTCCCTCCGCTTACCTTGGCGTGGGCCCGGGAACGCGCCACGCCCGGCAGCCCCACCGCGTGCCGAACCCGACGACCCAAGACGGGGAACTTTTCCCGGTTCACCTTCACCTCGAAGGGGTTCTTCGAGCAGGCCGCGGCCGCCGCCGCCGCCGGTCCCCGCCGCGCCATCTTGCCCCGTCGCGCTGGGGGCGCTCCGTGATGACGTCGTCGGAGATTCCTTTCCCCTCCCCTCCTCCAACGAGGAACCCCCGGAGAGGGAGAGGCCCCGCCCCTAAGAGGCGGGGCTTCCTCCCGCTGGAAGGGCTCCCGTCACGCGCCTCGGGGAGGCGGGGCCCAGGGTTGGGCCTGCGGAGGAAGAGCCCCGCCCCCTTCCCGCGCTCCGCCATGGAGAAGCTGATGCGGGCCTTCGAGGCGCTGCGTTCCTTCCAGCAGCAGCAGCTGCTGCCGCCGGCGCCGCCGCCGCCGCCGCCGCCACCGGCTACACAGCCCAGCCCCGCTGCCGGCCCTGCGCCCGAGGAGCCGCCCGCCCGCCCGTGAGTGGGGAGCCCCCAGATGCCCCCCCCGGGGCCTGACCAGGGGGAGGGGGAGGGCAGCAAGTCGGGGGGGGGGTGTCCCGGGAAGAGCCCCCCCCGGGCCAGAGGCAGGCCCGGGGCCCCGCCTGTCCTTCCCCCCCACCCCAGGCAGGGCAAATCCTATAGAAGGGAGGGCTTAG
>NW_020769320.1:9022543-9069484 GCF_900518735.1 Pseudonaja textilis | reverse complement strand
CGTCCCCCCCCCGCCCCCTCCGCCGCGGGTCGGCCCACCCCCCAAGGAGGAGAGCTCGGAACCCCCCTGATTGCCCCCCCGGCAGGATTACTTCCATAGGGGGGGGCTCACATACACACCCCGGCTGCCTCCTTCCCACCAGCCAGGGCTAATTCCCTAGGAGGAGGGTGCTCAGACCTGGCTGCCCCCGCCAATGCAGGGCTAATCCCCAAGGAGGGGTCTCAGACCCTTCCAGCTGCCTCCCCCCACAAGGAAGGTGCTCAGACCTCCCCCAGGCTGCCCCCCCCCCACAGGGCTAATCCCCTAAGGGGGAGGGGCTCAGACTCCAGTCTCCCACAGGTCCTTTCCCCTTGAGTTGGAGGTTGGATATGCCTCCAAGACCTGCTTGTCTGTCCCAAGCTGTGAGCTCCTTGATATGAGAAGAGTAATGATTGACAGTCTGACCCAAGGAAGGGCTTCTTTGTGTGCATCCACATCGTGGCTAGTTCAGGAGATGACGGTTATTGACAAGCTGGCTATCCCGCAAAATGTATTCCCCCTTAATCGGCTGGTAGATTTAAAGGCCACAGCAATGGATAAGTGTAGGTTGATTTCTAAGCTAAATCCAATTTTAGGCAACTGTTTTAAGAAAGGATTAAAGTCTCTGATTATTTCAAATTTTCCATAATGTCCTGTTTCATTCCCCCTGCTCCTCCTCCCTCTCCCACTCCTCCTCTACCCTCTTCCCATCTTCTTCTATATGTATATAAAAGTGAAATACCACTCACACATCATCACAAAATCTCCAGAACCGTGAAGCCTACAAACTTGACATTTGGCAGGTTTGCTCCTCTTGGCTTCTAGGGGCTCATTAAGAAAGGATTTTTCGAAGTGACCATCAGAGCATTAGTATTTCCTATATTATTATTATTAACACGCTGTGATGCTAAGGAGTTCTACTCTCCCTCCCCACCTGAAAAAAGAAATCTCTTCCAAATGCAAAACACAAGCAGAGGAGAGGAGTTTCAGTTTCACAGCACCAAGCAGCTTTAGTACCGAACAGTTGAGCTAAGCCACACCCAGGCTCCTTGCTGTCTCCTTGCTCACACAGCAAATACTGCTTCAGTTTCCAAGCAGCCCTCAACTCTCTCACCCACTGACAGGACACTAGCCAGATAAATACCGATGGATGCTGGTAGGCAGAGGTAGAATTCCCCCTCCCTCCCTCATTTTTCTCTCCAAAAAACTAAGCCCGACCACATAGTTTCGTAGCGAAGCATAAATATCCAGCTAGTTGATTTATATGTGCAATGTTTGCATATTGGCAGCCACAGACTGATACACTTTCTTCCATTTCTGAGCAGGCTGGAGCAAGTCCAAAGTTTCATTCCTCCTCCAGGCAGTTGCCAAAAGCAAGCTGACTGAGCCAAAGCAGTGGGTTTATGGCTAGAGAACAAGAACACAAGATGCAGGCCTAATTTAATGGTTGTGCCTTTCATTTTAGAAAGAAGGAGCTGTCCACGTCCAAGAAAGATCGGGTGAATCATTGCCTAACAATATGTGAAAACATCGTGGCTCCGAGTTTAAGGTAATCGAGCCTTCCCTGAACTCCGTTACTTAAAACTGGGGAGCGGGGGGGGGGGGGTTTTAAAAAAATGGATATACGGTACAGGTAGTCCTTGTCTTACAAGAGTTCGTTTAGTGACCATTCGAAGTCATGACGGCCCTAAAAAGTGGGACCTGTGACTGTTTTTCGCAGTTACGACCTTCACAGCATCCATTTTTTACAAGCATGACCGATTTATCTCTGTGGTCACATGATTTACATGCTGTTATGGTTAGCTGGCAGCAGGTGCAGACAGCTGAGGAGAGCGAGGACTCAGATGAGGGGCCAGGACCATTAGGGAGTGGACTGCTGCCTTCAGAGATTGTGGGGGCTGGCAGCAGCAACAAGGAGGTTCCCAAGAAGTCTGTGCCAAGTGTGCATGAAGGGAAGAGCAGAGGCTAGTTGGATAGTCAGAGGAAGAACCAGGCCTATCCCCTCTGCATCCTAGGAGACGCAGGGAAAAACGGAGAAGGGAACAACTTGGCTTACAAGAGAGGAAGCGGCCATGATCCCCCTCATTGGTTGCAGCTGGGGAAAATAGTATATAAGAGAGACGGTTAAAACACAGCATTGCCAGAAGCAAAGTGTGTTTTATTCCGGGCTGAAGTTATCTTGGTTGGTGTCCTTCCAACAGACTATGCCTTGTTATCTCCTTGAATTTGGTAATTACTTATCCTGTTCCATTGTGGAAATTCCTTCACTCTAGTTTGTTTTGGGTTTTTATTTCACCTCTATCTGCTCATTAAGTTCGGACTGTATTGCTTTCTTTTGAAGACTATTTTTGAATAAGTTTTATCTCCAACTGAGAATTATTGGACAGTGGGGCCAAGTTGGAGGCATTAAAGGACATTTATTTACGTTTTGGATTTTGTTATCTTTGTGTTATACTCTGGGTCATCACAATTAGGTACCTGACAGGAATATCGGAGAAAGAGGCAGCATGCATTAAAAGGAAAAGTTTGACGCATGCCGTTTCTCATTTTCTAAACCAAGGGTGGAAGATCTGCTCGATGGCTTCCCATTCAGCAGAGAATTCTCTTGAGTTGGGAGGTCTAGCAACGTCAGGCAGGGGACATGTTCTCCCCGAAAGCCTCATGGGACTGTAAAAGGGCTTTTTTTGAGCTGCTTGTGATTAACGTTACGTATCCCTCTCGTGGCTGTGGATATTCTGACCTAAGGCTTCCCAAAAGCACAAAGCCAACTACTCGTCCCCATAAACCCCCTTTTATTTAGGTCAAAGGGAATTCCCCTCCAACAAAGTTCTGGCCAACAGTCTTTCATGAGATTTCACAACTACAGACCTTTATCAGCCCTGGAGAATGGCCAGGCCGATAGCTTCCAAACGCTACTTTGTAGCAGCAATTACTTGGCAAGAAGTCAGGAACAGATTTTCACCCTAATGAATTGAACTAATTGTCTCCCGCAAAACCCCACTCCCCTTTCACTCCTCTTTATTCCCTATGGGAGGGGCCATTCACTGCCCACCTGTGCCCTTACTCCCAAGTCGACTCTTGTTTCTTAACTGTTCCCTTCTTCTGGCAGCTCTGTGCATGGGCACACTGGGAACAGGCTCCAGCTGTTCTTCTTCCCCACTGATCTCAGATTCCGAAGGCAGCTGATAACTTCCAGCTGGCCCCGGCCCCATCTCTGCCTCTGATGCAGAGCCCTCGTCAGAGCCTTCCCCAAATTCCAGAACTGGCCCACGTTCCTCCCCAACCACCTCATTGTCCAAGCCTGTCACCAGCTCCACTGGCCACTGGCAGGCCACAACAATGTTATCTGAAGAGGAGATCCGTGCAGCTTGCTAGAACTGCAAAGCTCCCTTTTCCTTACGGCTCTAAACCAAACAAGACCATAGTTTGTTCTCCCCATTTTGCCATTGAAACTGTGTGAGCGAATGAGGTTGGGGTTTGTTTCCTAACTGGATGTGGGACCTGTGTTTCAGAAATTCTCCAGAGTTCCCAAAACTGCTGGGGATCGCCATGGAACTATTCCTCCTCTGTAGCGATGATGCAGAATCTGATGTCAGAATGGTCTCCGATGAATGTCTCAATAAAGTGATCAAAGTAAGTGGTATTTTTTTTAATGACCTAGAAATAGGGATTGAATTCAGAAAAACAGACCTTGAGTGGCTGAAAAAACTGCTCTGGGATGGCTGAAAGTAGTTACTCTCTTGATGTACCCTGTTTCCCCGAAAATATGACCTACCCTGAAAGAAAGACTTAGGTTGATTTTTACATATGTGCCCAATATAAGCCCTACCCCCCAAATAAGCCCTAATTAAGATCACACCTACTCCAGAGTGGAAGGGTAAAAATTAAGTTAGGGTGGGGATGTGGGGGTGGAGCTGCCCTACTACTTACCTTTGGACAGCTGAAGCCAGGCCTCGCACACCCCAACACCTGCCTGGCCGGCCCATTTCCTTTGGAGACGGCAAGGCTGGCAAGGCTTCCCTGAAGGCCTCTGGAGGCAATAACAAAGCTCTGAGTCGATCCAGACCTCTGTTATCGGCTGCAGAGGCCTTCAGGAAAGCCTTGCCGGCCACAGAAGAAGAAGTTCCTGAAGGCCTCTGACAGGGAAACGGAGCCCAGAGGCAACGCACACAAGTGAGGTTAGTCAGTGGATGACATCCCCTGAAAATAAGACCTGGCGCCTTTTTTGGTGGCAAAATATATATAAGACAGGGTCTTATTTTGTGGGGAAGATGGTATATTATGACTTAGAAATATGCATTAAATTCAGAAAAACAGACCTTTGAGGGCTGAAAAAACTGATGTTATAACTTTGAACAGTCACTGAATGGTTGTAAATAGAGAACTACCTGTAATTCCCAGGCATGGAAGGTTTGAAGTTACATGTCTTAAAATGAAGTTGTGCTGAATTTCAAAACAATTAGAGGTTAGATTCATGGAAGTCTATTGCCAGGAGAGCTTTGCTAATAGGTCAAGGCTGGCTGAGGAATTCTGGGAGTTGAAGTCCACAAGTCTGAAGTTGCCAAGACATATACCCCTGACCTAGACATTCTTTCGGTCCTTTGTAGTAATTTACTAGCTCTATACCCGTGCTTCGCTAACGAAACTATGTGATCGGGCTTAGTTCTGGGGGAGGAAAATAAGGAGAAAAACATTCTGCCTATCAGCATCCATCAGTATTCATCTGGCTAGCATCCTGTCAGTGTGTGAGAGAGCTGAGGACTGTTTGGAAATGGAAAAAGTATTTGCTGTGTGAGCAAGAAAGAGACAGCAAGGAGCCTAGGCGTGGCTTTGCTCAACTGTTCTGTGCTAAAGCTGCTTGGTGCTGTTGAAATTAAAACTGAAACTGAAAATCCTCTTCTCTGCTTGTGTTTTGCATTTCGAAGCGATTTCTTTTCAGGTAGGGAGGGGGAGTAGAGCCCCTTAGTATCAAAGCGTGTTAATAGTAATAATATAGGAAATACTCTAAATGCTTTGGTGGTCATTTGGAAAAATCCTTTCTTAGTACGTCCCTAGAAGCCAAGAGGAACATACATGCCAAATGTCAAGTTTGTAGGCTTTCCGGTTCTGGAGATTTTGTGATGATGCGTGAGGGGTCTTTCGCTTTTATGTATATATAGATTAGTGCTGTTGAATAAAAGTAGAGATAAGAAACACTAGATATCAGAATCCTCTCTACAGTTTGCTATTCAGGGGCTAAAGAACCATTATAATAAATAAATGTAATTTAGTCCATAATGTTGGAATAGTGCATGCATCGTTAATATGTACGCTTGATTCCATTCTAGGCGTTGATGGATTCTAGTCTTCCTAGGTTACAACTGGAACTCTACAAAGAGATTAAAAAAGTGAGTTCTTTCTGACACAACATTGTCTGTGTAGAGTTTTGTTTGCATGTATAAAAGTTTTCCACAGGAATTTGGGATCACAACTCGTTATCATGAGCCATGAACACTTTGTTTGAGGGGAGAGAATTGGGAGGCTAATGGGATGGCTGCAAAATGCAGGCTGGTAGACTGCTTGAGGAATGCCGGGAGTTGAACTCCGTACATCTTAACAGTGACGAAAAGTTGCGAAACGCTGCCTTAGAATGGCGGTTTTGAAACAGTTTGGTCTTAGGACCGGCTTACAATATTTGTCAAGATTTGCTGCATGAAAAATCAAAATTGAGAATTTCAAAAAAAATATTCATTTGCTGTCATAGAGGGACCCTTAATGTCGCTTTGAGAACTTGTGATGGTAGGGTACAAAACAAACACAGTAACAGAAAACAGGTGAAGCCCCTTTTATTCCTTCACTTTGCTTCCAAGCACTGAATATCCTTGATGGAAGACAAAACAACTCCCACACAAACAGTTACAAGAAGAAGGAAAAAAGCAACACAAACCAGGCAAGATAAGGGCTGGAGGAAGTCCACAGATAACAGAACACACAATGGGAAGGACGCCAAACTTAGAGAGGAACCATAAGCTTTGTTTCCAAGCTTTGTTTCCAGCACTCGTCCGTACACATGTCTGTCCTCTTATCCAGTTGTCACAGCTGCAGCCCATGAAGAAGATCAAAGCCCTCTCCTCCTGAGTAGACCATGTTTCTCCCTTATCCTCTCCTCCCTGCATGCCCTAGGATGGAGAAGGGGTGGGCCTGGGTCCTCCTCTGACGGCCCAGCCGGCCTCTGCCCTTCCCCAGTTTCCTCCACAACCTCCGGAGCCACACTCCCACTCCCTGTCGGCTGTTCCTCCTCTCCCTCGGAGTCAGTCTCCACCAGGGGCACGACAGATCTCTAGATCTAGAGCAATGATGGCTAATCGTTTTGTCGTGGTGTGCTAAAAACACGCACGCCCCTCCATGCGCATGTGACCCCTCCCGCGCACCTCCCCCTGCACAGGCGCACACATCTCCCACATGTGCACCTCCCCCTCTGCGCATGCGCAGCAGATACTCGACAATTGGCTGGCAGGGGGCGCGTGCACATGCACAATGAGTCTGTTCCAGGTGACAGCTCGCGTGCTGGCAGAAATGGCTCTGCGTGCCAGTTTCAGCACACGTGCCACAGGTTTGCCGTCACAGATCTAGAGTTTTCAAGAAGAATATTTGGGCGTTTGAAATCAGGCTGCATTGTTGCTTCCAGCTCCAGTAAAGTATTACTTCGCTATAGGTTTATTTTGCGTGAAGAAATTCTGTAAAAGTCAGCACAGGTTGCCCTACCTTGTCACTGACAGGTGAGTCTGTTGTCCATTGTGTTTTGCAGAACGGTGCTTCCCGGAGTTTGCGAGCTGCTCTATGGAGATTTGCTGAACTGGCACACCTGGTTAGACCTCAGAAATGCAGGTGGGATGGTCTCCTTGAGAGCAAGAAGCTGACTGGGGGGAGATTCTAGCCAAGCAGCTTTGAGGTCCTGTGGTTTGGGTTGTTACTCGTATGTTACTAGGAGTTGGACTGTCACCTGGCTGGCCGGCCTCCCATCTGCCTAGCCGACTGTTGCATGCTGTCACACAACTTGGCCTGGCATTTGATGCTAGTAATTTCCTCTACCACATTATCCTCCTTGCTGGGAAGATAGATCTCTGTATATTCCCTTTAATAGGTCTTAAGGCACTGGAAGCTAAAACATAAAAGAACAGTTGCTGGAATTGGGTAGGCCTTGTTTAATGCAATAAACAAGGAACCAGGGGAGACAGAATAGCAGTCATGGGTGGGATTCAAAAATCCCAGCAACCGGTTCTCTGCCCTGTTGTTGGGTGGGTGTGGCCATGGTGGGCGTGGCCTATCAGAACTTCCAGAGTTCGGAGGCTTCCCTCGGGCCTCCGGAAGAGCAAAAACAGCCTTTCCCCAGGTTTTGGAGGCCCTCCGGAAGCGGGAAAGAGTCCCGTTTCCGGACTTCCAGAATTTCCGCTTCTGCCCGTTTCTTCCCCTCCCAGAGCCTCTGCTCGGATCCTGCACTTAACCTGCATCCAAAAATGGGCCGGATGGAGATTCCGGGGAGAGGAGGCGTAGGTAGGGCCAACCGGTTGTTTCAACTACCGGTTGGGCGAACCAGATGTAAATTTAACATCCGGTTCGCTTGAACCGGCTCAAACCAGCTGAATCCCACCCCTGATAGCAGTGTTCCCTTATCTAAAAGGCTGCCCCAAGGAACAGGGAGGTCTCAACATATTCTCCAAGGCCCCAGAAGGCAGCACAAGAAGCAACGGATGGGAACTAATCAAGGAGAGAAGCAACTTAGAACTAAAGAGAAATTTCCTGACAGTTACAACAATTGATCAGTGGAACAACTGGCCTCCAGAAGTTGAAAATGCTCCAACACTGGAAGTTTTTAAGAAGAGATTGGATAGCCATTTATCTGAAGTGGTGTAGGGTTTCCTGCCTTGAGCAGGGGGCTGGACTAGAAGACCTCCAAGGTCCCTTCCAATTCTTGTTACTCTGTTCTGTTAAGTTAGGCCTGGGGGCAGGTCACCCTTTCCGGTTTGCGTTTTCTCCTGGGCCTTTCCAGCCTATTTGGTGCCATGTACCAAGTCACAAACACGGACTTTCTTCCCTTTAAGTGGTCCTTGTTGCTGTCTCTTGGTGCAGGCCATATTTTGTGAACCTCCTGCCCTGCTTAACCCGGGTCAGCCGGCGGCCCGAAGAATCCGTGCAAGAGACCCTGGCGGCGGCGATGCCCAAAATCATGGCGGCTTTTGGCAACTTCGCCAACGACAGCGACATCAAAGTAAACATGGTTTTTTTTTACACATTGAACTCCATGGGTGGGCTTAAAATCTTTTTAGCAAGGGGTTCTCTGCCCAGTGGCTGGGTAGGTGTGGCCATGGTGGGTGTAGCCTAGTCGGTCTCCTGTATCACGGTGGGAGGGAAGGCCCTTTTTGCCCTCCCCCAGGCTCCGGAGGCTTTCTGGAACCCGGAAATGGGCCCATTTTTGGACTTCCTGTTTCTTGCCCTCCCCGGACTCCCGAGGCTTTTCTCGAGCCTCCAGGAAGGTGAAAATGGCCTCAGGCTCCGGAGGCTCTCACGGCAAGCTGGAAACGGGCCCATTTCTGGACTTCCGGGAGGCCCGTTTTTCGCCCTCCCTGAGCCTCAACGCGCACCCTGCACTTACCTGCATCCATAACGGACCGTGTGGGGATTCCAGACTTTGGAAAAAGGAAACTTAGGTTGGCACAGAAACACTTCGACTGATGTTCTTTTCCCTTTAGGTTTTATTAAAAGCTTTCATAGGTAACCTTAACTCCAATTCTCCAACCATCCGTCGGACGGCGGCCGCGGCCACAGTGAGCATCTGCCAGCATTCACGAAGGACACAGTATTTTTACACTCGGTTGCTTCAAGTATTGCTAGGTAAGGTCTTAATTGATCATCCTGCTTTAGCTTTGCTGGATCTTTATTGTTCTCCCTCCCTCTCTCTCTCTCTCCCCCTCCGTCCTTCCTCTTTGTCCCTCCCTTCTCTCCCTCCCTCCCTTCTCCTTCCCTTTTCTATCTCTCCCCCTCACCCTCCCTCCCTTCTCTCCCTCCTTCCCTTCTGTTTCTCCCTTCTGTTTCTCCCTCTCTTCCTTCTCTCTTCCTTCTCTCTCCCCCTCCCTCCTTTCTCCCTCTCCCTCCCTCCTCTCTCCCTTCTCTCTCTCCTTTCCCCCCTCCCTCTCAGCCTCTCTCCTTCCTTTCTCTCTCTTTCCCTCCTTTCTCTCTCTCCTTCCTTTTCCCCCTCCCTCCCTCTCTCTCCCGCCCTTCCCTCTCCCCCTCTCCCTCTTTCAACTATACCCCCGCCCCATTCTTTGCATATATATTTCTAAAGAAATACCTGCCATAAAAGTGACTTTCTTGAGCCTTTTATGGGGTTGACAGGTGATAACTCTGAAAAAGAAGGAGCAAAGGCTAAGAAACAACAGAAGCCATATAAATATTGGTGACTTCAAACACGGAAGCCTGACATTTGCCTCACTTTAAACCGAATGTGTCAATTATTAACATTAGAAGACGTCCAAATGTCGCTTGTTGAGACACTTGATTCCACGGTGGGGGAAATTGTTCTTCGGCATGATTCTTTCGCTAAACTTTAACGTCTTCACCTCCGTTACTATAACCCAAGAGCCAGCTTGATGTGGTACTTAAGGCACCTGGCTAGCGATGGGGAGACTGGGAGTTCCAGTCCTGCCTTTGAGGCACCAGGCCCATTGGGTGTCCTTGATCCAGCCATTGACTCTTAGCCCTAGGAAAGAGGCAATGGTAAACTACTTTTGAGAAATATGCACGAAACGGGTTTGCCCGGGCAACTCCCAAGTTTCAGGATTGACTCAAAGTTACCCTCTATAATTTACCATAGAAATATGGAATCATCCCCTCTTTGGGGCATTTGGCAAATCTAGCTGGTGTAAAAATTCTAAATAAAGAGCTGCATTTGTGGGAAAACGATCTCTGCCTTGTTCAGAAAAATGGTTCGCAGGTTCCAGCTGATTTTTTTTTTGGCAGTGAAAGGAGTTTCTATTTTTTTTTCTTTTTCTTTTGAGCACCCCCCCCCCCCCCGCCCCCCCGGGCCTTTAAAAACAAGACCAAAAAGTCAGCCAGTCAGGCAAGGTGCAGAAATATACTCTCTCGGACAAGCATATTTAAGCAACGGGGTGTGTCTTGTGTGCCCATTAATCAGTAAATCTTGGCAGGGGTGTGCACTGGGCAAAAACAAACTGACCAGCCAGATACCAGGGTTTTTAAAAACACACACACACACACACACACACACACACACACACACACAGAGGTGAAAGGAACTATCTCCCATCACCCACTGGCTCTTCCAGAATTCCCTGCTTCACTGGGCTCTCTGGATGGCTGGTGTGCTCTAAAGCAGTGGTCGCCAACCGGAAACTTTGGTTGTCCGCAGAGAAATGTCACCCCCAAAGCACTCCCCCCAAAGCAATTAATCCAGTCTGTGCGGGAACACAAGGCTGCGCTGCCTATGTGGCCCGCGGGAACCTTCCCCGCCCGCTCACTCCTTACCTGGCAAACTTGCCTGCTAAGTTGCTAAGTTTTCTTTTTTTTCCCTTACCATCAGCTGTTCTGCTGTGCCGGGAGATTTAGATTAGCTAGAAAGCAGGAAACCATTGGATTTCTTGCTTTCTAGCTAATCTTTAGATCTGCAACTCTGCTTTTAAGCAGAGCTGAACCTTCCTTAGGACTGAAGCAGTGCAGACTCAGGTAGCCGATGGCAGAAACACAGTTCTCTGAATGAATCAGTGATTCTGTGAGCAACTCAATCTCTTTGCCTGATTTTAGGTAAAAGTTGCTCTTTTTTTAATAAAAAAAATCAATATTTACATACATGGTGTGTTGTGAGTTAATTTTGTGAGTTTATTTGCTAGCAAATTTTATGTGACAGACTCAGGTAGCTGATGGCAGAAAGATAGATCTCTGAGTGAACCTGTGATTCTGTGAGCAACTCAATCTACCTTCCTGCTTTGCCTGATTTTGGGTAAAAGTTGCTCTTTTTTATAAAAAAATTCAATATTTACATAAATATTTATAATATTTACATACAAGCCATGCCCAGCCATTCACATGACCACCAAGCCACACCCACAAATTAGGCCATGCCCACAGAACCGGTTGTTAAAAAATTTGAATCCCACCCCTGCCTCTGTGTTTGTGTGGGTGTGGGTGTGAAAGAGGGTGACAGGGAGGGTAAATCAGATCTCTTTCTCTCCCACCAACGTCAGCAAGCCACCGTCAGTCAAAATTCACATTAGTGGTCCCTGGGATTTAAAATTAGGGAGTTTGGTGGTCCGTGAGGTCCAAAAGGTTGGCAACTCCTGCTCTGAAGCAGCTTTGCTGGGAGTTGAAGTCCACAAGTCTTAAAGTTGCCAAGGTTGGAGACTCCCACTCTAAAGGACCACTGTGGGCTGCAGCTACGTTCACAGGACTTGCGTATAGATATCTGCTGCTGAAAAGTGGGGTACCTGGGGACTGACAAGGGAGTTCCGCCAGGGACGGGCTACTACCGGTTTGTCCCAGTTCAAACGAACCGGTAATGCCGGCAATCAGTTGGCCCCAGCCATCTGCCTGTGCCCTAGTCCAGGGGTGGCTAACCTTTTTGGGCTCCTGTGCTGATAATTGCATGCACACTTGCGTGCCAGCACTCAGAAGGCAATGTGTGCGGGGCAGGGGGGGGGCTGCGCATACGCGTGCAACACCCCCGTGCGTGCCACACATCTGCGCATGCACCAACGACACCCCCCCAGTGTGCCATGCGTCTCTACACATGCACGTGCATTTCCCATGCCCCCACACACACATGTGCGCCTGATACCCAACAATTAGCTGTCGAGTGGTGCACACAAGTGCAGCAGACCTGCTCTAGGGTAGGGCTCGTGTGCCAGCAGTAATGCCATCACGGCTCTAGCCTGTTCTACATTTCTGTGTTTTGCAACACAGCTGATTCGCACGACATAGCAAATTGCCGCGCAAATCAGCTGTTGTGCTCGCGGGGCTGCAGTAGAAGGTGAGTTTTAGAGCTGAAAAGGGGCGGGGGTGGGTGGGTTGCAGATGCTTTGCACGCATGCGAATCGCACGCTCACCAAACTGGTTGTTATACCGGTTGAATCCCATCACTGGAGTTCCCTGGATCCGGGGTAGGGGAGGTTAGCGGGCCTTGCGAGGGGCTGGAGAGCAGCCTTGGTTTTTTTTTTTCAGTTGTTCCAATCATCTTCACAGGGCTGTTGTGTCCCAAGGAAGAAGAGCATCCCAGTGTCTTGATTCTTGGGGTGCTGCTCACCTTGAGGTACCTGATCCCGTTGCTGCAGCAGGAGGTGAAGGACACCAGCCTGAAGGGCAGCTTTGGGGTGATCCAGAAAGAAACCGAGATTTCGCCTTCCTTGGATCAACTCATACAGGTATCGATTCGCTCAAGAGCCCCCCCACCGTGGCAGAGTGGTTAGAAGGTGGTATTGCAGGCTGACTCTGCTCACTGCCAGCAGTTCGATCCTGACTGTCTCAAGGTTGTCTCAGCCTTCCGTCCTTCCAAGATGGGTAAAACCCAGATAGTTGGGGGAGCAAGAGCTGACTCTATAAACCTCTTAGAGCAGCCATAGGGCACTCTGAAGCAGCATATAAGTCTAAGTGCTAGAAAGGCCAGTGCCTTTCCTTCTGTCCTTCTATCTATCCGTCCGTCCATGACCCACGGTGGCACAGGGGTTAGTATGCAATATTACAGGCTGATTCTGCCGACTGCCAGGAGTTTGATTCTGACTGGCTCATGGTTGATTCAGCCTTCCGTCCTTCTGAGATTGGTCAAATGAGGACCCAGATTGTTGGGGGGGGGGGGGCAAGAGGCTGACCCTGTAAACCTCTTGGAGAGGACTGGAAAGCACTGTGAAGTGGTATATAAGTCTAAGGGCTATTGCTATCTATCTATCTGCATCCATTCATCCATCCAACTCTATCTAAGAGCATGGTGGCGTAGTGGTTAAGAATGCAGTATTGCAGGCTAACTCTGCTCATTGCCAGAAGTTCAATCCTTGACTCAAGCCTTCTGTCCTTCCAAGGTGGGTCAAATGAGGACCCAGGTTGTTGGGGTCAAGAGGCTGACACTGTAAAACCGCTTAAAGAGGGCTGCAAAGCACTGTGAAGTGGCATATAAGTCTTATTGCGGTTCCTATTAATTATTCTCTTGCAGTGCTGCTGCAAGTGGGGGTTTCTCAGCCCCCTCCCCTTCCCCAAATATAGGGAAATGTTTCCAGTGCAGGTCACGGAGGGCTGCTAACGTGGGAATCTCGACTGTGCTCCCTCCCCGTTCCAGGTGTACGAACTGAGCCTCCATTACACTCAGCACCGGGACCACAACGTGGTGACCGGATCCCTGGAATTGTTGCAGCAGCTCCTCAGGACGCCTCCCCCCAACCTGCTCTTGGCCCTCACGATGCGTGGGGGGCTTTTGCATGCCTGTGCAGCCAAAGATGAGATGGTGAGCCGCGGCCGGAGCGACAGCATTGTGGAACTGATAGGTAAGCAAGTGTTTTCCTACCGGTTGGAAACAGGGGAGACCCGCAAGAAATGCAACATGCACTTTTTTTCCCCTGAAGAGTTCCACTGCGGAAAGCAGAACGCTTCAAAAGATTTAAAATGGCTTTTGTGGATTTTTTTCCGGCATTGCTTTAGGTATTTCCTTTCTAAGCGATTTTATTTCTCTGCATGCTAAAATTTGCATCACATTGGAATAAAGTCTTTATTTCTCTAATTGATGGTATCTTACAAAATTGACTTTTTCATATTTTTTTTCCCCTTTTCGATTGCTGAGAAAAAGGAATTGATTTGCGCTCGACGGGAGACAAAGCAACTGATTTTCCAAATTAGTCATTTTGCTGAAAACAATTCCTTTAAAAGCTTGACTTCAAATTCACTGTTGCTGCTTTTCTCAGAGATTGTTATGATTTCTTTTTTAATGTTTAGTTTTATCTCTTCCTTGATTTCTTTCTGTAATTTGCAGCTGGAAGTGGGTCTTCCTGCAGCCCTGTTTTTGCCAGAAAACAAAAAGGTGATTATATCTATGAAATCTGTGCCCGGTCTTCTATTTTGCTATCTATTTTCGTTACTTTGACTTGGACAACTTTGGTTGGTTGGTTCTTGGTCCTTCATTCTTTTTTTTCTCTCCTTTTGTCATATATTATTGCTGATCTTTAAAAGAATCATAGTTTATGTTTCATTCTTTGCTTTTTGCTCTTGTTAAAATTATAGAAGGTATCATAATGAAGTCCTACCGATGGGGTTGCAAATAATCAGTAGTTGATGGCACATAAGCAATCAAAATGAATTGATTTGGTTAAATGTCTAAAAGATTAGAATACTCCTTTTAATGCAAAACTTTGTTTCAACAAAGTACATTCCTTTTTTTTTCTTTAAAAAAAGGCTGCTTTTGAGTGAATTGTATTTCCTTTGATTTGAATTTTTGTGGCATTTCCCTAATAATGCATTGCTATGTTGTGTCTGGAATGTGGTAGCTCAGTGGCTAAGTTGCTGAGCTTGTCGATCAGAAAGGTCAGCAGTTTGGCGGTTCGAATCCCTAGCGCCACGTCACGGAGTGAGCTCCCATTTCTTGTCCCAGCTTCTACCAACCTAGCAGTTTGAAAGAACATAAACAATGCAAGTAGAAAAATAGGGAACCCTTTGGTGGGACGGGAACCGCATTCTGTGCACCTTTGAAGGTGTTTAGTCATGCCGGCCACATGACCACGGAGACGTCTTTGGACAGTGCTGGCTCTTCGACTTTGTAACAGAGATGAGCAACGGCCCCTAGAGCCGGAAATGACTAGCACGGATGTGCAAGGAGGGGAACTTTTAACTATATTGTGTCAAAACTAAATTATAAACAGGTAGGTAGTGAGAGAGAGAAAGATGGCGATGGAGATAAAAATTGAGGTATAGATACAGGTAGTTCTTGATTTATGATCACAATTGAGCCCAACGTTGTTGTTGCTAAGTATTGCAGGGCTAACTCTGCCAACTGCCAGCAGTTCAATCCTGACCGGCTCGAGGTTGATTCAGCCTTCCGTCCTTCTGAGGTCGGTAAAATGAGGAGCCAGATGATTGGGGGGGGGGGCAAGAGGCTGACTCTGTAAACTGCTGAGAGCGGGCCGTAAAGCACTGCGAAGCGATATATAAATCTTAAGTGCTATGGCTAATGTCCAGTGGTGAGTTGGCTACGGCGAGTTGTCCCTTGGTCAAGTTGGCCATGGCAAATGGACCCTGGCGCGTTGTCCCATTCCGCTTTGCCCTGCTGACCGTCTGCCTCTTTGGCGTTCCACGAGACAAGCAGGGATCATTCCTGATGTGAGTCCCTTTTTAGAGTCAAACATACCTGAATCTTGTTTAGTTTCCCTCATGTTTCCTTTCAGGCTCCAATGCACTCGCTTCATTGTATTAACATCGCACACTCAAGCGCGCAATCTCTATTTTTCAAGAAGCAGCAACGCTGAATAGCTGTTTGAAGAGTGCTCTGTTTTGTGAGCCAGGCAGTCTCTTGAGTTCTGCGTAATTGTGCCGTAGTATACCCATAGTTTGAGAGAATCCCTTAATTATCCTAAGTCACACGAGGCCTGATCCGAGAAATCCATCATTTGGACAGCCCCCTTTCTCTGCGGAATGGCCTGCCTGCCCTTTATTTAAAACCATTTAAACCTGTGGGTTCCTACCTTGTTCGCTACCGGTCCGATGGGTGATCGCGCGTTTGCGCACGCATCCCTGACACACATGCACGCGCCAATCAGCTGAGAGGATGAAGAAATGAAAAGTTAGGAGTCGCTTGTCGCTTGTTTTATCCTCTCAGCTAATCATCGGACCGGTAGTTATTTTTACTACCGGTTCGGCTGAACCGGGCCAAACCGGGAGCATACCACCTCTGATTTAAACCATTGCCTATCACCTCCTGCAAAACGAGGCGATGGGGACCTTCCAGATTTTTAGCCCAAATTTTAAAAATAGGGTTAATGATTAGAGCTGGCTGGATAATTTGAGTCCTCCATACCTTCCCAAGAAGAACGATGGGAGCTGGGTGGAGCATCCGTTAGAGGGCTTTGAGCTCACGGAGGAAATGGCAGGCAAGAAAGTGTAACTCGAAAAATTAAAAAGAACAACAACTTTGCAAAAAGACAATCAAATTGTTGCACAGAGTGTATGATAAAGTTGCCAGAATTTTATTTAATTATTTATCTTTAAATCTTGCATTGATTTGTCAGCCAAAGTACTTTCAGGAGAAGAAAGTCTGGAAGATGATTCTGAGGCCAAATCTGAAACCAGCCAGATGGGCTTTGCAGGTAGGTTGGCTTTCTCAATTCTCGTGAGAATGACTGAAATCTATTCTGTTGTCATTTTTCTTGACTCGTGATTGTACTGCCTTCTTAAGAAGAAAAAAATGGGAGTTGCGTGTGTTACGTAATAAAATCTTCCTTTCTCCTTTTAGGGTCTGTGAAAAGCGAGCTAAACAGTGAATTGACGTCCACATCGGGCATCTCTCCTGGGGCCAGCTCGGCCTCTGACCCTCCGGTTTGTGACATCATCACGGAGCAACCCCGTTCTCAGCACATCTTGCAGTCCGAGTCGGAGATCTCGGCTTGTGATTTGACAGGCGCGACCCCGAAAGCCGATACGGATGACGACATCCTGAGCAGGAGCTCCAGCCAGATCAGCGCCATCCAGTCCGACGTGAACGACGGCACCTCGTCGCCCATCAGCGACAGCTCTCAGACCACCACAGAAGGGCCGGACTCGGCTGTGACCCCGTCCGATTTCTCTGAAATGGTAAAAAGTGGTTCCTAAGGGTTAGCTCCCCAAACACAGCGAACCCTCTGATGTGAACTCAAAAGATTCCTGTCAGCATTCCGGCAGTTACCCCCAATTAAATCATGAGTCTCGAACCAAATTTCTAAAACTTCAAAAGGATTTATTGGGAGTTAACATGTCTGCCACTGCCTGGGTGCAGCCAACTCTAAGACACATCATTCATTGTTACCCTTGACCCTGGTTTTCCCCCCATCCCCTGGATGTATATCGTAATTCATATTCTCCAATGGGACACATCCCTAGCCCAGAGTCATCACCCATGCTCTCCAATTAGAATTTTGCACGGCAGAAACTTCAGTCACCTAGTTACTCTCTTTGAAAAACATTTATGGAATGCACTTTCGGTTTGCAAGCTGCCTCACTGCTCCCCCTCCCTTTCTGTTGGCAACTCTAAAAAGACCATAGAAATATTTTATGAGTTGAAAATTCCTTTATTAGGAATGCCAGCAGCCCCAGCAAAAAGTTTCTCTCGCAGTCTAACAAGTCTGTCCAGCTGGAAGATGAATAGTTGTCTGCCCTCTGCCTTCTATCCCCGGAGCTAGGATGGGGCTTCACTAGCAGCAGTGGCTCTTCCGTCCCAAGGACCGGCCCATAGATTTCCACTGTTCTCCTCTCCTCTGCCTTCTTTGCATCCGCGTGTCAGGCACTGGACACTGACTTGACTGATAATTTTTTGGGGGGGTGGGGAAGGAAGGATGACACGCAAAGAACATGGAAATAACTTACATTCTCCTAACTCAGCATGTATATATAGAAAACAATATGTATATAACACAAACCATTCCAAAAATATGAGTTCCAAGTATACTTGTAAGAGAAGAAACAGACGTCTTGCGATCTCCGGAACTGAAATTGTATTTATTATACTTACTAAGCTTTTGTCAGCCTCTGCTGACATCATCAGAATATTAAACTAGAGATCTATGCCTTTATATATCATTAATCAATTTAGACCTTGCACGCGTAATAGGACCTTCCAACCACCTTCTACCTGTAATTAACTTTGACGATGTCAGCAGAGGCTGACGAAAGTTTAGGAAGTATAATAAATATAATTTTTGTTCCGGAGATCGCAAGATGTCTGTTTCTTCTTTTACACATTCACACACATACGCACACAGAATGTTGGTAAAGCTCATTTTAAAATTTATGTTTCCATCTAAAACCAAGGGTTTCCAAAATTCGCAGCGTTCAGACATGTGGACTTCAACTCCCAGAATTTTTGAGCCAACCAGGCACTCTGTGAGTTAAGTACACAAGTCTTTAAAAAGTTACTAGGTTTTTTGTGGGGGCCAGGGGCACCTGATCCAAACTGCTTTGAAAGTTTATTCTACTGCTGCATCATAGAGAATATTGTGAGAATAATAATGAGAATGCTTACTGTTCTGTGTTTGATTTGCCAATTACACAGTGGCAGATAGGACAGCACTCCAGAGGGTTAACATCATTGCCCGGTGGATCATGGGTTGCCCTCTCTCCCCTCTTTGGAAGGGATTTAGCGCTCCTGCTACCTTAAGAAAGTTCAAAACATCCTCAAAGGTCCATCTCATCCTGGGCACCCGCCCTTTTTTTTTAACTATTACCATCTGGCAGAAGGTACAGGACAATAATAAAAACAAGGACAAACAGGCTGAAAAACAGCTTCTATCCCAGGGCAAGTAGCTCTGTTGGATTCTACTGTATAGTGTAATATTAATGCAATATCAGGGGTTTTCACATTCAATGTATGGAATGCGAAGGATGCGTGTTTGTGTTGATTTTCATCGTCATGATGTATACTGAAGAAGGTATCTAATTTCATTGTACGAGGTGCAATGACAAAGTAAACTAAACTATTCCCTGTGTAAAATTTAGATTCTAGAAGGTGGGGAGAACCAATACTCTGGAATGCAAATTGGACAGCTTCAGGAGGAGGAAGACGAAACGACAAGCATTCTACACGAGGCGATGGATCCGTTCCGAAATTCGTGCCTCGGTACGTTGACGCTTTGTGGAAGCAAATGCAGATAATCCTCAATTTGTGACCTCCCTCAACCGAGCCCCAGATTTCTGTTCCTCTTCCTCCATCATTATCATAATCATTATTATTATTGTTGTTATTATTTTAAAGAGCTTCAGCGATCCCATTTAGCAAAAAGTGTGAGCCACAGGAGGGAGCCTTCCAATGGCAGCATGGAGAAGTTTGGGCCTAAGGAAGAAACTGAGCTAGCTGACCATGGAAGTAAGGTCAGTCTGATGGGGGAAAGCAGTAGGGCCTGGGGTTGCTTCCCCCTCCCCCCCCCCCCAGTTAGCCAGAAGGGAGACCCTCTTAGGGGGAGCAGAGAGGCTCTGACTCGCAACTCCAAAATGTTCAGGGTTTGGGAGACCAAACAATCTCACCTAAGTATCTTCTCAGGCAGGGGTGGATAATTACAGTAACTAGTCCTCAACTTACAACCACAATCGACTCCCCCTCTGCAGCATTTACATTGTTAAGCGAGACAATTGTGTTTTGCCTCATTTTACGACTTTCCTTGCTACAGTTGCTAAGGGAATCACTGCAGTTGTTAAGTCAGTTGGGAACTGCAATTGCTTGTCAAGCCCCTTCAATTTTGACCATGGTTCGGTGAGCGTGTAAATCAGCTGAGCTGCAAAACACGGAAATAAAGGGCAGACACCGCCGAACTACCAATTTGCCTGAACCGTTCCGAACCGGTAGAATCCCAGCCCTGGACTGGTGTATTTTAATCTCTCCAATAAAATTGTAATGGGATTTTTATTTTCTTAACAACAGCTTTCCAGAATGAAAGGTGATATCGGAGGCTACAAGGACGGAAGTGCTGCGCCGTTAGTCCACTGCGTTCGCCTTCTGTCGGCCTCTTTTCTGCTCACGGGAGAGAAAGGGGGTGAGTCGAGCCCCACGGAGTCCCTGCAGAGAAAGAACGAACCCATCAACACCTTTACGCTCAGGACAATTAAGAATTTAAAAGGAATAAAAGACTTTGAAAATAGGCCGATGCTAAATTAGGATACCTCGGCTTAGAGCAGCGTTCCCAACCTTCTGTGATGACCCGGGGCGTGACACAAAAACAAAGTCACAAAAGTAGAATAAATTCCCTTTAATCCCTCCAACTTGGCCCCAATATCCAATTATCCTCGGCTGAATAACAAACTCTTCGAAAAACAGTCTACGAAGGGCAGAAATGCAGCCCGAACCCAAAGTAAAGATAATTAGAAATAAAAAAAACCCAACACAAACCACACTGCAGTAATTAACACGGCAGGCCAGGATGATAAATTGCAGACTTTCAAAGGATAACGCAGCACTCACAGTTGGGAGGATGCCAAACCCAGATAATGCACGCTTTGCTTCCAGTTTGATGAGTGACATTGAGCTGGCCATAGAAGTCCCTCTGGGGGAAATCACATGACCCCGGGACGCTGCAACCGTCATAAATATGAGTCAGTTTTCCAGCATCAGAATGGAAGTCCTTGTGACCTCAGGGACACTGCAACAGTTGTCTGTGTGGAAAAAAATTCCCAAATCACTTTTTTCCATGTCGTTGTGACTTTGAATGGTCGCTAAATGGACTGTTGTAAGTCGAGGACTACCTGTTCTCAGGTTTCCAGCAATCGCCCTCATGAAATCATGATTCTCGAGCCAAACTTCAAAAAACCTCAAAGGATTCATTAGAGGTGACATACTGGCCCTGCCTTGTATGAAGTCAACGTTGGCATATGTCATTTACAGTCACCTGTGACCCTGTTTCCCCCCCCCTCACCCCGGGTGTGTTATAAATCAGATTCTCCAACTGAGCACCTTCACAGGCTGGGTGTCATCAATCACGTTCTCCAATTAAATATTTTTGCAGCAAAAGTGCTGGTATTTTAGTTACAATCTTTTAAGAGTTGGCATGTACTTTTGCTTTCAACTGCTCTTCCAGATTTCCTTCCTCCCCCTGTCTTTTTTTATGGCAACTACTAAAACAGGCACGGGGATGTTTTATGAGATGTCGCCTGTACTGAGCCAGCCACCTGAATTTTTCTGTTCCCTTCTAGCTCTGGTGCCGGATAAAGACGTCAGGGTCAGCGTGAAAGCCTTGGCCATCAGCTGCGTAGGGGCAGCCGTGGCCTTGCACCCGGAAGCTTTCTTCAGCAAACTCTACAAAATGCCCACTGAAAGTAACAAAGAAGAAAGAGGTAGGTGTGTTTGGTGGATTTCTTAAAAAAAAAAAAAAGAACCCAAAACTTTATTTTTACCTTGGTTTAAAACAGGGGTGTTCTCACCCAGCTCCCCAAACACAGCAGAACCTCTGAAGTTAATTCAAAGGTTTCTTTATTACGAGCGCCGCCAGCCTCAGCAACATGTTTCTTGCTCACAGGCTAACAAGTCCGCCTGGCAGGGGAAATGAATAGTTTGCCTGCTACTATTCGCTAGCAGTGGTGGCTTTTTCGTCCCTAGGGCCAGCTCATAGATTTCCATTGCTCTCCTCTTCCTCATCAGCCACCTTCTTCTGTCCCAAGGAACAGCCCATAGATTTCCACTGCTCTCCTCTCCCATCTGCGCATCCATGTATCAGGCACTAGACCCAGCTGCTGTTCCTCTTCCTCATCAGCCACCTTCTTCTGTTTCAAGGACCGGCCCATAGATTTCCACTGCTCTCCTCTCCTCTGCTTTCTGCACATCCATGTGTCAGGCACATGTTCCTCCTCTTCCTCATCAGCCACCTCCAGGCCTGGGGGCTGTTGACTCTCCATCTGAGGGTTGATGAATGGCTCAGGCTCTAACTCTCTCTCTCTCTCTCTGACAGCTCCATTTCCTCATCCCCCTTGGAGCTCTCAGGTTGCCTTGATGCTGATCCTGACTACTCGCACGCTGCCTCCTCCTCCTCCTCCCTCCTCCTCCTCCTTCTCCGATTTGGCTGTTGGGCTGGTGGTCGACAGGCCACAACAGCTCTGTAGTTGCAGGTTCTGTAGGAGGCGGTGTGGCAGAGTCAGGGGGGGGGTTGGACTAGATGACCTACAAGGTCCCTTCCAACTCTGTTAATCTGTAATTGAGAGAATAGAATAAAAATAATAATAACAGACTGTGACAACCAAGATCCGTAGAAGGCCTTATTGCAAGATATTTGCAAATACTGGACCCAACTCCCAATAGCAGATTAGGGGAAGGAGACACCCCCCCTTAGAGTATTTAGAGCCTTATATAGGATACCACATTTAAAAGATTACATAATACTTCCAGTTTTTTACACATAGGAGTTATAGGGACTTTCATAAGAAAGAAATGGGTAGTCCTGGGTGTTTTTCCATAACTCCTTCCAGACTCCTTCCATGGAAATCCTCTAGCTCTCATCTTCATCATCATCATATTTCCTGTTTTTCATTTAAAAGATTACACAATAGATCATTAATAAACTTCCTCTAATGTCAGGGCGACCTAGTATGAATTCTCAAATCAAGCCAAGGACACAATATTTTGTAACTTTGCAGAACTTTAGCAAAATAACAAGTTATATAAATGTTCTGATATCTAAAAGGTCAGATTAAGAACAAATATGGGGTCTCTTTGGTTTATACATTCTTAGGTGTATCATGCACATTTTCACATATAACAGTAATCTGTTCCATGTAAAGCTGCTTTTTTTGCCATTGACCAATGGTGATTTTTGTCTTATGCTCTGGAGTGTCTTGTTAACTCCGAAAAATATGGTACATCTGTGTGTGGATTTTTTTCTTTGTTGATGCCCAATTTATTTTTTCTAGAAGAGCAGTCCGTGAAGGACATTGTGAATTATATCGACCACGGAGACCCCCAGATCAGAGGGACAACCGCGATTTTATGCGGGACCATTATTTACTCCATCCTCGTCCAGTCTTGCTTCAGTGTGGAGAGCTGGCTGGAAAATATAAAAGCCTCAACAGGTAACGTGGGTTGGAGGCCTAGATTTTGCGCCCCGAAGCATTCGGATCAGAGGTCGGCAACCTTAAATACTCATAGAGTCACAAAAATCCTAACCCTCTGATGGTGAACCTATGGCACGTATGCTGAAAGTGGCACACAGGGCCACTTCTGCCGGCATGCGAGAGGTCACCCAGAAGAGCCCTACTGCACATGCGTGCGCACCGCCCACCCACCTTCTGATTGTCGGGTATCTGGCGCGCTTGCTCAGAGGATAGGGGTGCGTGGGAGATGCGCGCGCATGCACAGAGCCACGGGTGCGTGGGGGAGGTCTTGCGTGCATGCGTAGAGATGTGCAGCATGTGGGGTGCCCCATGCGCAGGGGGTGTGGGGGGGTGCGCGCATTGCCTTCTGGGTGCTGGCACGCGAGAATTTTCAGCACGGGAGCCCAAAAAGGTTAGCCACCGCTGTCCTAACCAGAAACTTCCCATTCAATTTTGGAGCCGACCGGAAATCCAGTCCCCCCACCATAGAGTCTCCACCTAATGCAGCGTCCTTTTGCCAGCCAGCAACCGGGAGCCACAACAGAGGGATGAAAGAGCCACATGCGGTTCCAGAGCCACAGGTTGCTGACTCCTGGTTCAGATGAAGGGTGGCATGACCTCTGCTCTTCTTTCTCTTCAGATACGCTGGTGGAGTGTGTCTCCTTGCTCCAAAAGAGCCTGAAAGACGAGTCTTCGGTCACGTGCAAACTGGCTTGCATAGCTGTGAGGGTAAGCAGATAACCTTTAAAACATAACATGTGTTGGTTATTTCTTCCCCGAGGGCCCACCAAGAGGGTGTCAGGGGGTCTTGTGAGGGTCTGTGACCATTCGCCACGGGCAACGTGCCATGCCAACTTGCCATGGGCAACTCACTGCAGGACAACTTGGTGTGGGAGCAGAGTTACACTAATGCCAAAGAAATAGTGGAATAGAATCATTAAAAAAAGGATGCCAAAGGAGGGGCAGAATGAAAGGTGAATGGCAAAAATCAAATTAATTTTTAAATTTATTTTAAATAATTAAACAGATTTGTTAATGGGTTGTCCTGTGGCCAGTTGGCCTCGGCGAGTTGTCCTGCAGCAAGTTGGCTGTGGTGATTTGGCCACGGCAAGTAAGCCATGGGGAGTTGGCCATGGGGAGTAGACCACGGCAAGTTGGTTGTGGCGAGTAGACCATGGTGAGTAGACCATGGCGAGTTGGCGACGGCGAGTTGACCATGAAGAGTTGACTGTGGTGAGTAGACCATGGCAAGTAGATCATCGCAAGTTGGCTGGAGTGAATTGGTTGTGGCAAATTGTCCCATTCCGTTCTTATGATAACTAGGAACTTTCAGAGAAACCCTGGATCTTCCCCCTCTATAAAGGAACCATT
Source organism: Pseudonaja textilis (assembly GCF_900518735.1). The sequence continues at coordinate 9,045,319 of NW_020769320.1, read as the reverse complement.
TAAAATAAGTTTTTTTTCAATTTGAATTAAAGATAAAGATTCCCCACTTCCACCTGGGGGAATCTGCTCTTCCCTCTCTGCTCCCACTCTTTATACGTGAACATTCTGAGTGATCTATCTAGGGAAAAAAAAAATCTCTCAGTTGTCTCTGTCATAGGTTGACCTACTAAGTTCGTTCAAATTGGACCTCACGTTTGCACGCTTCTCTGCTTTTTGGGAGATCAAGTTGTCAGCTAGGTTTGTCAGGAATCTGTTTGACTTTCCACTAGGCGCAGAGTTTGAGGTTGAGGTAGTTAAGGTCTCCCCATTGCTATGGTGTGCTTCCTACATACCATGGGTAATTGACCAGCCTTTGTTTCTTCTGTTTCGTCGGCCTGTAGTATCCACCTATGGCAATGTCATTTTTTGTTTCCTTTAATAGTGACCTCAGTGCGTTCAGGATCAAGTCGATTAAACCCTGATTTACTGTATTGCTGAAAGGAATTAAACCTTTGTCTTTTCAGCACTGCATCATGAGCTTGTGCGGGAGCAACCATAGTTCCTTGGGGTTGCAACTACTGGTTGATCTCCTTCTCTTGAGAAACAGCGCTTACTGGCTGGTTAGGACGGAGCTTCTGGAAACGGTGGCTGAAATAGATTTTCGGTAAGCAGCCGTACATTACTTCCCCACCCCACACTGACAAATTTTCTAATGTTATGCTTAGAGTGGTGTGATGGCCTAGAGGTGGAGCTCTCACCTAAACAATCAGGAGGCTGTGAGTTTGATCCTAGGTAGAGGCAGCTATTTCTCTCTCTCAGCACAATGAGAATATATCTGCCGAACAAAACTCCGCATTGGCAACAGGAAAGGCATCCGGCCATTAAAACAATCAGCTAGCTCCATTCAGTTGTCTAGACTCCACCCCGCAAGATGATGATCTGATGTTATGCTTAATCATAACAGTACCTTTATCTCCTTTTGCTGCTAAGGCTAATCCAATTTTTGGAAGAAAAGGACAGCAACCTGCACAGAGGGAATCATTATTACATGGGGGTAAGTAACTTATCCGGTTCGGGCTGAACCAATGTGGGTAGGGTTTGCATGCCTCGTTTCACAGCTTCTCAGAATGACCGAAAATAGTTATGAATGCTTTCAAAGGGAGCTTCTCTTCCAGCTTGTTCTCCTTCCTGTAAAGTTTATCTGAGAGTCAGTGTGATGGAATGTAGTCTGGATTACCAGGAGGGAGGGCTGCACTCCAGAGGAGCAAGAGGCAACTCAGTTCAGATAGTGCGCGTGTGATGACCCAGGGTTGGGATACAAAATAAACACAGTCACAAAAACAGGGGAAGCCCCTGTTACTCCTTCATTTTGCTTCAAAGCTCCAAATATCTTTGACTGGAGAAACCCCCCCACAAGCAGTTATGAAAAGGAGGAAATGCCGTTTAAGCTAAAAATGCCTATCAACTGTAAAAAGTAAAAACAACACAAACCACACTGAAGCAATTAAGGGAACCAGGCAAGATAAGGCCTTGAAGACGTCCACAGATATTGGAATACACACTGGGAAGGACGCCAAACTCAGAGAGGAATGACAGACTAGAGATATTTCCACGCTTTGTTTCCAGCACTGACCCATACGCATGTCTGACCTTTTAACCAGTTCTCACAGCTGCAGCCCATGAAGGGGATCATGGCCCTTTCCTCCCCCATAGACATGCCATTCACGTCTCTTCCTTATCCTCTCCTCGCTGCATGCCCTAGGATGGAGAGGGGATGGGCCTGGGTCTTCCTCTGACTGCCCAGCCAACCTCCGTCCTTCCCCAGGCTCCTCCACAACCTTTGGAGGCCCACTTCCACTCCCTGTCAGCTGTTCCTCCTCTCCCTTGGAGTCAGTCTCCAACAGGGGCATGACAGTGCGTGAGAGAAAGAGGGTGAAGTCAGATCCTCCCTAATTGTTCCCAGAATACAGGTAGTCCATGGCTGAACGACCGCAATTGAGCCCAACATTTCTATTGTTCAGCGAGACATCTGTTAAAGTGAGCTTTGACTCATTTTACGACCTTTCTTGCAACATTTGTTAAGTGAATCCCTGCAGTGCATAAATTAGTAACCCGGTTGTTAAGTGAATCTGGCTTCTCCCTCAGCTTTGCTCATCAGAAGGTCGCAAAAGAGGATCATTCCAACAGTCATAAGTATGAACCAGCTGCTGAGCATCTGAATGTTGTTCACGTGACCATGGGGAGGATGCAACAGTCATAAGCATGAAAAGCAATCATAAGTCATTTTTTGTGATGACCCAGAGTGGGATACCAAATAAACACAGTTACAAAAAGCAGGTGAAGCCCCTTTTATTCCTTCACTTTCCAAGCTCCAAATATCCTTGACTGGAGACAAAAAACTCCCACACAAGCAGTTACCAGAAGGAAGAAATGCCATTTAAATTATAAAGAGTAAAAAACAACACAAACCAGGCAAGATAAGAGCTGGAGGACGTCCACAGAACACACACTGGGAAGGACGCCAAACCCAGAGAGGAATCATAAACTAGAGATATTTCCACGCTTTGTTTCCAGCACTCGCCAGTACGCATGTCTGTCCTCTTACCCAGTTGTCACAGCTGCAGCCCACAAAGAGGATCAAGCCCCTCTCCTCCCGAGGAGACCACGTCTCTCCCATATCCTCTCCTCCCTGCATGCCCTAGGATGGAGAGGGGATAGGCCTGGGTCCTCCTCTGACTGCCCAGCCGGCATCTGCCCTTCCCCAGCCTCCTCCACAACTTCCGGAGTCCCACTTCCCTCCCTGTCGGCTGTTCCTCCTCTCCCTCAGAGTCAGTCTCCACCAGGAGCATGACACTTTTTTTCAGGGCTGCTGTGACTTTGAAAAGGTCATTGAGCAAACTGTTGTAAGTCGAGGACTGCCTGTGTAGGTTTAATGTTTTAAATAGTCTCCTTTACCTCGGCAAGATTTTTGCCTGTGGGTGAGGAAAAACAAAGAACACTGCTTAGAAGAATCTCAGAATGTCCTTCTTGGGTTTTAGCATCCTTTTAAGACGGAACCCAACCATGGACTTCTGTCTGTCTTAGGTAAAGTTAAAGGGTTCCCCTCGCACATATGTGCTAGTCGTTTCCATCTCTAGGGGGTGGTGCTCGTCTCCGTCACAACGCCGAAGAGCCAGCGCTGTCCGAAGACATCTCTGTGGTCAAGTGGCCGGCATGACTCAACTCCTTCGAAGGCGCACAGAGCGCTGTTCCCTTCCCACCAAAGTGGCCCCTATTTTTCTAATTGCATTTTTACATACTTTCAAACCGCCAGGTTGGCAGAAGCTGGGACAAGGAACGGGAGCTCACTCCATTACGCAGCGCTAGGATTCGAACCGCCAAACTACCGATTTTTCTGATCAACAAGCTCAGTGTCTTAGCCTCTGAGCCACCGGCGCCCCTCACTCTGTCTTATTAATGTGTCGTTATTTTGAATATTATAGGTGCAGTCTATAAGCCCCTTAAAATAGCTTTTTTCCCCTCCCACAGCTGTTAAAACTGCAGGATCGGGTTCTAAAGGAAGTGGTCATTTTTCTCCTGGGCGACGAAGACCCCAGAGTGAGGCGTGTGGCTGCAGCTGCTTTAGTAAGGTATTCGTTCAGCAAACCTTAATTTTTTCTGGTGTTGCCCTATTTTGACCAGGCTTGTATTTTGCGCAGAAAGATAGCATATACCCGTGATGGCGAACCTATGGCACGCAAGCCATCACCCCAGATCAGGTCCACTGCTCATGCGCACCCACCTCCTGCCAGCCAGATGATTGTTGGGTATCTGCTGTGCATGTGCAAGAGGCGGGGGCGTGCGGGAGGTGCGCATGCATGCACAGAAGCGTGGGGTGAATGCGTGGGGTTGCGCACGCATGGACTAGGCGGGGTGTCACGCACGCATGCGTAGGGGCAGGGGGGGTCTCACGCACACTGCATTATGGGTGCAGGCACACGTGCGCGCACTTTTGGTATGCGACAAAAAGGTTAGCCGTCTCTGGCATATACTGTCAACCTGGCGCATAATTGGAATTACGCTTTGGGAATAATAATTGTCAACAGGCAGGGATTTAATACGGAATACGTATCATGGAAAGACGGCAGGTGCATTCCAAATCATATTTATCTTGGAGCTCCCAAAAGTAGAAAATGTCAACTCCTAAAACATTTTGTATACACGCTTTATAGTTGACAACAGAAAGAAGTGGGCGGGGGGGGGAGTTTCAAAGAGCAGGCGGCAGTGTGGAATCGAAAGTAAATTCCATTCATATTTTCTTCAAAGACTGATTAGATGACTAAAGCTTCTGCCGCGCAAAAATCTAATTGGGGAGCATGATTGATGATTCTTGGCTATGGACGTGTTTTGTTGGATGATACCCCCAGAGGGGTGGGGGGGAAAGCAGGATTAAGGGTGACAGTGAATTACGCATCTCGTAGTTAGCTACGCTCAAGTAAATGCCAGATGTAGAATGTTATCTTCAAATATTTTTTAGTTTTGGGAGTGTGGCTCGAGGCTCATGATTTAATTGGAGTAAATGCCGGAATCCTGACAGAAAGTTTATATTCTCATCTGCGGAAAGATTTGGGGTGTTTTGGTGGCAAAAGCGGAATATTGAATGGCAAGAATGGAAGTGGTTGCTTATCACCGTTAAAAAAGGGAAATTAAATGCCTTATAGGTAGCTCTCAACTTAACGACCACAATTGAGCCCAGTGTTTATGTTGTTAAGTGAGTTTTGCCCCGTTTTACAACTTTTCTTGCCACGGTTGTAAAGTAAATCACTGGCTGCCCGGTATCAGGATTCCCATTAACATACCCACAGCAAACAAAACTCTGAGGCAGACAAATTCCTCAAATAATAGATTTATTGGATATATGTCATTGGCACAAGCTGGTAAAAACTGACTCTGAATATTCCTGTGGTTTTCACCCGATTAAAAGTGAACGTTTGTCAAAACAATCAGTCATGCGGTCCAATCAGGATGCTGTGCAGTTGCTAGGGAACTCCAGTCCCCTCCTTCCGAGCACCTGCAGGAATGTCCTTGGTTCCCACAAGAAAGTATTTTGTTTTGGCTACAACACTCCAGCTATCTCTGTTCCTTTCCCTCTTCCCTGGTGTGTCAACTCTGTAGACTCAAAATGGCCACAGTCATACCAGCTTCAGGGTTAACACTCAGTGGTGATCAGCCCGCGGCCCACAGATTGATGTAGATGTTGAATGGGAAAAGCCCCAAACCTGGCAGCATCCTCTGAAGTAGGGGCTGAGGATGGGATTCTCCCTCACGGTCAACCCCAGCTGATCTTGGCCCCTGAAGAAGGAAGAGAACCAGCACAATACAGTCCCACCCACTTCCAGTCCCCTTAGAACTGATCCAGAAGGATGCCATGGTTGGTTATACCAAAGGCCACTGAGAGGTCAAGCAGACCCAGGACACAGGTTCAACTCCCATTCCACTCCTACTAGAGATCAACCAGAAGGATGGCCAGTGCCAACTCCCAACATCTCATGTCCAGGCCTGAAGCCAGACTGGAAGGAGATTGTTGTGGCCTGTCAGCTGCCGGCAGCTGGATCAGAGGAGGAGGAGGAGGCGTGGGATAGTCAGGGCCAGCATCAAGGCAACCTGGGAGCTCCGACAGCGAAGAGGGAATGTAGCTGGTAGAGGGAGGGAGGGAGGGAGAGAGAGTGTGTGTCTGGGCCGTCCGTCAGCCCTCAGATAAAGAGTCAACAGCCCCCAGTTCTGGAGGTGGCTGATGAAGAAGAGGAGGAACAGCTGGATCCAGTGACTAATGTGTAGAAGGCAGAGGAGAGGAGAGCAGTGGAAATCTATGAGCCGGTACTTGGGACAGAAGAGCCACCGCTGCTAGCGAAGCCCCACCCTAGCTCTGGGGATAAAAGGCAGGGGGCGGAGATGAATAGATGTGGCAGACAACTGTTCATCTCCCTGCCGGAGAGACTTGTTTGCCTGCGGTGAGAGAGAAACTTTGCCGGGGCTGCGGCACTCCTAATAACGGAATCATTGATTGATTACAGAGGTTTTATCGCGATTGGGGAGCTGGGTCAGAACAGAGATAATCTGCTTCATTCAGGGCCTGTGTGTGTGTGACCGCCTGCGTGTGACCATTTTCTCCACCACGTTTCCACGAAAAGGATGCTTGGACACTTGGATGGAACTTGCCCAGGGTGCTCCTGACTTTCTTCTCTTTTTTTCTTTTCTTTTTCCCTCTTAATGAAAAAGGCCCTTCTCGTTTTGTCTCTCTTGTTCTCCCTCACAGGCTTGTTCCAAAGCTGTACTCAAGTTGCGACGCAGGGCAGGCCGATCCGGTCGTAGCTCTGGCCAAGGAGCAAAGCAGCATATACCTGAAGCTTCTGATGCACGAAACCCCGCCCGCTTCCCAGTTTGCAGTGAGCACCATCACCAGGTAGGGCTGCATTTAGCAGGCAATAATAATAAAAAAAAAACGCCTAGGGCAGTGGGGGCTAACCTTTTGGGGCTCCTGTGCCAAAAATTGTGCGCACGCTTGTATGCTGGCACTTACATGCCAGCACCCAGAAGGCATGCACGCCTCCACCCCTGCTGCCCCCTTATCTGCACTGCGCCTCACAGCTGATTTTTGTCCGGTTTGAGGCCTTCTTTGACCTCCCAAAGGCTTGAGGAAGGCTTCTGGAGGCTTTGCAGGCCGAAAACTAGGCCCGTTATGTCACTTCTGTTATTTTCGGAAAAACAGGAAGTGACAAAACAGGGCTAGTTTTCGGCCTGCAAAGCCTGCAGAAGCCTTCCTCAAGCCTTTGGAACGCTGAAAAAGGCCTCAAACCGGCCAAAAATCAGCTGTGAGGCAGGCACATGCACAGTGAGGTAAGTTTGCCTGCAGCTAGAGTGTTGGCACCAATGGCTCTGCGTGCCACCTGTGGCACATGTGCCATAGGTTCACCATCACGGGCTTAGGAGCATTTGAAATGTGGATTTACAGGTGGCTGTGAGGTAGGAGTTGGGTGGACGAAATCAGAAAGGAGGGGATAAGCCACCTGAGGAAGCCATTGAAACCATTAAAAAAAAGAGCAAAGGGTAAAATATTTCGGACACGCGATGCGACACCTGGAAAAATACGGCCTAATTCACTTCATCCTCCACTCAGTAGAAGGGACACGTAACCCTCAGTTAACTATTCACGTTTGGTACGAAAAGTTCAATGAGATGCGTTGGTGTTCTAGAACGTACAGAGGATACAATCTGATGCCAAGCCCGGCCGACATGACGGTGGAGAACAACCTTTCCAGAGTCGTCTCGGCCGTGTCCCACGCGCTGACGACTTCGCCCTCCAGATCTCTGACGGTGAGTTTTGATTGCGGGGGCTCATGATGTCAATGCAGGTTGTCCTTCACTTATAGCAACTCGTTTAGTGGTCATTCGAAGTGTGGACGTCCCTGAAAAGGGGTGACTCATGGTGGTTTTTCACACTCTCTGTGGTCGCATGATCCAAATTCAGATGCTCAGCAACCAACTTGTGTTTATAATGGTCGCAGCACACCCACCCACCCCCCGGGGTCACGCGATCTCCTTTTATGACCTTCGGACCAGCAAAGTCAACGGAGAACCCGGATTCACTTAACGACTGTGTAACTCATTTAACAATTGCAGGGATTTGCTTAACAACAAACATACATATGTGTATGCATGTGTATATGTGTGTGTGTGTGTGTGTATATATGCATCATACACACATATACACAAACACACATTAATGTGTGTGCATATATACACAAACATACATACACACACACATACATACACACAAAACACACACATATGTGTGTGTGAGTGTGCATGTGCATGTAAAAGGGGAGGAGAATTTATTGCATTTTCTGTTGTTTTTTCAGTACCCAGCCAGGGAATTGTCATCCCAAATTAACAACAAACTAATCTTTACGTGTTCAATGTTACATTTATTTGGTCCATTTTTCCTCTTTTTCTTTTCTTTTGTAGTTCACAACCTCTGTCCACAATTGAGCCCAACATTTATGTTGTTAAGTGAGACATTTGCAGAAGCAACGGGGGAAGCCGTGTTCACAACCATTGTCGCTTCCCTTGATGACTGCGGTGGTTCGCTTAACAAATGTGGGAAGAAGAAAGCTTGTAAAATGGAGGCGGAGCTCACTTGTCTCGCTCAGCGACAGAAATGCTGAGCTCAAATTATGGTCATAAGTCGAGGAGCTACCTCTGTTTCCCCAGTTGGAGTGTTGTTGTTTTTTTTTAGCATTGCGCTCCTTTCTCGCATCTTAACTACTCCATTTCTCTGTTGGAATTTGCTGCACATTTCCCTCTGTTCCTGATGGTAATATTTTCCCCTTCCCCAGTTTGGCTGCTGCGAAGCATTGTGTCTTTTGTCCTCATCCTTTCCGGTTTGCACCTGGAATGTGGGATGGCACTGCGGGTAAGTTGCCACTCGTTCCCCTTGGCTTACTGGGAAGGGAGTCCGGAGGAGGGAGGTCTTACAACTCCCATGCTGGCTGGGCAGTTCTGGAACTGATCTGCAGAACATTTTTATGACCTGCCGATTCCACTGCCGTCCGCGCAAGCTGCCGGCGAACCACAACACTTTGGCATTTATTCCCCCTGCGGTGGAAGCTGACGATTTCAAATTGGCATTCCAGTTTTTCTCACCTGGGAGGCGTGGAAGAGTCTCAGGAGAAGAGCGCAATGGGGATGGTTGGCTTGCTGCTGTCTTTCCTTTCCTCTATTTCCTTCCCTCTGGATCTCTCTGCCCACCAAGACGCCTTAATCCTGGCTGGGAATTTGCTGGCAGGTAAGAAAAATATTTTTAATCTTCCCTCGCAGGTTTTTAAAACACCGACAAGCATTATTTGTCTATGAATGGTTGCGGTCTCAAGAAAAGAACCATGTTACAATCTAGCAAGATGGATACAAATTCTGATTGGGAATAGACTTTTTGGGATGCAGGTAGTCCTCAAATCAATCAGAATAAGAGTTGGAAGGGACCGTGGAGGTCTTCTAGTCCAGTGGTCGCCAACCAGTGGGCCAGGGACCACTGCTGGTCCACGAGAAAATTTTGGTGGTCCTCAGAGAAATGTCCCCCCCCCCCAAAGCAATTGATCCAGGCTGCGCGGGAACACAAGGCTTGCGTCGCTTGCATTCCAAACAACACGAGGTAGTGAGGGGAGGGGGGAAAGGGTGGAGGTGGGGAACTTGCCCCATGTGGCCCACGCGCCTGGCCTGGCCACTGGGGGGCTGCTTTCCGCTTCTGCTTTTGGCTGCACGCAAGGAAAGCAGCCAAAGTCTTTCTTTCTCTCTCCCAAACTCCGCCAGAAATGAGTCTTTGGGACCCTGCAAGGCCTCCTCCTCCAAGAGGCTGTGCCGGCAAAGACTCATTTCTGTCAGAGTTTGGGGGAGAGAAAGGAAGACTTCAGCTGCTTCTGCTGCTTTCCTTGCATGAAGCCAAAAGTCTCTCTCTCTCCCCACCCCTCTCTCTCCCCCTGAGAACGGAGCTGGAGACAGTATCCTGCGATCCCAAATAAAGAACGATCGAGCGGTAGGAAAATGGGATGGGGAATTTTCCTGCAGACTTTTTGGGGGATTTTCCCAGGATCTCTGCTCCGCGGGATTTAAAATTATGAGTTTGGTGGTCCCTGAGGTCTAAAAGTGATGGCACTCCCACAACTTCTGAAGGCAACTTCTATCCCATGATGATTATTGATTGTTCTCATGGTCAGAAAGTTTCTCCTTATTTCCAGGTTGAATCTCTCCTTGGTCAGTTTCCATCCATTATTCCTTGTCTGGCCTTCAGGTGCTTTAGAAGGGAAGGGAAAAGGGAGGGAAAGAAAAGAGGGGATAAAAGAAAAAAAAAGGCATTGACTTCCGACTCCTTCGATGCAGTAATATAAGACATTAACATCTAACCTCAGCTGTTTATTTTGACATCATCATAAAAAAACCCTATTATTTTATAATCGTATAAACTCAGCTTTTTTACTCTTTTAATATCAACTGAAACACTTTAGGGTTTCCTGCTTAAGCAGCGGGTTGGACTAGAACACCTCGAAGGTCCCTTCCGACTCTGTGATTTCTATCCCGCTCATTTCTATAAACAAGAAATCTATCTAACTGTCGCTAAAACCCCAAATCAAAGTTTATTTATTCGGGTTTTTAAGTGCCTATCATGCTTTCAGCCACTGCCTCCAAATCTTTGCAAAACCCTTGGACGCAAAACGAGGATGAAGCCAGCGTTCCTGCCACTAAGCAAGAGGAATCGTGGGCAGCCCTGGCTGATCGGACGCTTGCCCTGTTAGTCGATCACCTCTTTTCTCATTTGCTGAAGATCATTAACATCTGTTCCCACATACTGGATGATGTCGTTCCTGGCCCGACACTAAAGGTACGTTCCTTGCCTGTCGGTGACATTGCTGGCTTATTTTTGTCGGAGTTTGTAGCGATCCAGCCAGCGTACAAGGAAATAATTCAACAGGATTCATTATAACAGAAGAAACATCGTTATATACAATAACACAAAATATGATGCATGTATACAATAACCATGCAGCTCTTGCAAAGTTTGTAGCAATCCATCCAGCACACAAGCAAATAATTCAGCAGGATTCATAACATAGAAGAAACTTCTTTATATACAATTATTCAAAACATGATGCATGTATACAATACCCATGCAGCTCTCGCAACGTATTACAAGTACTCTCAAGCAAAGATAAACAAACTCTCTTATACAAACAGCTAAGCTAAGCCATGCCGAGGTTCCAAGCTGCCTCACACGTCTCGCACAACAAATCCTGTATCTCAGTTATCAAACAATCCTCATTGGCTGACTTGTTGTCATGGTTATTCCAGTTCATGAATTCTTATACACCGACAATTTTTAAGCAAGGGGAACATAAGACTTTGTTACACAGGTAGCCCTTGACTTAATAATGGTTGGTTTAGTGACTGGAGTTGAAACAGGGCTGAAAACAGCGACTCACGAGCATTTTTCCTCCCCACGCTTACGACCATTGCAGCAGAAAGAGGAGGGAGGGAAGGAAGGGGGAAAGGAAGGAAGGAGGGAGGGAAAGAAGAAAGGAAAGGGGAGGGAGGGAAGGAAGGAAGGAAGGAGGCAAGGAGGGAAAGGGAAGGAGGTAAGGAGGGAGGGAAAGAAGGAAGAAAAGTAGAGGGAGGGAAGGAAGGGAAGGGGGAAAGGAAGGAAGGAGGCAAGGAGGGAAAGGGAAGGAGGGGAGGGAAAAAAGAAAGGGAAGGAAGGAAAGGGGAGGGAGAGAGGAAGGGGGAAAGGAAGGAAGGAGGGGGAGGGAGGGAAGGAAGGAAGGAGGTAAGGAGGGAAAGGGAAGGAGGGAGCGAAAGGGGAGGGAGGGAAGGGGGAAAGGAAGGAAGGCTAGCAGAATTACAGAATAACAAGAGTTGGAAGGGACCTTGGAGGTCTTCTAGTCCAGCCCCCTGCTCAAGGAGGAGACTATGCAATTTCAGACAGGAGGCTGTCCTGTCCCTTCTTACAAAACCTCCAGTGATGGAAGCACCTACATTACAACTTCCAGACTTTGTCCTTGCCCAAAGCTGATTATCTCGAAGGCAGTGAGGATGATGATGGGTTTTTTTTTAATTTTCTTGTTTTCCAGGCAACGTTACCGTCTCTCACCAACCCACCTTCGCTGAGTCCAATCCGGCGCAAAGCGAAAGAAAAAGAAGTTGCGGAGCAAACCATGGTAGCCATAAGCCCCAAAAAGACGAGTGAAAACAGCCCAGGTAAGGAGAACGATGGGACAACATTGAATTGATTAAAAGAAGAAGAAGAAATTGACTATTAATAGAAGGCTCTTCAGAACCGTTCCTTTTTAAGAGTTAAAATTGGTTTGCCAATTGCACCGGGGCAGATAGGACAGCACTCCAGAAGGTTAATGTCCTTACCCAGAAGATCATGGGTTGCCCTCTCCCCTCTTTGGAAGAGCTTCATAGCTCCCGCTGCCTCAAGAAAGTTCAAAACATTCTCAAAGATCCATCTCATCCTGGGCACCCTTTTTTTTTTTTGAACTATTACCATCTGGCAGACGGTACAGGGTAATTAAAACAAGGACAAATAAGGCGAAAAACAGTCTATCCCAGGGCAGCTATCAATCCAGCTAACACCAACATGGCCGCTTCTAATAAATCTTTTTTTTTTTCTCTCTGAGAGATGTGGCTAGAGACTTATGATTTGAATGGGGGTGGAGTTGTTGGAGCCCTGACAGCTATTACTAAAATTGCAGATGATACTCAGTGGTGGGACTCATCTCCCGGGGCAGGGGGGGAGGGGAAGTCTGCCTACCGAGATGAGGTGGACCAACGGTTGCTTTCATGGTGCGGAGAAAATAACTTGGTCCTCAACACCAATAATACCAAGGAGCTTATAGTGGACTATATAGAAGGAACAGATCAGACCTCCAGCCCTTGCTTATCAAGGGAGACCGGGTGGAGCAAGCGGCCAGTTTTAAGTTTCTGGGTGTTACCAGGAAAGAAGACCTGACCTGGGTTGCTCACATTGCAGCCCTGGTCAAAAGGGCCCAGCAGAGATTATATACTACTTGAGATTTTTCAGGAAGCAACAACTGAATGAACAACTGCTGGTGACCTTCTACCGCTGCACCATAGAGAGTATCTTAACTTACTGCACCTGCGTCTGGTTTGCCAGTTGCACAGTGGCAGATAGGACGGCATTCCAGGGGGTGAACGCCATTGCCCAGAGGATTCTGGGTTGCCCTCTCCCCTCTTATAGCTCCCATTGCCTTAAGAAAGTTCAAAAGGAACCCCCCTTTTTTTTAACTATTACCATCTGGCAGACGGTACAGGAGAATAAAAACAAGGACAGATAGGCTGAAAAACAGCTTCTATCCCAGGGCAGGAACTCTTGAATTCTACCATATAGTACACTTAAGATGGTGTTTAATTTCGTTGTATGATGTGCAATGACAATAAAGTAAATTAAACTAAAATGCTTGGCTTTAGAAGAGCAAAAGAACCATAAAATTAAAAATGGACCCTTTGAGAAGAGTGATTTGGCCCTCTTCCTCTTTTCTAAGGCCGTACAGGTGCTTGGCTTGAACTGGGCCAAAAAAGAAAAACCCACAGCCATAGGATGAGTTGGATTCGGACTTACGATTCCCTTAATGAATGGTGGCTCACTTAATGACTATTTTAAAAAGCCCAAGATTTGCCTAACGTCACGGGGTTGCTGATTTGACAACTGCAGTGATTCACTTTTAACGACGGTGGCAAGGGAGGGGGTAAAAAAGATGGCCAATGTCTCACTTCGCAAATAAATAGCTCGCTAAGCAGCATAGATTGGGGGGGCTCAAGTCATAAGTCAAGGACTCCCTGGATAGAGAAGCTCTCGAGGGCTTAACGTTGTGAAAGAATTTTCTCCTCTCTCTGCTTTTGATTCATAAGCTCCCAGGCCAAGTGATACTTCAAGCTCCGCTCCCCCGAGTAAATCCTCCTCCACGCTGGGCAACTTCTACCATCTCCCATCGTATCTCAAGCTCTACGACGTCCTGAAGGCGACCTATGCCAACTATAAGGTATTCGTACCAAACTACATTTCCTGAGCGATCCGTGCCGCCCGTTAACCAATTCTGGAGACCTTCCTGGCTTGTTGGCCCGTGGTTCTGGTTCTTTTTATGTTTTGAAAAATCTGGAGCCAACTCTCGGCCCTGCCCCTGCAGTCTGCAAGTAAATCGTTTTAAAGTTTGTGAGCCTTTTCCTTTTGCCACTTGGAAGAAACCTGCCTTGTTACTGTGCTTCCCCGAAAATAAGACCCTGTCTTGTTTTTTATTTTTATTTTTTCCCACCAAAAAAACCACCAGGTCTTATTTTCGTGGGATGTCCTCCATTGACTAACCTTACTTGCGCCATTGTCCTGGTCTCCTTTTTTACTCTGAGGCCTTCAGGAACTTCTGCGTCCGGCAAGGCTTTCCTGAAGGCCTCTGCAGCTGATAACGGAGCTTTGTTATCCAGAGCTTTGTTATCTGCTACAGATCCAGAGCTTTGTTATCTGCTACAGAGGCCTTCAGGAAACCTTGGCTGGCTGCAGAAGAAATGGGCCGGCCAGGCAGGTGTCGGGATGTGTGAGGCCTGGCTACAACTGTCCAAAGGTAAGTAGTAGGGCGGTTCCATTCCTCCATCTCAACCACAGCTTAATTTTTACCTGTGCACTCTGGAGTGGGTGGGGTCTTAATTAGGGCTTATTTTGGGGGGTAGGGCTTATATTGATTGCTTATTGCTCCCTATGACTATCATTAAGTGTTGTACCTGATGATTCTGGACTCTTGATGAATGTATCTTTTCTTTTTATGTACACTGAGAGCGTTTGCACCAAGACAAATTCCTTGTGAGTCCAATCACACTTGGCCAATAAAAGAATTCTATTCGATTCGACTTGACTCAACTTGACTTGACTCTATTCTACCTTGGGCACAAAACCCTTCCTGTGCCTATTTCCTGAGCGGCCACAAAGCTAGCATATATAGTTTAACTAAATGTTCTGTTTTCTTCTGAAACTTTCTTTTTCTTGGATTTATCCATGGGTTGGCCTGCCACAAGTCGAAAAGCTCAATAAATCGTGTGCTGGCGGGTGTCCCATACATTGACGGTTGTGACACATATTTTGAGCAACGGAGCCGCAGCATAGGCGTGAAAGAGCCACATGCAGCTCCAGAGCTGTGGGTTGCTGACCCCCTGTCCTTCTTGTTGTACCTTATGATTAATGATTGTAACTATGATAATATGGCCTATCATTTCGTTGTTTGTATGTATGCTGAGAGCTTCTGTACCGGAGGATTAAAATCCTTGCGTCTCCAATCACCCTTGGCCAACAAAAGAACTTTTTTTCTTTTTTTATTTGGTAAGGTTACACTCGATCTCCAAAACGTCAATGAAAAGTTTGGTGCCTTCCTGAGGTCAGCTTTGGACGTTCTGTCTCAGATCTTGGAACTGGCAACTCTACAAGACATTGGAAAGGTGGGTTCATGCTGGCTTACGGTGTTTTTAAATGTCTCTTAAGCCGGATCAATTAGAGGAACATACGAAAGCATAATTTAATGTTAACCAGCTGGAGATCCATGCTTCGCTACAAAGCTATGGGGTCGGGCTTAGTTTTGGGGGAAGAAAATAGGCGGGGGGTGGGGAATTCTGCCTCTGCCTATCAGCATCCATCGGTATTCCTCTGGCTAGCATCCTGTCAGTGTGTGAGAGTTGAGGGCTGTTTGGAAACTGAAATGGTATTTGCTGTGTGAGCAAGGAGACAGCAAGGAGCCTGGGCGTGGCTTAGCTCACCTGTTCTGTACTAAAGCTGCTTGCTGCTGTGAGAGTAAAACTGAAACTCCTCTCTGCTTGTGTTTTGCCTTTGGAAGAGATTTCTTTTCAGGTGGGGAGGGGGAGTAGAACTCCTTAGCATCACAGCTAAGTGTTAATAATAATCATATAGGAAATACTCTGAATGCTCTGATGGTCATTTTGAAAAATCCTTTCTTAGTGAGCCCCTAGAAGCCAAGAGGAACACGTGTGCCGGATTTCAAGTTTGTAGGCTTTATGGTTCTGGAGATTTTGTAATGATGCCTGAAGGGTCTTTCGCTTTTATATAGATAGATTAATAATTAACCTAGTTTAGAGCTTTGAATTCAGCTCACAGGGTTGCAGAAGTGGGAAAAATAGGACATGCCTAGAAGTGACCTCCTTCAAGAAACTTCACGTACTTTACTATTCGTTTTGTTCTGCAGCCTGTTCTCAGTGCTGTCTGTCCCAACACCTAATTCTGTCTTTCTGTTTTCAGTATGTGGAAGAAATTCTCTGTTACCTGAAATCCTGTTTCAACAAAGAGCCAGTCATGGCAACTGTGTGTGTTCAGCAGGTAACAATATTTAAAACAGGTGTGGGTGCGCCTTTCTCAGGGAAGCATTCTCCCTTGAGTCAGCTCCTCCTCCACCTCTTTTTCTCCTCCTCCTCCTCCATCTCCTCCTCCTCCTCTTCCCCCTCCCTCCTCCTCCTCTTCTTCTTCTTCTTCTTCTTCTTCTTCTTCTTCTTCTTCTTCTTCTTTCCTCTCTCTCTCTCTCTCTCTCTTTCTTTCCTTCTTGGTTGGGCATTGATTTTCACGGAGCTGCTTCTTCCCTCCCTTTCCCCAGTTACTCAAGACCTTGTTCGGCACCAACCTGGCCTCGCAGTTTGACAGCTGGTCTTCCAACTCCTGCCGAGCTCAGGGCAAATGCCAGCGCTTGGGCTCCTCCAGTTTGCGCCCAGGCCTTTACCACTGCTGCTTCATGGCTCCGTACACGCAGTTCACCCAGGCCCTGGCCGATGCCAGCTTGCGGAATATGATGCAGGCCGAGCAGGAACGCGACACCTCGGGGTGAGAAGAGACACTTCCTTCCAGAACCGGCTGCTTGCTTTGCCATCGTGCTTAGAATGGTTGAGACGCAGGTGGTCCTCGATTTGCGACGGTTCGCTTAGTGTGTTAACTCATAAAACATTCCTATGCCTGTTTTTAGTAATTGCCATAGGGAAGTGGGGGGGGGAGGAAGGAAATCTGGAAGAGCAGTTGAGAGCGGAAGTACATTCCAACTCTTCTCTTTAAAAGATTGTAACTAAAATACCAGAGCCGGATCCAGTTAAATTTTAACGTGTGCAAAAAGCAGTTGCCAAATAATTCTCTATTTTGAAAGGAAAAGGAGCCCTTTTCAGGGAAGCAAAAATTAAAAATGGCAAAGTCTCTTTACTGCCCTAGACTTTTAAGATGTTGGGATTATAAAGGTTTTATGGCTGTTTCTATGCCAAGAGTTTTACGATTCCTAGAGCAGTGGTGGCATTCTACCAATTCAGCCCAGTTCGGCCGAACCGGTAGTAAAAAATTTTTTTTGAATCCCACCAGTGACCTAGAGGTTTTTTTGGGGAAGGCGGCGTACAAGCTACTTTATTTTTACATTCATCTTAAAAGCATATCTTAAGTTGCGTTAAGTTGCTTGACCTGTTGCATTTATTCATTTAATCTGCTTCTGAGGATTGTAAGATTCGTTGATAACAGACTAAACAAAATGAAATCGGGGAAAAAAATGGCGGGGGTTATTAACCTAGCCAGGGTGAGGCTTTTTTCAGGGAGGTGCTCAGAATGGGGAAAACCAAGGGAGACATCAGTTAGGAAATAGGCAGCACAAATAAATAATAAATAAAAACAGGCATAGCCCAAAATTGCTTTACAAGCCCAAGCTTGTCTCACACCTGGCAGGAGCTGCTCCTGTTAGCTCAGTTCCCGTTAAATTGCTTTTGTTGAGTGAATCATGGACGCTTAATCCTAACCCTGTATTAATGTTTGCTTTCATAGATGGTTTGACATATTGCAAAAAGTTTCCGCGCAGCTGAAAACTGGTACCACGAATATGGCCAAGCACCGTGCTGACAAGGTACAAACCCAAAGCACATGTTGCTTGCTGTGTGTGTGTGTGTGTGTGTGTGTGTGTGTGTGTGTGGTTTTTTGTTTTGTTTTTTTTAAAGATAACTGTAAGAGAAATATGTCAAATATTTATCTGGGGCAGGGTATATTTTCTTTAAAAGTAGGCCAGGGGTCTCCAAACTCAGCAGTTTTAAGACTTGTGGACTGTGATGACCCAGGGTGGGATACAAAACAAGCCCAGTCACAAAAAACAGGTGAAGCCCCTTTTATTCCTTCAGTTTGCTTCCAAGCTCCGAATATCTTTGACGGAAGACAAAAACACTCCCACACAAACAGTTACACAAAGAAGGAAAAAAACAACACAAACCATAAGGGCTGGAGGATGTCCACAGATACTACACACTGGGAAGGACCACCAAACTCAGAGAGGAACTATAAACTAGAGATATTTCCATGCTTTGTTTCCAGCATTTGCCAGTATGCAGGTCCAAACTCTTATTCAGTTGTCACAGCTGCAGCCCATGAAGAGGATCAAGGCTCTCTCCTCCCGAGGAGACCACATCTCTCCCTTATCCTCTCCTGTGTGCCCTAGGATGAATAGGGGATGGGCCTGGGTTCTCCTCTGACTGCTCAGCCGGCCTCTGCCCTTCCCCAGCCTTCTCCACAATCTCCAGAGCCACACTTCCACGCCCAGTCGGCTGTTCCTCGTCTCCCTCAGAGTCAGTCTCCACCAGAGGCATGACATGGACTTCAACTCCCACAATTCCCCAGCCAGCTATAATGGTAAAACTGGCTGGGGAATTCAGGAGCAGGGGAGTTGAAATCCACAAGTCTTAAAAGCTACCAGGTTTGAAGACCCGCTGGTCTAGAATCTTGAAATAAATTATTGTGAATCTCACCACTAAATATTGTCCGTGCAACTGAGAGTAGAATTCCTCTATCTTTCTCTGGGCATCTCCCATTTTCCACCTCAAAAGGGGTTTCCTCCAATCTAAGCTACCTAGAACTAAGGAGAAATTGCCTGACGGTTAGAATAGTTAAATGAATGGAACGACTTGCCTTCAGACATTGTGAATGCTCCAAGACTGGAAGTTTTTAAGAAGAGATTGGACAGCCATCTGTCTGAAATGGTTTAGGGTTTCCTGCCTGAGCAGGGGGTTGGACTAGAAGACCTCCAAGGTCTCCCCCCAACTCTATTATTCTGTTAATATCTGGCAAAACTACAAGATCTTGCAGGTAATTTTTTGTCTTCTACCTGTGTAAGAAGTCTAAAGCAGTGGTGGGATTCAAAATTTTTTAGTACTGGTTCTGTGGGCATGGCTTGGTGGGTGTGGCTTGGTGGGTGTGGCAGGGGGAGGTTACTACAAAATCCCCACTCCCTCCCCACCCCACTAACCTGCTTTCCAGCTCGATTCTCCTGTGCAGAGCAACCAAAGGAGACCCAGCCGATCAGCTGGGACTCAGTGGGAGGCAGAGAATAGATGGGAGCAGGGCCAGTCAGGGGGTGTATTTGCCGGTTCTCTGAACTACTCAAAATTTCCACTAATGGTTCTCCAGAACCGGTCCAAACCACTTGAGTACTACCTCTGATCTAAATAAGAAAGGTGCCACTTTAAAAAACAAGGTGTGTCATGCCCCTGTTGGAGACTGACTCCGAGGGAGAGGAGGAACAGCCGACAGGGAGTGAAAGTGTGGCTCAGGAGGTTGTGGAGGAAGCTGGAGAAGGGCACAGGGCGGCTGGGCAGTCAGAGGAAGACCCAAGCCCATCCCCTCTCCAGCCTAGGGCATGCAGGGAGGAGAGGATAAGGGACAAATATGAATGGCGTGCTCTATGGGGGAGGAAGGGGCCCTGATCTCCTTCATGGGCTGCAGCTGTGAGGACTGTTTATAAGGACAAACTGCGCATGGCCCAGTGTTTTATCCTTCTCGGAGCTTATCTGTGTTTTGGCTTCCTCCAAATTGGGGTGGCTGTGTTATCTGGCAGAAGTCCGCAACTAATCATCTGTGCCTGCCGTAGTAATTCCTTCAGTGTAGTTTGTGTTTTTTTTATTTTGAATTAACTTTACTTTGAGTTTGGACTGCATTTACTCCCTCCGTAGACTGTTTTCTTTAAGAGTTTGATTTCCAGCCGAGGACAATTGGACATTGGGGCCATGTTGGAGGCATTAAAGGAACTTTATTCTATCTTTATGACTTTATTCTATTTTTGTGGCCCCCGCAGAGCTTCCCATGAGTCTGTTAGATCTTGCTGCTGTTACAGTGGTGGGCTGATCCTTTGGGGGCTTTGAAGACGGGAGGCCAGTTCCTTCCTGCTTTTCTTTTTGCCCTCAGTCCCACTGCTCTTCTCTTTCTCCTTTTAAGAATATCATCCACAATCACATCCGTCTCTTTGAACCCCTGGTCATCAAAGCGCTGAAGCAATACACCACCACCACCTCTGTCCAACTGCAGAGACAAGTCTTGGACCTTCTCGCACAGCTGGTCCAGCTGCGGGTCAACTATTGTCTTCTGGACTCTGACCAAGTGAGTATTCAGACTCTTGTTGCTGCAGAACAAGAGTGCAGCTGGTCTTCTTCTGCAGCCAGTCCCCCCCCCCCTTCCGTGCTCTGGATCAGGGGGTCACCAACCTTTTGGACCTCAGGGACCACCAAACTCATAATTTTAAATCCCACGGACCAAAGACCCTGGGAAGATCCCTTCCCTCCCCTTCTTCTTCCTTTCCTCTCTTCTCCTTTCCTTTCCTATCCTATCCTATTCTTTCTCTTTCCCAATGGAAGGAAATTTGTGCAAGCAGAAATATTTTTCTCTTCAAGATCTCAAACCTAAGAGGGTTTCTCTCCATCCTTATCCAAACAAGACATTTGACAATTGAAGTTCTGTTCGTTTGTTTTTGGGCTTTGTTTTCTTTGACATAAGTATACGTGGCAGTTATGAAACACCCAGTTAAGAGCTGTTTATTCTTCCCATCGGATGTCACGGTCTGTTTTATTCCAATTTTATATGGAGATAATATAAGAATGTACCCACGGATGTTTGCCGAAATTAATCCAGGTGTTTCTTTTGGCTTCCAGGTATTTATTGGATTTGTGCTAAAGCAGTTTGAATACATTGAAGTCGGCCAATTCAGGTACAAGTTCCAGCGTAGGCTTATATATATTTCCTTATATATATATTTATGCAAAATAGAGGCTTAACTCTAACAGGTGATTCTGAACCTTGTTTCTTCTTCTTCTTCTTCTTCATCATCAAAAAGGAAGGGAGACAGGAAGGGCGGGCAATAGCAATAGAATTTAGACTTATATAGCAATAGCACTTAGACTTATATCCTGCTTCACAGTGCTTTCCAGCCCTCTCTAGGCAGCTTACAGTCAGCCTATTTGCCCCCAACAATCTGGGTCCTCATTTCACCCACCTCGGAAGGACGGAAGGCTGAGTCAACCTGCAGCCAGTCAGGATTGAACTCCTGGCAGTCGGCAGAGTTAGACTGCAATCCTGCATTCCAACCACTGCGCCACCACGGAAGGAAGGAAGGAGAAAATGAAAAGGAAGGAAAAAGGATGGAAATGAAAAGGAAGGGAGGAAGGAAAAAGGATGGAAATGAAGGAAGGAGGACGGAAATGAAAAGAAGGAAGGAAAAAGGATGGAAATGAAGGAAGGAAGGAGGAAATGAGAAGGAAGATGGAAAGGGGAAGGAAGGAAGGAAGGAAGGAAGGAAGGAAGGAAGGAAGGAAGGAAGGAAGATAGATAGATAGATAGATAGATAGATAGATAGATAGATAGATAGCAATAGCACTTAGACTTATATACCACTTCACAGTGCTTTTACTGCCCTCTCCAAGTGGCTTACAGACTCAGCCTTTTGCCCCCAACAATCTGGGTCTTCATTTGACTGATCTTGGAAGGAGGGAAGGCTGAGTCAACCTTGAGCCGGCCAGGATCAAACTAACCAGTGGGCCCTCTGAATGACTCCTACTCCCGTTCTGATGCTGAGGACGAAGTCTAACATGTCTCTTTCCTTTTTCTTTTCCCCCACCAGGGAATCAGAAGCCATTATTCCTAGCGTCTTTTTCTTCCTGGTGTTGTTGTCGTATGAGCGCTACCACTCCAAGCAGATAATTGGAATTCCCAAAATTATTCAGCTGTGTGATGGGATCATGGCCAGCGGAAGGAAAGCAGTGACACACGGTAACGGGAAATCAGAAGTCATAGAACTGAACTCCACACACTAGGAGTTGCTAAATATGGCAGGCACTTAAAATTTAAAACAAAATGTATTGTCCTGCTGCAACTTTGCTGGATCTCTCTCTCTCTCTCTCTCTCTCTCTCTCTCTCTCTCTCTCTCTCTCCTCTCTGTGCCTCCCTCTCTCTGCCTCTCTTCCTCTTTCTCCCTCTCTTTGTCTGTCTCTCTCTCTCTTTCTCTCTCTCTCTGTGTCTCTCTTCCTCTCTCTCTTTCTTCCTGTCTCTCTTTCTTCCTGTCTCTCTTTCTCTCTCTCTCTCTCTTTCTCCCTGTCTCTCTTTCTCTCTCTGTGTGTGTGTGTCTCCCTCTCTCTCTCTGTCTCTCTCTTTCCCTCTCTCTCAAAGTCCCATTCCCTCTTCACCCCACTGGCCTGCTTTCCAGCTCCGTTCTCCTGTGCAGGGCAACCCAAGAAGACCCAGCCAATCAGCTGGGACTCAATGGGAGGCAGAGAATAGATGGGGTTGGTGGGGCCAGTCAGAGGTGGGATTGGCCGGTTGTCCGAACGACTCAAAATTTCTGCTACCGGTTCTAGAGAACCGGTCCGAACCGGCTGAATACCACCTCTGCTCTTTGTTCTCCAAAGTAGATCCCTCCAGTTTCAGGATAACTTTTGAGAGTTCATTAAGAACTAAGTTTCGGGCCCAAGAGAATCTGTGGATGAGGAATGGGGATAGCTGGTGTCTTCGGTCCTAACGACCCTCTGTTTTTCTTTAGCGATCCCGGCTCTGCAGCCCATCGTCCATGACCTCTTCATCTTAAGAGGAGCTAATAAAGCGGACGCCGGGAAAGAACTCGAAACCCAGAAGGAAGTTGTGGTCTCAATGTTGTTGAGGCTGATCCAGTATCACCAGGTAAAATCCCCCAGTAACTTACCTGTGTCTCTGCACATGCTCACAACTCCAGGCAGCGGATTTATTGCGAGCACGCCAAGCCTGCATGCCTGAGTGATTGAACAGGAGATGTTCTGACCCAGGTCCATGAAGCGATATATAACTTAGAGAGGCCTGTAAAAGCACTGTGAAGCGGTATATAAGTCTTAAGGGCTATGGCTATTTTCCTTCCTTTTCCTTCCTTCCTTCCTTCCTTCCTTCCTTCCTTCCTTCCTTCCTTC
>NW_020769320.1:9007568-9022533 GCF_900518735.1 Pseudonaja textilis | reverse complement strand
TTCCTTCCTTCCTTCCTTCCTTCCTTCCTTCCTTCCTTCCTTCCTTCCCCAGTGGTTAGAGTGCAGTATTGCAGGCTAACTCTGCTGGCTACCAGCAGTTTGATCCTAACCTGCTCAAGGTTGACTCAGCCTCCCATCCTTCCAAGGTCGGTAAAACGAGGACCCAGATTGTCGGGGGAAAGAGGCTGACTCTATAATCTGCTTAGAGAGGGATGGAAAGCACCGTGAAGTTGTCTAGCAGTGTAAGTGCCACGGCTATGGCTGTTGCTCTTTGCTGGCAGGTGCTGCAGATGTTCATCCTTGTGCTGCAACAGTGTCACCGAGAGAACGAAGAGAAGTGGAAGAGGCTGTCACGGCAGGTAGCCGACATCATCCTGCCGATGCTGGCCAAACAACAGGTAAGGGTCACAAATAGCCCTCGACGAAGACATTCCCTCTCTCTGTACACAGCAAAAACTGTGAAGTTTTGCCCCATTTTACACATTTTCTCACCCCATTTGTTAAGTGAATCACCTGGTTGTTAAATGAATCCAGCTTCTCCATCGAATCACGAGACTCCGGGCGACACTGTGACCCGTCATAAAACACGAGTCCCTTGCCAAGTGTTTTGAATTTTGATCCCGTGACTCTGTGGGGGAAGCTGCAGAAGTCATGTTGGAAAACGGTCATAAGTCCCTGATTTCAGCACCGTTGTAACTTCGAACGGTCACCAAGTGAACTTTTGTAAGTTGAGGACTATGAACGGTGGCCAGAAAAGTCGTACAGTGGGGGCAGCGACTCACTTAACAAATGCTTCATTTAGCAACAAACGTTTTGAGCCACGGTGGCGCAGTAGTGAGAGTGCGGTATTGCAGGCTACTGTTGCTGACTGCCGGCTGCCTGCAATTTGTCAGTTCAAATCCCACCAGGCTCAAGGTTGGCTCAGCCTTCTATCTTTCCAAGGTGGGTAAAATGAGGACCCAGATTGTTGGGGGAAAGAAGCTCATTTTGTAAACTGCTTAGGGCTGTTAAGCGGTATATAAGTCTAAGTGCTATTGCTAGTCCCTTCCTTCCTTCCTTCCTTCCTTCTTTCCCTCCCTCCCTCCCTCCCTCCCTCCCAGTAATTAGAATGCAGTATTGCAGGCTAACTCTGCCAACTGCCAGCAGTTCAATCCTGACCGGCTGAAGGTTGACTCAGCCTTCCGTCCTTCCAAATTTAGTCAAATGAAGACCCAGATTGTTATGGAGGCAGGAGGCTGACTCTGTAAACTGCTTAGAGAGGGCTTGAAAGTACCTGAAGCAGTATATAAGTCTAAGTCAGGGGTTCCCAACCTGGGGTGCTTGCACCTCCTGGGGGTGCGAGACGATATTCCAGGGGATGCGAGAAAAGTCCAGGTAAATAATAGGATATTGGCTATATGTGGGCATTTTTATTTATTATGCAGTGGATTAACTTTGTTTTCATTTTAGAGTTAAGTGTCGTTATTTAGTGGCCGTCACATACATAGCTGAAAAGATTCAATCCTACCATATATTTAACGCGTTCAGTAGTTCCTAAAGTCTAAATTTCAGGGGGTGGGAGGTTCGAGTGAAATTTCTTTAGGGATGCGGGGCGAAAAAAAGGTTGGGAACCACTGGTCTAAGTGCTGTTGTTATTGGGCTCCATTGTGGTCATAACTGGAGGACCCACCTGTCTGTTTTATGAACTCTGGCAAGGAGATTCATAAAACGGGCAGGGACTCGTTTAACCAGCGTTTCAATTAGCAACGTACATCTTGTGGTCTTGACTGTGGTCTTAACTCGGGGACCGCCTCTACGGTGAAACGCAGTTCTCTTTTTCACTTCTCCTTTCCTTGTGCTGATTTGCAGCCATTGTTGATCCCATTCTGTCTGTTGGTTCTTTTCCCCCCCAACCGCCCCAGATGCAGATAGATTCCCATGAAGCCCTGGGGATATTGAACACTCTGTTTGAGATCCTGGCTCCTTCCGCCCTGCGCCCAGTGGACATGCTGCTGAGGAGCATGTTTGTGACGCCCAACACCATGGTAAGTAGGGGGCATCTGGCCAAGAAGCCGTTTAGCGAGAGGGACGGAGGCCTTGCTGCCCTTGGTCCGGGCTCAGGATGTACTATGGTGGCCCAACAGTGGCCAGGTGAAATTAGTGACAGGCTCGGACAGTGAGGAGGTTGGGGAGGAACATGGGCCAGTCCTGGAGTCTGGGGAAGGCTCTGACGAGGGCTCTGCGTCAGAGACAGAGATGGGGCAGTTATCAGCTGCTTTCGGAGTTGGAGATCAGTGTGGAAGAAGAACAGCTGGAGCCTGTTCCTGATGTGCTCATGCACAGAGCTGCCAGAAGAAGGGAATAGTTACGGAATAACAGTCAACTCAGGAGTAAAGGCACAGGTGAACGGGGAATGGCCCCTCCCATAGGAAATAAAAGAGGAGCGAAGGAGGAATGGGGTTTTGCAGGAGACGATCAGTTCACTCCGGCATGCTTGCCAAGCATTGTGGCATCTGAAAGATATCGGCCTGGCCACTCTCCAAGCCTGACAGAAGGTCTGTAATCGGGCACTCTCTTGAAAGATGGTTGGCCGGGATTTTGTTGGAGAGGAAATTAATTCTAAAGTAAGTAAAAGGGGTTTATCGGGACGAGGACTTGGCTTCGCGCTATTGGGGAAGCCTAGGTCAGAACACGAACCCAGGTGCCCATTTTTCCTTTCCTGGGGTGTCCGGGGTTAAGGATTTGGGGTGTGTGCCCCTCCCCTCAGCCCTTTGCGCCCGTCCTTCTCTTTGCAAGGGTGTCGTGGCGAGGACAAAACCAGCCTGCATGGCACCTTCAGCTCCTGCCGAGAAGTGGGGTATCAATCTGGTCTGTCAGTAGCTGCCTTAGCAGCAAAGCTCCTTCTCCTCTGCTCTAGAAAGGGGTCTTGGCTGCAAGCCCCCCCCCACCCCCCCCCGGGCTTTGTAGGCAGAGGTGGGGGGGGGAGGGGATATGCCAGGGGTTTGGATTTGTCACTCCCCCAAGGGGTGTTACAGAGAACTGGCAAATGAACCTAAGGGAAGGGGTGAGGAAGGGAAGGAAGAGGGGAGGGGAGTGAAAAAAGGGAAGGGGAAGGACGAGAAGGGGAGTGGAAGGGAATGAAGGGGAGGGAAAGGAAGGGGAAGGGAGGGGAGGGAAAGGGAGGAGGAGGAAGAGGAGGGAAGGGGAGAGGGGAAAGGAAAGGGAAGGAGAGGAGTGAAAAAAGGGAAGGGGGAGGAAGGGAAGGGGGAGGAAGAGGAGGGGAAGGGAAGGAAAGTGGAGAGGGGAAAGGGAAGGAGAGAGGAGCGTAAAAGGAAGGGAAGGGGGAAGGAAGGGAAGGAAGAGGGGAGAGGAAGGAAAGGAAAGGGGAGAGTGGGAAGGGAAGGGTAAGAGAGGCGAGGGTAGAAAGGGGAAGGGAAGGAAGTGGAGGGAAGGAAAGGAAGGAAGCGAAGGGAGGGGAGGGGAGGGGAGGGGAGGAAGGAATATTTATATAGTGTTCATATCATTCATTTCCGTAATGAATATTTTGTGGGGTTCTCCCCCCTCTCTCCCTTTCAATAGGCTTCCGTGAGCACCGTTCAGTTATGGGTCTCTGGCATTCTCGCAATCCTTCGGGTCTTGATTTCCCAGTCGACCGAAGACATCGTCCTCTCCCGCATTCAGGAGCTCTCCTTTTCCCCACACCTAATCTCTTGTCAAACGATCCATCGGCTGCGAAACGGCGGAAATAAGATTCCTCCCCCTCAGGAGACCCCCATGGATGAGCAGGATCGGTTCCTGCCTGAGGAGACCTTTTCTAGGTATAGGTTGTTAGTCATAAGCTGCTGCTATTTGCTTTTGCTTTTTTCTTTTTTAAAAACAACCATTAAAAAAAAACGAAGATAAAGATTTTGAGATAAGGAATGGAGGATAATATATACAGGTCGCCCTCGACACACAACCACAGCTGAGCCCCAAATTTCTGTTCCTAAGTGAGACATTTGTTAAGGGAGTTTTGCCCCATTCTACGGCCTTACTGTTCTGACCAAGATGGAGACACTAACAAACCCACATTAGTCCCAAAACCCTTTTTTTATTTCAACGGCTGTGAATTTTAATCATTCACAGCCCATAATGAGTCTCAAACAGTTTGTAAATAGTCCCATGGAAGTCTGCCAAAATCCTTCAGGATAAGTCTGATCAGCACGCACCTTTATCTCCCTTGAAATGCTACCAACGACTAAATGTCCAATTAGTTATTCGAGGCCAAACGGAGCAAAAATTCAATACAGAGCTTCAAACCGACCAGTACAAACAAAGTTGCTTCCTGCAAAGGCTCCTGTCCCTTTGCTCCTCCTTTATGTCTTATAGGAGGGGAAAATCACCTCCAGGCCTTACTCCTGAGTCGTCCCTTTTGTTTTAACTGTTCTTGCCTTCTGGCACCTCTGCGCATGCACGCACTGAGAACAGCCTCCTGTTGTTCCTCTGCCTCGCTGCTGCCAGATTCTGGAGGCTCTAGAGTCAGCACATCTCCCAGATGGCCCTGGCCCCATCTCTGCATCAGACACAGGACCCTCGTCCAAGTCCCCAAGATTCCCGGACTGGCCCCTGTTCCTCCCCACTGTCTGATTCTGCTGCTGTCTCCGCAGGCTGCCGGCAGACCACAACACTTTCTTTCTGTCGCGGTTGTTAAGTGAATCGCTGCAAACGTCAAATTATGTCATGCCCCTGGTGGAGACTGACTCTGAGGGAGAGGAGGAACAGTCGACAGCGAGTGGAAGTGTGGCTCGGGAGGTTGTGGAGGAGGCTGGGGAATGGCAGAGGCCGGCTGAGCAGTCAGAGGAGGAACCAGGCCCATCCCCTCTCCATCCTAAGGCATGCAGGGAGGAGAGGATAAGGGAGAGATATGGTCTACTTGGAAGGAGAGGGCCTTGATCCTCTTCATGGGCTGCAGGTGTAACAACTGAATAAGAGTTTGGACCTGCGTACTGGCAAACACTAGAAACAAATCATGTAAATATCTCCAGTTTATGGTTCCTCTCTGAGTTTGGCATCCTTCCCAGTGTGTGTTCTGATATCTGTGGACGTCTTCCAGCCCTTATCTTGCCTTGTTTGAGTTGCTTTTTTCCTTCTTCATGTAACTCTGTGGGAGTTTTTTTTGTCTTCCATCAAGGATATTTGGAGCTTGGAAGCAAAGTGAAGGAATAAAAGGGGCTTCACCTGTTTTCTGTGACTGTGTTTGTTATGTATCCCATCCTGGGTCATCACAAATTAGTAACATGGTTTGTTAAGCAAATGGGGCTTCCCCGTTGACTTTGCTGGTCAGACGGTCGCCGAAGTGGATCACGTCAGTGGTAAAATGCTACCGGTTTGGCCGAACCGGTAGCAAAAATTGCTACCCGTTGGCTCCAACAATCAGCTGTTGAGGAGAAAGGAGAGAA
This sequence comes from Pseudonaja textilis, assembly GCF_900518735.1. The sequence goes on along the minus strand of NW_020769320.1, from coordinate 9,017,116 downwards.
AAGCGCAGGATCGGCCCTCCCACCCGCCCCTGCATCTTCTTTATCCTCTCAGCTGATTGACGCGGCAGAGCCTCAGCTGGCGTTTGGAAAGCTGCGCATGTTAAGGTATTAGGAGTTAAGAACTGACCAGCAGTGATTAGCTGCACGATGCTGTGAAGCTGATGTAAGTCTGGCTGAAGTAACAAGAGTGATTCAGCAGAATATGGGTATTTCCCTTTAAGATGGGAGAGTAAAATTCCCCTTAAGAGGTGTGTATATAAAAGGCAGCCATTAGAGGGCGTGGTTCTTTTCCCTTGTGACCAGTATTCAGTGCAGAAGTTCTCCGTGTGTTAGTGCGCGATCACCGAACTGGTAGGGAAACTGGTAGAATCCCACCACTGGATCGCTTGACACCCCCCCACCCCCACCCTGGGACACTGGGACTGTCGTAAATGTGAACCGCTCGCCGAGCATCCAAATGTCAATCCCATGAGTGTGGGGATGCTGCAGTGGCCACGAAGTGTGAAAAATTCATTTGGATCACCTGACCCAACGGGGCGTGGCGCGAAGGCCGTCCGTGTGAAAAATGGCCCTACGTCGCTTTTAATTTTTTTTCAGCACCACCGTCACTTCGGACAGTCACTAAGCAAACTGTTGCAAGTCGAGGATTACTTGTATCCTCAATGTAACCTTGAAGAAGGCAAAGGAGATAGGTGTAACCGCAGGGCTGGCTATGCATATTGGGTTCCCCCCCCCCTTTTTGTTTGCAAAGTCCTATATTTCTATAGGAGACACGGTGGCTTGGTGGCTAAGCTGCTGGGCTTTTCGATTGGAAAGGTCGGCAGTTCGGCAGTTCGAATCCCCAGCGCTGAGTCATGGAGGGAGCTCCCAGGACTTGTTCCAGCTTCTGCCAACCTAGCAGTTTGAAAGCATGTAACAAATGCCAGTAGAAAAATAGGGACCCCTTTGGTGGGAAAGGAACAGCGTTCCGTGCGCCTTTGAAGGCGTTGAGTCATGCCGGCCACGTGACCACTGAGACGTCTTCGGACAGCGCTGGCTCTTCAGCTTTGAAACGGAGATGAGCACCGCCCCACTAGAGTTGGAAACAACTAGCAAGGATATGCAAGGAGGGGAACCTTTACCTTATTTTTCTGTGCTTCGTGCCTGGCCTCTAAACACCTCTTTTTCTCTCTAGATTCCTAATGCAGCTGGTGGGGATTCTTCTGGAAGATATCTCCAGCAAACAATTGAACGTGGAGATGAGCGAACAGCAACACACCTTCTACTGCCAGGAACTGGGCACCCTTCTCATGTGCTTAATTCATACCTTCAAATCAGGTAGTGCTCACCTCCTGTGATCACCCAGAGTGTTAACACAAACGTAACAAAATCCAAAATGTAAATAAATGTCCTTTAATGCCTCCAACTTGGCGCCACTGTTCAATAATTCTCATTTGGCGATAAAATGTACTCAAAAATAATCTTCAAAAGAAAGCAATACAGTCTGAACTTAATGAGCTTAATGAGAGGTGAAATAACAAAACCAAACTACAATGATGAAATTTCCACAACGGACCATGATAAGTAATTACCAAATAAGTAAGTAATTAGTAAGTAATTCCAAATAAGTAATTACCAGAGTCAGTCTCCACCAAGGGCATGACACCTCCCTTCTTGCCACCAAAATTTGGACCCTTTGGCAACAGACTCATATTTGTGATGGTTGCAGGGGAAACATGAGAATTGTTATAAAAAGATTTAACATCGGTTTTTATGATCAATTGAATAGATTAGTTTATTTGAAATTATAAATGATTTAATGTAACTGAAGGGGAAAATACCATGCAGAATCTGGCCTAAAATGTATATGTGTTACGTAGTTGTTAGGAGATTATTATTATTAACTTTTAAGATGACAATTAAGAAGTGGCTATATTGTGATAAATTATTATTATGAATTAAAGAGGAGTTAATTAAATGATGTATAGGGTAAAGGGGCGGTACACTCAAATTGGTAATTATAGGGGAACTTTTGGAATAATGAAATAAGAATATGTGATGAAATTGAAAATGTGACAGATAAAATTATAAAGTATAATGAATATGAAGATATGAGAATTATTTAAAAAGAAATAAGAAATGAATAGAAAATATATAAAATAAGTTGGAGGAATATTAGAGTACTTGAGAAAATTTATAGAAAACATGTAATGTAACGATAGGATATGAAATCAAATGTGAAAGATGGATATGCAACCAAGGTCACGTTTGTATGGAAATGTGAAAACCTGGAATCATGCTGTTCACTAGAAAAGATGTTTGTGAAATGTGAAAAAAAAAAAAAACTTTTTACAAAAAAAGAACAAATTGCAGGGGTTCACTTGGCAGCTGCAGCGAGAGGCCATAAAAGGGAGCAAAATTCACTAAACCGCTGTCTCAGCCAGTGACAGAAAATGGGGGGGCTCCGATTTTTGCGGTCGTAATTTGAGGACGACGTATAATATTTCAGTGGGAATCCCCAAGGTCTCCATTGAGACTGATTGGTAACGATGTTTTTTCCATGCTTTCGCTGTTTCAGGGATGTTCCGAAGAATCACAGTGGCAGCTACCAAGCTTTTTACCGAGAGTGGACCACACGGTCCTCATTTCTACACCCTCGAAAGACTGAATGACCTTGTCAAGTCCATGATAGCCACCCACCCATCCCTGGTTCTCCTCTGGTGTCAAATCTTGCTGCTGGTTAACTACACCAGTCCCTGCTGGTGGTCTGAAGTTCATCAGACCCCCAAGTAAGTCTGTTTTTAAGCTCTTTTTCAGGTCTTCTCTGTCCTGTGTGTGTGTTCTGACCTAGGTTTCCCAGGATCACGAAGCCTGACTCCTCGTCCCGATCAAACCCCTTTTCTTGAGGTTAAAGGGAATTCCTCTCCAGCAAAGTCCCGGCAAATAGTCTTTCATGAGATTTCACAACTTTAGACCTTTATCAGGCTGGTAGAGCTGCCAGGCTGATAGCTTCCAAACGCCATGCTGTAGCAGCAGTTACTTGGCAAGAAATCAGGAACAGATCTTCACCCTAATGAATTGAACTAATTGTCTCCTGCAAACACCATTCCCCTTTCACTCCTCTTTATTCCCTGTGGGAGGGTCCATTTACCATCCACCTGTGCCCTTACTCCAGATCGGCCCTTGTTCCTTAGCTGTTCCCTTCATCTGGCAGTTGTACGCATGAGCACACTGGGAACAGGCTCCAGCTGTTCTTCTTCCCCACTGATCACCGACTCCGAAGGCAGCTGATAACTGTCGGACGGCCCTGGCCCATCTCTGCCTGCAATGCAGAGCCCTTGTCAGAGCTTTCCTCAGACTCCAGGACTGGCCCATGATCCTCCCCAACTTCCTCACTGTCTGAGTCTGCCACCAGCTCTGCTGGCCACTGACGGGCCACTGCAGTGTGAATGTTTTCTTCGTGATTTCAAATGCTGCCCCTTGCTTTGCATATTCTTGTATAAACATTCCTCCTTTTCAAAAACTCTTTCCTTCCTGAAAGCTATCTCCAATTCCGATTTTAGCGGCTACTTCAAAAATGTCTTGTTTTCCGGCTTCGCCTTTCAAAATTCACCTTCCTTGCTTAAGAACTGGATCACCTAGAAAGTCTCATTGGGAGGAATCCCAAGGTTCCTGGGGGGGCAGTTTTCCCACTCATGGTGTCTTCTTTGCTACAGCCGGGCTGGACATTTTGGCCAAGGTGTCATTCGGGTAGAGGCTGGATGGACGTTTGGGATTCATTTATATTGTTCAGCAGGATTTGTTTCTAGAGGGGGGTTTGGTACGAAATATAGACCTCTCAAGTTTTTTTTTCTTTTGTCAACTCCTAAATTCTAGAATGTATTAGTTCCATGCTGTAGGATGGATTGAGAATTAGGCCATGGCATCGCCCAGGTGTATCTAGAGTGACCTAGAGGTGGAGTTCTCACCTCACAATGAGGAGGCTGTGAGTTCAATCCTAGGTAGCAGCAAATATGGGCACAATGAGATCATATCTGCTGAACAAAACTCCACATTGGCGACAGGAAGGGCATCCGGTCAGTAGACACTCTGCTAGCTCCATTCAGTTGCCCAGACTCTGCCCCGCAAGGGATTATGAGGTCGTTAAAAGAAGATGATGATCACCTGGGTGTATGTATGTATGTATATTTTTATTTAAATTTATTTAATTAAATCTCTATGCCTCCCACCTCACTGATACGCCGACTCTGTTAGTTGTAAAGTGAATCTGGCTTCCCCTTTGACTTTGCTTGTCAGAAGGTTATAAAAGGGGATCGTGTAACCTTGAGACACTGCTGAGCTTAGGCCAGCCAATCATCCTTTGGTTCTGTTCTTGGCTGCTGGACCAGCTTTTTACTAGCCAGCTGCATTTATCCTGGCAAATTCTTCTATCTGTTTCTTATTTCTTTCTTTCTGGCAACTTGACTCCTGGATGTTGTAGTTTTGGGGTTTTTTTAAAACCACTTTCCTTCTCTTCCAGAAGGCAAAGTCTCTCAAGTGCTAAATTGCTCAGCCCTCAACCCAGCGGAGATCCCCACGATGAAGACGGGGGCTCCAAACTTAGCATCTGCAATCGCGAGATCGTGCGGAAAGGATCCCTCATCCTTTTCTGTGACTACGTGGTAAGCTCTGTGTCAGGATTCCGGCCGTTGCCCCAATTAAATCATGAGTCTCGATTGCAGCCTTGGCTCCCATCTCTGCCTCCGATGCAGAGCTCTCATCCAAGCCTTCCCCAGACTCCAGGACTGGCCCTTGTTCTGTTCTGACCAAGGCTTCCTAAACCATAATTACACACACACTTCTTTTAAAAACAAGACTTATTTTATTGCAATGCTGGGAATTGTTTTCATTCGCAGCCGGTAATGAATCTCAAACAATCCCTCGAGATAAGCACCCACCTTTCTTTTCTGTGAAGTGCTGCCAAAAAACAGAAGTGTCAAATGAACTAGAAAAAAAACAACAACCAAAGTACAAAAAGCTTCAAGGATGACTCTGAACTAATCGAACAACTTTGCTTCCTGCAAAGACTTAGTCATCTTGGCCTGATTTTTATCCCTTGTGGGAGGGGCAATCACCTCTCAGCATTACTCCCCAGTCGCCTCTTTTGTTTCAGCTGCTCTTGCCTTCCAGCAGCTCTGCACATATGCGCACTGGGAAGTGGCTCCCCTGGTTCCTCTGTCTCGCTGCTGCCAGACTCCAGGGGCTCCGGAGTCAGCACCCCACCCCCAGATGGCCCTGGCCCCATCTCTGCATCAGAAGCAGGACCCTCATCCAAGTCCTCCCCAGACTCCCGGACTGGTCCTCGTTCTTCCCCACTGTCCGATTCCACTGCCGTCTGCACAGGCTGCTGGTGAACCGCAACGTGTTCCTCCCCAACCTCCTCACTGTCCGAGTCTTGTCGTGGTGGGCCCCAACAAGAATAAGAGAATTGGAAGGGACCTTGGAGGTCCTCCGGTCAAACCCCCTGCTGGAGCAGGAGACATTATACCATCTCACACAAAGGGTTGTCCATTCTCTTCTTAAAACCCCCCCCAGGATGGAGCACCCACAACTTCTGGGGGTAAGGTGTTCCTCTGGTTATTTGTTAATTGTTAGGAAATTTCTCCTTCGTTCTCGTTTGCTACTCTCTCCTTGATTGGCTCCCTCCTGTTGCCGCTCGAGCGAACCCATTCCATTTCTTACCGCAGTGCCAAAACCTGCACGACTCCGAGCACTTGACCTGGCTGACCGTAAATCATGTCCAAGAACTCATCAGCCTGTCTCATGAACCTCCCGTCCAGGATTTCATCAGTGCCATTCACCGAAACTCGGCAGCGAGTGGCCTTTTCATCCAGGCGATTCAGTCCCGGTGTGAGAATTTTGCCTCCGTAAGTTCTTCACTTTGGTTCTCGAGATTTCTCTTCTCCGGTGGTTTTTCTCCTGCCTAGCACACCTCATTTTTCTGCAGTAAAACAAAATAAAGAGATTCGTCTTTAAAGGTAACGGCGCCCTTCAAATATTGAGGCTACCGAAGCAGGAGATCATGTCTGTTGATCGTTTGGCCATTGCAAATGAGTCGGTCGACTGTCCTGGTTAAGGCAGTTGGCTAGAAATTGAGGTGCCTTTATACTTTTATGTGATGACCCAGGACGTGGCATGAAGGCCACACAGTCAGATAATCAGCAGGAGTCCCTTTATTAGCTCCAACTTTGCCCCCAGTGTCCTGGTTACCTTCTGGTCAGGAGAAAAACTCTCCCAGGAACAGCCTTTGACTGCAAGAGAATCAAGTCCAAAACATGGTCAACAAAAACTGTAACTTTTAAGTCCAATCAGGGCAAATTGAGGTAATTAATCTGACAGGGCAAGCGAAGGTATTCCAGATGTGAAGGAATGGCAGTAATTCAACCCGGTTGGGATGATGTCAGGAACAAAGATAACCAAAGTCAACACAAGATAAAGTCACATTTGCTCCCAGCAGACACTGCACTCAGCTTGCGTCTCTTTTAAACTCTCATTCCCATGTGTGGCTAATGAAGGGAATCAGGGCCTTTTCCTTTCCCGTAAGCCATGCAACCGATGTTGCTCCCTTCTCCGTTCCTCCCTGCGTTCCCTCAGATGAAGGGGGTGGGCCTGGGTCTTCCACTGAACTCCCTCTCGTTCTATCTGTCCCCTGCTCTGCCCAGCTGGACTTTGCCCTTCCCCAGTTTCCTCCACAGCCAACGGAGCCACACTCCCGCTCCCTGTCAGCTGTTCGTCTTCCACCTTGGATTCAGACTCCGATAGGGGCATGACACTTTTATCTGCATATAAATTTATATATAAACTAAGGTGTTTTTATACTTTGATTAGTCTGGAAAACGAAAGACTCTAAAAGAGGTTTTTTTCCCTGGTTCAGCCGACAGCGGTGAAGAAGACCCTGCAGTGTTTGGAGGGCATCCATCTGAGCCAGTCAGGGGCTGTGCTGGTCTTGTATGTGGACAAGCTTCTCTCAACTCCCTTCCGTGTGCTGGCACACATGGTGGACACCCTGGCTTGCCGTCGTGTGGAAATGCTTCTAGCGGCATCTGTACAGGTAACCCATGGCGTCATGTGGGTGAGTGCTGGGCCAGCCACAGGGAAGGCCGAGATTTAATCTGCCTCCTTACAGCCCTGATGGGGCTTTGAGTCATCAGACATTATTTCTCAGCTTAACCCACCTCAATGACCAGTGGGGGACGGGATTTGTATGCTGCCCATAATTCTGGGTGGCTGACAGCCATAATGGCTGTGGAGAGTCTCAGTTATTCTCAGAAAAAGCACCTTTGGGTCTGCAGGGATAAATAAAATGAAAAATACAATCTTCATCTTCTTTTAATGACCTCATAATCCCTTGTGGGGTAAAGTCTAGGCAACTGAATGGAGCTGAGAGTTTACTGGCCGGATGCTCTCCCTGTCACCCATGAGGAGTTTTACAATAATAGTCATAAAAGCAGAATTAAACTCACCCCTTTGTTTTGTGTTCCTGGAGGTGGGATAGGGTATAAATCTAATGAACGCCCATCACCACCTGGCCAAATGCACATCTCGGCCTGATGGGGGAGTGCTGAAAACCACACACCTCTCATGTCTACGGAGATGCTCTGTCCTCCAGGTCATGGTTGCTCCAAAAGTTTTTTTTTTTTCAAAAGGCGACTGGACTTTCTTGTATTTTTTCTTTTGAAGAGGTTTCGCTTCTCATCCAAGAAGCTTCTTCAACTCAGGAGCTCCTCTTTATTCCCTATGGGAGGGGCCATTCACCATCTGCCTGAGCCTTTACTCCCAAGTCGACCCTAGATCCTTAGCTGTTCCCTTCTTCTGGCAGCTCTGTGCATGTGCATGCTGGGAACAGGCTCCAGCTGTTCTTCTTCCCCACTTATCTCTGACTCCGAAGGCAGCTAATAATTGTTGGACGGCCCTGGCCTCATCTCTGCCTCCGATGCAGAGCCCTCGTCCGAGCCTTTCCCAGACTCCAGGACTGAGGTTGGTTCCTTCCCAACCTCCTCACTGTCTGAGTCTGCTGCCAGCTCCGCTGGCCGTTGTTCAGCCACAACGTTCGATGTCAAAGTTGGGAGAAGGAATGTTGGCCTGGCACAGAGTCCTCTTCCTGGCAGAATTGGCCAACTCACCGAGGGACAACTCGCTGTAGGACAATTTAACAATTCTATCTTAACAATTTGAAATAAATGTAAAGATTATTTTCATTTTCTGTTCTTTCTTTTACGATTCTGCTCCACCATTTCTTTGATACTGGTGTAACTTGTCCCGCAGCAAAAACGAGCTGAGTTGTTTTAAATTCTGTCTTTTTTTTCAAGTTAAAGTGTATTTTACGGCTAGTGTTGGCAAACTTCGGCTTTTCATTCTCATTTCATTTCTGCCTTTCTTGTTCTTTGTTTTTCAATGCAGAACAGCACGGCTCAGTTGCCAGTTGAAGAGCTGGACCGAATCCAGGAATATCTGCAGAATGCCGGATTAGCCCACAGGTGATGCCCAGTGGATTGTTGCATCATGGAAAGTGGCCAAACATGTGTCAAGTTTTATCCTCCCTCACTTCCTGAAAATGAATCCCTGCGTTCAATCCTTCTCTAAAAGGCTAAGGAGCCCCTGTGGATTTTACTCCACTAGTCATCACTGATTTTAGAGGGTGCTGGTCATTTCTGTTTCATTGTTGGGTGACTCTGTAAAGATGCTCAAATCAGCCAGGTCATGGTAGCCTGAAATTTATCCCCTCTGGAAATCCATTCCTACTCCCAAGGGCGTTCATTCCAAATTGTACAGCTAAAAGTCTCTAGAGATGTATATTCCTTGACCAGACAGCTGGTCATTTGCATCCTTTTAGAGAGCCATTGAGGCTGCTTGGAGCGGTGCTTCTGGTTCTTGTAGCCTGAAATTTTCCCCCTCTGGAAATCCATTCCTACTCTCACACCATCCCAAGGGTGTTCATCCCAAATTGTAAAACTAAAAGTCTCTAGAGATCATCAGTCCTCCAGGCCATGGTTGTCCCAAAGGTGCTTTTTGCAGGAGGCAACTGGACTTTCTTGTTTTTTTATTTTGAAGATGTTTCGCTTCTCCTCCAAGAAGCTTCTCCAGCTCTGACTGGATGGTTGGGAAGTGGAAGGATTTATATTCCTTGCAGACAGCTAATCATTTGCTTGTTTGTTTGTTCGTTTTAAGACATCAAAGACTCTACTCACTCTTGGACCGGTTTCGTCTAACGGTGGCTCCGGAAACCATTAGCCCTTCACCTTTGGTTACGGCCCACCCCCTGGATGGGGGGAATCACCCGGCTCTAGAAACTTTAATTCCAGACAAAGTAAGGCTGAATTGGTTTCCTGTTAATCCACTCCCCTTTTAAATTGACTCTTGACTCTATCTATCTTGGCTATCTATCTATCTTAGCTATCTATCTATCATCTATCTATCTATCTATCTATCTATCTATCTATCTATCAGCTATCTATCTATCTTAGCTGTGTATCTATCTATCAGCTATCTATCTATCTATCTATCTATCTATCTATCTATCTATCTATCTA
>NW_020769320.1:8994800-9007252 GCF_900518735.1 Pseudonaja textilis | reverse complement strand
ATCTATCTATCTATCTATCTATCTATCTATCTATCTATCTATCTATCATCTATCTATCTTAGCTATCTATCTATCTATCTCTATATCTATCTCTATCTATCTCTACCTATCTATCTACAGTTGTGTTCATAAGTTTACATACCCTGGCAGAATTTATGATTTCTTGTCCATTTTTCAGAGAAGATGAATGATAACACAAAAACTTTTCTTTCACTCATGGTTAGTGGTTGGTTGAAGCCATTTATTATCAATCAACTGTGTTCACTCTTTTAAAATCATTTCAAACTCTCAGACTGGTCCCCGTTCTTCTGCACTGTCCGATTCCACTGCCGTCTGCACAGGCTGCCGGCGAACCACAACACTAAGTCAGGCTGGTTGATAATACTTACTGAACAAGCGTTTTAAATTCAGAATAGTTGATTTGTAGCCAGCCGTGTCATCACGCAAACAACCTGTTGAATCATCTCTTTTTTTGTTTCCCTGCAAGGATTGGTTCTGTTCACTCGTGAGGTCCCAGTGCTACACAAAATCAGCTTTTGCTCTTCCGGAAGGTGCCGAATTGATGTATCGGCTTCCTGAACAGGAATTGTTGCCTTTCATGATGCATCAGGTAATGCACAGGTGGTCCCAAGAAGGAGGGAAAAACCCTCCTTTATGTTACAGTGGCAGGTAGGAATAGCAATAGCACTTCTATACTGCTTCACAGTGCTTTTACCGCCCTCTCTAAGCAGTTTACAGAGTCAGCCTCTTGCCCACCAGTAATCTGGCTCCTCATTTGACCGACCTCAGAAGGATGGAAGGCTGAGTCAACCTTCAGCTGGTCAGAATCGAACTGCGGGCAGTTGGCAGAGTTAGCCTGCAATACTGCATTCTAACTGGAAGGAAGGAAGGAAGGAAGGAAGGAAGGAAGGAAGGAAGGAAGGAAGGAAGGAAGGATTATTAATAGCCCTTAGACTTATATACCACTTAACAGCCCTAAGTGGTTTACGGAGTCAACTTCTTGGCCCCAAGAATCTGGGTCCTTCTTTGACCGACTTAGGAAGGACTGAAGGCTGAGTAAACCTTGAGCCAGACAGAGTCGAACTGCTGGCAGTGGGCAGAGTCAGCCTGCAATCCTGCGTTCTAATCACTGCACCACCAGAGCTCTTTAGGTAGCATTGACTTAGGGTCACAAATGGGACCAGAACTTCTGTTACTAAGCAAGGTGGACAGTAAGAGAGTCACACCTAATTTTACAGCTTTTTTTTTTTTTTTTGCTGCAGTCGCTTGTCAGAAGTTGGAATGTTAGCCCGAGTGGGAATTTCACAGGGATCGGAGCATCCAGTTTAACATCCCCTAGTTGAACACTAGCAAAATTTCTTCCTGTTTCCTTACCGATTAGCGCTCTGTGGAAAATATTTAATATTCTTTCAAACTTGTGAATGTGACACAGCGATTGCCAGATTTTCCTTTCGCTGGATCTTCTGTCTAATTCTACATATTTCATTTAAATGCAGGTGTCCTTCATTTAGTATGTTTTTTCATATGTTCGTGCCTTTACCTTTTGAATATGTTTAATATATTACAATATCCTCCACCTGGTGTCAGCTTTGGAAGCCATATTGAGACCAGATGCTCCCGCACTGCCGCATCTGAGCCTGGGAAAGTGGGAGGGGGGAATTTATTGAAGTATATCTAGTTAGACATAATAACATTCTTTTTCTGATTCAAGGTCATGTTGTGTTACGCATAAGTGAAGGGAAGTCTCAAGTTGGGACGGGTGGTGATTGGGCCATGTGATGTGATGGTGGGTGCAAGGGATGGGTTTTGTAGTTTTTACTTATTATAAGGAAGCCCAGAACTTTCAGATTCGGGATTCCACAGTTGTGCCAGTTACTATCCAAATAAAAGGAACTTTTGAGAAGTCTTGGAGTTATTGGGCGGAATGGAGGGTTGCTAGAATGCTGACACCTAGTAGTATTTGACCCCCAGGGGGTATGGGTCTCAGCACAAATTGGAGCCAACATTAAATGGAGGGTGTGAAATTGCCCGTTTGTTTAGTGGCACATCGAGCGGCCCACTTTAGCCTGGAAACAAGAAGTCTTTTCAATTCTGTAGCTCAAGTCAGAAACTTGTGAAAAGTGCTTCCTGCTGCTTGGGTCTTTTCAGGATTTCAACATCAGCCTCCTCGCCCCGTGTTTGAGCCTGGGTGGGCAGGAACTATCCCGGGGGCTGAGGAGCTATTTTGAAGCCGCCCGCCTGGTTACGCTGCACCACGTGACAGAAGTGGTGAACAAGCTACCCACCGGCCATCAAGTCTTCCAGCCAATGCAGCCGATGGGATCGTCCCCGTACTGGAACAAACTCAGCAATATTTATGGTGAGATATGGAATAGAGGGTTGTATGGCCTCTGCAAGGCTTCCCCATCAGTGCTATGATGACCCAAAGGGATGTGGCAAAAAGACAACCCAACCAGATAATAAGTAGAGGTCCCTTTATTAGCTCCAACTTTGCCCACAATATCTCGGTTACCTTCCAGCCTGGAGAAAAACTCTCCCTGGAACCTGCAACAGCCTTTTGCTGCAGACATTTCAATCCAAAACGGTGTAAACAGAAAACTTTAAACTATAAATCCAACAAAGCAAGATAAAGCAATAAATCCGGCAGGGCACGATAAGGAGTTTCAGAAGTGAAGTAACCCGGCAGTAAATCCAACCAGTTGGGAGGATGCCAGGAACTTCAATAACAGCAGCCAACATTAGATCAACTCAACGTTTGTTCCCAACAAATGCCTGTCCCAAACTGCCTCTCCTTTAAACTCCCTCCCCAGGCCTTGTGCCTTGTGAAGGGAATCAGGGCCCTTTCCTTCCCCGTAAGCCACGTAACCCACGTTGCTCTCTTCTCCGTTTTTCCCTGCGTGCCCTAGGATGAAGAGGGGTTGGGCCTGGGTCTTCCACTGGACTCCCTCTCCCTTGTTCTACCTTTCCCCTGCTCTGCCCAGCCGGACTTTGCCCTTCCCCAGTTTCCTCCACAGCCAGTGGAGCCACTCTCGCTCCCTGAGGGCTGTTTGTCTTCCTCCTCGGATTCAGACTCCGACGGGGGCATGACAGGATCTGGCAACTCCTCACAACTGGAAGTGCAGGCCGAAAGGGAAGGCTTTTGTGGCTTTTGTGGCCTGTGCTGTCAGGGTGTCTGCCTCTGGTGGGCTTTTTGCGAAGACGGCATCTCTCGCCAGTTGTGTCTTGGTTTACTCATGACCCAGTCATGAGTGTTGGGTTGCTTTTCTTGTATTTGAGAGGAGGGATTATTGCAACAGCTTTCTTGTAGTGTCTGTGTTTCCCAAAAGGGAGAAATGGAGGGAAAAAAAGAACTTAACAAAGGCAGAAAGCAGCTCCAGTCTTCCTGCCATAGCCTCAAGCAGAAGCCTCCAGTCTTTAGAAGTGGATATTTTGTACCTATGACGAAAGCCAGGTCATCCTATTCATAAACAAAACATCTTCAGCCACATCTCCCATAGGAGGCTGGAGCTGATGGGATTAAGAATTTACATTCATCATCATCATCTTTTAACGACCCCATAACCCCTTGCGAGGTGGAATCTGGGTAACTGAATGTGTTGAGTGTTTCCTGGCCGGATACCTTTCCTGTCACCAATGCAGAGTTATATTCAGCAGATATATTCTCACTGTGCCCAGAGAGAGAACTATCTGCCTCTACCTAGAATCGAACTCACAGCCTCCTGATCATGAGGTGAGAACTTCACCTCTAAGCCACCACTCCACTCCTGGATTAAAAATTTCCACTCCTCCACCCAAATTCTAAGGACAGGACATGACCTTTAGGACGTAAAAGGATTAACCCACCACCATTGGAATAGTAAAAGACACAAGGCTTACTACATTGCACAACCCCCCTAGAGCATCTCAATCAGCAAACCCGCAGAACCCTATAAAAATCCATCCACTCACTCAGCCAACTGGTCCCCATTTTCTGCTGTCACTGAAGTGTCTAGCATCCAAATAAAACAGAGACCTTCTTTCCCTGCGGTTGCCTCCATTTTATTTTCAGCGTCTTTCTCCCCGGCTTGGAACCAGAGTGGATTTTTCTTCCAACAGCTGTCGGCTCTTGCTGATGGGAGAAAAATAATGCGTGTGAGGGGGTAGGTGGAGAAATAGTTCCCTAAGGGTTCCTGGAACGGGACAGAGTGATCTCGCCCATTTTCAAGACAGAATCCTTTTCAGTGCCTGATCCGTTTGCTTGGGTCCTCAGAAATTTGAAAGAGGAGACCGAATCACAACGCATTTGTGTGTTATGACGTTGTGGTTGTGTTGTTGTTGTTTATCCCATAGGAGACCCAGAAATGTTTCAATTCACAATGGTTTTGGCTCAGGCTTTAAGTCAGTATCTGGTGTTGCTTTCCAAACTGCCAGCTTCTCTGCGCATCCCTCCGGAGAAGGAAAATGACATTGTGAAGTTCATTGTGATGCTGCTAGAGGTAAGGGCGGTCACGACATTGGAAAACAATAATATATATTTTTAAATTTGATGACGCTGCCTTCTAAAAAGTGACAAACCGTAGAGAACCTTGCAGTCTCGCGGGTTATTATTGTGCCACAATGCTGCTGTGATGGTGTTATCTGGAAAAAATATTTGAAATCCCGTGTTGAGTTGGCCTTTTTATGATTCATATAGCTGTGGCTTATTTGTGCTTCTGGATAATTTCCCATAAAGGAAGCCGTAGGTTTATTCCAGACCAAAATGCCTAAACCTGTTTTGAGAGAAAACTCTGCCTGTCTCAACTTATTTTCACATCTCTCTTAATTAAATTTCAGAAGGTTTGTGCGAATCCACAGGTTTGAATTAACAGAACCACAAATATAAACACTGCCTACCGTTTAAAAAAAAAGAAAAATAAAGAAAAACTAATTGAAACTATATTGTAATTCACAGAACAGGTCAGGGAAGAGTGATGCTAAATTATGCATAATTTTTTCCCAATTTTTTAAAATTTTTACATACTATAAATCCATTCTATTTCAATCATGTGTTGATTAGGTACATATTTCGTGTGCTTATAATTAATAATAATTTCTTATCAATATAACAATAATCACATTCCCGTTATTGCTTTATAACTACATCTACTCCATTTTAATTTATTTTATTTTCTAATTATTGATAAAACAAACCCCATACCACGTAATATTCAGATTCTTCCTTTTCTTTAATTTCTAATGTTAATCTATTCATTTCTGCACATTCAAATATGTTTTCGATTACTTTTCCCTCTATTGGTATCTTATCACTTTTCCAATTCTGAGCAAATACAATTCTAGCTACTGTTAAGACATGTATGATTAAGTATGTTTTTTTTCTTTACTATAACCTTCAGGTACCATTCCCAATAAAAAAAATTCAGGTTTCAAATCTATACGTTGTTTAAACATTTTTTCCAACCATGTGTGTATTTTAGTCCAATATCTTTTAGCTTCTATGCAAGGCCGCCACATATAGGAATATGTTCCTGGTGTTTGATGACACTTTTCAGCATTTAGTTGATTTATCTTTAAACATTTTCGCTAGTTATGCATAATTTTGATGGATGGATTTGAAATTCTGGGGACAAGCAGGTGACCTGGGAGAACGAATGAAGAGAGAAGATGAAATCAAAAAGAGTAGACATAGATGACTGTTTCTTGCAATTGATTCATTGCGAAGTAGTGTTCAACTTCCTGAATGTTGTTGCTGGTTGTTTATTTGGTTTATAAGGCAGTTTATCAAGTTACGTGATTTGAAATTACAAAGTTTGTTGGAAATATCAGCCCCCTTAAAGCTTTTCCTGATCAGACGATGACGGTGCTTTTAAATAATTTAAATTAACAACAACAACAACAACAACAACAATAATAATAATAATAATAATAATAATAATACATAATTGGTGCCTTGGTAAGACCACACTTGGAATATTGCATCGAGTTATGGTCACCATCATAGAATAAAGATGTTGAGATTCTGGAAAAAGTACAGAGCAATAAAGATGATTAGAGAACCGAAGGCTAAAACATATGAAGAACGGTTGCAGGAATTGAGCACGTCTACATTAATGAAAAGAAGGACATGATAGTAGAGTCTTCCAATATTTGAGGGGCTGCCGCAAGGAAGAGGGGGTCAAAGCACCTGAAGGCAGGAGAAGAGAAGAAGCAACGGATGGAAACTCATCAAGGAGAGAAACAACCTAGAACTAAGGAGGAATTTCCTGACAGTGAGAACAATTAATCAGTGGAACGACTGGCCTCCAGAAGTTTTGAAGGCTCCATCACTGGAGGCTTTGAAGAAGAGACTGGACAGCCGCTTGTCTGAAAGGGTACTATAGGATCTCCTGCTTGAGCAGGGGGCTGGACTAGAGGACCTCCAAGGTCCCTCCCAGCTCTGTTATTCTGCCCATTTCTTTTTTGTCCTAACAGATCCTCTCTTGGCATTTAGCACGCAAGCAGGTGCCCCTAAGTATGGATCTCCAGGCTGTGCTGGATTGCTGTTGTCTGGCATTGCAACAGACGGAGCTGTGGAATCTCTGGGCCTCCACAGAGAACTCCAGCCAGGCCTCCTCGCTCATCCATTGCACCCGATTCATCCTGGTAGCAGGTGAGCCCCACCCCCGCCCCAGATTGGATCCTTTCCCTAATCTTTTCCTTCAGTCCTTTCTAAAAGTTTTCGCTTCCATCCAGTCAATCAGCTCTCACGGAAGGAATCGCCTGGTTTGCCTGAATTTCTGATGTTTTTTCTATCATTTTATCACCTCCCGCAGCTGAGAATGAGAGGCTACTGTCAAATGTCATTTTATATTTTATTATATATTATATTATATCATATTCATTATATTATAGTACAATATAATATATTTATTATGTTATACGTATTACATGTATTATATTTTATTATTTTATATTTTATTATATATTATAATACAGTATATTATATTTATTATGTTATATATGAATTATATTCATTATATTTTATTATATTTATTATACAATAATATATTTTATTATATGTATTACATTATATGTTATTATGTGTACTATATTATGTTATAGTGTGATATAATGATATATGTATTTTATTATAATACAATATAATAATATATTTATTGTATTATAAATATAATATAATATACAGTGCAGTGCAGTGCAATTCAATTCAATACAACACAACATAACACAATACAATACAATATTTTTTTATGCCTTCAAGTCAGTCTTGATTCCAGGGTATCACCCAGGCAATTTCTTGCAGGCTTGGGGGAAAATATTTCCACAATTGGTTTGTCCCAGATGGTTCCTTCCTGGCCTCCAGTCCAGTGTCTTTGACCACTGCACCAGACTGCTCTCCCTGTCAAACAAAATGAATGCCAATGGAGTGAGGGAATTTCGGGGGGGGGGGAAGGGGAGGAATCCACTTACTCACTCCAGGCATGAGGCAAAAACAAAAACGAAACTTTAGGAGTTGGAGCGAGTCTGTAGTCTGAAGTTTCTTCAGAAACCTTGCTGGAGTTCATGTGTACATTTGGAGATCTTTGAAGGATCCGTTTTGAAAAATACATGTTGCTTCCGTCTGATTTAGTGGCCATTGAACCGGGAAATCGTCTCCTGAGTCCAGAGAAAAGGAAAAAGATTCAGAAGGTAGCCAGTGAGAATGAAAAGAGCTCACAAGCATCAAGTAAGGATAAAACAGACTCTTTCTATGCATGAAGTTGTGTTTTGGTATAAGTCATAGGTGTACAGTTATATGTCACAATTCTACCTAAGCTTAGAGGTAGAACTGTACCTACTTGTATTGGAACTAATGGTGGATGCAGATGCTTTGCAACTAAATTAGATGTGGATTTCACTTTAAGTTTACGTATAGGAAATGTCTCTGAAGACGTTAGGGTGAAATTTACTAGGAGGAGATCTTTACCAAGATGGTAGCTGGAGTTGAGGCTGTAAGAGAAAGGTTGAGAAATGACTATCCCCCTATCATGTCTTCTCCAGCCTCAGTTTCCCTTTGGTGGCTATTCTTGGGAAATCAGAAAACATACACGCATCAAAGATATTTTAATGCATTTAATATCAAACTGGGTGGATGCATGGATGGATGGATGGATGGACGGACGGACGGACAGATAGGTTAGGATAGGGTGCATGATAGACATAGCTAAATGGATGTATAAGATAGGATAAATGATAGATAAATGGATGGATGAATGGATGGATGCATGGATAAGATAGGATACATAATAGAGATGATAGATAGATGGATTCTAGAAGGAAGGAAGGAAGGAGGGAAGGAAGGAAGGAAGGAAGGAAGGAAGGAAGGAAGGAAGGATTTTGAGAGGAAGGAAGGAAAGGAGGAATGTTGACAAAGGAAAGAAAAGGAGGGGGAGAGAAAAGAAGGGATGGAAGGCAGGAAGGTTTCTGAGAGAAGAAAGAAGGAAGGAAAATGAAGGAGAGAGGAAGAAAAGGATGGATGGAAGGAAGGATTCAGAGAGGAAGGAAGGATTTTGAGAGGAAGGAAGGAAAGGAGGAACGTTGACAAAGGAAAGAAAAGGAGGGGGAGAGAAAAGAAGGGATGGAAGGCAGGAAGGTTTCTGAGAGAAGAAAGAAGGAAGGAAAATGAAGGAGAGAGGAAGAAAAGGATGGAAGGAAGGATTCAGAGAGGAAGGAAAGAAGGAAGGTTGACGAAGGAAAGAGGAAGAAAGGAAAGGATGGATAGAAGGAAGGTTTCTCAGAGAAGAAAGAAGGAAGGAAAATAAAGGAGAGAGGAAGAAAAGGATGGATGGATGGATGGATGGACACAGGATAGGATACTTGATGGACATAGTTAAATGCATGAATGAATGGATAGGATACATGATGGATGGATCGATAGATAAACAGACAGACAAACGGACACTCCCAGTCTTTCCACTCAATTTACTGTAATAAATGTTTGCTTTTTTGTCCACTTAAAGATTCTGAGAACATTACAGCAACTTGTGAAGTGGTAGCTGAGTTGGTGGAATGCCTGCAGTCTGTCTTGGCTCTGGGGCACAAAAAGAACAGCCCCATCCCCGCATTCCTGACCCCCGTTTTGAGGAACATCATCATCAGCCTGTCCCGGCTGCCACTAGTCAACAGCTATGCCCGGGTTCCTCTCCTGGTACGTACTGAACCTGAGAAGCTGAAGTGTTTGTTTGTTTTTTCCCTGCTTAGCCCGTTCTTGTTTTCAGAGGAGCGAAACCCCAGTTTTTGTATTTTGAGATAACCTATATTTATTGTTGCAAATGCCTGCTTCTTTTTATTCTCGGTCTTTATTCAGGAACAAAATTCCCCAAAAACAGAGCTTCCAAATTGCCACCGTGTTTCCCCAAAAATAAGACTGTCATATATATATTGCCACCAAAAAAAGGCACCAGGTCTTATTTTGGGGGGGGGAT
This sequence comes from Pseudonaja textilis, assembly GCF_900518735.1. The sequence goes on along the minus strand of NW_020769320.1, from coordinate 8,997,815 downwards.
GTCCTCCACTGACTAACCTCACTTGTGTGCGTCGCCCCCTGCCCTCCTTGTCACCATCAGAGGCCTTCAGGAATTTCTTCTGCGACCAGCAAGTCTTTCCTGAAGGCCTCTGCAGCCCATAACGGAGCTCTGGATCAATCCAGAGCTTTGTTCTCAGCTGCAGAGGCCTTCAAGGAAAGCCTGGCCATCCTTGCTGGCTGCAGAAAAAATGGGCCGGCAAGGCAGGTGTCAAGGTGTGCGAGGCCTGGCTACACCTGTCCGAAGGTAAGTAGCAGGGCAGCTCCACCTCCCATCCCCACCCTAGCTTAATTTTTACCCGTCCACTCTGGAGTGGGCGGGATCTTAATTAGGACTTATTTTGGGGGGTAGGACTTATATTTGGCGCATGTGTAAAAATTCAAACTAGGACTTATTTTCAGGCTAGGTCGTATTTTCGGGGGAAACAGCGTAGTATTAGTGTACAAGTAGCCCTCAACATACAAGCGCAATGGAGCCCAAAATTTATATGGCTAAATGAGACATTTGTTAAGTGAGTTTTGCTCCATTTAATCGCTTTTCTTGTCACAAGTGTGATAATTTTTTTCAGTGATGTTGTAACTTTGAACAGGCACTAAGTGGTGGACTGTTGTAAGTCAAGGACTACTTAACTATTTCTCCACCCTTCTATGTTTGCAATAGGTCTGGAAATTGGGCTGGTCCCCCAAGCCGACAGGTGAATTCGGCACGACATTTCCCGAAATTCCTGTGGAATTTCTCCAAGAGAGAGAAATCTTCAAAGAATTTATCTACCGAATTAACACCCTGGGTAAGTCCTGGCGACTGGGAATGAGTTTCAGTCATGAAAGCTGAAGGCTTTTGATACGGGTGAACATTTAAAAATCCCTGTTAAGAAGGTTTAATTCTGGGTGAATTTGCCTGAATTCTCTGCCATCCTAAATAGCCATTGTAGGACTGAAGAACCAGACCAGGCAGAGTTCCTAAGATCTGTTATGCCCCCGTCAGAGTCTGAATCTGAGACAGAAGATAGACAGCTGACAGCGGGAAAGTGGCTCTGTTGGCTGTGGAGGAAACTGAGGAAGAGCAAACTCAGTGTCACGCCCCTGTTGGAGATTGACTCAGAGGGAGAGGAGAAACAGCCGACAGGGAGTGGAAGTGTGGTTGTAGAGGAGGCTGGGGAAGGGCAGAGGCTGGCTGGGCAGTCAGAGGAAGACCCAGGCCCATCCCCTCTCCATCCTAGGGCATGCAGGAAGGAGAGGATAAGGGAGAGATGTGAATGGCGTGGTCTACAGGGGAGGAAAGGGCCTTGATCCCCTTCATGGGCTGCAGCTGTGAGAACTGGTTAAAAGGATGGACATGCGTATGGGCCTGTGCTGGAAACAAAGCATGGAAATATCTCTGTTGTTCCTCTCTGAGTTTGGCATCCTTCCCAGTGGGTGTTCCGATATCTGTGGACGTCTTCAAGCCCTTATCTTGCCTGGTTCCCTTAATTGTTTCGGTGTGGTTTGTGTTGCTTTTACTCTTTATAATTTATAGGCATTTTTAGTTTAAACGGCATTTCCTCATTTTTGTAACTGCTTGTGGGGGAGTTTTTTTGTCTCCAGTCAAGGATATTTGGAGCTTTGAAGCAAAGTGAAGGAATAAAAAGAAGTTCACCTGTTTTCGTGACTGTGTTTATTTTGTATCCTACCCTGGGTCATTACAGTCAGGCTGGGCAGAACAGGGGAGAGGTACAACAAGGGAGAGGGGGTTCAGAGGAAGAGCAAGGCCCACTGCCTGCTCATCCTAGGGAAGAAGGCAGAAGAGAGCAACATAGGTAGCGTGGCTTATGAGAAAGGAAGGGGCCCCAATTCCCTTCACAAGGCACGTCTGGGGAGGGAGTTTAAAGGAAAGGCAGTTGAGAGGGGTGTTTGTCAGGAACAAACATTGAATTCATCTAGTGTTGAGAGTTGTGTTCCGCATTCCTGGCATTCCTTCTGACCGCTGTGCTTCTGTGTGCTTATCTTGCTTTGCTGGAATTATTGGACTCATTATCTTGCCCTGCTGGAGTGATTGATTGCGTTCATTCTGCCTACAACGTTTGGACTAGAGTCTCTGCAGCCAGAGGCTGTTGCAGGTTTGTGAGAGAGTTTTTCTCCAGGCCGGAGAGTAAGCAGGACGTTGGGGGAAAAGTTGGAGCAAATAAGAGACTCATACCTGTTCTCTGGTCGTGTTGCCTTCGTGCCACGCCCCGGGTCATCACAAGAACAAGGACATAAAGATAGCAATAACAATAGCCCTTAGACTTATGTCCCGCTTCACAGTGCTTTACAGCCCTCTCTAAGTGGTTTACAGAGTCAGCCTCTTGCCCCCAACCATCTGGGTCCCCATTTTACTGACCTCAGAAGGATGGAAGGCTGAGTCAACCTTGAGCTGGGCAGGATCAAACTCCTGGCAGTGGGCAGCGTCAGCCTGCAATACTGCATTCTAACCACTGCGCTACCACTGCCCTATTCTGTCCAGTCCAGGGGGTCAGTTTACATCTCCTTGATTCAGAGTTGAAGAGAGTACAGGTCATCTCTAAAGACCCTTGTGAGATTTGTTTCTCATTATCTTGCTGTCCTTCCGGTTTTAAATAAAGGAGCCTGAGAGGCTCTGGATTCTGGAAGGCTAAAGGTGGTTTGATGTGTCGTATTTCTAAAGCTGCCCATCTCACGGCAAGTCTGTGGTTTTTACCTGTAGGGTGGACAAACCGCATGCAGTTTGAGGAAACCTGGGCCAGCCTCCTGGGAGTTCTTGTGACCCAGCCGATCGTCATGGATCAGGAGGAAAACCAGCAAGAGGTAAAATAATCAGGTGTCCTTCGTGCCCTCTGGCCGTGGTCTCTCTCTCTCTCTCTCTCTCTCTCTCTCTCTCTCTCCCTCCTTCCCTCTCTCCCCCCTCTCTGTGTTTCCCTCTCCCTCTCTGTCTCTGTGTGTTTGTGTGTTTCTATCTCTCTGTCTCTGTGTCTGTCTCTCTCTCTGTGTCTCTGTCTCTCTC
>NW_020769320.1:8953699-8994790 GCF_900518735.1 Pseudonaja textilis | reverse complement strand
GGCAATCCAGCCGTGAGCTGTTTGGAGCAGCAGCCTCGGAACAAAACCTTGAAAGCTCTTGACACCAGGTATTTCGCTCCCTTTGTCCCTCATTACGCCTTGGTTAGGGGAACACAGCTTGTAAACTCCTTGGCTCTGTGATGGGAGCATAATTTGCAAGCCTTCTGGGGGTTTCAGGGAAGTATCAAAAACCAGAAACAAGAGAAAACCTCCAGGGGAAAACCCCTGAGTCAGTCACAGACTTCCTGGTGGCAGAAGAGAAGAGAAGAGAAGAGGATAGATTGGAATGGAGAACAGAGGATAGAGGATAGAATAGAGGAGAGAGGAGAGGAGAGGAGAGAAAATGGAATGGAATGGAATGGAATGGAGAGGAGAGGAGAGGAGAGAAGAGAAGAGAAGAGAAGAGAAGAGAAGAGAAGAGAAGAGAAGAGAAGAGAGCATAGATTAAAATATAGAAGAGGAGAGGATAGAATAGAAGAGAGGAGAGAAGAGAAGAGAAGATAGAATAGAATAGGGAAGAGAGGAAAGGAGAAAAGAGAGGATAGAATAGAATAGAGGAGAGAGGAGTGGAGAGGAGAGGAGAGAAAATGGAATGGAGAGGAGAGAGAAGAGAAGAGAGGATAGATTAAAATATAGAAGAGAGGAGAGGATAAAATAGAAGAGAGGAGAGAAGAGAATAGGGAAGAGAGGAGAGGAGAGAATAGAGAGGAGAGCAGAGGAGAGAGAAAATGGAATGGAATGGAGAGGAGAGAAGAAAAGAGAAGAAAGGATAGATTAAATTATAGAAAAGAGGAGGATAGAATAGAAGAGAGAAGAGAGGATAGAATAGAATAGGGAAGAGGAGAGAAGAGAATAGAGAGGAGAGCAGAGGAGAGAGAGTAGAAGAGAAAATAGAATGAAGTTTAGAGTAGAGTGGAATAGAACAGAATAGAATATCGGAAGAAAAAATAGAGTAGAATAGGAAAGAGGAAGAGAAGAGAATAATGAAGAGAAGAGAGAACAGAACTGTTGGAAAGGACCTTGGAGGTCTTCTAGTCCAGCCCTCCCTGCTCAAGCAGGAGACCCTATACCATTCCAGACAAGTGACTGTCCAGTCTCTTCTTAAAACCCTCCAGTGATGGAGCACCCACAACTTCTGGAGGCAACTTCTGTTCTCACTGTTCTACAGTAGTTTCTCCTCAATTCCAAGTTGCTTCTCTCCTTGGTTCATTTCCATCCATCGCTTCTTGTCCTGCCTTCTGGTGCTTTGGAGAATAGCTTGACTCCCTCTTCTTTGGGGCAGCCCCTTAGATATTGGATCACTGGACCTTCTTTTCATTAAATTAGACATACCCAATTCCAGCAACAGTTCTTCGTATATTTTAGTCCCCCAGTCCCTTAATCCTCTTTGTTGCTCTTCTCCGCACTTTTTGCAGAGTCTCAACATCTTTTTTTTACATCATGGTGACTTTAAGCAGAGGGAGCTCAACCCCAACAAGTGCTCGAGGAGGGTTAAAAAGCCGCTTCTCTCCTTTATTTTCTCTCTGGCTCTTGCCCTCTTTTCATTCGTTCCATTTATCTTTGATTTAAGACAGCGTCCCTCAACCTGCGGTACACAGAACCCTGGGTGGTGGTGGTGGGGGGCACGATGTCATCACAGGGGACTCCCCAAGGCTTGAAGAACTGTTATGGTTTAAATCTTAACTTCCAAAGTGGCAACTTTGAACGGCCACTACGAATGGTCGTAAGTTGAGGACTTCCCCGTAGCCCATTTCACTTATAAATGTCACGTACTTTCAAGAAAAAAAGGGGAAAAAAAGAACATGTGTTTTAAAACGCCTCACTGAATTGATGATTTCTCTCTATATATTATTACTAGCTGGATACCCATGCTTTGCTACGAAACTATGTGGTCGGGCTTAGATTTGGGGGAGGAAAATAAGGGGGAAAAAATTCTGCCTCTGCCTACCAGCACCCATCGGTATTCCTCTGGCTAGCGTCCTGTCAGTGTGTGAGAGAGTGGAGGGCTGTTTGGAAACTGAAAGAGTATTTGCTGTGTGAGCAAGGAGGAGACAGCAAGGAGCCTGGGCATGGCTTAGCTCAACTGTTCTGTACTAAAGCTGCTTGGTGTTGGTCTGAAACTGAAACTCCTCTGCTTGTGTTTTGCATTTGGAAGAGATTTCTTTTCAGGTGGTGGGGGGGAGTAAGACTCCTTAGCATCAGAGCCTGTTAATAATAATAATAATAATATAGGAAATACTCTAAATGCTCTGATGGTCATTTCAAAAAATCCTTTCTTAGTGAGCCCCTAGAAGCCAAGAGGATCATACGTGCCAAATTTCAAGTTTGTAGGCTTTATGGTTCTGGAGATTTTGTGATGATGCGTGAGTTTGTATTTCGCTTTTATATTTCATATATATATATATGTATGTATGTATGTATGTATGTATGTATGTATGTATGTATGTATGTATGTGTATATATATATATATATATATATAGAAGATTCAAAACAATGCATTTTTTCTGCTGAATATCAGGTTCGGGAGAAAATTGAACGTTATCCGAGGAATTGTCGAGCAAGAGATCCAAGAAATGGCCTCTAAGAGAGACAACATTGCTTCCCATCACTTATACCAGGTGTGGGACCCTGTTCCCTCCCTGGCCCCCTCTACTACAGGTAAACGGTGATTTACATATTTGTCAGTATCTCGACGATCGATGCACCCCATACACAAGCACACAGAGAGATGCCCCGCGCTATGCGCGCTTGGATTCAGGAAGAGAAATCAAATATTGCTCAACGTTAAAAGCTTACAGCTGATCCTGCATTTTTAACCAGGGACCATTTACTTGACTTGTGGCCACAATTGAGCCACAAGTTTTCTGTGGTTAAGTGAGACATTTGTTAAGGTAGTTCTTTTTTTCTTTTTTTTAAGCAAATTTTATTGATTTTAACAACAAACAAACAAAACAAAACATCATTAAACATTAAAAACATAAAACCTCTTTCCATTATAAATCTTTACAAGGCAGGTAACACATTATTTTATATCACATTCTTCTAATTTATCCCATTTCCATATAGACACGTAAATTTCCTTTAACAAATTTCACATTATTTCTCTTTACTCTTATTCAATCACATTTCTTTTCTAGTTTATCTGCTATTCAATCATCACATTTATATTTTCCTCTGGCTTGTTTACAGTTGTTCTCATCTGGCCTTCCTCCGAGATTTTATTAATTCTCAATTAAACACACACAGGGAGTTCTTGCCACAGTTGTTCACTGAATCCCTGCGTGATGACGCAGGGCACAGCGCAGAGTCAACACAGGCAGCTCCAAATTTCCCCAAACGCTCCCGTGTTTCTGTCAAGTCCCAGAGCAAAGTGGTCTCTCACACACACATACACCACACCTCCAGCAGTCTCTGGCTGCAAATAGCCCAGCCCAGCACTGCGTACACTGCACAGCAATAAATCCAGCAGGGCAAGTTGAGGAGTCCAGGAATCAAAAGAGCGAGGCAAGTAATCCAGAAATTCAGAAAAAAACACAAGGAATCCAAGAAAGTTCAAACGTCAGCACTGGGCACTCCGTGAATTCAGCGTTTGTTCCTGACAAATTCCTCACAGCGTTCTCCTTAAGTCTCAGTTCCCAGGTGTGCCTTGTGAAGAGGGGCGGGGGGGCTCCCGCGTAGCCGGATCAGTCTGCGCTGTTCTCGCCTTCGCTCCACTCTCCGTGCTCAGGGATCAGGAGGGGGCTGTCCTTGCTCATCGCCTGAGCTCTGTCTCTCACGTTCCTTGCTTAGCCTCTCTCGGTCATCCTGCCCCCCCTTCCTCCCTGCTTACAAGCCGTCCCAATCCTGAAAGGCTCTGGCCTGACTCAGCCTGCTCCTCCCCACATTCCAATGAAGCCGCCCCCTCCATCTCCCACTCAGTTCTTGCTCATCTCCCCCCCCCCCCCCAAGATTCAGGCTGTGCCGGGGCCATGACACCCCATCTCCTCCAGATCAGGGTCTGGCGATTTGTGGGGTTTCACCTCCCTTGGGCTCCTTTATCAGCCTAACACAGTAGGCTGGTGGGCCAGCTGGTGGGCCAGAGACCACTGGTGGTCCGCGAGAAAAGTTTGGTGGTCCACAGAGAAATGTCCCACACAAAACACCGCCAAAAAGCAATTAATCCAGGCTGCGCGAGAAAACAAGGCTGCACCGCCCACATGGCCCACCCACCCACTGGCCCCCACCCTTCAGCCGAGCGCAAACCTTACCTTGAGTAGGGCCTTGTGAGCTGAAACCAGAAGGTAAGACCAATGGCGGGGGAGGGAAATCCACCCCGGGTGGCTTGCTGACGTTGGTGGGAAAGTCGGTCCCATATTCTAGAGCTGCAGGAGTCACAGGACTGGCCCTTTGGTCACCCTGGAGCAGCTTCTCCAGTCCATGGCAGGCCGGTGCACCCGGGTGGAGGAGCAGCTACTCCAGGATGACCAAAGGGCCAGTCTTGTGACTACTGCAGCTCTGGAATATGGGACCGACTTTCCCACCAACATCCGCAAGCCACCATCAAGTCAAAATTCATATTAGTGGTCTGCGGGATTTGAAATTATGAGTTTGGTGGTCCCTGAGGTCCAAAAGGTTGGCAACCCCTGGCCTAACAGATAACTAAATTGAAACTCTGGCCTTCCTAATTACGTTTCCTTTTATTTTCAGGTGCCCTCATCAGCCACGAGAAGCTGCTGCTGCAGATCAATACAGAGCGTGAAATGGGGAATATGCGATACAAACTAGGACAGGTTGGTTCAAATGCCTGTTAAGAAAAAAAAAAAGAAAAATGAGCCATTTTTGGATCCCTAAAACCCAGGCAGTCTGTTCTGAACCAGGCTTCGTCAATTGTTATTAATCACAAACTTGTTTTAAAAGCAAAACTTATTTTATTGCAACGCTAGGAATTGCTTTCATTCCCAGCCAGAACTAATCTTAAACAGTTCCCCAAGATAAGCACACATCTTTCACTTCTGTGAAGTGCTGCCAGAAACAGAAATATCAAATGAACTAGAAAAGAAAGCAACTAAAGTACAAGAACCAACCAAGTACACAGAGCATCAAGGTTTAATCTGAACAGAGCAAACAACTTTGCTTCCTGCAAAGGTTTTTCTACCTTTGCGTTTCTTTTATCCCTTATGGGAGGGGCAATCACCTCCCAGCCTTACTCTCGAGTCACCCCCTTTGTTTCAGCTGCTCTTGCCTTCTGGCAGCTCTGCGCATACACTGAGAACAGGCTCCCTTTGTTCCTCTGCCTCGCTGCTGCCAGACTCTGGAGGCAGCACCCCACTCTCAGATGGTCCTGGCCTCATCTCTGCATTGGATGCAGGACCCTCGTCCGGGTCCTCTCCAGACTCCCTGACTGGCCCCCTTTCTTCCTCACTGTCCGATTCCACTGCCATCTGCACCGGCTGCCGGTGAACTACAACACAGTCGTTGACGTACAGCCATTCATTTAGGGACCATTCAAAGTTACAACGGCACTGAGCAAAAGAGGATCCCCGACCATTTTTCACCTTTATGACCATTGCAACATTCCCCCGTGATCATGTGATTTATACTCGGGCGTTTTTGGCCACTGACTCCTACTTAATGACGGTCGCAACGTCCCAGGGTCATGCAAATCCCTGTTTGCGACCTTCCAACAACTTCAGCAACTCGCTTAACAGCGGTGGCAAGAAAGGTTGTGAAATCGATTTTTAACCATTGCGCCCACCAAAATGTTGAGCCTCGGTTTTTGGTTGTACGTCAAGAACTACTCATAACGGCCTTTTGGCGTCTTCATGGCTTGATTTATGCCTTAATTCATTGGGTGATGTTTTGTTACGTTGAGGTGGGCCTTTAAGGGGCTCAAGAATTGTTTTCAATATTTTTTCTTTATTGTTTTTTTTTTGCCCGCAGGTCTCCATCCATTCTGTGTGGTTGGGAAATAGCATTACCCCATTGCGGGAAGAAGAATGGGGCGAAGATGAAGATGATGAGAGCGACATGCCTGCCCTTACTTCTCCTCCCTCCTCACCCATCAATTCCAGGTGTGTCTTTTTAAAATATATATATATTTTCTCTCTGAATGGAAGATGAATGAATATGTTCGTTGGGAATAGTATAGGGCAGGGATGACAAACCTTTTTGTTGTGGTGTGCTGAAAGCACGTGCGCGTGCCGGCACCCACAGTGCAATGCGCCCCGCTGCATGCGCGCCCAACACCCCCCCCCGCCCCCTTATCTGCACTGTGGATGTGTGTGCCTCCCAGTTGATTTTCAGCCCGTTTAAGGCTGCTTTTGCCCTCCCGGAGGCTCAAGGAAAGCCTCTGCACCCTCGGGAGGCCGAAATACAGGCCCGTTTCGGCACTTCTGGAAGGCCCATTTTTCATCCTGCCGAGGCTTCCCTCGAGCCTTGGGGAGGGCGAAAAGGGCCTCAAACGGACCGAAAATCAGCTGGGAGGCATGCGCATGTGCAGTGCAAGTAAGTTTGGCTGGGGCTCGCGTGCCAACACAAATAGCTCTGCATGCCTCCTGTAGCACACGTGCCATAGGTTCGCCATCACAGGTATAGGGTTCCCTGCTTGATCAGGAGGTAAGACTAGAAGGCCTTCAAGGTCCTTTCCAGCTCTGGTATTCTGTTACAAATGAAGCTGGCTTGTATGTGACCAGGAATGACCAGCTGTGATCTCTTTCAGGAATAAGGAAGTGAGCTAAAGCCAATTCCTACCGTCCCAAATTGCAAGGAAAAAAAAAAAAAGATCCCAAAATGAGCTTGTAACAGTGACAGAAGAATAGAGAGGGGCTCCATTGCGGCTCATTTCTGGGACCCCAATGAACAGAGGCGTGGGGAATTATGGCCCTTTTTGTGACCTGTGGACATCCCAGAATTCCTGCGCCTGATAACAAAACGTTTGGAATCCCACCCACAAGCTCGGAGAACGAACTGCACCCTCATCCTACACCCAAGTTACAGATACCATGCTTCCACAAAAATACAACATTCATATATATGTGTGTGTGTGTGTGTGTGTGTGTGTGTGTGTGTGTGTTTTCTGAGGTTTTTGCGGGTATTTGTATGTGGATCTTTGGTTATTCGGGTTTTCTCCTGCGTAAAATTGGAAGTATTTTGGCGACGTTTCGACAAAATCTCATTCGTCATCTTCAGGCTTGTGTCTTCAGCTTTGTGCTTCCTGGAGTAATGTGAGCTTGCAGCTGCTTCTTCCTTTTAACTGCCAGTGGGGGTTAAAAAGGCACCAGGTCTTATTTTCGGGGGATGTCATCCACTGACTAACCTCACTTCTGTGCGTTGCCCCCTGGTCTCTTTTTGCTGTCCGAGGCTTTCAGGAACTTCTTTTTTTGTGACTGGCAAGGCTTTCCTGAAGGCCTCTGCAGCCAATAAGAGAGCTCTGGATCGTTCCAGAGCTTTGTTATCAGCTGCAGAGGCCTTTTAGGGAAGCCTTGCCAGCTGCAGAAGAAATGGGCCAGCCAGGCAGGTGTCGGGGTGTTCAAGGCCTGGCTAAAACTGTCCAAAGGTAAGTAGAAGGGCAGCTACAGCACCCCCTCCATCCCCACCGTACCCATGCACTCTGGAGTGGGCGGGATCTTAATTAGGGCTTATTTTGGAAGTAGGGCTTATATTTGGCACACATGTAAAAAAATCAATCTAGGACTTACTTTCCAGGTAGGTCATATTTTCAGGGACACGGGCTATTTGCACCATAATATTTACAGTGGAATTTTTGTGGGTGTATTAACTTCTCTTGACTTGTAGGAATGTTTGGAAACCAACCCACAAGCTTGGAGAACGTATCCCTAACCCCCACCCTATATCCGAATTACAGATATTTGCCACCCTTGGAAGTCTAATATTTAACTGTGGATTTCTGTCGACTTACTAACTTCTCTTGGCTTGTAGGAAGCATCGTGCTGGGGTAGACATTCATTCGTGTTCTCAGTTCCTGCTGGAATTATACAGTCAATGGATTCTGCCGTCCAGCCCAAACAAGAAGACACCAGTTACCCTGATCAGCGAAGTGGTCCGATCTGTAAGCTTTCCAGTGTTTTCCTTCTCATAAATCATGCTTTGAATTGTTGGCGGTAGAGATGAGTTCAGCAGCGAAGAAATATTTTCGTTGATACAATTAATCATCGCCGCGTTTCTGCATATTTTAATCTTTTTTTCTTTATGTACCTGGTTTATAAGTCTCTCCAAATTTGAGCATCTCACATCTTAAGTCCGTGGTGGGATGCAACTGGTTTAACAGTCGGTTCGGTGAGCGTGGGCTTTGTCTGCGCACGCGCCTAATGTGTACTTTTCGCGCACGCTCAGTGTTCAGAACCAATTTAAATGTAAAAAAACAGGGAAATATAGGACAGGAAAGTGCAGGGGTGAGTGGGCGAGGCCAACCGCTCATCGGAACTACCGGTTTGTTGGAACCGTTGCGAACTGGTAGAATCCCACCACTGATCTTAGTTCAGTGGTGGCTAACCTTTTGGGGCTCCTGTGCCGATAATTGCTCGCTCGCGTGCCAGCACCCAGAAGGCAATGCGCGCACGGGTCCCCCCCACACCCCCTGCACATGCACGCATTACCCCCTGTGCGTACCGCACGTCTGTGCATGGCAACGCTACTCCCTGCGCATCTCTGCGCATGCGTGAGAGCCCCCCCAGTGTGCCATGCATCTGTGCATGCACGTGCGTTTCTCCTGACCCCCGCATATGTGCACCCAATAACCAACAATCAGGCGGGCGGTGCACACGCGCATGTGCAGTAGACCCCCTTGGGGCAAGGGCTTGCATACCGACAGTAATGGCTCTGCGTGCCACTTCTGGTAACCATGCCATAAGTTTGCCACCACTGATCTTAATGCCCTAAGACAGATAGTCCTTGACTTAAAACAGATCCTTTCGTGACCGTTCCAAGTTAACAGCCGCAGTGAAAAAAGTGACCAGTGACTATTTTACACATTCAACAACTTTTGAAGCTTCCCCCATGGTTACATTAAGTGAAATTGGTTTTCCTATCAACTTATCAGATGGTCACTAAAAGGGGATGCAGTTGTCATAAATACGACTCAATAGCCAAGCATCTGAATGTTGATCCTGTGCCCATGCGGCAATGGTCGTTAAGTGTGAAAACTGGCCACCGATCACTTTTTTCCCCCAGTGATGTTGTAACTTTGAACAGTCACTAAATGAACTGTTGTAAATCCATATTAAATACCTGTATTTACACATTTTTGTTGGGAAAAAGTACGATAAAGGGAATATATATTTGATTTTACATGTACTGACTTAGTGATGGCAAACCCATGGCACGCATGCCGGAAGTGGCACGGAGATCCATCTCTGCCAGCACACGAGCCATCGCCCCAGCTCAATTCCACTGTGCATGCGCACGCGCCTCCCGCCAGCCAGCTGATTGTTGGGTATCTGCCGCGCATACGTGGGGGGTGGGATGCATTGGGAGATGTGTATGCAGGGGCAGGGGGTCACGCACACATGCGCAAGGGGCGTGGGAGCGTGGAGGGTTGCACGCGCATGCATGTGGGCGGGGGGTTCGCATGTGCAGGGGGAGCAGGGGGCATTGCATTATGGGTGCAGGCACACATGCATGCACATGCATGCACACTTTTGGCATGCGACAACGAAAAGGTTAGTCATCACTGTACTAACTGCAGCCAGATTCGTATTTGCACAACAATGGAAAAGCTAACAGATTCTGACAGATGAGAGTGTTAATTAAACAAATATTAGAATGTGCAGAAATGGACAGATTTAAGACTTACAATTCAGGAAAAGGAAGGAATTGAATATTTCTTGACATGGGACTTATTTTGCCAATGGTTAGATAATAAAAACAGAAGTTAGAAACATGGGGATACAAAAAGGTCCAATGTTACAAAGGAGATTTTATTAAAGTCCATAAGTAAAATATTATTGTTGTATTAATATCAACATGCTGCCCAAACTCTATGCAAATATGTAAGATGTACAACATTAAAAGTTTGATTGTGTTCACACGTTTTCCGGCTTCTGTCTTCGCAGCTTTTAGCTGTCTCTGACTTATTCACGGAAAGAAACCAGTTTGAAATGATGTACACAACCTTAACTGAACTGCGGAAGGTGCATCCATCGGAAGACGAGATCCTTCTTCAGTATTTGGTCCCTGCTATATGCAAAGCAGCGGCCGTCCTTGGCATGGTAAAGATATTTGGATAATCACGGGCAGTGTCCTCTCATAAAACATTTTGGATACACGTTTCATAGTTGACAAAAGAAAGAGCCGGGGGGGCGGGGGGGTTCAAGGAGCAGGCGGCAGTGTGGAATGGAAAGTACATTCCATTCATATTTTCTTCAAAGACTGATTAGATGACTGAAGCTTCTGCCATGCAAAAATCTAATTGGAGAGCATGATTGATGACTCTTGACTATGGATGTTTTTTGTTGGATGATACACCCAGAGGGTTGAGGGGGAAAGCAGGATTAAAGGTGACAATGAATTACATATCTCAGAGTTGGCTAAGCCCAGGTTAGTGCCAGACATAGAATGGTAGCTTCAAATAAATCCTCTTTAGTTTTGGGAGTGTAGCTCGAGGCTCATGATTTCATTGGAGTATGCCAGAACCCTGACAGGCAGTCCTTGACTTACGACCAACAACAGAGTCTAAAACTTCCGTTGTTGAGTGAGGGGCACCCCTTTTTTGCCACCCTTCCTGCTATAATTAAGAAAATCGCGGCCGTTGCTAAGCGAATTGTGAAGTTGTTAAGTGAATCTAGTTCCCCTTTGACTTTGCTCGTCGAAATGTGGCAAAAGAAGTGGTGCGGTGGCCTAGAGGTGGAGCTTCGCCTCACAGACAGGAGGCTGTGAGTTCGATCCTCGGTAGAGGCAGATATTTCTCTCAGCATGATGAGAATATATCGGCCGAACAAAATTCCACACTGGCAACAGGAAGGGCATCCGGCCCGTAAACACTCCAGCTTAAAATCAGTTGCCCAGACTCCACCCTGCAAGAAATTATGGGGTCGTTAAAAGAGGATGAATGTGGCAAAAGGCAATCATGTGACACACACACCTATTCAACCCTACATATTACATAAATATCAAATCTAGGTAGCCACAAATTAAAAACACTCTTATTAGAGCTGCTTCCTTTCTTCTCTGGTTTTCAGAGCAAAAGTAGAAATATTCCCAGCCCTGGCTGAGAGTTTTGGGGAACAGCCTTGATCAGGAAAGGCAGGGGTCCCGAATGAGGACCCCGGTGTGGTCAAAACAGAGAGTGGGCCGCAGAAGTTGGTTCTCCCTCAACAGGACCATTCACTGCCTGCCAGAATGCAGGTAGTCTTCAACTTAGGACCACAATTGAGCTCAAAATTTCCTGTTGCTAAGCGAGACATCTCTGACGTGAGCTTTGTCCCATTTGTTCCGACCCAGGCTTAGCAGAACCAAGAAACAGACTCCTTGACCCCCGAAAATCCCCCTTTATTTAGTTACTGTGGATTCAAGGCATTCACACACAGAAAAGTCCCTGCAATAATCCTTCCGAGGGTGAATTGCAAGAACAGACCATATCAGTCCCTGGATAGTTGCCAGGCCGAGAGCTTCCAGGATAAGAAACTCCTCATAATAATAAGCAAACTAATTGTCTCCTGCAACCAGCACTCCCCTTTTGCTTCTATTTATTCCCCAAGGAGGAGCCATTCAGCGTCTACATGTGCTCTCTTTCCAAGTTGTCCCCTGTTCCTTAGTTGTTCTCTCCTGACAGCTCTGTGCATACGCACATCTGGAACATGCTCCAGATGTTCCTCTTCCCTACTTATCTCTGACTCCATAGGCAGCTGGGAAATGTCAGACAGCCCTGGCACTATCTCTGCTTCCGATGCAGAGCATCCATCAGAGCCTTCCCCAGACTCCAGGATTGGCCCAGGTTGCTCCTAACCTCATCCGAGTCTGCCACCAGCTCTGCTGGCAGCTGGCGGGCCACAAATACCGGCTTCCCCATTGACTGCGCTTATCCGAAGGTTGCAAAAAGGGGGAGTCATGTGACCCTGGGACACTGCAACCGTCATAAATAGGAACCAGTTGCCAAGCCTCCCAATTTGGATCACGTGACCGTAGGGATGTTGCAGGGGTGAAAAATGCTCCAGAATCTGTTTTTTTCAGTGGTGTTGTAACTTTGAACAGTCACGGAGTGAACTGTTGTAAGTCAAGGACTACCTGTGTTAGATCCATGAGGGGCAAAGCTTTTCCCCTCCCGCAGAAGCTAAATTTAACCTTGTTCTGACCAAGGCTTCCAAGACTGTAAGCACACACTTAGTTAAAACAACTCTTTGTTTTATTGCAGCGCTGGGAATTATGTTCATTCCCATCCTATATTGAGTCCCAAACAGTTCCTCGAGATAAGCACCCACCTTTCTCTCCTTTGGATTGCTGCCAATAACTAAAGTGCCAAATGAACTATAAAAAAAAAACAAATACAAGTACAAAGTCCACACAGAGCTTCCAGGTTTAATCTGAACAGAATGAATGACTTTGCTTCCTGCAAAGGCTTCTCTACCTTTGCACTTCCTTTATACCTTGGGGAAGGGTAATCACCTCCCAGCCTTACTCCCGAGTTGCCCCTTTTGTCTCAGCTGCTCTTTCTTTCCAGCAGCTCTGCATATTCACACACTGGAAACAGGCTCCCCCTGTTCCTCTGCCTCGCTGCTGCCAGACTCTGGAGGCTCCAAAGTCAGCACCCCACTCCCAGATGGTCCTGGCCCCATCTCTGCATCGGATGCAGGACCCTCATCTGAGTCTTCTCCAGACTCCCTGACTGGTCCCCCGTTCTTCCCCACTGTCAGATTCCGCTGCCGTCTGCATAGGCTGCCGGTGAACCACAATAAACCTGACCCACCCCCCACCCCCGTGTCTTCTTTGCATCCATCAGGATAAAGCTGTGGCAGAACCCGTCAGCCGCCTGCTCGAATCGACGCTCCGCAGCACGCACATGCCGAGCCGAATTGGCGCGCTGCATGGCATCCTGTACATTTTGGAGTGCGATCTCCTGGACGAGACGGCAAAGCAACTGATTCCAGTCATCACCGAATACCTGCTGTCCAATCTGCGTGGCGTAGCCCAGTAGGTCCTGGTAGAAGTAGCTCCTCGCTAAACTGAATCATCCGACGGGGGGGAGCGGGGGAAGTGGAATTGTGGAGGAGGAAAAAAAAAAAACACGCATCAAAACCTAACATAGTTATTTACTTTGGAGTGGTAGAAGAGGCGTTTTATTGAAATGCTAAAACAGCCCTGAGAACCTTTCGTTCCTGATGAAGGAGGATATTTGTAGCTCAGGTTTGACACAAAGGATCCTTGGTGCTCTCTGAGCTTGCTAGTTTTCTTCCAGACGTTTCATGACCCAACTAGGTAACATCATCAGTGCTAGAAGGGAAGGGGGTCTGCGGAGAGGAGGAGGAGGAGGAAAAAGACTGTGGGGTCCTTGGTGCTCTCTGAGCTTGCTAGCTTTGCAGACGTTTCATGACCCAACTAGGTAACATCATCAGTGCTAGAAGGAAGTGGGATTTGCAGGGAGGAAGAGGAGGAAGACTGTGGTGTCCTTGGTGCTCTCCGAGCTTGGTAGTTTTCTTGCAGATGTTTTGTGAGCTAACTAGGTAACATCATCAGTGCTAAGAGGAAGAGGAGTGCTCTCAGTTGCTCTCTCTATTCTATTCTAGTGGCTAGCCCTGTGAGTGTTGGCGGGAGTGGGTCTTTGGTCAGGCTGTTTACTATAAGTTCATCAGCAGTTCCTTGATTGGGACATTGGTTACTTCTTTTAGCTATGGTTTTATTTGTATAGCTACTCCGACTTACAACCACAATTTGAGCCCGAGTCAGTTACCGAACGTCTGAATTTTGATCGTGTGATTGTGGGGATGCTGCAAAGGTCATAACTCTGAAAAATAGTCATAAGTCACGCCTTTCAGTGCTGTTGTAATTTTGAACGGTCACTAAATGAACTGTTGTAAGTCGAGGGGTACCTCTAATTGCTTCTTCTAAGGCTGCCCAGGAGTGGTTTAGTCCTCTTATATTTCTTCCATAGAAAAATGAAAGAAGAGAGTGTTTGTTTTTAATGCCAATCTCTGTCATATGTTGAGAAACACCCCCCCCTTTTTTTTGTCTCTCTTAACAGTTGTGTGAACCTCCACAACCAGCAACACATCTTGGTCATGTGCGCAGTGGCCTTCTACTTAATCGAAAATTACCCTGCAGACGTTGGACCCGAATTTTCTTCAGG
The DNA here is from genome assembly GCF_900518735.1 of Pseudonaja textilis. The sequence goes on along the minus strand of NW_020769320.1, from coordinate 8,980,514 downwards.
AATTATTCAGGTAGGGTTGAAGCCTCCAAAGAGTTTCCCACGTGGAAAGGGTTGTTGTGACCCACCAGCGGCCAGTAGAGCTGGCGGTAGAGTCGGACAATGAGGAGGTTGGGGAGGAACCTGGGCCAGTCCTGGAGGCCGAGGAAGGCTCGGACGAGGGCTCTGCATCAGAGGCAGAGATTGGGCCAGGGCTGTCCGACAGTTATCAGCTGCCTTCGGAGTCGGAGATGAGTGGGGAAGAAGAACAGCTGGAGCCTGTTCCCAGTGTGCATATGCACAGAGCTGTCAGAAGAAGGGAACGATTATGAACTAAGGGTCGACGTGGGAGCAAGGTCACAGATGGCCCCTCTCATGGAGGTTAAAAGAAGAGCAAAAGGGGAGGGGGCTTTTGCAGAAAACAATTCATTTGTTGCAGCAGTGTGAAGGACTCCGTGCTGAGTCCTTCCTTGTCAGCACTGCTTTTGGAAATAGTTACTTGGCAGCTCTCCAGGCTAGATAAGGCCCGTGCTCCTAATTACACCCTTGAAAGACTGTTTGCCAGGCCTTTGGCTAAATGAGAATGCAAGAAATTCACCTTTGTTTAATAAAAGGGATTTTGCCGGGATAAAAAAATCTTCTTAGTGCTTTGGGGGAAGCCGAGGTTAGAACAAGGCTGAGATGAAAAGAACCTTCTGGCCGATCCTCACGCCGTGCATTGGCCAGTCTCAAAACTTTGCTCAGCTATCCTTCTTCATGTCAGGCCTGTCCCAACTTGGGCATTTCGAAAAGAAAGACCCTTGACTCCACTTGCAGTGAAAGGCGGCACAGCTAATCCTTCACTTAACCGCAGTTCATTCATTGACCGTTAAAGAGTTACAACGGCACTAGGCCATGTGTCTTAATGACCATTTTTCAAAGTTACGAGCTTTGCAGCATCCCCACAGTCACATTATCAAACGTTGGATGCTTCGGTACGGTTCACATTTAGGACCGTTGCAGTGTCCTCAAGGTGATCCCCTTTTGCGACCAACAGACCAACAAAGTCAGTGGGGAAACCAAATATTCATTTAACAAGCGGGTTACTAACTTACCAACTGCAGCAATTCACTTAACAACTGTGGAAAGAAAGGTCACAAATGGGACCTAACAAAATGTCTCACTTAACAACAGAAATTTGGACTCAATTGTGGCCGTACGTCAAGGGCTACCAAGTGGTTACAAGCCAGATCTGAGGATTCCCATGCAAACCCGGTGTTTTTCCCCTCAGGCAGGCCCTCCCTCTTGATCTTTAGGTTAGTTAGCAGAGTTGGAAGGGACCTTATAGGTCATCTAGTCCAACCCCCCCACCCAAGCAGGAGACCATTTCTGACAGAGGGCAGTCCAGTCTCTTCTTGAAAGCTTCCAGGGATGAGGCAACCACAACTTCTAAAAGCTGAAGTTGATCATCCTGTTTGTGTCCAATGTGGTTCAAGTGAGTAGTTTTGGTAACAGTTCTAACTGTCAAGTCATAAACCATTCCTATGCCTGTTTCCAAATTGTCATAAGAAGGAAGGGGGAAAGGCAGTGCAGCAGATGAGAGCCGGAAGCACGTTCCACACTTATCTTATAAAGATTGTAGCCTAGGCTACTGGGTCTTCTGCCCGGGGAAAATCCTTCCTTGGAGAGTGTGATTGATGACGCCCAGCCGTGAATATGTTTCGTTGGAGAATCTGATTTATGACACATGGGGGGGCGGGAACAGGGTCACAGGTGACCATAAATTACATGTCTCAAAGTTGGTTTCATACAAGTTAGTTTTGGACATGTTGCTCCTAATTTTTGGATTCTTTTGAAGTTTGGCTCGAGGCTCATGATTTAATTAGGGCAGTGATGGCTAACCTTTTCCACGTTGCGTGTCAAAATGGCACACGTGTGCGTGCGCTCCACCCATGATGCAATGCATGCACAACTCCCCCCACCCTTCCGAGCACGCCTCTGTGCATTCGCACGCAACCCCCCACGCACGCCGCATGCCTCTGCACATGTGCGGCAGATACCCTACAATCAGCTGGCTGGCAAGGGGCGTGCACATGCACAGGGGGGGCTCTTCCGGGCGACCTCTCTCACAGGCCTGCATAAGTGGCTCTGCATGCCACTTCCGGCATGCGTGCCATAGGTTCACCGTCACGGAATTAGGGCAATCGTCGGAACCCTGATGTCAACTCATAAAATGTTTTGTATACACGTTTCATAGTTGACAACAGAAAGAATGTGGGGGGGGGGTTCAAAGAGCAGGCGGCAGTGTGGAATCGAAAGTACGTTCGATTCATGTTTTCTTCAAAGACTGATTAAATGACTGAAGCTTCCGCCACACAAAAATCTAATTGGAGAGCATGATTGATGACTCTTGGCTATGGACGTTTTTCGTTGGATAATACACCCAGAGGGATGGGGGTGGGGAAAGCAGGATCAAGGGTGACAGTGAATTACGTATCTCAGAGTCGGCTATGCCCAGGTTAGTGCCAGATGTAGAATGTTAACTTCAAATAAATCCATTTTAGTTTTAGGAGTGTGGCTCGAGGCTCATGATTTAATTGCAGTAACTGCCGGAATCCTGACAGCTGACACTAACGTTTGGTGCTCTTTGGTGTGCATTCGCATGCCATTCCCACACCTGTGTCTTTGGGTCGTTCAACCATTCTGTCTGGTTGGCACCTCTGGTTCCTGTCAACTCTATGTCCCTCTATTCTCTCCACCCCACATTTCAGGACAGGCCACTCTCAAATTGAACTAAGCCTGGTGTGACGTGATGGCAGATCTTGACCCTTTCTTGTCTCTTCTTCCAGATGTGTGGACTCATGCTATCCGAAAACGAGGGATCCACTCCGTCGGTCATCTACCACTGTGTGCTGAGGGGTCTGGAAAGGCTCCTGCTTTCGGAGCAGCTCTCCCAGCCGGACTGCGAAGCGCTGGTGAAGCTGAGTGTGGACCGCGTGAATGTCCTCAGTCCGCACAGAGCCATGGCTGCCTTGGGGCTCATGCTGAGCTGCATGTACACAGGTAAAAGTGCCTATTGTCGTTTCCTTGCCCTCCTCCGTGACTTGTTATTTAGGCAATGATCCACTGACTCGGTGGAGAGGGACGTGGTGGCTCAGAGGCAAAGACGCTCAGCTTGTCGATCAGAAAGGTCGGCAGTTCGAATCCCTAGCGTCGCATCACGGAGGGAGCTCCCGTTCCTTGTCCCAGCTTCTGCCAACCTAGCAGTTCGAAAGCATGTAAAAAAAATGCAAGTATAAAAATAGAGACCCGTTTGGTGGGAAAGGAACAGTACTTCGGTTGGTTTCTTTTCTAGTTCACTTGCTACTTCTGTTTTTGGCAGCACTTCACAGAACTGAAAGGTGGGTGCTTATCTCAGGGGACTATTTGAGCTTAATTTCAGCTAGGAATGAAAACAATTCCCAATGTTGCAATAAACTAAGTCTTGCTTTTAAAATAAGTGTGTGCGTGATTACGGTTTAAGAAGCCTCAGTCAGAACGGATTGCAGGAGGCTGTCGCAGCTAAAAACAGAGTTAAGGAAACAATATTGGGAGAAAATAAAAGAGTTGGCTGGAACAGGGGATAGACTGGAAACCGGAAGTATATTTGCTGGGTATAATCCCGGAAGATTATGATAAAGGAACTACATTTAGTTTTACATATACTGACAGCAGCAAGGATTAACTAATGCAAAATTCTGGGAAAATGAAAACACCCCACCAGATGAGGAGGTAATCAGGAATATCCTAGAATGTGCTAGGAGAGATGGACAGTAACTTTAAAAAGAAAAGAAAAAGAAGGCTCAGATTACTATCTTGACATGGAATAGTTTTTACGGGTGGTTTAAAACAAGGGGTAGAAGGCAGAGGAAGTTAAACGAACAATCTTATTAAAAACAGGGATGAATGTACTCATATACCCGGACAAGACTCTGTATTCAAAAAATGCTTATGAATAAATATTTTTTAAAAAAGAGAGAGAGAGAGAGAGAGAGAGAGGCCATTTTCGCTGGCAGAGAACTCACAGCCCCCCCTCCTCCCAGACATGAGTGATGTCGAGCTGGCCACACCCATCCGGTCCCCCAACGTCAAATACAACCCTGGTGCGGCCCCTCAATGAAACCGGGTTTGTTCCCCCCCCCCCCCGCCGCTATAGGCGAATGGCCTGCGTTCTGTCAATCATCCTTTCTTGTCAATTCTCTTTGGTCACTCTCTCAAGAGTGTAGTAATGATTCTTATCTTTATCACACCTCCCCCTCCAATTGCGGCTTTAGGGAAAGAGAAAGTCAGTCCCGGACGAAGCTCAGATCCTCAGTCAGCAGCTCCGGATAGCGAATCGGTCATCGTGGCAATGGAGCGAATATCTGTCCTCTTTGACCGGTAAGAACAGAAAGCCGGGAAAAAATTCATCCTTGGCACGTATGTTCCTCTTGGTTTCTGTGGGCTCACTAAGAAAGGATTTTTCCAAATAAGCATCAGAGCATTTAGAGTATTTCCTATATTATTATTATTATTATTATTATTATTATTATTATTATTATTATTATTATTATTAATATTAACACGCTCTGATGCTAAGGAGTTCCTCTCCCACTCCCCACCTGAAAGGAAATCTCTTCCAAATGAAAAACACAAGCAGAGGAGTTTCAGTTTCAGAGAAGCTCCAAGCAGCTTCAGTACAGAACAGTTGAGCTAAGCCACACCCAGGCTCCTTGCTGTTTCCTTCTTGCTCACACAGCAAATACTGTTTCAATTTCCAAACAGCCCTCCACTCTTTCACACACTGACAGGACACTAGCCAGAGGAATACCGGTGGATGCTGGTAGGCAGAGGCAGAATTCCCCACCCCCCCTTATTTTCCTCCCCAAAAACTAAGCCCAACTTCATAGTTCCGTAGCAAAGCACGGAGATCGAGCTAGTATTAAAATAAATTGTTTTGGGAGCTGTCTCTGGTGAGCCCTTCCATTCCCAGCCCTTTGACTGTAGGCTTGTGTCTCGGGATGGTACGATGAGGAGTTAGCCTTCCTCCTCCCTCCCGTCATGGCAGTCTGGCAGCTAGCCGAGGCGAAGCACCAGCATACGATGGCAGTTCTGCCATTGGGGTCCCCTGAAGAAGACCTTGGAAGGAGGCGCTGGCCGGCCAGCCCCGGAGACTGATGGCCGGGCTCTCTCCGCAGGGTCCGGAAAGGATTCCCCTTTGAAGCCCGGGTGGTAACGCGGATCCTCCCTCAGTTCCTGGATGACTTTTTCCCTCCGCAAGATGTGATGAATAAAGTGATTGGAGAATTTTTATCCAACCAGCAACCCTACCCACAATTTATGGCGAAAGTGCTGTACAAGGTAAGGTTTTTGCAGCACAAGGTAAGCCTCGGTGGCACCGTGGCGAGTGTGCGGTACTGCAGGCTACTTCTGCTGACAGTTGGCTGCCTGCAATTTGGCAGTTCGATCCTGACAGACCTCAAGGTTGGCTCGGCCTTCCAACCTTCTGAGGTGGGTAAAATGAGGAGCCAGATTGTTGAGGGCAAGAGGCTGACTCTGTAAACTGCTTAGAGAGGGCTGGAAAGCCCTGTGAAGCAGGATATAAGTCTATTGCTACTCCCTTCTTTCCTTTCCTTTCCTTCCGTCCTTTCCTCTTCCTTCCTTCCTTCCTTCCTTCCTTCCTTCCTTCCTTCCTTCCACAATGGTTAGAATGCAGTATTGCAGGCTGACCCTGTCCACTAGCAGTAGTTCAATCCTGACCAGGCTGACTTTGTAATCCACTTAGAGAGGGCTGTAAAGCATTGTAAAGCAGTATATAAGTCTATTGCTACTCCTGTCCTTTCCTTTTCCTTCCTTCCTTCCTTCCTTCCTTCCTTCCTTCCTTCCTTCTTTCCTTTCTTTCCCTCTCCTCTTTCCTTCCCTCCCCTCCCCTCCCCTCCCTTCCTTTCCTTTCCTTTCCTTCCCTCCCCTCCCCTCCCCTCCCCTCCCCTCTCCTCTCCTCTCCTCTCCTCTCCTCTCCTTCCTTCCTTCCTTCCTCAGTGGTTAGAATGCAGTATTGCAGGTTGACTCTGCCCACTGCCAGCAGTTCGATCCTGATCAGTTCATGGTTGACTCAGCCTTCCATCCATCCAAGGTGGGTAAAATGAGGACCCAGATTGTTGGGGGGGGGAAGAGGCTGATTCCGTAAAGTGCTTAGAGAGGGCTGCTAGAGCATGGTGAAGAAGTATATAAGTGCTATGGCTACTCCCTCCTGCTTCCCTTCCCTTCCCTTTCCTATTTTACAACTTTTCCTGCCACGGTTGTTAAAGTGAATCCCCGCCATTTTTAAATTAGTAACCCGGTTGTTAAGTGAATCCAGCTTCTTCCCCGTCGACTTTGCTTGTCAGGTCGCAAAAAAGGGAACCTTGCGAACCCCAGGGACGCTGCAACCGTCGTAAATACGAGCCAGTCGCCAAAGCATCCAAATTTGGATCACGTTGATCTTGGAGATGCTTCAACGGTCCTAAGTATGACAAATAGGATAAGACACCTGATACTACATATTATAACCGCTTCTTTTCAGTGTCGCAAGTTTGTGTGGCCACTAAAACGAATTGCTGTAAGTCGAGGACTTCCTGTATTCTTTTTTTTTTTAAGTTTATTTATTCAAAATTTCAAAAGTTTAAAAAGGAGAAACAAGTTCTCACATTTTACAGTGATATAGCAGTGTATATGTTTTTTTTTAATAACAATTAAATTCATTTGCCATCGGGATAAATATAACTAATTTACTCATTCCTTGGTTAGTACTATTAGATTACAATACTTACTTATCTACATTACTTTGCATATATACATATGGATCATATATTCATCTTTAAAATTTCATTAGTCACTTTCACAAACCTCTTTACTCCTTTTTCTTAACTATTTACACTATATTTTAGTGTTGTTTAGTATATCTTAACTATATTCCATATCGTAAAATACTCTTCTTCTTCTTCCCTGTTTTTTTAATAACGTTAGCCTAACCATTTCTGCGCACTGGTGTATCTTGTTAATGACTACTAGGTCTGAGGGTGTCGTGGTGAGTTTCCAGTTTTGAACGAGAGAAATTCTTGCAGCGGTTATAATAGGCCGTCTTAGGTGTCTTCTCCCACGTCGGTTCTAGCATACCTAGTAAAAACATCTCTGGTTTGAACTTGATCTTTTGCTTTGTTAACTCCTCTAACCGTGCTTGGATTTTAAGCCAACACTTTTGTAGTTGGGGACACGTCCACCACATGTGAAAGTACGTTCCCTAGCTATGGTTGCACTTCCAACATTTCGCTGATAGGTTGGGAAACATTCTGGCTAGTCTCGCTGGTGGGAAGTGCCACCGATAAAACATTTTATAAATATTCTCCTTATAGGAGACTAAGGATAGGACTTCCTGTATTCTTAAGATTTTATTTTTTTTAAATTACACCTAAAAGCCCTTACTGGGTGCAGGACGCGATCAGCACACCTCGAAATAATAGCGTTTTAGATATTTGTCGCATGATGTCCAAGTGACTTTTCCAAGGCCTCCGGAGGACGAACGATGATGGCTCTTTGATTTCTCCAGGTCTTCCAGTCCTTGCATACGACAGGACAGTCCTCCATGGTCCGGGACTGGGTGATGTTGTCGCTCTCCAACTTCACACAACGGACGCCAATCGCCATGGCGATGTGGAGCCTTTCCTGTTTCTTCGTCAGCGCTTCCACCAGCCACTGGATTTCAGGAATGTATCCTCCAACAGAAGTCTCTGGAGATCCGCGTCCTCCAGGTCACCGATGTCCCCGGGGTGGCTTTTTTTTTTTTTTTTTCAAGAGGCCACTGGACTTTCTTTGGTTTTTCTCTGAAGACGTTTCGCTTCTCATCCTGAAGAAGCTTCTTCAGGATGGTGGGGAAGGGAAGGATTTATACTCCTTGCAGACCAGCTGATCATTTGCATCCTTTATAGAGAGCTGTTGAGGCCACTTGGAGGTTTATCTGTGACCTCGGAGACACCTGAGAGGTGCAAATGGGTGTGGAGTCCACAACACCATCCTTTCATCAGTTCCAAGAAGGCTCCACCCCCATTGGCACCACTCAGGTGACCCTGAGGATACAGACAAACCTCCAGGCGGCCTCAGCGACACTCTCAAAGGATGCAAATGACTGGCTTGTCTGCAAGGACTATAAACCCTTCTGTTCCCCTCCATCCAGTCAGAACTGAAGAAGCTTCTGAGATGAGAAGGGAAACATCTTCAAGGAAAAATAAGTAAATCCAGTTGCTTCTTGAAAAAAAACACCTTTGGGATATCCTTGTTTGGTATGCAGATTCTTCTTTGGAAGGGAAGAGTAGCCCTTTGGTTTCCAGGGGAGAACCCGAGGGAGTGGGTAGAGAAATACAGGTAGTCCTTGACTTACGACCACCACCGAAAGTTACGTTGTTGAGTGAGATGCGTGTCAAGCGAGTTTTGCCCCATTGAACCATCTTCCTTGCCCCTGTTATTAAGCGAATGGCCGCAGTGGTTAAGTCAGCAGCCCGCTTGGTTAAGCGAACTCCTTGACTTTGCTTGCCAGAAGGTCACAAAAGCAGGCGAGTTGCTAAGTGAGACACATGTTGCTCAAGTGAGCTCTGCCCCGTTTGGCCCGACTTTTCTTGCCGTCATGGTTTCGATAGAATCACCACTGTCGTTAAGTTAGGGACAGTGTTGTTGAGTGAATCTGGCTTCCCCCGTCAGAAGGTCGCAAAAGTGGATCACGTGACCAAGGCCACCGTCATAAATACGAGTCGGTTGCCAAGCACCTGAATTTGGATCACGCGACCACAGGGGAGGCTGCAGCCGATCGTACATCTGAAAAGACGGTCGTAAGCAGTGGTGGGATGCAGCCGCTTTGACAACTGGTTCGGTGAGTGCGCGCGCTTTGCACTTGCATGCGTGCGCAGCATTAAAAAAGCCGCCCATTTTAAGCTTAAAAAATTACCTTCTATGTCAGCACTGGTGAGTAAACCATTCAAATCCTGAATCTCTAGCTGCATCATTTATTAGGAGTATGTTGGCGTTAGCTGGGGGCAGCCGACACTAAAATACACCATTCATTTCCCCCTTGACCCTGGTCTTCCCTCCCGCCCCCTGGATGTATATTCTCCAATGGGACACATCCATAGCCAAGAGTCCTCAATCATGCACTCCAGCAATAATCTTGCGCGCCAACAGCTTCGGCTGCCTAGCAATTATCTTCTGAAAATATTTAAGGTATGCTTTGCTTCCCCCACTCCCTTTCTGCTGACAACTCTTAAAAAACCAGAGAAATGTTTTTGAGTTGATATAGCTGATACACGGCAATCCACTGTGCTGTGCGAATCAGCTGAGCTAAAAAACAGGGAGCTATAGGACAGGAAAGGGCAGGGGTGGGCGAGAGAGGCCAACTGCTCACCAGAGCTACCGGTTCGCTCGAACCATTGCAAACCAGTAGAATCCCACCACTCGTCATCAGTCACTTTTTTTCAGGGCCGTTGCGACTTTGACCCGTCACTAAACGAACTGTTGTAAGTCAAGGGCCACCTCTATTAATCGCGCTGAGGAATGGAGTAGAGTTAAAAGTTCATAATACTTTATGTCAGCGGTCGCCAACCAGTGGGCCCGGTGACCGCTGGGGGTCCACGAGAAAATTTTGCTGGTCCGCAGAGAAATGTTACCCCCAAAGCAATTAATCCAGGCTGTGCAGGAACAGAAGTCTGTGCCACCCAGGTGGCTCATGGGAACACAAGGCTTGTGTCGCTTGCATTGCGAACAACAGGAGGTAGTGAGGGGAGGGGGGAAAGGGCAGAGGGGGGAAACTTGCCCCACGCGCCTGGCCTGGCCACCAGGATGCTTCTTTCTGCTTCTTTCTTCTTCTGCTTTTGGCTGCACACAAGGTAAGCAGCAAAAGACTTTCTCTCCCCCAAACTCTGCCAGAAATGAGTCTTTGGGACCCTGCAAGGCCTCCTGCTCCAAGAGTCTGCGCCAGCACAACAAGTCTCACAAAGACTCATTTCTGGTGGTGTTTGGGGAAGAGAAAGAAAGACTTCTGCAGCTTCTGCTGCTTTCCTTGCCTGAAGCCAAAAGTCTCTCTTTCTCTCTCTCTCTCCCCTGAGAACGGAGCTGGAGACGGTATCCTGCGATCCCAAATAAAGAACAATTGATCGGTAGGAAAACAGGGTGGGGAATTTTCCTGCAGACTTTTTTTGGGGGGGTGTTCCCCAGGGTCTCTGATGCACGGGATTTAAAATTATGAGTTTGGTGGTCCCTGAGGTCCAAAAGGTTGGCAATCCCTGCTCTATGTGATGTTTTAACCAGGTGCGTCTTTGTTATATATCCTTGACTCTTTTTTTCCCCCACCCTGGAAGTCTCCCGCATATTATCAGCCGAATGGGAAAATCAGAACAAGTCGACCTCAATTTGTTCTGCCTGGTGGCCATCGATTTTTACCGGCATCAGATCGACGAGGAATTGGATCGCCGAGCCTTTCAGTCGATCTTCGAAGTGGTCTCTTCCCCGGGAAATCCGTACCACCGCTTGCTGACCTGCTTACAGAGCGTTCACAAGATCACCCCGTGTTGAAGAAGAAGAAAAAAAAGAGGGCGGGGAAGTACGGAAAAGCCTGGAAAAGTTGAACCTTCGACGCCACGGAGCTCCACCCCCACCCCCACCCCAATCCTCTGCAATCGTTTTATTCCATTTTTCCCAACCCAAACTACTCCGTAGTAGGTTACGGTGGCTGGGCCATGCACCACAACTCCTGGGTATTTGGGAAATGGGGAAAAAAAGAGAGACATGGATGCAAAACAAATAGCTCATCCTGGCTTCAATTTATATATTGTCCATGCTGAACCTCGTGAATTCTGCAGTATCGGCTCCACGGGCATTTAAAAAGCCTTTAGTTTCATCTAGCTACAAGAGTTCTGTTGCAATTTGTAGTTCTTTCCTAATGTGACAGAGAGGAAAAAAGGGAAAAAGACTTGTAAACACACTGAAAATTCATGCGCGCACACACACACACACACACACACACACACACTCCAATGTATTTTGATGTATTAAGAGTGGGGAAATTAGACAAAATTATGAAGAGATAGTTTTCTTTTATACCTCTAAGATTTCAAAGTCGGATCGATTCCTTGGGTTTTAAAAATAGCCAATGTGTAAATAGTTCTAAAACGGTGTATAATATGTTAAGAGAACAGGAAAGGCGTGGAGGCTGGGGAAGCACTTAACATGGTTAAAAAAGAAATATTTTCCCCGTATGTTGAATATAGCGCATTGACTGTTTTCCTATCATAGGTCCTTTAGGTCTATTTTTTTAATGCACTCTCGGCTCACCTTTTAAACTCTTTTTTTTGTTTGTTTCATCTTCTGTACGCTGCTCGTTGAAAAAGTTTAAAATATAGCAATGAGTTTAAGTTTTGGACCTTTAAAAAAAATAAAAGAGAGGATTTGGATTTACTGGATAAGCAATTGGGGAAGGGGAGGAGGAAAGGAACTGGACACTCTGTGAAACCCTTTGAAGGGTGAACATGTTAGGAAATCCCCTCCATACCATTAGAAGCATTTTGGAAGGAACCAAGCAGTTGCTTCCGATTAAGGAAACGCCCCAAAGCAACCGAGAAAAAAATAATCCTGATTCTTGTGACCTCCGGTGACTCTTTAGAGAGGACTTGAAAAACCAGAGAAATATTATCTTAGGGAGGGGCAGCAGTTCAGGATTTGTAGTTCAAAACTGGACAGACTCGATCACAAAAGCTGGCAAGGACACGGCCATTGTTTCTCTCTCACACACTCCCACAAACGCACAACTTCAATCCCACACTTCTTGCTTTCTCTGCATGACTTCGGTTTCACAGTCCCTTTTTTAAAAAAATGCCGGTGTTTCGGGAGGGCCTGCTTTCCTCTCTTCCCTCGCCTACTGAAATGTGACCGACCCTTCCCCTCTTTCCCAGATCCAAAGGGGATCCTTTTTCGGATCCCTCCATCAGGGAAAGCAGCCAACAAGAGGCTGGGCTGGCCCCGGGCAAAGCAGGGCTCACCTCAAAGGGCCTTTTTTGTTCCCTGTGCCCAGCAAGGGTGCCAACTGTGAAGGCTGCCCGGGGGCAGTCCGAGAGAAAAATGGGGTTTCTTCCAGCCCCACAGAAGCTCTTCCAAACCTTTTCCTCCGCAGCCCAATCGGGCCTCTGGTGCACGGCTCGGAGGCCCATCATCCTGAGCCGGAGATTGCAGGACCCTGTGCTTTCCCCTCGTGGAGCTTTGGGTGCCTCCTTGTGAGACCAAACCAGGTTGGTGCGTTCGGCCTTTTGAATTTATTTTGTTTTGTTTTGTTTTTGCAATGTTCCCCGTTATAGAATTCATCTCCCCCGTTTCCTTCCTCCCTTGCTCACAAGAGTGAAATTTTATCAGAACTGCATTGGTGTATATAATGTACGTAAAAATATATGCAACTGCGTTGGATGTATGCATACAAATTATTTATTAAACAGAGTTTAAACTACTTTCGGCTTGCGGGCCAGCTGTTGTATTGTAATATCTGTGTTATTTAGTTCATTTTAAAGAAATGGCTTCAAATTGGAAATTATTTTTCATGGGTGCAAAATCAAAAGGCAGGAGGGGGAAAGAAAAAAGAAAAAGAAAGAGAGAGCTGTTACTTTTTTGTGCTCAAATTTCCAGTGAGCCTGCTTGTAGGTATCTGGATTTTGTTTGGGGGGAAGGGAATAAATGCTAATTAGATATATATAAAAGCGAACGACCCATTCACACATCATCAGAACCATAAAGCCTACAAACTTGAAATTTGGCACGTAGATTCCTCTTGGCTTCTCAGTGCTCACTAAGAAAGGATTTCGCTAGAAAGGTTGCTAGAATTAGTTCTCTCCTTTTGGATCCGTTTCCATCTGTTGCTTCTTGCTTTCAGGAGCTTTTGAGAATAGCTTGACTCCTTCTTCTTTGGGGCAGCCCCTCAAATTGTGGAAGACTGTGATCCTGTCACCCCTTAGTCCTTCTTTTCTCTAGACTAGCCATGTCCATGTGGGATATAGGGTGTATGTGTGTGCTCGCACAAGCACGAAGCCGAAAGCACCAGCCTGGAGATGGCGAGTAGGACCTCATCGAAACGCTGCCAAGATGCTCTCAATCTTACACGGGAAAAGACCCGAACACTCCAAGACCTGCATACCTGTACCCATGAAAATCTACGAATATATATATATATATATAGACAGACACAATACAGAAGCCTGATGATGGCAGATGAGATTCTGCCGAAATGTTGCTACAACTTTAAAAGCACAACTACAATGATGTGGGAAAATAACCGAACAAAGCCGAATACCATACATGTAAGTACCCGCGAAAACTTAAGAAAACATATATATATATATATATATATATATTTATATATACATTTTCGTAGATTTTCATGGGTACAGATGCAGGTCTTGACGTGTTTGGGTCTCTTCCCGTGTAAGATTGAGCGCATCTTGGCAATGTTTCAACGAGTTTCCTACTCACCATCTTCAGGCTGGTGCTTTCAGCTTCGTGCAGGTCTTGACGTGTTCGGGTCTATAAAATCTCCCACCTTCTCTGGCCCAGCAGACTCTTGCCCTGCAGCAACTGAGCCTCGGATCTGCTTACAGATTAACAGAGTAGGGAGGGACCCTGTAGGTCATCTAGTCCAACCCACCCCACCCGCCCAAACAAGAGCCCCTACACCATTTCTGACAGACGGCAGTCTACTTGAAAGCTTCCAGTGATCTGAAGGTGCCCTCCTTGCTTTGTCAGAGCCGCAGGCTGCAGCGGGGAAGGGGGCTCCCCAGAGAGACCTCCTGACCCTGGTCGTAAAGCTTGCAAGGCAAGGAATTCTTCAAGGCACCCAAAGGCCAGACAAGGAACAATGGATGGAAACTGATCAAGGAGAGATTCAACCTGGAAATGAGATTTTTTTTCTTCTGACAGTAAGAACAACCAACCGATGGAACAGAAGTTGCCTTCGGAAGTTGTGGGAGCTTCATCCCTGGAGGCTTTGAAGAAGACATTGGACAGCCACCTGTCTGAAATGGTCTAGGGGGAGGGGGTTGGACTAGGTGACCTCCAAGGCTCCCTTCCAAACTGTTACCCCATTCTATGGAATCCACAGCCCTTTTGAAGGAGAGGCCTTTTTAGCTGCTTCCCGGCTTGAGATGTTGCTGTGATGGAAGAAGAAGGCGGGAGAGAGAGATGCAGGAGGCCAGCCTGCCTCTGTGTGGTATGTGTGTGTGTGTGTGCGTGCGTGCGTGCGCACATGCGAGTGTGTGTGTGGCCGGGGAGAGCGAGTGTGCGGCTTAGTTAAGCCTAATGTGGTTAAAAGCTTTAATATTGATGGCCTGTCAACTTTGTCCCGATTCTTTGCCTTTCAGTTAAAAGGTTTTTGTTGTTGTAGCTTATGCAGTGGCTCCGTTGCTATGGGAACGTGACATCGAAATGACGTCCCTCTGTTTAAAAGCTTTTAGCTAAATTCCAGCCTGTCAGATGTGCTAGGCCCCATCTTCTGCCGCCAGCCACGGCTGTGCCGGAGAGCCGCCCACGGGCGGCAGCTGCCATGGCTGCCACCCCGACCCCTGCCTGCCTGCTCTCCGTCCAGAGCGAGAAGCACCGCCGGGCGCGCAACTGGACCGAAGCCGAGATGCGAGGCCTGATGCTGGTCTGGGAGGAATTCTTTGAGGAGCTCAAGCAGACCAAGAGGAATGCCAAAGTTTACGAGAAAATGGCCAACAAACTCTTCGAAATGACGGGTGAGATCCGGCACGGAGAAGAGATCAAGATCAAAATCACCAACATGACTTTCCAGTACAGGTGAGGTGGAGGAGGTGGAGGAGGATGCTGGGAGATGCCCGGGGTATCTCAACGCCCGCTCCGTGGATCCTTGTAGCCCGGGGTGCCTCCCTTGCTAGCCACCAATGTCCCAGCAGCCTTACTGGGAAACAAGAGAGGGCAGCCCGAGAACCAGTGGGCACGGGGAGGAGCCAGAGGTGCCAGGGTGGCACCATTGGATTCCACAGGGGTAACAGTCGGCCAAGCCAAATCAACCTTTCCCAGGGAACCTCTGTGCCAGGGGCCGCCAACCTTTTGGACCTCAGGGACCACCACCAAACTCATAATTTCAAATCCTAAAAAGACTTCGGGTAGCCACAAATGTAGCCAGAGATCCATTAACATCACAGTTCTGCTTCTGGGAGTCAACCAGGATTATTCCTGGTTAAATCTGTGGCTCTTTGAGGGATTACACTGACTAAACCAGGGATCGCCAACCGTTTGGACTTCAGGGACCATCGAACTGGTAATTTTAAATCCCGCAGAGCACTAATATGAATTTTGACTGACGGTGGCTTGCTGACATTGGTGGGAAAGTCGGTCCCATATGCCAGAGCTGCAGGAGCCACAGGGCTGGCCCTTTGGTCATCTCAGAGCAGCTGCTCCTCCACCCGGGTGCACCGGCCTGCCATGGACTGGAGGAGCTGCTCCAGGGTGACCAAAGGGCCAGTCTTGTCACTCCTGCAGCTCTGGAATAGGGGACCGACTTTCCCACCAACGTCAGCAAGCCACCCCGGGGCGGATTTCCCTCCCCCGCCATTGGTCTCACTTTCCAGTTCCAGCTCGCGTTGCTCTACTCAAGGTACGGTTTGCGCTCGGCCAAACGGTAGGGACCATGTGGACAGCACAGCCTTGTGTTCCTGCATAACCTGGATTAATTGCTTTGGGGACGGGGGGACATTTCTCTGCGGACCACCAAAATTTTCTCGCAAACCGCCAGTGGTCCATGGCCCACTGGTTGGCGACCACTGCTCTGTGCCCATCTGGGTCCCTCTTGCCCCTGAACCCAGACAGTTGGCCTCTCCAGACAGCAGCACCTGGCATTGTTGCCGTCCAGACCTAGGAAATGCCATCTGTGCCCTTCCAAAGGGAGAAAAGAAAGGGGGGAGGGGGCGGCAGGCATGGTTCCTATTTGACTGCCCCGATCTGTTCTTGGAGGGCATTGAATGCCTGCCTGGCCACCTGGGAGCTTTTGCTATGCCCTTTCCCCAATGCCGGGGTGCCCAAGGTATTCAGAAGTACATCCACTTTGGCCTGCTTGCTTGAGTTAAAAGATTCACTCAGTCCTCCCTCGGTCAATGGAGGGCAACTCCAAAGAGCCCTGAAAGCATTTTAGGATGTGAAGGACTTTTGTTTGTCTTTTTTGATCTGGGGTGCCTGTACCCGAAGGTAGGGCAAGGGCTCCTCCCGCATGGCAGCAGGGGCGGCCATCTTGATTATTTTGCATCCTCTTCGATCGGTTTTAATTTTCACCACAGGGAAATTGTCCCCAACAAGTTTCTGGGTAATTCAGAGAGCAGAAATCCGACGTGCTTCAGGACTGATGGCCTAGAGAGATTGCAGGAACGAATTGGGAAAATCAAAGAGGCTGAGAATGCTCTACTGGTCTGAATTTATCCCAGTCTTTGTGCTCTGAATTTTTTTCCTCAGAGTCAAAAAGAGAGGAGAGAGATGGAAAGGAGGGAGAAATGCTTTTAATTAAGAGTTGCCAACTCGCCATGGGACAAGAGCTACACTAATATTGAAGAAATCATGGACTAGAATCACAAAAGAAAGGATGCCGAAGGAAGGGCAAAATGAAATGTCACCACAACAATTAAAATAACTTTTAAAATTATTTGAAATAATTAAATTGAATTGTTTAATTGTGAGTTGGCTGTGGTGAATTGGTCATGGCAAGTTAGCCATAGTGAGTTGGCTGTGGCAAGTTGGCCATGGATACTTGACCATGGAGAGTTGGCCGTGGCAAGTTGGCCATGGTGAATTAGTCATAGCTGGCCATGGTGAATTGGTTGTCACAGGTTAGCCATGGTGAGTTGGTCATGGCAAGTTGGCCATGGTGAGTTGCCTGTGGCAAGTTGGCCATGGAAACTTGGCCATGGTGAGTTGCCTGTGGCAAGTTGGCCATGGTGAGTTGCCTGTGGCAAGTTGGCCATGGTGATTTGCCTGTGGCAAGTTGGCCATGGTGAGTTGGGTGTGGCAAGTTGGCCATGGAGAGTTGGTCATAGCAAGTTGGTCATGGTGAGTTGACCATGGCAAGTTGGCCATGATGAGTTGGCTATGATGAGTTGGCTGTGGCAAGTTGGCCATGGAGACTTGGCAGTAGAGAGTTGGCCAAGCTGTGATAAGTTGGCCATGGTGAATTGGCTGTGGCAAGTTGGCCATGGTGAGCTGGTCATGGAGACCTGGCCATGGTGAATTGTCATAGACCCTAACCTGGGGTCCTTGCAGATGTCTTTGGCGATCTTCCCTGGGGTGGGAGGATTCTATTCTATTCTTATTCTATTCCTATCCTATCCTTATTCTATTGTCAGCTGCTAGATGCCCTATTTTATGGTGAACTTCTCTTATTTCCATGGGTGTGACACACCTTTGCCTACCTGATTGTGTTTTTTGTCATCCCAGGAAATTAAAATGCATGACCGATAGTGAAACTTTGGCGCCCGATTGGCCTTATTTCAAAACCATTGATAGAATATTATCTAAAGTTTCGGAGCACAACGATGTCAAGATTCACGATAGCCAGCAGCCAGGCCCTTCCACCTCACAGACGGAAGCCTCCCAGTCGCCCTCCACCAAATCAGCACCTCTCTATTTGCCCTATAACCAGTTCCCGTACGAAGGACGAGATGAATTCTTCGAAGACGCGCATTCGGACAGCTCCTCCAGCCTAATTTCGTATAAATTAAGGTAAAACACCCCACATTTTTACTTTCAAAGGTGATGGTGGGGTTGGGAAGTCAGAAGGAAACAGCTGAGGGGTTTAGTATTGCACACCAAAAAGAGAAATCTGCACCACCTTTGTACCAATGGACCGTTCAGATCAACTTTTGCCTTAAGGTGAGACGGGGAAAGGAAAATTTCAAGCAATGCTGTCGATCAGAAGAGAGCTGGAAGGGACCTTCGAGGACTTCTAGTCCAGCCCACTGCTTAAGCGGGAGAACCTATATAATCTCAGACAAGTGACTGCCCGTTCTCTTCAGCGATGAGGCACCCACAACTTCTGGAGGCAACTTCTGTTCCACTGGTTAATTGTCCTCCCTGTTGGGAAGTTTCTCCTTAATTCCAGGTTGCTTCTCTCCTTGGTTAGTTTCCATCTGTTGAATCAGAATAAAGGTGGAAGGGACCTTAGAGGTCTTCTAGTCCAGCCCACTGCTGAAGCAGGAACCCTATATAATCTCAGACCAGTGACTGGCTAGTCTTGTCCTAAAAACCTCCATTGATGAAGCAACTTCTGAAAGCAACTTCTTGTTCCACTGGTTAATTGTCCTCATTGTTAGGAAGTCTCTCCTTAATTCCAGGTTGCTTCTCCCCAGGGATGGGATCCAACCGGTGTAACAACCGGTTCGGTGATTTATGTTCTGCTTCACACGCATGCACGCCTGACGTACACTGCACATGCGTGTGGAACATTGTCAGCTTGCTGCCTGGACAGCTGAGCAGCGCTGCGTGCAGGGAAGCAGCGTTTGAAAAAGCACTTTTTTTCCTGCTTTTTCAACCATAGCTGTGCCACGCAAAGCAGCTGAGGTTGAAAAAGCAGGACATAAAGGACAGGTAAGAACCCAGGCAGGCAGGTGGGCCAAAACAGCAGCAGACATAGAACCGGTTCTGTGTCTGCTGCTCTTCAGAGCTACCGGTTCTACAGAGGTGGACAGAACCGGTAGAGTCCCACTTCTGCTTCTCTCCTTGATGAGTTTCCATCCACTGAATCAGAATAGAGTTGGAAGGGAACCTTGGAGATCTTCTAGTCCAACCCTGTGATCAAGTGGCTGTCCAGTCTCGTCCTAAAATCCTCCAGTGATGGAGCTCCCACAACTTCTGAAGGCGACTTCTGTTCCACTGGTTAATTGTCCTCACTATTAGGAAGTTTCTCCTGAATTCCAGGTTGCTTCTCTCCTTGATGAGTTCCCATCCATTCAATCAGAATAGAACTGGAAGGGAACCTGGGAGGTCTTCTAGTCCAGCCCCCTGCTCAAGCAGGAGACCCTAGACCATTTCAGACAAGTGACTGGCCAGTCTCTTCTTGAAACCCTCCAGTGATGAAGCACCCACAACATCTGAAGGCAACTTTTTGTTCCACCGGTAAATTGATCTCCCTGTTATTCTCCTTAATTCCAGGTTGCTTCGCTCCTTGATTCGTTTCCATCCATTGTTTCCTGTCCTGCCTTCAGGTGCTTTGGAGAATAATTTGTCCCTCTCTTCTTTGTGGCAGCATCTCAAATACTGGAATATTGCTATCATGTCCCCCCCGCAGTCCTTTTCTCTAAGACTAGCCAAACTCAGATCCTACAACTGTTCATCATATGTTTTAGTCTCCAGGCCTTTAATCATCTCAGTTGCTCTTCTCGGCTCTTTTTCCAAAGTCTCAATATTTTTTTTTTTTAATGTGATGACCAAAACTGGATGTGGTATTACAGGTGTGGTCTTAGTAAGAATTTTATAAAGCAATACTAATAGTTTGCGTGATTTTGATTCCAGGCCTCTGTTTATCCAAGCAAAGATTGCATTAGCTTTTTTGGCTACTGCTGCACACGGCTGGCTCATGTTTAAACAATTATTCCAAAGTCCATGAAATCTCTTGCTTCTACAATTTTTCAAGCTTTTCTCTTTCTTTTTATTCTTCTGTATTACCTCCTATCATTATTAAGCGGGGATGGGATGCGTCCTTGAATTATTTTGATATCATAACATTGCAAAGACGATCACAACGCACGAAGCAGGGTTTTCTTTTTTTTAAAGTTTTTATTCAAGATTTATAAAGTTAAAAACAGACAAACATAAATACATTTCGTAGCAGGCTTTGAGCAGTAGTTATACTTACACATTTCCATTATTGACGTGTTATACCTTGTTACAATAACTTCTTTGTTCTTTTAATGTCTTTAATTATATATGTATAAATTTACAATTAGTTACATGTCACCCTTGTTTCC
Source organism: Pseudonaja textilis (assembly GCF_900518735.1). Next base: position 8,960,520 of record NW_020769320.1, on the reverse strand, counting down.
AATATATTGTCAGATTATCAGATTTTCTCCTTTTCTTTAACCAATCATACCGGATGTCCCATACTTTGTAAATAGTCACTATCTTGATTATTTTTTAAGAATTTAATTAGTCTATCCATCTTAGCAGACTCAGGTATTTTATTAATTACCATGCTTTCTGAGGGGGGTCGTAGCAAGTTTCCAATTTTGGGCAAAGCTTAATCTGGCTGCAGTTAAGATCTGCAAAATCCGGTATTGTTGTTTCTTTTTCAGATTTAGTTCTATCATGCCTAGTAAAAAGATTTCAGGTTCAGATTTTAATTTCTGTTTTGTTATTTCTAATATCCAGATTCTTAATTTTTTGCCAAAATGTCTGTGCCCACGGGCGAGCCCACCGCCTGTGGAAATATGTTCCTTGAATGTAGTTGCCCTTCCAGCAGTTTGGTGTCATATTGGGGAACATCTTGGCTAATCTCTCTGGCAATAAGTGCCAGCGATGGGTGTTGGTTTTTGTTTTTTTTAATGCCGAAGCTTTTCCGTTTCAGAACAGAAGAGCGACCGGTGAAGAAGAGAAAAGTGCAGAGCTGCAGTTTTCAGAAGAAGAAATTGAAGCTGATGGAGGCCATGCTGGAAGAGCAGAAGAAGCTGAGCAGGGCCATGGAGGAAACGTGTCGCGAAGTGCGAAGGACTCTGGACCAGCAAAACATTATCCAGGTCCAGAGCCTGCAGCTGCAGGAACGAATGATGAATTTGCTGGAGAAGATGATCACCAAAGCCAATGTTTAAATTCCTACCTGGAGGGGAAAAAGAAAAAGGAAGCAAAATTAACCTGTTTTGATAGAAATGGCTTATTTCATATCCCTAGGAGAGCTCCTCCTTTCCAGGTAAATCGAAACGGTTAAAGAGACAGCTTCCCCTCCTTGCAGGATAATTCTTTAGCAAATAAAATTCGGGCTTGATAAGAGGAGTTTATTTGGTGGGGGAGGAATGGCAGGGAATCCGATCAGAGGTGGTAGTCAGCCAGTTTGGACTGGTTCTGGAGAACCCAGGACCCACCCTCTCCTTTGGAGCCAAGGCTGATCGTCAGTGGTGTTCCTGAAAGAAACCCAAAAGGCAGGGCTGCAAGGGGGGGGACGACTTTCACGCTGGGGACCCATCGCTCCACGTAGACCTGGGCTGTCATCCAACGATTGACATCAGGGCTGTCCTTGCTCTCTGCTCTCTCCTGAGGCCCAAGGAAGGTGTTTTGCTTCGAAACAGGAGGGTCAACTAGGGCCACCCCCTGTTTTCTAGGCCTGCCTTTTTTGGCAGGCGAGGGGAGGGGTGCGGCGGGCCTTAGAGGTGGAGCTCTCACCTCACAATCAGGAGGCTGTAAGGTCGATCCTAGGGAGAGGCAGCTATTTCTCTCTCTGGGGACAATGAAAATATATCCACTGAACAAGACTCCGCATTGGAGATAGGAAAGGCATCCGGCCAGTAAAGCTCCGTTTAGTCGCCCAGACTCCACCCCACAAGGGGTTATGGGTTAAAAGATGATGATTTTGGCAGTCGAGAGCTTTCGACTTGTATTGTTGAATTCAAGTCGAGATGTTTTGTGGAACCGGGAGGGGCGGGGGGGGAAGGGGGCTCCCGGATGTTCTGCCGGGGGGGACGGACCTTGAACGGGATGAGATAGAGGAAGCAAAGGCCGTTGCCCAGAGTCTGCTTAATCCATTCAGCCTTCTTCTCTTTCTGTTTCTGATTGACAGTTCACGAAATTTAAATCCAACCCCGATCTCCGAGAATCTCCTTTCCGCGCTTTGACACATTTGGTTTCCTGCTCGAGAAACAGCGCCGATCTTAACGGCGCTGAAGTGGGGGGGGAAACCAAAGGCAAGTGATGAGAAGCCATCTCCGGAAGGCTTACGGGACCAAAAGATGGAGTCACGGCTGCAAAATTCAAACCTTCGGTCCAAGACCACAGAGAAGAAAGAGGAGCCAGGCAACATCAGGATGAGGCTGTGGGGACACACTGTGCTGGACAGGAGGCAGGGAAACAGAAGCTGGGAAGAAAGACACGGGGACGGTCCCTGCAGGAAGTCCCTAGAAATCCCACCCTCACCCCCCAAAAGGTCAGGGAAGGACTGGCTGACCAGGTTGGCTGGATTCCCCTCTGCCATTAATCCAGATCTTCCTCCTCCTCCTCCTCATCTTCCTTCTCTCTCATCGGAGACGCCAGAATATCTCGAGGATAATTCAAATGCACTCAATGATCACCTACATTGGGGAAAACGATAGGAAAATTCGGAAGGAACTCTTCTACTTGCGAATAATGCGGGGTGGGGAAAAAATACACAAGGAGGATTGTGTGCCTCCAATTTATTTATTATGTTCCGTTCTACGAAGCATCGTTCTTTTCCAGAGGATATGTGCTAAAACGCGGTTAGTTTTAAGAGACATTTAAGAGAGACAGAAAATGTTATTTATATTTTAAATACAACACGAAGGCCTAGCAATTCTATTCCAAAATTATACATTTTCTTTCTCCTTCCTTATGGGGTGTGTACGTATGGAATCATAATATTCTGGGATCACATCAGAAAGGAGTGACAACCCTGAGTGAAACGGATATTAAACCTTCAGCTTTTAGGCTGAATCCTAAAAATCCTTTTATACTCGGATTTGGGCGAAGAAAAGGGTCTGGATGGAATTTGGAAGGCTGGCACCCAATTGATGTTACTGCAGGAATATCAAAAGAAACTCGGTTGTTGAGGGTGGAATGTGGTGACACACCCTAACTCTGCCTGCTCGGGGCCGAGACAGTTTGAGTTGAAAGCCAAGCTGAAGAAGAAGAAGAGATGGTCTTTATAGACAGGGCATAAGTTAAGTAAACATAGCGAAGGGAAGCCAAGTAGAATCCCTTCCGGTAAGAGAATGGAGGGCATGGAGATGGATGGATAGATGGATGGATGGATGGATGGATGGATGGAGTATTCATCTCAGAACATACAGAAAAGGAAGCTGTATTTATGCCTCAGTTTGGGGAGAGAGAACCAGAAGTCCAGCTTTGGCTGGACTTTAAGGAGCGGGAGGTAACCCAGCCAGAAGGGACACCAAGCTGAAGAGACATGTGTGAGGCAGGATAAAGCTACAGTGTTTCCCTGAAAATAAGACTCTGTCTTATATATATTTTTTTTGCCACCAAAAAAGGCACCAGGTTTTGTTTTGGGGGAGGACGTCATCCACTGACTAACCTCACTTGCGTGTGTCGCCCCCGGCCTCCTTTTCGCTGTCAGAGGCCTTCAGGAACTTCTTCTGCAGCCAGCAAGACTTTCCTGAAGGCCTCTGCAGCTGATAATTGAGATCAGGATCGATCCAGAGCTTTGTTATCAGCTACAGAGGCCTTCAGGAAAGCCTTGCCAGCCTTGCTGGCTGCCGAAGAAATGGGTTGGCCAGGCAGGTGTCTGGGTGTGCGAGGCTTGGCTACAACTGTCCGAAGGATGGGAGGGCAACTCCACCCTCCCATCCCCATCCTAGCTTAATTTTTACCTGTGCACTCTGGAGTGGGCGGGATCTTAATTAGGGTTTATTTGGGGGGGTAGGACTTATATTGGGTGCAAGTGTAGAAATCAAGCTAGGACTTACTTTCAGGGTAGGATGTATTTTTGGGGAAACAGGGTAATTTCTGGATACCAGGAGGTGGATGTTCCCACTGAGCTAAAGAGTTTGAAAAGGCCTCTTGTGTATTTTTTAGTCCTCATCCTGTCAACTAAAAATGTGTTCCCTCATAATGAATGTCGGGGATGTAGGATATATCCCCTAATATATACACAGAATGTACGTACAATAGAACCTCTGGTGACCACCATAATTCATTCCATAACTTTGGTTGCAACCCTATTTGGTCGTGATCTCAACCTAATTTTGGAAATTTGGTGCTTACAAAAATAAAATGGCGCGGAAGGGGAAATCAGCTGTGGAAAAAAAAATTGTGAATTTCTTAGTCGGAACCCGATTTGGTGGTGGTCCTAAGTGTTCCAGACCAGAGACTCTACTGCATGAGGGGATTTTAACACAACGCCACTTTTTCCAAAGGATTTAATGTTCACCCAGTAGAATTGTAAAATGCTGGTCGCATGTAGAAAGCAACTGCGAGAAATCAGCATGATCAAAACAGGCTGGCAGTTCTCGACTTACGACATTTAGTGAGTCTTGCCCTGTTCTACGACTTTTCTTGCCATTGTGGTTAAATGAATCACCGCAGGTTCTTAAGCGGATCTGGCTTCCCCATGGGGGTGCCCCCGAGACAAATCGTGAGAAAGGATTGTTCAGTTTCTGTAATCCAGGCCCGTGGTATGTGGTAGGCGCCAGAGCGGGTTAAAACTTTTTTCAAACAACGTTAAAAAAAGAATAGGGTTGCATGTGGGACATCGGAGCCCAAAAGAGAGAAGAAAGAAACATGCAATCGTTAGAAAAAAGCTCTCCAGCCTGTTGATTGTTCATCAGTAGGGATTTTGCAATAAACAATCATATTCCCAAGAAACGGCACAGCTCAGAGTAATCCAGAACACCATTTGTTGCCGGAGAAATTTCCCACCTGAAAGGGAGGGTTTTTTGAATCTAACTCTCCTTCTTTGAGACAAATATGAGGTTTTTCTTTCTTTTAAAAAAAAATGTTTGTAAACTGTCTTTTTCAAATATGATTTTGTACGTTTATGTCTTTTCAAATTTGAAATGGGTTCAATTGTAATACGGCTCGGTAAAGAGTATTTGTTATATCCCTTTTAATTAAAAAAAAACAAGCAACCCTATCTTTTTCATTGATCTATATACATTAATGCTCCTAAATTGATAAGTTTGTTCCTGGAGTTTTCTCTGTTGGGTTAAGAGTGTCTCCTAGCCTGAGTCCCTAAGTTGACTAACCAAGGAGAGAAGCAACTTAGAACTAAGGAGAAATTTCCTGACAGTTAGAACAATTAATCAATGAAACAACTGGCCTCCAGAAGTTGTAAATGCTCCAACACGGGAGGTTTGTAAGAAGAGATTGGATAACCATTTGTCTGAAGTTGCGTAGGGTTTCCTGCCTAGGCAGGGGGTTGGACTAGAAGGCCTCCAAGGTCTCTTCCAACTCTATTATTCTATGTTTTATCAATTGGGTGTGTCTAGCTGGATGAAAAGAAGGACCGGGGGTGGGAAGGATAGCAGTGTTCCAATAGCTCAGGTGCTGCCCCAAAGAAGAAACGGGCCAAGCTATTGTCAAGCTAGAAAGAGTACAGAGAAGAGCAGCCAGGATAATGAGGGGACTGGAGGTGACAAAAACATACGATGGACGGTTGCAGGAACTGAGCCTGGCTAGTCTAGTGAAGAGAAGGACCAGGGGAGATGTGATAGCAGTGTTCCCAATATTTGAGGGGCTGCCACAGAGAGGAGGAGGGGGTCAAGCTATTCTCCATGGCACCTGAAGGCCAGACAAGGCATAACGGATGGAAACTGAACAAGGAGAGATTCAACCTGGAAATAAGGAGAAACTTTCTGACAGGGAGAACAATCAACCCATGGAACAGAAGTTGCCCTTGGAAGTTGTGGGAGCTTCATCACTGGAGGCTTCCAAGGAGAGCATGAGTCTTGAGTTCCTTGTAGGACATCTTGGATTTTGGAGTCCACTTTTTTTCTCCTCATTCTGCCAGCACCAGAAAAAGAAAATGTTTGGTAGAAAGAGCGTTTATTCTCGAGAGTGCGCGGTGCACCATCGGTGCACCCCGCGAAGGTGGATGCTCCCTCTACGAAGGCATCCTGATTATCCTTTGGGCGGGCGCTGGATCACCTGCTCGATCCAATTGACGTAGTTTGTCACCTTGGTGTAGACTCCCGGCTTCCTGGCCTTGCCACAACCGTCACCCCAGCTGACGATGCCGTACAGGTAAAAGGCACCATCCCTTTCGCAGGCCAAGGGCCCCCCCGAATCACCCTGGGAGACAGAGGAGAAGGTGAAGGTAAATGGAAGAGCTACACGACGTCACAAATCTCAGCCAGCCAGGGTTTCCTTTTGGGGTAACTTCGAATGGTAGTTGCGTTTTGGTTAGGGGGAAACCGATGGGTAGACCCCCCCACCTCATAGGGGTAGGCTGCTGGGGGTTCATTGGGGTTTGGGGGAGCCCCTGCGAAGATTCTGTATAGTTTGGGGAACCCCCAAATCCCATTCCTGGAGCCTGGGGAAGTCATTTTTGCCCCCTGGGAGGCTCGAGAAAAGCCTCAGGAGTCCGGGGAGGGCGGAAACAATCCCCTGCCTCCATGGTGCAGGAGGCCAACTAGGCCACGCCCACCATGGCCACTCCCACCCAGCCACCGGTCAGAGAACTCCTTGCTAAAAAAAATTTGAAGCCCACCGCTGTCCTCTCAGGGCACCTGAAGATCTCCGTGAAGATGGAAATGGTCCCCATGAATTGGGAAAAGGAAACCCGTAATTTCGGTGAGGGGTAAAAAAAAAGGGGGGGGGCTGCTGAATGAATTGTTTGGACACTCAAGGACGAAAATGGTGAGGGGAAAAACTAGAAAAGGTAAAGGGGAAAAGGAAGTTGGGCTCACAAGGGAAGATTAAAGCAATTAGAAAATGGCTTTTGGGGGGGGGCTATGTCTCCGGTAAAAGCCAGGGGCGAGGTGGGGTTCGTTGATAGGAGAAGAGAGAAGGGGGTGGGGGACAGGGGAAAGTGGGGAGGGCAGAGCCTCCGAACTCTCGTGACCCCCCCCCCACTCTTCTTCCCCGAGAAAGCCACATTCCACCTGAGCAAGAGCCCACAGCTGGATGCAGCTGGAAAATTTAAAAATAAATAAATCAAAAGTAACCAAACTCCCCAGGTTGGCTC
>NW_020769320.1:8911941-8950620 GCF_900518735.1 Pseudonaja textilis | reverse complement strand
TATTCTATTCTATTCTATTCTATTCTATTCTATTCTATTCTATTCTAATTCTACTCTACTCTACTCTTTATTCTGATATTCTGTTTTATTCTTATTCTTATTCTATTCTATTCTTCATCCAAATATCTATGCTATTCTATTCTTATTCTATTCTATTCCATTCCATTCTTAATTCATTCTACAATTATTCTATTCCATTCATATTCTATTCATATTCAAATCTATCCTATCCTATCATATTCCATTCCATTCCATTCCTTACTCTACTCTACTCTACTCTATTCTTGATCCAATAAATGGAATTTAGTCTTTACATCATGGTTATCCTGCTCCCAGTCCATGGCCCAGTGTCAGCACGCAGCCCATTTGGAACCGAATTGCAGAAGTGACAGGCAAGAGAATGTGTGCACTCGTGTGAAATTGTGTTTGTGAAAAGCAGTGTGTGCATGAAACCATCCCTGAAAAGGTTGGGGACCACTGCTTTACATGGCAAGAAAGAGACAAGAAAAAGAGCTCACCAATGTCGTTTTCAGTTGGGTTGAACACGGAGTAGTCAGGATGCATGATGTACTTCTCTATCTTAAATTCCTGAGTGATGTCTGTTGTTTTGTTGAAAAAATGTTGTCCCAAAACAACATGGACGGTTGACGTCAGCGGGCTGAAAGAAATGAGAAAAGCCCTCTTAACGGCACTGTCAGAGTTCCAGCAATTGCCCTAATTACATCATGAGTCTCAAGCTTCAAAAGAATCCAAAAGATTGATTAGGAGCAACGTGTCCAGCACTAACCCGTATGAAGCCAACTCTGAGATGCGTAATTTACTATCACCTAAGACCCTGTTTTCCCTCACCTCATCCCAGGTGTGTCCTAAATCAGATTCTCCAATTCATTCACGGCTGGGTATCATCAATTACACTCTCCAATGAAGGATTTTTGAGGGCAGAAGATCCAGTAGCCAAGGCTACAATCTGTTCTGACCCACGCCCTTTTCCAAAAAATCAAACACAATCCAAAGGGAACAGAAACCTTTTAATGCTTCTGCAAAATAATTAGCTGTGATAAGCACAAGCCTTGCCAAACTGTGTGAGACTTGCCAAAAGATAACAGACGAGAAATAATTTGCAATACAAGAATCTTCCAATACAAACTCAGGATACTGGAATGTCCACAAGGCTGGAGGCTCAAAACGTCTTTGCCTTCTACAAAGAACATTCATTTCACAGTTGGCTTTTCTCTTCTTGAAGGAGGGGCCATTACCTTGCAGCCTTACTCCCAAGTCGCCCGTGCTGTTGTAGCTGCTCTTTCCTATGAGCAATCCTGCGCGCACGCGCACTTGGCACAGGCTCCTCGGGAACCTCCTCATCGCTGCTGCCAGCCCCCACAATCTCTGAAGGCAGCAGTCCACTCCCTAATGGTCCTGGCCCCTCATCTGAGTCCTCGCTCTCCTCAGCCGTCCGCACCTGCTGCCGGCTAACCACAACACAACCTTTATAAGTTAAAGTCTTATAAAATCTTTATAAGTGTGGAATGTGCTTCTGGGTTTTTTTCTCTCTTTGGTATAGGTTTCTCCCCCTCCTTCTTATGGCAACTCAGAAACAGGCATAGGAATGCTTTACGAGTTGACAGGCATCCTATCCTGAGCCTTCACCCCACTGTATGGGCAGTTGATCACTGATCCAATCTTTCTCAGAGCCAAAGTGAGGAAGGCAAGGATGCCAATTCCAACATCCAAAGCTTTCTGCCTGGGCAGAAGGTACCAAGATGCAGCCTTCCCTTCCTGCTTCTCTGCCTGCTGAGTGATGGGGCTTTGTGCTTCTCCTTCCTCCTTGCTTCAGTCCTCTGGGGTCTGAAGAAGAATATGAGCAGAGGTGGCCATATGGTGGGGTCTGAAAGTCAAGATGGCCACCGCAGCCATGCAGCGCATGTTAAAAAGGGGTTGGGGTTGGGGGTTGGGAGTGCCCGCTGGGGCTCTTCTGTCACCCTCCTGCATTCAACTCTGCCCTCAGTGAGGTAACTGGAGGATATCCTTGGGAACTCAGCAGGAGCAGAGAGAGAAGGAGGAGGAGGAGGAAGAAGAAGAAGAAAAAGAGGGAAAGGAAGAGGAGGAGGAAGAAGAAGAAGAAGTTGAGTAGGAGGAGGAGAAGGAAGGGGAAGAGAAGGAGAAAGAGGAAGAAGGGGGTAAAGGAGGAGGAGGAAGAAAAGGGAAAGGAAGAGGAGGAAGAAGAAGGAGAAGAAGAGGAGGAAGAGGAGGGAGAAAGGAGGAGGAAGAGGAGGAGGAAGCTGGAAAGAGGGGAAAAGAAGGAGGAGGAAGAGGAAGAAGAGGAGGAGGAGGAAGAAGAAGGGAAAGGAGGAAGAGGAAGAAGAAGAGGGAAAGGAAGAGGAGGAGGAAGAAGGAGAAGAGGAGGAGGAGGAGGAGGAGGAGGAAGGGGGAGAAAAGGAGGCGGAGGAAGGTCTGGACCATTTTGGAGCTCAGGGAAATCATTTTCACTGGGCCCTCACCAATTGGCTCCCGGAAGATCTTTGAAAGAAATTCAGAGTTTGAGACCCATCAACAAAGCGAGGGGCATTACCTGTTAGCGAAACAATGGGCCGATGTGACCAGCCAGCAAGAGCGAATAAGGCTTCCGGCACAGAAATTCCTGCCGACGTTTATGCTGGCCAGCCAGGGGTGGGATCCTGGCAAGGCAGAAGATCCCCCCACAATTCTGGGTCTTACAAACTTCTGCTTCTTGTGCCTCCTCCCACACGACTTCTTGATCATGGCAAACTCATCCACAGCTTCTGGGAGAAAGTTTGGCGGTGGCGGCAGCAGCCTGCGCCCGCTTCCTGAAAGAAGGGTGAGGAGAGGGAATCTCTTATTTCCTGACTGGATTTTCCTTCTGTTTGCTTTTCAGAATGTTGCTGTAGGAGGGAGAGGGCGTGACGGCTCAGTGGTTAAAGTTGCTGAGCTTATCTGCTGATAGCCTGGGTTCGAGACCCGAGCGCTGCGCGACGGGGTGAGCTCTGTCCTTGTCTCATCTCCAGCCCAACTAGCAGTTCGAAGGCATGCAAATGCGAGTAGATCAATCGGTACCTCTTTGGTGGGAAGATAAGAGCGCTCTGTGAGCATTTGACATATAGCCATGATGGCCGCATGACCATGGAAAGGTCTTCGGACAATGCTGGCTCCTTTCATCTAAAAATGGAGATGAGCACCGGGTCCTACAGTCAGACACAACCGGACAGTGAATCTTTTACTGTTATTCTAGAAGAGAGGAACCTGTCCTTGCTAAGCCTTCTGTAATACAGGCAGTCCTTGACGTACGGCAGTTCATTGAGTGACTGCTCAAAGTTACCACGGCACTGAAAAAAAAGAGACTTAGCACCTTTTTTTCACACATACGACGGTTGCAGCATCCCCCTGGTCACCTGATCAAAATTCAGGCGCTTGGCCACTGATTCAGATTTATCACCATTGCTGTGTTTCCCCCGGGGTGGGGGTGGGGGTGGGGGGGTCAAGTGATCCCCTTTTGCCACCTTCTGACCAGGAAGGTCAATGGAGACTCCAGATTCACCTCGGTTATATGTGGACATTTACCTTATACACCTAAGAATATAAAGAGCAAGACAGACTCCATGTTTGCTCTTAATTTGAACTTTAGAGATCAGAACATTTATATAACTTGTTATGAACGTGTTTATTCTGCTCAAGTTATGTAGAATTGCAAAATATTATGTCCTCGGCTTGGTCTGAGATGCATAAAGGGTTGCCCTGACATTATAAGAGTTATTAATGATCTCTTGTGTTAATCTTTTAAGTAGAAAACAGGAAATCTGATGATAAGTGGTGTAGTGGAGAAAGTTGCGGGATTTCCATGGATCTCTCATGAGAATCTCCGTAATTTCTATAGGTGCAAAACGGGAAGTGTGATGTAATCTTCTAAACGTGATAATCCTATATAAGGATGTATTTACTGGAAGGGGGCGACTCCTTTCTCTCAAACTGCGGTCTGGGAGATCGCGGGTCGGTATCGCAATATCTATTAATTAAAGCCTGTTGCGGGTTCTGATTATCACAGCCTGTTGTTTTATTTTTATCATGATCTCACAACCTCACAACCATGTTATTAATTTAACAAATGCAACGATCCGCATCGCCATGGTGGCAAGAAAAGTTGTAAAACGGGGCCAAACTCACTTGGCAAATGTCTCACTTAACAACAGAGATTTCAGGCTCAGTTGTGATCGTAAGTCGAGGACTACCTGTAATGAGGAGAGACTGACCAGAGGGATGGTATGGGAACAAAGATTGATATTGACGTGACACTGATTGGTAACTGTAGGTTTTTTTTTAAAAGTCTACTATGATATGTAAAATTACATATTGAGGATTATACCTGTGAAAATAAGAAAATATAAGTAACACCATATTTACCCTATCAATGACCTATGGCAATATTACTGGAATATTAAGTAACAATTCTATCAATGTTGTATTAATCACAAAAACAAGGTTATTTCATACTCTGGAACGTGTCAAATTTTGGCAGGTCACAGACCTGGCAGTACACACTGTTTAATGTGTTATTGTATGCTAAAATTAAGAAATGCTGATATTCATACCAGTATCCTAGAATAGACAATCTGCCAAACAGAATATAGGATACGCCAGTGGTGGCAAACCCTTTTTGGCTCCCTTGCCTATAATTGCATGTGCACTCATGCGCTTACATTTGCATGCCAGCACCCAGAAGGTAATGTGTGCTGGCCCACCCCTCCTGCGCATGCGCACATGATCCCCTTGCCACGTGCTGCACATCTGCGCATGCGTGTGTGATCCCCTGCAGTGCGCTGGGCATCTGTGCATGCATGCATGATTCCACCGCTGCGCGTTATGCATCTCTGCACCTGCGCGCATGATTCCCCCACCACGCACAGCACATCTCTGTGCATGCGTGTGTGATTCCCCTGCTGTGTGCCATGCATCTGTGCATGTGTGCGCGATCACCCTTCATGCACCACACATCTGCACATGTATGCACAATCGCCCCTCCATGCACCGCGCATCTGCGCATGTGCACGTGATCACCGCCCTGCTGTGCGTCTGCGCATGTGTGTGTGACCTCCAGTGCATGATGCATGTCTCTGCACATGCACACATGTCTCCCACGCATACCCCCCGCACATACACGCCAGATACCCGACAATCATCTGTCGGGTGGCAGCGGTGTATTCACATGCGCAGTGGGGCTCTTCCAGGTGAGCTCTCACATGCTGGGGGAAATGGCTCTGCCTGCCACTTCCGGCACACCTGCCATAGGTTTGCCATCATGGGGATACGCCATAAGAGATGGAGTTATCTGGAAATGAGATAAGTGAGTAGGTGGCGACTACTGGAAAATTACCCGTAGGAAACAGGATAAGGTGACAAGATTAACAGAATCTTGTATGCAGAAGTGTATAAAAATCTCCAACCTGCCTGTGGGAGGGGTCTCCTATCCCTCTCATTTGAGGGAGAAGGGGTCCTGGCCTTTGCAAATGCTAAATAAACAAGCTCTTTATCGTTCCTGGTCTCCTGTCCCTTTTTGGGTTATTACCACATCTACATTTAAGAACACATCTGTCCAGTGGTGGGATGCTGCTGGTGTAACAACCGGTTCAGTGATCATGCGCTGTGCGAGCGCGCACACTGCATGTGTGTGGACTGCTTTCTGAAAAAACTTACCTGCTATGCTACTACTGGGGAGTAACACAGCTGAGGAGTGGCAATATGCTCTGCCGCACGAATCAGCTGAGAGGATATAAGTAAGTACAGCGCAAGGGCTGGCGGGCGGGCCCATGTGATTGTCCAAGTGAACCGGTTCATGGCCAGCTCATCGTTGGAGCTAATGGTTCACCCGAACCAGTCCAAGCCGGTAGACTCCCACCCCTGCGCCTGCCCATTATTTGGGCTAATTTCGCGGTGCAACCTAAGTTGAATCCTGTGATTTACAGGTTACTTACGGCATGATGACACATTGCAGTATCCCCAAGACAGCCCGCTGTCCTTAATGAAATAGCACCATGGCTGCTCGTCCTCATCTGGACTTCTAAGGCATTGGAAAAAGTGAAGGAATTAACTCTTTGAGCAACCCGTTGACTTCCAGGCTGGATGTCTTCTGGTTTTGTTAGGAGTTCCCGCCCTTCAAATGTGGATTTGACTTAGGATTTGCTAATGTCAGAGGGAAGGGCAGGGAAAGGACTCTAAAATGGCTCCTCGGTGTTTAGGAGATGCCCAGCTATCTGTGAGGGACCTCTTTGTCATTGAATATATGGAGAGATATATGGAGAGAAAGAAACGCTAAAACCAAACAATATACCTTTTACTCAAATAGACATTTATCATGGTCCAGAATAGACATGATATGGATGTCAACAGAATTAATATCTAATATTCAGGAAACAAATACTGAAACAAGTACTTGGGCAGACCACAACCCAATGACAATTAAATGGAAAGGACAAAAAAGAAGATCGAGATGGAAGTTAAATAATACTATTTTAAAGGAAAAAGACTTTACTCAGCGGATGGAGAAAGAATTGGCCTTTTTCTTTAGAGAAAATAAAAAAGAAGATACATCAATTCAGAATGTGTGGGACACAATGAAGGCATACGCTAGAGGCTTGATAATAGACTATACAAGGAAAAGGAATATTAGGAAAAGGCATGCCATACGGTTCTAGAAGATGAGCATAAAAGACTTGAAAAAGAGCTACAGAAAACGCCACAGAAAAAGGACATCAAGCTAAAAATGGATATAATTAAACACAAAATGGGTCAAATAGAGAAAGAAGAAATAGCACAGAAAATTAGAGGTGCTAAACAGAACTATTTTGAAGATGCAAACAAACCAGGTAGATGGTTAGCATATAGATTGAGAAAAGAGAAAGAATCATTGTCTGCTATAACATCTCGCCTGTCAACGACAGTGGTGGGATTCAATTTTTTTTTTACTACCGGTTGGTGGGCCTGGCAGGGGAAGGATACTGTAACATCTCCAGTCAGAGGTGGGATTTGCCAGTTCTCCGAATTATTCAAAATTTCCACTACCGGTTCTCCAGAACTGGTCAGTACCTACTGAATCCCACCTCTGGACTTCTTCAGCCTCAATCACAGTAATACGTGGGCAAACAACCAAGAGAAACTCAAGATACACTGCTCCAAACTCGATTGCTGAAAATACAACTTCAGCCACAGAGAACGGTCAACGCCCGGAATGCCCTGTCAGACTCCATTGTTACGGCCTCAACCCCCTCACAGCTTCAACCTCAAACTGTCTACCGTGAACCTCATCCCATTCCTAAGAGGTCCTAAAGGAGGCGTGCATAAGTGCACCAACCTGCCTACCGTCCCTGTCTAACTGTCCCCATTTATCTGTATTTACTTCCTTTGCTCTTGTTTATATGTTCATACTTGTTATCTTGTACATGTTTGACAAACAAAATAAATAAATAAATGAAATTAATAAATCTGGAGTGACTTTGTGGGACCCCCCTCCTCCTAATTCCCTCCCTCCAAGGGCCACCCTAAGTGGTACCTGGGGTCTCAAGTCACTGAAACCAATTCTATCTTCTCTTTGCTTTCTCACTCTTTGCCTCACTTGGCACAATCCTCTTTCTTGGATCATGGTCTTGCCAGCAATTTAGGGAGTTTGTGAACCGATTATGCTGTATACAGCAGGGGTGTCTGGGACTTCAACTCCCAGAATCCCTCAGCCGGCCATGCTTCACTTGGCTGAGAATGCTTGGCTTGGCTTGGCTGAGAAGCTATCATTCTTGGATCATCAGTGCTACTAAGGGGTGCTCCTCCGCAATACCGATAAGCAAGCCAGTAGAACCGTGATGGTGAACCTATGGCACGCGTGCCACAGGTGGCACATAGAGCCATTTGTGTGGGCACACAAGTCCCAGCCAAACTTACCTGCACTGTGCATGTGCGTGCCTCCCAGCTGATTTTTAACCCGCTTGAGGCCGTTTTCATCCTCCCGGAGGCTCAAAGGAAGCCTCTGCAGCCTCGGGAGGCCGAAAAACGGGTGTTCTGGAAATACCGGAAGTGCCAAAACGGGCCCGTTTTCAGCCTCCCGAGGCTGCAGAAGCTTCCCTCAAACCCCCGGGAGGGCAAAAACAGCCTCCCCTAGGCTGCAGAGGCCCTTCAGAGGCTGAAAACAGGCACTTCTGGTATTTCCGGAAGGCCCATTTTCCGGCCTCCCGAGGCTGCAGAGGCTTTCCTCAAACAGGCCAAAAATCAGCGGGGAGGTGCGCGCATGGACAGTGCATGTAAGGGGGTATGGGGCAGAGGTGTTGTGCGTGCATGTGCAGGGAGGGCTGCATTGCATTGTGGGTGCCGTCCTGTGCACGCATGCGCTATCGCGCACGTTCACACTTTTGGCACACCACAACAAAAAATGTTCGCCATCATTGCACTAGAATAGAAACTGACAGCAAACTCTACTCCTAACTAGCACAGATGAGTCATGAGCAATGAAACATCTACAAGAAAACAAGCAAAATCAGAGAGCACCAGGGCCCCTCAAAGACTGTATAGACAGGACTATTATTCTGATGTCTTAGTCTGAGCTAACTTGCTTCTTCTAATTTTGGGGCAATCAAGAATAAGTCCATTTCTTCTTTTCTGCAGCAACCCTTTAAATATTTGATATTTAATCAACGTGACAATTTGCTCATCCCATGTGCAGCATAGTCACACTTTATTTTCATGATCACACTTAATTGGCTTGTCAGAGGTACAGGAACAATCATTAGAATTTATAGGACTAGCATTCAACGGAGACCCAATGGATGATTTGATCTTAAATTCTGAGAAAAGCCATGACCTGGATGATTGACACCTACTCCAAACTGTTCTTACAAAGGAGTTACATCTCTGGAGACTTACCGGCAGTAGGAATGGGAGCCCAATCCCAGCTGCACCGTGTTTGTTTGAGGGTCGTTGTAGGAGAGGAGGTCGGAGGTCCATGGAAGGCAATCATCTCCAGAGACGGTCTTCTTGGCCAGGCCCAGGTAATTGGTCGCATTACCCAAATAACAGCTTTGACTTGGAGCTGATGGAAGAAGGAAAGGCAAAAGATTCAAGTCCGGGCCAAAATAAATCAATCAATAAATTGATCGCGCACTATATAATATAATGAATATATATTTTCTTTTTCTTTTTTCTTTGATATTTTTATAAAACTTTATTAAGATAGATTTGGTATGATCTTATGAATTGTTGTAAAATAATTAAGTAAATTATAGTTATCTCGTTAAAGTATGAATTAACAAAATTATAGTTAAATGATTTTTCAGTAATGATACTAGGTTATACAATTGTTGATTGATAATATGAGTTATTATGTAATATAACTATAACGGCGTCTAGGAAACGGATGCACAAAAAAAAAGTGGTAAGCCAACCGATACACTGTTTGTAAATCTATGAAGGAGGAGGATGTTTTTATGTTTTATGTTGTATGTTTTATGTGGTTTTGTTTGTTGTTAAAATCAATAAAACTTTTTTTTTAAAAAAATAAATACATTGATCGCGCACTCACCAAACCGGACGTTACATCAGTTGAATGCCACCCACTGTTCCAACTTCAAATAAAATGTTCACTTGGAAGATCGCCCTTTAGGAGTTACTCAGGCCAAAAAGATACAGAGAAGTGGGAGAGGGGGGGGTGTGAACGCGCGCATTGTTTATATCCTCTCTTTTTTTGTAGTAGAGGTAGCCCTCGACTTACAGCGCTCCATTTAGTGACCGTTCCACAATGGCATTGAAAAATGTGACTTAGGCTCACCCAGGTTGCAGTGTCTCCCTCTGAAGAGGTGGCTGCACATGCAGATGGTGGTGTCCGAGAAGAGCGTCCTCCTGCAAGAGCGGCTGCCCCGGAGCAGGCAGGGGTCGGAGGGACAGTCTGCAAAGGGAGGGAGCCAAGCACAGGCCAAAGGGGGCCCCTTAAAACCGACATTTCCCTGATAATATACAAAGCACTGAGAGCTACGCCAGGAACTGGCGTTTCTGTGGATGGTTTTTGAGACTTCTCTAGCTACCACGAAGGAACCTTTGAGGAATCCTCACCTGCAGAACCAGGTTTAGGTGTTTTCACTTTAAATATTGGGAAACAGCCAGCCAATAGTGAAATGTGTCATTTCTCTTGTTTCCTTCTTTTCCTTCCTTCCCTCCCTTCCTTCCTTCCTCCCTCTCTCTCCCTCCTTCTTTCCTCCCTCGCTCTTCCTTTCTTTCTCTTTTTTCTTTCCTTCCTTCCATTCCTTTCCTCCCTCCTTCTTTCTTTCTCTTTTTTCTTTCCTTCTATTCCTTTCCTTCCTTCCCCCCTCCCTCTTCCCTCCTTCCCTTTCTCTTTTTCTTCCTTCCTTTCCTTCCTTCTTCCTTTCCTCCATCATTCTCTTTCTTTGTCTTTTCTTCTTTCCTTCTTTCCTTCCATTCCTTTCTTTCCTTCCTCCCTCTCGCCCTCTTCCCTCCTTCCCTTTCTCTTTTTCTTCTTTCCTTCCTTCCTTCCTTCCTTCCTTCCTTCCTTCCTTCCTTCCTTCCCTTCCTTCTTCCTTTCCTCCCTCCCTCTCTCTTTCTTTCTCTTTTCTTCTTTTCTTCTTTCCTTCCATTCCTTTCCTTCTTTCCTCCCTCTCTCCCCCTCCCTCTTCCCTCCTTTCCTTTCTCTTTTCCTTCCTTCCTTCTTCCGTTCCTCCCTCCCCCCTCCCTCTTTCTTTCTTTCTTTCTTTCTTTCTTTCTTTCTTTCTTTCTTTCTTTCTTTCTTTCTTTCTTTCTTTCTTTCTTTCTTTTCTTCTTTCTTTTATGCTGGCCAATCACATAACCCTTTTTAATTCAGCACCTCTCCTGCTCTACTCATGCCTCCTGAAAGGGTTACTCACCATAGAACGTTTACTCGCTTAGAAGAGCAACTAAGGTGATTAAAGGCCTGGAGGCTAAAACACATGAAGAACGGTTGCAGGATTTGGGCTTGGCCAGTTTGGGTATAAAAAGGACTGGGGGGGGGGGGGATGATAGCAACATTCTAGTACTTGAGGGGCTGCCCCAAAGAAGAGGGAGTCAAGCTATTCTCCAAAGCACCAGAAGGCGGGACAAGAAACAAGGGATGGAAACTAACCAAGGAGAGAAGCAACCTGGAACTAATTCTAGCAACCTGGAATTGAGGAGAAACTTCCTAACAGTGAGGACAATTAACCAGTGGAACAGAAGTTGCCACTAGAAGTTGTGGGTTGGAGGTCTTTTGAGAAGAGACTGGACAGTCACTTGTCTGAAATGGTATAGGTTCTTCTGCTTGAGTAGGGGGTTGGACTAGACAACCTCCAGGGTCCCTTCCGGCTCTATTCTGATTGATGGATCTCTTTGCAATGCATCAAAGGAAGCATTCTAATCAACATTTCCCCGGCCACAATACCTGTATACATTTCTGGATGGCAGTCTATTTTGCCGTTAACACAGGTGCATGCTTGTATTGAGCCTTGGTAGATTCTGGCCCAACTGTCTCCAACCTCAAAGTATTCATACAGAGTCTCATCAAAGCATTTGGCTGCAATGGAAGGAAGCATAAAAGCCTTTAGTCTCTGGACCACAACGTCTGCAATCAAGAGCTGTAAAATCGGTTTTTTCATCCTGAAGCATCTTCCCCCCCACAGCTTCAACCGTACAGCAGGTTTACTTCTGGTCATTTGTAAGAAATCAGAGGGTTGTTGAACACACCTTGTCTTCAGAGGATGGACCAAAAGAGGGTACTGGTGGAAGACCAGTATCTGTTGTGGTTAGCCGGCAGCAGGTGTGGACGGCTGAAGAGAGCGAGGACTCAGGTGAGGGGCCAGGACCGTCAGGGAGTGGACTGCTGCCTTCAGATATTGTGGGGGCTGGCAGCAGCAATGAGGAGGTTCCCGAGGAGCCTGTGCCAAGGGCACGTGCATGCAGGGCTGCTTGCAGGAAAGAGCAGCTGCAGCAGCATGGGCGACTCAGGAGTAAGGCTGCAAGGTAATGGCCCCTCCTTCAAGAAGATAAAAGCCAGCTGTGAAATGAACATTCTTTGCAGAAGGCAAAGATGTTTTGAACCTCCAGCCTTGTGGACATTCCAGTATCCTGAGTTTGTATTTGAAGATTCTTGTATTGTGAATTATTTCTTGTCTGTTATCTTTTGGCAAGTCTTGCACAGTTTGGCAAGGCTTGTGCTTATCACAGCTAATTATTTTGGTAAAAGTATTAAAAGGTTTCTGTTCCCTTTGGGTTGTATTTGATTTGTTGGAAAAGGGCATGGGTCAGAACAGTATCTGACCCAGCATCGCCTGGGAAAGTTGTAGGGGTAGCTGCCTCGGTTTCCTGATGGCATTTGAACTGTGAATGAGCTGAGTCCACCCTTCCCTCCTGGACCATTTCTGGGACGTAACGGAGGCTAGTCAAGAACCCTTCAGAAGGGGCGGTTGGTGGAGACATCATGGGAGAACTTGGCACAGCCAACTCACCACTGACAACTCACTGCGTGACAACTTGCTGCGGGACAATTTAACAATTCAATTTCATGATTTAAAATAAATAAATACATATCTTAATGTTTGTTAGTCACATTTCATTCTGTCCCAACTCTTTCATCCTTTTTTTAATGATTCTATTCCACCATTTCTTTGATATTAGTGTAACTCTTGTCCCGCAGCGAGTTGGCTGTGGCAACTTGACCATGGCAAGTTGGCCATGATGAGTTGACTGTGAATTGACTATGGCAAGTTGGCCGTGATGAGTTGACTGTGGTTGATTGACTATGGTGAGTTGGCCATGGTGAGTTGTTCATGGCAAGTTGGCCATTATGAGTTGGCCATAATGAATTGATTATGGTGAGTTGGCCGTGATGAGTTGGCCATGGTGAGTTGGCCATGGCGAGTTGGCTGCAGTGAATTGTCATGGACCCAGTGGAGAATCTCAACTAACCAAGCATCCATGAATGTCCATCTGCCACAGCATGCAATACAACTGAGGAAGTTTCCAGGATAGGAAGAGAAACGCTCTCACAAAACCAGCCCAGTTGCAATTTTCAAAACAAAAGCCATTTCTGAGACTCAGCTTACCAACTTCACACTGTTTCCCCATGAATTCTGCAGGGCAGATGCAGCGTTGAGGACATTGGTCACATTCCCTGAAACAAGTGCCACCATTTCTACAAGGGTTACGTCTGCAGTCATGGGGAACGTCTACACAAGAAAGCAGTCAAAGAGCAAATCAAGAAAGGCAGCAGTGGATTGGCCCCGTATATGAATGAACAGCACAATTGGAAAGAGGATTGTTAGGCGACACCAAGCCACGATCAGGTCTTGGAGGCCAGGTAGAGAATTCTCCTCTAGGGTGGTTATTCACTGCATTGGTCTCCTCTGTCTGTGGATCCCTTGGCGGTTTTCTCTTTAGGGGTGGCCTTGCCATGACAATTCTAACTCGCTTCCTTCTTTCTTAAATAACTTTTACTGAGGAAGTGGTTTTTTTGACAGAGCTAAAAACTGTACAAATCTTGAATGAAAGAAGAACAAAGAAAGGTAATAAGGAGGAGGGAAGGGAAGGGAAAAGGGAAAGGAAGGGAAGGGAAGGAAAAGGTAGGATAGAGAGGGGAAGGGAAAAGAAAGTAAAAGGGAGGGGAAAGTAAGGGAAAGGGAAGGGAAAGGAAGAATAAAGGGGGGAAAGGAAGGGAAGGGAAAGGAAAGGAAGGAAAGGGAAGGAAAAGGTAGGATAGAGAGGGGAAGGGAAAAGAAAGTAAAAAGGAGGGGAAAGTAACAGAAAGGGAAAGGAAAGGGAAAGGTAGGATAAAGAGGGGAAAGGAAGGGAAAGGGAAAGGAAGGAAAGGGAAAGAGAAAGGGAAAGGAAAGGAAGGAAAGGGAAGGAAAAGATAGGATAGAGAGAGGAAAGGAAGGAAAAGGAAAGTGAAGGTTAGGGAAGGAAAGAAAGCAGGAAGGGGAAAGGGAAGAAGGAGAAAAGAGGGCAGCTCAGCAGAGAGCTGCATAGGAGGCAGAGGAAAGAGTTAGGATATCCACTGCCTAGTTAGTGTCTCCTGGGGTATATCTATCAGGATAAGAATAGTAAGAGTTTAGTCTGGCAAGATTCTGTCTGCTGTGTGCAAGCAAATAAAGAATTAAATTCTGACCGGATTGTTCCATGTCATTCTTTTTGGTGCTTTGGTGTTGATAGACTTCATACTGAGGGTTGGCTGTTGTCTTAATGCCTGCTTTTATTTCCTCCTAGGAATAATAGCAATGCAAATTTATTTTGAAGAAGCAATTTGTCAGAGTAAATTGTGTGACTGGTTGACTTTTCCCTCCACGTAAACAGATCCTCTGTCTCTTGCTCTCTCTAAAATGTTTTTCCGAAAATTCCGGAAGTGACGAAACGGGGCTAGTTTTCATCCTGCAAATCCTGCAGAAGCCTGCAGAAACCTTCCTCAAGCCTCTGGGAGGCCGAGAAAGGCCTCAAACTGGTGAAAATCAGCTGTGAGGCGCAGTGCAGGTAAGGGGTGGGTGGGAGGTGGGGATTGCGTGTGCATGCACAGGGGGCATGGGGGGCATGCATTGCCTTCTGGGTGCTGGCACGCAAGTGCGAGTCTACAAGTGCGTGCACAATGTTTGGCACAGGAGCCCAAAAAAGTTAGCCACCAGTGATCTAGGGCCATGATGGCAAACCTTTGGCAGATGTGCCAGAGGTGGCATGCAGATCCTTCTCAGTGGGCACTCCTGCTGTCGCCAACTGCTCTTCTGATTTCTGGCGTGCATGTTTTGGAAAACAGCCCGGAAACAGCCCGGAAAATGGCCAAAAAAACAGGCATTCATGCACCGGCCAGCTAGTCTTCAGTTTTCCGGCACTTCATGCGTATACACTCAGTGCCTAAAAGGTTCACCCTCTCTAGTCTAGGGTGCCTTGTTTGAGCAGGGGGTTGGACTAGAAGACCTCCAAGGTCCCTTCCAACTTCGTGGTTGCTGTTGTTGTTAAATCTCACTCATTATCCCGCTTCCGTATTTGGGAAGGTGAAGTTTCCAAGCAAGCTGAAGGATGCCATGGCGCTGGCCTAGAGAGATGGGAGTTCTTGCCTCACAATCAGGAGGCTGTAAGTTTGATCCTAGGCAGAGGCTAATATTTGGAATAACGGACTCTCCTGCTCAAGCAGGGGGGGTTGGACTTGATGACCTCCAAGGTCCCTTCCAACTCTGCTATTCTATGATCTATCATTTAATAGAAAGAGGGTTGAAGAAAGAGAAGGTTCCGTGTGAAAGGGACTCGGGGTTTCAGAGACCAGTGAGGCGAAGTCTCCTGCAACTTCCAGAGGGAAAACAACCCTCAACTTGTTCCTGCAGTCCGAGGCCGGTGTCCTCCCTTGCTCTCCTCGTGTTGGTCAATCAATCATCCATCACGTCGTCATTATCATCAAAGCCATTGGGACAGAAGGGGAGGGGGAGGAATTCCCGGAGAAGGCCTGTACTCTGAAACTAACTTGCCAAACTTTTATTTTATTTTGTTTTCCCCTCCCCCCTGTTTTTAATCTCTTTTTAGGGAGAGGTTCAAAGGATGAGGAAACCCATTCTTCCGGGCAACCCCAGCCAGGTCTGAGGGGCAGGCACAGGATTGCCTCCAGGTTAATCCTCGACTTACAATGGGTTCACCTAGTGACCGGTCAAAGTTACAGCAGCACTGGTAAAACTGATTTATGACCAGGGCTGCTAACGGTTCGCACTGGTTCAGGCGAACCGGATGTTAACTTTTAACATCGGGTTCACTGAGTTGCGATGACTGGCTGGCCCTACCCACCCTTCCCCTCCCCTCCCAGGAGTCTCAATGAGGCCCATTTTGGATCCCAGGTAAGGGCAGGGACTGCGTGGAGGATCAGGGAGGGCAGAAAACAGGTGTCCCAGAATCTCCAGAAGGCCAGAAATGGGTCTGTTTCTAGCTTGCGGAGACCCTCCGGAGTCAGGGGAGGCTGTTTTTGTTCTCCTGGAGGATCAAAGAAAGCCTCCGGAGCCCGGGTAGGGTGAAAAACAGGTCTCGTGCCATGGTGCAGGAGGCTGACTAGGCCATGCCCACCATGCCTACCCAGCAACCAGGCAGAGAACCAGTTGCTGATTTTTTTTGCAGCCCAACCCCTGCTTACGACCGTTTTTCACACCATTTTGGCAGCCTTCCCTGTGGTCACACAATCCAAATTCAGAGTCTGGGCACCTGACTCGTGTTTACAACAGTTTGCAGTGTCCTTGTGGGGGGGGAGTTGTCATGTGATATCCTCTTTGGCAACCGTCAATGGAGGAAGCTGGATTTGCTTAACAACCGGGTGATTTAACTTAGCCACCGCAGGGATTCACTGAAGAATGGAGGCAAGAGAAGGGATCAGATGGGGTGGAGGTGTCAAAATGCAACTTCTCACTTAACAACGGAAATTTTGGACTCTGTTGTACGCCAAGGGTTGCCTGTATTTCCTTCAGGAAAGGATTTTGGTCTCCAGATGAGAAGACCTGCGTCTTTACCAGCTTCATCAATACAAGCCACCTGCTTTGTCCAATCTTTCCGAATGTGTGACTCCAGGTGTCTACCTACCGCAGACTCCATTTCCAGGTTGTAATCCGAGGCAGTCCTCGACTTACAACCGCCATCGAGTCCAACGTTTCTGTTGCTAAGGGAGACCCTGAGTTTTGTCCCATGTTTTTATGACCTTCCTTGCCACCGTGGTTAAGCAGTCCTGTATACTGAATGGTCACTAAAGAAAGCATTTGTAAGTTGAGGTTGACCCTTTATCTACTCCTGTTAGAAGGATCTGGATCTCTGTAAGAAGGAGAAAATCTGGGCCACAAGGAACATTTCTTGGAAGACATCTTTCTCTTCCCGCTATCCTCCCCAAATTTCTCCTTTTTAGGACTCCAGATTCAGCCAGCAAAAATGTGAAAAGCAAGCAGATATTACATACACTTACCGGCCCAGTAGTAGCGTTCCTCAGACCTGAAACCAGAGCAAGTGTCATGGAAAAAATGTAGATTTTCATTGTCTTCTCTTTCACTAATTTCCTGTCATGCCTCTGTTGGAGACTGACTCTGAGGGAGAGGACAAACAGATGACAGGGAGTGGAGGTGTGGCTCCGGAGGTTGTGGCGGAGGTCAGGGAAGGGCAGAGGCCGGCTGGGCAGTCAGAGGAGGACCCAGGCACATCTCCTATCTATCCTAGGACACGCAGGGAGGAGAGGATAAGGAAGAGACGTGGTCTACTTGGGATGAGATGGCCTTGATCCTCTTCATGGGATGCAGGTGTGACAACGGCATAAGAATTTGGACCAGCATACTGGCAAACGCTGGAAACAAAGCGTGTTTTATTTTGGTCTGAAGTTATCTTGGTGGGTGTCTTCCAACAGACTGTGCCTTGTTATCTCCTTGAATTTGGTAAATACTTCTCTTGTTCCATTGTGGAAATTTTGTCATTGTAGTTTGTTCGTTTTTTTAATTTCACCTCTATCTGCTCATTAAATTCGGACTGTATTGCTTTCTCTTGAAGATTATTTTTGAGTACGTTTTATCTCCAACTGAGAATTATTGAACAGTGGGGCCAAGTTGGAGGCATTAAAGGACATTTATTTACATTTTGGATTTCGTTATGTTTGTGGTACACTCCGGGTCATCACATTTCCCTTTCTTTTTTTTTTTCTTTTAAATACAAAACAACCTTGGGAGCTTTTCCTAGAGTCTTTGTATCTCAGGACTGAAGGATCAAATGGGAACTCAAAGCAAGATGGGGACGCATGCTGTCAAATGAATTTACTTCATTTTACGATGAATTTCACTTCTGCAATGACTTCCACAAGGGTTAATGATTCACCTGCTCTATGTACCAATTGTTGGGAGAGAAATGGAAGATTGCGGAGAATCGGAGAGGATCAATATTTGCAGAATGCATCCGTTTCCCCACTCCACTTGTTCAGAATGAATTAACAATCCCACCGGCTTCAATGGATAATTAGGACTGCAGAAAATAGCAATTGCTACCAACCTGCCTTCCAATTGTATTAATGTCTGATGTACAGTGCGGATTCCAGACTGATGAGCTATATTCGAGTACAAGTCTAGCAAAAGTTTTGTATGCCCTAGTTAGCAATTCAATATTTCCAGAGGAGAAGCTTCGTAAGATTAGATTTACAACTCTTAATGCCTTTTTGGCAATGCTGTTGCAGTGAGCTCTGGGCTTAGGCTTTGTTTATGAATAGAGCCATCTAGATAAGACACCTTCCTCTTTCAATAAGCTCTTAATCTCTTAAGTGCTGGCATCCGCTGTGGGCTATTAAGGAAGACTTGGGGGGGGCTGCTTTCTGTCTTTAAGAGCGATGTTTCTCCATTTCTCCTTTAGGGAATAAATGTAACATTCTGCCTTTTTAATATTACCCAAAATATTTCATTCTTCTAGGATGGGGGGAGCTTCCCACAATCCATTGAACTGGTGCATGCAACAAAGCCAATGGTGGGATTCCAATAATTTAACCACTGGTTCTCTGCCCTAATTATTCCTTCCAACAAACAAGATTGGCAAACTGCTCAGCAAGTTAACAACCAGTTCTCCGGAACCGGTGTGAACCAGCTGAATCCCACCACTGAACAAAGCCCATCTGATCAGCTTATATCAGTGGTGGCTAACCTTTTTGGGCTCCTGTGCCAAAAATTGTGCAAACGCTTGCAATCACTTGCTCATGTGCCAGCACCCGGAAGGCAATATGCGCACGTCCAACCCCTGCACATGCTCGCACAATTCCCCTCCCCGCCCCCTTACCTGCACTGTGCCTCAGCTGATTTTCGGCTGGTTTGAGGCCTTTTTCAGCCTCCTAGAGGGTTGAGGAAAGCCTCTGCATGCAGGCTTTGGAGGCCAAATAATAGGCCCATTTCGTCACTTCGGGTATTTCCAGAAATACAGGAAGTGGTGAAATGGGCCTATTACTCGTCCTGCAAAGCCTGCAGAGGCCTTCCTCAAGCCTCTGGGAGGCCAAAAATGGCCTCAAACCAGCCAAATATCAGCTGTGAGATGCGTGCATGTGCAATGAGGTAAGTTTGCCTGCGACTTGTGCGCCAACACAAATGGCTCTGTGTGCCACCTGTAACAAACATGCCATAGGTTCACCATCACGGGCCTACGTGCTTTCTGCATTGTAGACTCCAGATCTCCTGTGGCCTAGGAAAAGAATTACTCCCCTCAGAATGCAGTTCTTGACTTACAATGCTTCGCTTAGTGACTGTTCGAAGTTACAACGGCACTGAAAAAAGTGACCGAAGATTGTTTTCTTACATGATCTTTGCAACACCCCCCCTTTGGTCTTGTGATTTAAATTCAGACGCTTGGCAAACAGACTCGTGTTTATGACGGTCTCAGTGCCCCAGTCAACAGGGAAGACAAATATCGTAACATGGGGGCAAAGCTCACTTAACAGATGTTTCACTTAGCAATAGGCATCAGTGGGGGGGGCTTAGTTGTGGTCATAAGTTGAGGACCGGCTGTGCTTTGCTTTTGAAAGTTACGCTCTGAAATAATGTGGTTTTTAACCTCCCAGGATCCCTACTGAGTGATGCAGCCCGAAGACGTGGCGTAATTTCAAAAAGATAGTTTACTCTTAAATTAAATGATGATTTACACACAGTTGACAAAAGAAAGCCCTGTACAGGCAAAACCAAAACGTTCCAGAATGTTAGGCCACCAGAACAGAGTTCGAATTCTACTTCGGGGGTGGCATGATCCAATACATGCCAGGAACTTCTGCTTTGCTGCAAACGACCAGTGCGTGAGTGGCTGTGAATGACTACCACAACTACCAGTGTTGTGATCCTTCCCATTAAACAGAAGTGGTGTCATACAAGTAGGCCCCGAGCCCACATTCAAGGGGTCCTTCCATCTAAGTGTGAAGTGTGGCTTCCCCAACAATCACAGGATTGTCAGCTGTTCCTTGGGGATAAACATTACGGGACAACGCGCCATAGTCCTGGCCAATGCACCATGGCCAACTTGCCCTGGGACAAACGGAACGGGACAACTCAATGCAGCCAATTCGGCATGGGACAATTCGACAATCCCATTAAATTGTTTAAAAGAATTTAAAAATGCTTTTAATTGTTGTCATTCCCATTTCGTTTTGTCCCTCCTTTCTAAAAAAAAGATTCTATTCCACCATTCCTTCAAAATTAGTGTAACACGTGGTGAGTCTTTCCACGGAAAGTTGGCCGCGGTGAGCCAGCTGTGGCAAGTTGGGATGTGCGGTGAGTTGTCATGGGATCCAGGGAGAAATATTCAGAGACCCTTGGCCTTTTTCTGATCTGGGACCAGCAATGGTGGTAGGCTTGGGCCGATTGCATCTTTTCCGCGTTCTCAAACAGGCGACACCAGATTCCCTTCTGCCCAGAGTGCTCACTGCATAAGTAGCCATGGCACTTAAGACTTATATACCGCTTCATGGTTCTTTTACAGCCCTGTCTAAGTGGTTTACAGAGCCAGCCTCTTGCCCCCAACAATCTGGGTCCTCATTTTATCCACCTCGGGAGGACGGAAGGCTGAGTCAACCTTCAGCCTGGTGGGATTTGAACTGCTGGAAATGAGCAGTCAGCGTGCAATACTGCATTCTAACCACTGGGAAGGAAGGCAGGGAGGGAGAGAGGACTAGTACTTAGACTTATACCCTGCTTCACAGTGCGTTTACAGCCCTGTCAAAGCAGTTTACAGAGTCAACCTCTTGCCCGCAACTATCTGGGTTCTCATTTGACCCACCTTGGAAGGATGGAAGGATGAGTCCACCTTGAGCCAGTCAGGATCGAACTGCTGGCAATGAGCAGAGTCTGCATGCAATACTACATTCTAACCATGATGACACAGCTCTTCCTCCCTCCCTCTCTCCCTTCCTTCCTTTCTTCCCTCCCTCCCTCCTCCCTTCCAACTTAGCAATAGCACTTAAACTTATATACCGCTTTCCAGTGCTTTCCAGTGCTTTCCAGCCCTCTCTAAGCTGCTGATAGAGTCAGCCTCTTGTCCCAACAATCTGGGTCCTTATTTTATGAACCTCGGAAGGAGAGAAGGCTGAATCAACCTTGAGCTGGTTAGGATCGAACTGCTGGCAGTGAGCAGAGTTAGCCTGCAATACTGCATTCTAACCACTGTACCACCATGGCAGAGTTAGCGATAGTGCTTAGACTTATGTACCACTTCACAGTGCTTTGCAGCCCTCTCTAAGCGGTTTACAGAGTCAGCCTCTTACCCCACACAATCTGGGTTCTCATTTTATCCACTCCGGAAGGACAGAAGGTGGAGTCAAGCTTGAGCCGGGTGAGATTTGAACTGCCAAATTGCAGGCAGTCGACAGGCAGCAGAAGTAGCCTGCAGTACCGCACTCTAACCACTGCACCCATGGTGGTTCCACAGGCGAATGCCACAGGAAGCCAAAGCCCCCCGAGTTGTGCATCCAGACGTTCAAACGAAAGTGGCCTTGCAAGGGCCCTCGTTCTCCTCTTTCTTCTCGCTCCCGGCAGCTGAGAAAGCGGGGAGGCTGGATGTCCTTTGAGTTCTCGATGGTCTTCTTGGCTGGCCGGCCCTGAACTCGGAGACACCGCCGTGGAAAAGGACGCGGCTCTCTGGTTCAGGACAAAACCACGGTGGGCCTTGCGATGTTGTCACGCTGTCCACATCGATGACGCCATGGATTGGGAGTTCAGGTCTGCCAATTTCCTTCCTGATCCCGGCAGGGCAGACGTCACGATGAAGGTTTGGGCAGGTTGGGTCTTCGAGGCTTCCCTCACTCCCTCGGGGGTGGGTTCTAGGCTTATGGAGCGGACCTAGAACACAGAGGCAAAAAGGAAGAGGGAAGATGACAGGGCTTCGCACTGTGTGAGCCCACGAGGTTGCGACGCTATTTTCTTTCCCTCTGCTTCCTTAGAATGACCTTGCTTCCCTCAAGCTCTGGGAGGGCGAAAACGGCCTCAAACGGGCAGAAAATCAGCTGGGAGGCGCGTGCATGTGCAGTGCAGGTAAGGGGGTGGGGCGGGGGTGTTGCACGCGCCTGCACAGGGGGGTGAGGCACACTGCATTGTAGATGCCGGCACGCATGCGCATGATTACCCGTGCATGCACCTTCAGCACACAACGAAAAGTTTCGCCATCACTGCTATAGAGGGTCAACTTGGTGTTTTTTGAATGTGTGTAAGCCGGTGTAACAAACAGCGCAACAAGCATAACAGGGAATGATTCCTGAGGCATTCAACATCGGAAAATACCTGGTCTGAATTTCTCGGAGGCCATTTTGGACTCAGTGGGGCTTCCCGTCTCAGAGAGGGTCAGCCTGCGGTTTGGGGGGCTGCCGATGTCCCCCTTGGGCACCAGGCTGAGGTCTGCCACGATCACGTCTTCTTCCTCCATCGTCTCCACCTCTTCTTTCCATCTCGGGTTGCCCTGCAAAAGCAGATTCGGGGGGCGGGGAGAAGTGGCGGGGACGGGTCCCTTGCCGGCCGCCTGACCAAGGGCCATGGGCAGCCCCAGTGCCTTCTCTGGACCTCGTTGTCCAGCCACCGAGTCGCTTGGGGGTTGCGGGCAACTTCGCTCCTCCGGGCTGCTTTCCTCCTGACCGTCAGGATGAGGCGTTCTCGCGGAAGGGCCCGCAGGTTCCCAGGGGACAGATGTGGAAATGCCGGCCTGGCACGGGGGCATTTGAAGGAAGTCAGGCAAAATCAGGTCTTCTTTGCGTAGCAACCCTCGCTGGTCGTCAGCTCGGTTGCTCTGGACTTTGGATACAAGTTCGAAAAATTCTATGGCAAAAAACCCAGAAGTTTGAGAGTCAGCATTGCAAAAGCCCACCGCTTTAACTTCCAATGGTCATTAAATAAACCTATATCTGCAGTCTTCGACTTATGACAAGAGAGCTCAAAATTCCTGTTGCTAAGTGAGACAGTTGTTAAGTGAACTTGCCCCATTTTACAGCCTGTTTCTTGCCCCCGTGGCTAAGGGAAGGCCTGCAGTTGTTACGTTAGCAACACAGTTGAGCATGTGGAGTCTGCAAAACAGTCGTTAAGTTTGAAAAACGGTCACAAGTCACTTTGGTTCAGGGCTGATGTCACTTTGGAGCGGTCACTGAACAAACGGTTGTAACTACCTCTACTGTCCCCTCCTCTCTTGAAGGTTTTCTTCCAACATGGAATTAAACTCCATGCGGGGAGATCCAATTTTTTAATCTGCTTCAAACCTGTCCTGCTTGGAGTTAAGCAAGCATCAGAACGGACAGCCTTGAAGATCAAACATTTCCAACCCTTGCACTCTCGTTCTGGAATCTGAATTACAAATCAAAAAGAGTTTCATGGCCAAAGAAGAATAACAAGAGTTGGAAGGGACCTTGGAGATCATCTAGTCCATCCGCCCCACCCACCCCCGCCACCTGCCCAAGCAGGAGACCCTACACCATTTCTGACAGAGGGCAGTCCAGGCTCTTCTTGAAAGCCTCCAGGGATGGTAAATGAATTAACAGATTTAACAGAGTTGGAAGGGACCTTGGAGATCATCTAGTCCAAACCCCCCGCCCCGCCCATGTAGACCCTACACCATTTTTGACAAATGGCAGCCCAGTCTCTTCTTGAAAGCTTCCAGGGATGAAGCTCCCACAATTTCCGAAGGCAACTTCTGTTCCACTGGTGATTGTTCTCACTGTCAGAAAGTTTCTCTTTATTTCCAGGTTGACTCTCTCCTTGTTCAGTTTCCATCCATTATTCCTTGTCTGGCTTTCAGGTGCTTTGGAAAATAGCTTGACCCCTTCCTCCTCTCTGGGGCAGCCCCTCAAATATTGGGAACACTGTTCTCCTGTCTCCCCTGGTCCTTCTCTTCACTACACTAGCCAAGCCCAGTTCCTGCAACCGTTCTTCACATGTTTTAGTCTCCAGTCCCCTCATCATCCAGGTTGCTCTTCTCTGCACTCTTTCTAGAGTCTCAAATATCTTTTTTTTACCGTGGTGACCAAAACTGGATGCCGTACTCTAGGTGTGGCCCTACTAAGGCTTTATAGAGTGGTAGTGGTAACTCATTTGATCTCGATTGAATCCCTCTAGTTAATGCAATTTAGGATTGCATTGGCTGTTTCTGGCTGCTGCTGCACATTGCTGGCTCCTATTCAACTGGTTGTCTACTAAGACTCCAAGATGCCAGCGGACGTTTCTTTGCCATAGTTTATGGAGGAATTTTGCCCCCCCCCCCCGATATTTACTGTAAGGTAGTCGTCAAGATACTATTGCAATCGGGCTATTTTATGTGCCAGGATGTGTTTTCCGCAGACAACACAGGCTCTGGCTAGCATTAACATCATCACAGAAAAGCAATAAGAGGACAAAGGAACAGCTCAGCAAAGGAATAGCTCAGCTACCCCCTCGTGCAACCTGTGTGTAAACTAGCCCTGTGGGTTCTGGGAGGAGAGGCACAAAACCAGATCAAGAAAGGGACATCAAATACAGCTCGTCCGCAACTTATGACTGCAATTGGGCCCCTTGTTGTTAAAGGAAATGCACGTTAAATGAGTTGTGATCTCACGTTACGGCCTTCCTTGCCACGATTGTGA
Organism: Pseudonaja textilis; assembly: GCF_900518735.1. Next base: position 8,926,037 of record NW_020769320.1, on the reverse strand, counting down.
AGCGAATTTGCCAAAATCGTAACGTTACTACAGCTAGTCCTTGGCTTACGACCACAACAGAGCCCTGAAATTTGCTGCTGCTAAAGGGAGACGTTGGTTTAAAGGGAGCGGCTGCCCCGCTTTATGACTTTTCTTGCTGTGGTTGCAAAGTGAATCGGGCTTCCCCGTCGACTTCGCTTGTGGGAGGCCGGCAAAATTGGGATCGTGGAACACTCCCCTAGCGCCCCGGGGGACACAGCGACTGTCATAACTATGAGTCAGTTGACAAGAGTCTGGGTTTTGATCATGGGGGACACTGCGATGGCCGTAAGTGTGAAAAACGGCCGTAAGTCTCTTTTCCCAGTGCTGTTGTAACTTCAAACAGCCACTCAAAGAACTGTTGTTAAATCGGCTGGTGGACTGTCAACGGTCTGGACGTTAATGGGGAAACGACAGAAGAGAATATTGGTACCTCAGGGTGGAACTGTGGGGCCCTGTCATAACTCGAGGACAACCTATGATTAGGTGGTAAAATGGCCACAAAAGAAGTCTGTAACCTTGATAAGAATTCAACTGGCCTTGGTGTGGATCTGGGATTCTACCGGTTCAGCCCGGTTCAGGTGAACCGATTGCTCTGAAGATCAGCTGGGAGCGAACCGGTTCGCTCGGAAGACCAAGGTATTTCCTTTTTTCCACCCACTGATCAGCTGTTTTCCCAAAGATCAGCTGTGCCATGAGATTTAGATTAGCTAGAAAGCAAGAAATCATTGGATTTTTTGTTTTCTAGCTAATCTAAATCACACGGCACAGCTGATTCCCTCCACCCTCGCTGTTGTTCTGAGGCCCAGTAGGCAAAAAAAGGGGGTGTGGGGCGTGTGTGTGTGCTGCATGGGCCCCCGGTGGCCCCTTTTGCTCTCAGGCAGCTTCCCTGTGGCCCAGTAGGGAAAAACAAAAAACACCCCCCATGCCCCCCCAGTCACATGACCACCTGGCTATGCCCACCTAGCCACACCCACAGAACCGGTAGTTAAACATTTTTGCATTCCACCCCTGCCCCCCACAATCTTTTGGGTACTGGTCCCATGGAGAAAGGGTTTTTCCCATGGATCGGAGGGGATGTGGTTTGTGGACGGGGCTTTGCTTGTTTGTGTGGTCTGGTTCCTGGCATGTGGGCCGGGGGTGGGATTCAAATAATTTAACCACCGGTTCTCTTGCCCTCATCAGTTCTTCCAACAACCAGCTCGCTAAAGTGCTCCGAAAGTGAACAACCGGTTCTCCTGAAGTGGTGTGAACCGGCTGAATCCCACTACTGATGCGGGCCCTGTGTGGGTCCACGGATCGAGTGTTAACTCGTAAAACATTCCTATGCATGCTTTCAAGTTGCCGTAAACAATGGGGGGAGGAGGGGGAATTTGAAGGAGCAGGGCGACAGTTTAAAATGAGACGTACATTCCACCCTGATCTTAAAAAGATTGTAGCTAACCTACCGGATCTTCCGCCCAAGAAATTCCTTCGTTGGAGAACATGATTGATGACATGCAGCCCGGTTGGAGAATCTGATTTATGACACACCCAGAAGGGAGGGGAGGAAAGAGGGTCACAGGTGACTATAAATTACGTACACCAGAGTTGGCTTCGTACTGATTAATGCTGCTATGTTGCTCCTAATAAATCTTTTGAATTCTTTTGAAGCTTGGGCCGGGGCGCATGATTTAATGAGGGCAACTGCCAGACCGCTGGCAGCAAGCCACTGAGCAGTTGGGGACCCCTGGTGTAATAGAGCCACATCGCCACAAGCGGAGAGAAGCAACCCAGGACAAGTCATGAAACTTGAATTTTTCCTTTGCAAAGTATTTCACAAGGTGGGGGGGAACGTACCTACCTGGCCGGTGGGCCAACAGGGGATCTTTCAGCTGTCCAAAATTGCCTCGAATGCAGATGCAGCATTGCGGTGAGATCCCAGACCTGCCACTCTGATCTTACGGTCCTTCCTTAGGCTTTGGATCCAAGGCGGGGCTAGAATTCCTGGTCTCCCAGGTTTCTAGCCTGGCACCTTGGCCACTAGACCCAACCGTCTCTCTACACAGTAAGAAAAGTTTAGGCTGAGAGTGCGGTGGTGGGGTAACGAGCTGGAAGGCAAGTCAGAAGGCAAAGTCTGCTGTGAGAAGGCTTCGTGATTCAGGCTAGCCACAAAAGGAGGATTGTCCTAATCATCATCGTTTAAAAATAGACACCTGTCCAGCAATAGAGAGGATTGCTCCTCCATCAAAGAAGCTGCAGGAAGAGATTCCTGCAGGAGACTGGACTACATGATCTCGGGGGGGGGGGTTCCCTTCAACCTTTGCATTTTGAGGATTCTATACAAGTTATGCTTCCCGCCCCTTGACCTGCTTGGGTGACATCCAGGAGCTCAAATGCCAGCAAAAGCATTTCATAGTATGCTACCAGTTCAGCCCGGTTCGGCCAAACTGGTAGTTCCGATGATCAGCTGCTGGGCCCGCCTGTCCTTTACACACAGGGCTCGCAGAAGGTGAGTTGCAAATGTTGCGCGTGTGCAAATGCTCACACCGAACCAGGAGGAAAAAGTGTTCAACCCCCCACCACCACTGCAGCACACCATTAGATGCCCTCTCTTTATTCCCATCCCCTTGAATGGCCAAGCTAGGAGGCTTTTCCCAACACTTCCCTCTGTGAAGGATCCAAGAAAGCTTCACCTACCTGCTGAAGGTGTTTGGTGAAGGGAAGCCTAGTAGTCGGACAGAGGTGCTGGGAGTCAGGTCCTCTACCGTGTTGGTGGTCCAAAGTCATCATCTGGGCTATCCACCAAAGCCATGGCTTTGCTGTTCGGTGGGACAGGTGCCCCACCAATTATTGAGTAGAAGTTCCTCAAAGAGAGGTCCTACCTTATACTCACCTGACAGTGAGAGCAATTAAGCAACGGAACAGCCTGCCTCCCAGATCTGTGGGTGTCCCATCGTTGGAGGTCTTCAAGAAAAGATTGGGCTGCCCCTTGTCTGGAATGGCATGAGGTCTCCTTGCCTTGAGCAGGGGGTTGGACTCAAAGACCCCCAAGGTCCCTTCCGGCCCTATCACCAAGAGTCTTCTGAACCACAGAATGAACCGATTGCTGAATTGCACAAACATAGTTTTCTAAGAAGAGACTGGACAGCCGTTTGTCTAGGATGGCATGAGGATTCCTGCCTTGGGCAGGGGGTTGGTCTTGGTCCCTTCCAACCCCAGGACCCTATGATTCTAATTGAAGATGTGGCTCGTTTGAAGCTCTTGAGAGTTGTGGCAATACCAAGGTGATGCCTGCGCAGACGCTAAACACCTTGGGTGGAAAAACACTTGTCTTTCTCTCTGCGGAGAAATCATGCCTTGTTAAGGGTTGCAAGCAAGGTGGCGACACCCATAACCATCAAATGTCCCATTGGACCCTGTCCTTGAGACCAGCCTGGTGTCATCCCTGAAGCTGACCTAACCAAAGCCATTTTGAGGCTTCAGGGTTGCCAGACTGGAGCTAGGGGATAGGGAGGGGGGGAAATAGAGATAGCTGGGGTTTTGTAGTCAAAACAAAATATTTTCTCCTGGGAACCAAGGACATTCCCACCGATGGTCAGAGAGGGGAGGAGTGAAGTCACCAGGCAGACGGATGACACTTTGATTGGACCATGTGACTGTTTTTGGGAAGGACAAAACTTGTACTTTTAACTAGGTGAATACCACAAGAATATTCAGAGTCAGTTTTCACCAGCCTGTGCCAATATGATATATCCAATAAACCTGTTCTTTGAGGAATTCACCTGCCTCGTAATTCTCTTTGCTGTGGGTGTATTACCTGGAACCCTGACACCTGGACTTTCATCGGAGGTGGCCCTATCATCTTTTTGGTCTTTTGTGTGTCCACCTCCTGATCCTTGGACCCAAACTGCACCCGAGAAGATGGGACTGACCGAACCACTCAGCCCCACCTCATTCCAGAAGTGTCAGCTAGGGGATCTCTGCCCCACCACCCCGGTCTGACCCTGACTCTTCCAAGGAGACCCTTGGTGCCAACGTGGCTAGTCCATAGGAACAGGGTGTCAACTCATAAAATATTTCTATGGTCTTTTAGAGCTGCCAACAGAAAAGGAGGGGGGAGCAGTGGGGCTGCTTGCAAACCGAAAGTGCATTCCATAAATGTTTTCAGAGATAGTAACTAGGTGAACAAAGTTTCTGCCGCGCAAAATTCTAACTGGAGAGCCTGATTGATGACTCTGGGCTATGGATGTGTCCCATTGGAGAATATAAATTATGATACACCCAGGGGGTGGGGAGAAAACCAGGGTCAAGGGTGACAATGAATGATGTGTCTCAGAGTCAGCTATACCCAGGCAGTGCTGGCATGTTAACCCCCAATAAAAATTTTTTTTAAGTTTTGGAAGTTTGGCTCGAGACTCATGATTTGAATGGGGGGTAACTGCCGGAATCCTGACACAGGGAGCCTGCTACTAATCCAGTGTGAACGCAAGATCCTTCATGATCTCTCAGAGCCTGGTTTCTTCCAAGGTGGTTTGGCGATAGGAATTTTATAGGTGAAATGGCTGCTTTGGAAAAAAGGGGTGTGTTTGTGTAGTAAACAAGGACTTGAAAAACAGGGAAAGGCACAGCGAGTGAGACATACCCAAGGCTGGCCTATGATCGGTGCTGGTCTGCAATCGGTTTAACAACTGGTTCTGTGAGCGCACACGCGCAGCATTCAAAAACGATGGGGGAGGGGGGAATCCAATTCACTTAACAACCATGTTTCTAACCTAGCAACCGCAGTGATTCGCTTAACAATGGGGGCGAGGAAGATGGTGGAAATGGGCTGAAACTCCCTTAAAAAAGGCTCTCGCTTAACAAGAGAAATTTTGGGCTCGATTGTGGTCATAAGTCGAGGACTACCTCCACTGGCACCTAAGCTCGCAACAGGTAAAAAAAGAACTGTCTCAAGCGTGGAATATCCCGGCATATTTTGCGTATCCCTAATTTGCAAAACACGCCCCTGGCTTCTGAAGAAGCAGTTCAATCTTTGTTGCCTGCCAAGTGTTGTCTTTAATGCGCCAGAAGGGAGAAGCCACGGTGGCAAGTTGGAAAGCAGAGGTGGAGGGCCTGGGGAAAGGATCCCTTAAGCCCCGGCCTCTCCAGATCAGTGGTGGGATGCTACCGGTTCGTCCCAGTTTGGCTGAACCGGTAGTAAAAATCACTACTGGTTCGGCCGAGTAAGAAAGAGCCCTCCGACAATCAGCTGAGTGCATAAAAGACCGAAAAGCGCATGGGGTGGTGGGAGGCCTAGCTTTTCGTTTCTTCATCCTCTCAGCTGATTGGCTTGTTAGGTACACATGCGTTAGGGGTGTGCACACGCACGCACAATCAGCCACCAAATTGGTAGCGATTAAGGTAGGATCCCACTACTGCTCCTGATCGAGGGTCACATGGATCTATCAGGCAGCAGCTCAAGGTTCTGAGGCAGGGAGGCTCCCTTAACCCAAAGCAGAAACTTCCGGAAAGACTGGGCTGGTGGAAGCCGCGATGAAGACATCAACTATGGATTGATAAGCAATGCAATGGGATAACTCGCCGTGGCCAACTCGCTGCGAGCCACCTCGCCCTGGCCAACCCACTAGGCACAAGCCAACAATTCTGTTTAATTATTTAAAATCATTAAATGTATATATATATATATTTAATTTGTCTCATTCCCGTTGCGTTTTGGTCTCTCCTCTGGCAGCCTTTCTTTAACGATTCTATTCCTCACCATTCCTTCGATCTTAGTATAACTTCTTGTCCCACCGTGAGTCATTCGGCAGCGAGTTGGCCGAGGCAAGATGGCCACGGCAGGTTGTCCTAGACCCAACGATGGATTGATAAGAAAAGCCATCATGAACCGCTGTTTTCCAAAGAAAAGTTGAGGATTCAGGAGGTCGGAGCGACCTGGCGATGACACCACGGGTACCCTGTGGGTAGATCACAGAATTCCCCCTTCCTTCTCTTCTCCCCAGCCCCCGCCCAGCGTGGGGCAGGGGCTCACTTCGAGACGAAGCGAATGAGCACCAAGAACCAGGCAGGGCTCAGCTCTGACGTCCTTCACATTCGTCCCAAACACTTCCAGCAATACAGGAACGTAACTTCAGAGCGAATGAAGTTTATTGCATCGCCAATATACATGGCCGGAAGGGATCATTGCACTCCACTTGGGTCGCCACGGCAGACGAGACACACACACTACTGCATATATTTTAAAAATGACATACCCTCTGCTTCTTCCAAATTCAAATGCTGGCGTGTGTTTTTTTCAGTCTGAGCAAGGCGGGCTTCTTTGGGGGCCAGGTGGGCTTCTCGGGAGTTTTTCCCCGGCTCGCCTTTTAATTTAAAAGAATTGTGCTTTCCAACAGGTCTTCCTTCGCCCTATAGGGGAAGCCAAAGGGAACACGAATTACATTGACACAACAATGTAGGAACAAGAGCCAAATCTGTCTCAGGGGACCTTTGGCCAGGACAAAGCTCCCATCATTTCCACCACCACCCCATCTTCTTGTAGGCTGTGATGAACGGGGGTGTGGCACAAAAGCAACACAGTCACATAAGTAAGAGTCCCTTTAATAGCAATAGCATTTAGGCTTATATACTGTTTTATAGTGCTTTGCAACCCCCTCTAAGCAGTTTACAGAGCCAGTCTCTGTCCCCAACAATTTGGGTCCTCATTTTACCCACCTTGGAGGGGTGGAAGGCTGAGTCAACCTTGAACCTGGTGGGATTTGAACTGCCAAATTGTAGGCAGCTGGCTGCAGAGGTAGCTTGCAGTATTGCACTCTCACCACTGCACCACAGAGGTACCTAATACCTCCAACTTTGCCCCCAATGTCCAGGTTACCTTCAACTGGAGGAAAAAAAACTCTCCCAAGAAAAGTCTTTAAGTGGAGGAAATTCAGTCCCAAAACAAAGTACATGCAAACTGCAATTAAAAATCCAAACAAACCACGCTGCAGCAATTAACTGGACAGGGCAGGGGAAGGAATTGCAGACTTGAAAGGCCAGCAAAACACACACAGTTGGGAAGACGCCAGGAACCCAGATAAGCCTCGACAATACCAGACAATTCACGATTTGCTCTCAACAGTTTGCTGTGCACAACTTCCCTTTTTAAACACTGTGTTTCCAGCGGCAGCTAATGAAGGGAATCAGGGCCCTTTCCTCCCCTGTAAGCCACGCAACTCACGTTGCTCCCTTCTCCGTGCCTCCGTGCGTGCCCTAGGATGAAGAGGGGATGGGCCTGGATCTTCCTCTGAATTCCCTCTGCCTTGTTCTACCTCTCCCCTGCTCTGCCCAGCCGGACTTCCCCAGTTTCTTCCCCAGTCCACAGAGCCACACTCCCACTCTCGCTCAGCCTCCCCCCCCCGAATCAGATTCCGACAGGGGCATGACATAGGGCCTCTGCAAATGCCCCACCTCACCCTGGGACCCCAACATGAAACTCCAGTAATACAGAGACCGCAGGGTCTTCCTAAAAGCTCACAAAGACGCTGACACCCTGGTCAAAGGCAGGGCCAGCTCTCAATGCCTTAGCATCCCAAGCAAAATCATATTTTGCCTCCTTCCGTGAGATACTCTGGCACCTTCTTCTTTCTTTTTTCCTTTTTCTTGAGTTTTCGAGCCTTATGCCAACCATTTTTTAAAATCAGGAAATTTCGTATTTTCCAGTTGAGAGATTAATTTGGGACTTCAGCAGGTGTAACAGGGAATCATTTAAAAAAAAAAAGGCTTTATCAAAGAGCTGAGCAGGAAATTCCACGTTTTTAGATCCGGCATAGAAAATGCCCAGGCTGAGACTTGATAGGGACATGATGTTGTTATTGCAATCACAATTTACTTTGGAAGGAGATCAAGACACAAGATGCCAAAAACAGAGAAGGGACTTTGTTCGCTACAAATTACTGGACTGTAGTCCCAGTATCCACAAGCCTTTTGCTTCATACAATCAAGATCAAGGGAGGTACTAATACCACTCTATAAAGCCTTAGTAAGGCCACACGTGGAGTACTGCGTCCAGTTTTGGTCACCACACTATAAAAAAGAGGTTGAAACTAGAAAGAATCTCAAGAGAAGAGCAACCAGGGTGATTAGGGGACTGGAGACTAAAACATACGATGGACAGTTGCAGGAACTGAGCCTGGCTAGTCTAGGGAAGAGAAGAACCAGGGGAGATGTGATAGCAGTGTTCCAATATTTGAGGGGCTGCGCCAGAGAGGAGGAGGGGGTCAAGCTAATTTCCAAGGCACCTGAAGGCCAGACAAGGAATCATGGATGGAAACTGAACAAGGAGAGATTCAACCTGGAAATAAGGAGAAACTTTCTGACAGTGAGAACAATCAACCCATAGAACAGAAGTTGCCCTCGGAAGTTTTGGGAGCTTCATCACTGGAGGCTTTCAAGAAGAGACTGGACTGCCCTCTGTCAGAAATGGTGTAGGGTCTCCTGCTTGGGCAAGGGGGTTGGACTAGATGACCCACAAAGTCCCTTCCAACTCTGATTTTCTGTTTTATCTGTTTTTTCTCCTTGAAAAGAATTTTAGACTCCCCTTTTGCGGGAAGTGAAAAAAAAAAGAAAATTCACAAGAAGAGTCCTTACAGAGACAAGCCTTTTGTGCAGGCGAGAATTACCTGCAGTTTTGTTACACGGCTTCTATGCGTTCTATCAAGCGTTAGATTGATGGGAAGAGAGGGGGCGAAAAAAAGTCGAACAGGTTATAAGAATTTTTATGCAAAGCTAACAATTCTCTAGTGGATTGAAACAGAGGTAGTAGGGCTCAACACACAGCCTCCGTGGAGCCCCAAAGTTTCGGAGACGTTTGTGAAGTGAACTTTGCCCCCCTGTTTTACGACCCTTTCTCGCCTCCGTTGTTAAGTGAATCACCGCAGTTGATAAGTTAGTAACCTGTGGATCGTGTGATCCTGGGACAATCATAAGTACGAGTCAGTGGCCAAGTGTCTGAATTCGGCTCACTTGCTCATGGAGGAAAGGTCATAACTGTGAAAAATGGTCGTAAGCCCCTTTTTTTTTCAATGCCGCCGTAACTTTGCACGGCCACTAAACGAACCGTTGCAAGTCGGGGGTTACCTTGTATTTAAAGTTTTCCCTTATCTTTACATTAAATAAATAAATAAACAAACTGCAAATTTGTTAACTACTGTCGGGAGGGCTCTGGTGCCAATTTTGGGGTAGGGGGTGGGATGTCTGCGGGAGGGGGCTCTTCCCAGGCTGAAGGATCAACTCTGGCAAAGTCTAAACTCTGCAAAAGGACGGAAATGCTTGCGTTAACTCTTTTTCTCTCTTTTATGCTGTCAAACAGGGACGTCAAGTCACACCTCCTACCGCGGAAAAGCCTTGGTTGATGAACCCAAACGGAGAGCAGGACTCCGGAGCGGGGGGCGGGGGGGGGGCACAATTGTCGGAATCCAGGGGTGGGCTTAAAAAATTTCAGCAAAAGTTTGCTGGCTTCCCGGAGAGATAGCTCTGCGTGCCACTTCCGGCATGCGTGCCATAGGTTCACCATTACGGGTCTAGTTTAATGAAAGAGGAGGACTAGGGGAGACATGATAGCAGAGTCTTCCAATATCTCAGGGGAGTCTGCCCCAAAGAAGAGGGAGTCGAGCTATTCTCCAAAGCCCCTGAAGGCAGGACAAGAAGCAACAAGATAGAAACTCATCAAGGAGAGAAGCAACGTAGAACTAAGGAGGAATTTCCTGACAGTGAGAACGATTAACCTGTGCCACCAGAAGTTGTAAATGCGGCAACACTGGAGATTTTTAAGAAGAGATTGGATAACCACCTTGACTGAAATGGTATAGGGCAGTGGTGGCTAACCATTTTGGGCTTCTGTTGGGCCAAAAATTGTGCGTGCGTTTGTATGCTCGCACGCCAGTACCCGGTAGGCAATGTGCATCCCATCCCATGCCCCCTATGCATGTACCTGCAATCCCCACTCACCCACCCTGGCCGCCGTCTTACCTGCACTACGCCTCACAGCTGATTTTCTGCTGGTTTGAGGCCTTTCTCGGCCTCCCAGAGGCTTGAGGAAGGCTTCTGCAGGCTTAAAACTAGCTCCGTTTTGTCACTTCTGGTATTTTTGGAAAAACAGGAAGTGACAAAACGGGGCTAGTTTTCGGCCTGCAAAGCCTGCAGAAGCCTTTCTCAAGCCTTTGGGAGGCCGAAAAAGGCCTCAAACCGGCTGAAAATCAGCTGTGAGGTGCACGCATGCACAGTGAGGTAAGTTTGCCTGCAGCTCGCGTGCCGGCACAAGTGGCTCTGCGTGCTACCTGTGGCACGCGTGCCATAGGTTCGCCATCACGACGGGCATAGGGTTTCCTGCCCGAGCAGAGGGTTGGACTAGAAGACCTCCGAGGTCCCTTCCAACTCTGTTCTTCTGGATTCTGCAAGACAGATTTTGTGCAACTCTCTCCTGACGCACCCATCAGGTCACACACCGAAGGGTGAATTGGTGAGCCAGGGAAATGCAAACATAATAATAAAGGACCAGCACAAAGCAAATACGGGGCTCTACTCATCCAACGCTCTTAATTCTTGGGAAGAAAATGTTGAAAAGGGAGGGCGGGGGGGAAATCACAGGAGTTTCAAATAATCGAAGAGAACTTACTGTGAGTGCTTGGCTTCCTGCATTAGTGGCTACAGTCGCACTGTGTTTTAAGGATGCTCCTTTTCCCTTGTCTGTGAACAATAGAAATTTAATTCTTTTTTTAAAAAAAACAACCCCATGTTTCCCACTTACACGCTTACTCTTAAGAGGGAACGATCGAGAACGATCACGGCTACTGCACGACGGGCACATGGCCGACTGAGAGTCATTTTGATGCCCTTGGCGGTCACCCCCCTGGGCTCCCTGGAACGGCCTCTGGAAGATCACAGATAGTCCTCGACTTACAACAGTTCATTTGGTGACCATTCAAAGTCACGGCGGCCCAGAGAAATGTGACGGAGGGCCGTTTTTCACAGTTACGGCCTTTGCAGCCTCCCCGCGTTTCACGTGATCCAAATTCAGACCCTGGGCAACTGGTTCATAGTTAGGACCATTGCTGTGTCCCAGGGTAAGAGGTGGGGTGGCCTAGAGGCGGAGCTCTGGCCCCACAATCAGGAGGCTGTGAGTTCGATCCTAGGTAGAAGCAGAAATCTCTCTCTCTGGGCACAATGAGGATATATCTGCCGAACAAAACTCCCCTCTGGCAACAAGAAGGGCATCCAGCCAGGAAACACTCAGCTCCATTCAGTTGCCCAGACTCCACCCCCTTTTGTGACCTTCTGACGAGCAAAAGTCAATGGGGAAGCCAGATTCACTTAAAACTGTGGTACGAGCTTATCAACTGCAGTGATTCACGTAACATGCATGTTCCTAATTAGCGACTGCAGTGACTCACTTAACAATGGAGGCAAGAAAGGCCGTAATGTGTGTTAAAACTCACTTAACACACGTCTCATTTAACAACAAGGAACGATGAGCTGAATTGTAGTGGTATAAGTCGAGGGATGCCTGTATTTGGCAGCTTTACTTGATAGTCCCGAACAGTGGCCAGTTATTCGGCTGGATCCGGCAGGCGGGATCCTGGTTTAGCAAGATGCTTTTCAGCACCGCTTACCTTTCCCCTTTTTCGAAATCTTGTCTTCCAGAATCACCCTCTGCCCATCAAGGCTGGAGATGGGTGCCCCGAGGTCTAAGGGATCTTGCTCGCCGTTCTGTCATCAAATTCAGTGCCGTGGGAGAAAAAAATGGCATTTATTTAGAGGAACTAAATTCGTGGTCAGCACCTTAACAGGACAAATGAAGCAATTTAGATTGAACATATGATCTGTGAGAACTTCGTTTCTTGATAATGAGATGGGTGTAGTAAGTGATAATAGAATGGGATGGAATGGAATAGAATAAAATATAGAATAGAATATAGAATAGAATATAGAATAGTAATAGAATATAGAATAGTATAGAATATAGAACAGTATAGAATATAGAATAGAATAGTATATAGAATAGAATAGAATAGAATAGAATAGAATAGAATAGAATAGAATAGGATAGGATATAGAGTGGGATAAAATAAAATAGAATGGAATGGAATGTAGAATTTGGAGAATGGAATAGAATAGAATATGAAATAGAATAGAATATAGAATAGAATATAGACTAGAATATAGAATAGAGTAGAATAAAGTAAAATAGAGTAAAATAAAACAGAATATAGAATAGAATGTAGAATAGAATAGAAAATAGAATAGAATAGAACAGAACAGAATAGAATAATGAAGAATAGAATGGAATGGAATGTAGAATTTGGAGAATGGAATGGATTAGAATAGAACAAAATATGGAATGGAATAGGATATAGAATAGAATATAAAATAGAATATAGAATAGAATGGAATATAGAATAGAATTAACTCTATTATGACTTTGAATGTACACTAATTGGCATAAATTAAAATGCAATTTTGTTGCATACAGCTCCCAAAAGGTCACCAGCTCCAATATACACTACATAACCATGACAGAATAAATAATAAGAATGTATGCATATCCCCACATATCCGATATGACCCAGAGAAACAACACAGCCTAGCTCAGACGTATATCTGTACACGGAGAGAAAAACAAATCCTGCGAGTTTCCCGGGCAGATGGCCTAGGGAACAAAGCTGTACAGAATCTGGAAGTCCTGCTAGATACCCGTGTTTAATTCACGGGAAATCAAGTCAAGTGGACACAAAGGAATATCAATTTTGTTTTGGTTTTACTTCTCAGTCTATTGTTTCTATACTGCCCGATGTATTGCGAGCTGCCAAATCCAGGAGGCACCAATGCAAATTTAAATATATATATATATATATATATACACAAAGAAATAAAACTTACCTGTAGAGCCTGGAACTCTATAAAATAGAACATGTAGAGAGGAAAGCACTCAGAATAAAACAGCTTAAAAATCCTATCGGTGAGATTAGTGTTGTCTTTTAAAAAAACAAATGAGGTTAAGATTGTTTTATTTACTGTACAGAAAAAATGCCACGCGTTGAAAACTTTAAAAAAAACCCATTATTTTAGTTTAACAAATTACTTACTAGTCTGGCCACGAGGTTATTAAGATTCAGTCCATATTTTGCAACGACTGGACGAAGGACTTCCGTGACCGGCTTGGTGGGTTTAGCCTTTAAACCGACCGATCTGTTTATAGGGACCAGGTCAAGCCTACAATGGATAGATAGACTGAGTGTGTCAACTCATAAAATATTTCTATGGTCTTTTTAGAGTTCCCAACAGAAAGGGAGGGGGGAGCAGTACAGCAGCTTGGAAGTCGAAACTGCATTCCATAAATGTTTTCAAAGATAGTAACTAGATGACCAAAGTTTCTGCCGTGCAAAATTCTAATTGGAGAGCCTGATTGATGGCTCTGGGCTATGGATGTGTCCCATTGGAGAATATGAATTACGATGCACCCAGGGGGTGGGGGAAAACCAGGTCAAAGGTGACAATGAATGATGCATCTCAGAGCCAGCTAGACCCAGGCAGTGGCGGACATGTTAACTCCCAATAAATCCTTATGAAGTTTGGGCAGTTTGGCTCGAGACTCGTGATTTGAATGGGGGTGACTGCTGGAATCCTGATAATCTCGCTTAGCAACTGCCCACCACCACCACCAGGGATACTGCAACCGTCATAAATGTGAACCAGTTGCCAAGCATCTGCTTACAGATTAACAGAGTTGGAAGGGACCTTGGAGGTCATCTAGTCCAAACCACTATCACCCCCGCCCTAACAGAGATCCTACAGCCTCTCTGACAGAGGGTAGTCCAGTCTCTTTTTGAAAGCCTCCAGGCTTGAAGCCCCCACAACTTCTGAAGACAACTTTTCTTCCATTGAATATACAATAACAGTTGGAAGGGAGCTTGGAGGTAATCTAGTCCAACCCCACCCCCCGCCCAAGCAGGAGACCCTATGTCATTTCTGACAAGTGACTGTCCAGTCTCTTTGAAAACCTCAAGTGATGGAGAAGGAAGGAAGGAAGGAAGGAAGGAAGGAAGGAAGGAAGGAAGGAA
>NW_020769320.1:8891820-8904366 GCF_900518735.1 Pseudonaja textilis | reverse complement strand
TTGGCTCTTCTTTGGGGGGAAACGGTAGTTCTGGCAGTTCTTTTCTGGTTAGGTCTTATTTTTGGGGAAATAAGTTACTATAATGCATCAGTTTCATCTTTTCAGGAAAACAGTAGTTCTGGCAGTTCTCCGCAAAGGGTGTTTTTCCATAACCAGCGGAAGGAAAACTTTCAGATTTCCGACGGTACCTGAAGCTGCTGATCTTTGAACATGTTCGGATGCGGTGCAGTCAGGACGTCGTCCGCCAGCTGGACTTGGCTGTCAATATTGACCGGAGTCGTAGCTTTGCTGCATAAATATTTATTAAAGATCTCCTGCGCTCTGAAGGAAAGCTGCGAAGCAAGAAAAAAATGACATTAGAAAGAAAAGTATGCAGGACTTACAGCGGCCATGAGATACAGGCAGTCCTTGACTTACAACAATTCGCTTAATGACTGTTCAACGTTACGACGGCACTAAAAAATAGACGTAGGACCATTCTTCACGCTTACGACCTCCGTAGCATTTCTGTGGCTGGTAGATGCTTGTCAAGAGGTTCATATTTATGATGGTCTCAGTGTTCCCAGGGTCACGTCATCCCCTTCTGTAGCCTTCAGACTAGTAAAATCAATGGGGAAACCCCGATTTGCTTAACAACCATGTTACTAACTGAACAACTGCAGTGATTCACATAGCGACTGTGGCAAGAAAGGTCATAAAATGGGGAGGGGAAACTCACTGAATGAATGTCTCACTTAACCGCAGAAATGTTGGGCTCAAATGCGGTTGTAAGTTGAGGACTACCTGCATTTATGGTGGTCTTGGGGATATGGGATCCCCTTTTGCGACCTTCTGACAATCAAAGCTAGTGGGGAAAGCCCTGATTTGTTGAACAACTGGGTTACTAACTTAACAACTGCAGCGACTCAGTTAAGCACCTGAACTATGGTCACGGGGATGCTACAAAGGTCGTAAGTCTGAAAAATGGTCACAAGTCCCTTTTTTTGTCAACTGCGGTGTTAACGTTCAATGGCCACTAAATGAACTGTTGTGTCATGCACTTGTTGGAGTCTGATTCTGAGGGGGAGATTGAGCATCTGACAAGGAGTGGGAGTGTGGCTCCGGTGGCTGTGGAAAAAATGGGGGAAAGGCACAGTCCGGCTAGGCATTCAGAGGAAAACCCAGGGCCACCCCCTCTTCATCCTAGGGCACGCACGGAGGAATGGAGAAGGGAGCAACGTAGGTTACGGGAGAGAAAAAAGCCCTGATCCCTTTCATTAGTTGCAGCTGGGAGAATAGGATATAAGTGGGGCGTTTGCACACAGCTCCTTGCTGGAAACAAAGCGTACATTATCTTTGTCAAGGTTTTGGTGTTCTCCCAACTGTGGTTGCTGTGTTATCCTGGCCTGCCATGTTAATTATTTCAGTGTGGTTTGTGTTGGGGTTTTTATTTCAAATTAACTTTACTTTGGGTGCAGACTGCATTTACTCCCTCCACAAACTGTTTTCTTTAAGAGTTTGATACCCAGCTGAGGATAATTAGACACTGGGGCCAACTTGGAGGCATTAAAGGGAATTTATTCTACTTTTGTGACTTTGCTATTTTTGTGTCACACCCAGAGTCATCACATGTTGTAAGTCAAGGACTACCTATCTTCTCCTTCCCAGGGCAATGACTCCTTTCTTCTCCCTGCTTCTCCTCCACTCCACTTCAGACCTTCTCCAAAGAGTTTGAACAGCCTGAATTTATTGTTTCAAAATAAATAGAAATTAAGGGCAGCAGGGGGAGGGGAGGACAGGTGTTCAACATCCTTACCTCCTTTTTGTCGTGAGCAGGTATGTGATTGAAATAGTCGCAGGCTTGCCAAAACAGAATGTTTTCTTCACTAAACTCCTTCCGTAAAAAATCCTAGTTGGGAAAGAAGAATTAAAAACCACACTGAGGGGAAGTGTCCAAGAACCCTCCGAAGCCCACTGTTGTGGCCCACCAGTGGCCAGAGGAGCTGGAAGCAGACTCGGACAATGAGGAGGTTGGGGAGGAACATGGGCCAGTCCTGGAGTCTGGGGAAGGTTCGGGGGACAGCTCTGCATCAGAGGCAGAGACGGGGCCGGGGCCGTCTGACAGTTATCAGCTGCTTTTGCAGTGGGAGATCAGTGGGGAAGAAGAACAGCTGGAGCCTGTTCCTGATGTGCTCACGCACAGAGCTGCCAGAAGAAGGGAATAGTTAAGGAATAACGGTCAACTCAGGAGTAAAGGCACATGTGAATGGGGACTGGCCCCTCCCATAGGGAATAAAGAGGACTGAAAGGGGAGTGGGGTTTGCAGGAGACAATTAGTTCAATTCATGAGAGTGAAGATCTGTGCCTGACTTCTTGCTAAGTAATTGCTGCTACAGAGTGGCATTTGGAAGATATCGGCCTGGCAGCTCTCCAAGCCTGATAAAGGCCTGTAGTTGTGAAATCTCATGAAAGACTGTTGGCCGGGACTTTGTTGGAGGGGAATTCCCTTTGACCTAAATAAAAGGGGTTTTATCAGGATGAGGAGTCGGCTTCGTGCTTTTGGGAAGCTTAGGCCAGAACACCCACCAGATCTCAAACCCTGAAACATCGTTGACAGAAGGGACATGTTTGTGTCTCTTTCAAAGTCTGTCTTGGATTGGGGGAGACACGGCTGGTGGGTCTTGAAAGCGAATTGAGCTGCAACAGCAACCGAAGTAAGCCCAGCTGTGGAGAAGGATGATGGGGGCCACCATTACTTGTGATGGCCCCGAAGGAGATAACGATGTTACTGGCCCATGTACTGGCATAAAATGGAAGAACATTTTGAGGTGACATCCTCCTGGCTCAAGGGATTAAGCTGGAGGGATGGGGGACACACACACACGCGCGCACAAAATGTGTTTCTCTCTTCAAACGAGACCCCTGCCCCGAACAAATCCAGACAGACAGACACATCCAGAAATTCCAGAAGCTATGATGCCCCACGTGTCCACATTACATGGCCCAGAAAAAGTGTGACTCAAAATTATTACACGCATTTGGGGCCAAAAAGAATGTAACACCCCCAAACCTACAGGTGGTATCCCAAAGCTGCTTTTTTTTAATTTCAAGAGGCAAACTGAGACTTTGTGTTTTTTCTTTGAAGAAAAAGAAGGAGGAAGAGGAGGAGGAGGAGGAGGACGAGGAAGGCGGAGGAGGAGCAGAAGAAGAAAAGGAGGAGAAGAACAGGAAAGGAAGGGGGAGGAGGCGGAGACGAAGAAGAAGAAGAACAGGAAGGGGAGGAGGAAGGGAGAAGACAAGGAGGGAGGAGGAGGAGGAGGTGAAGAAGATGAGGAGGAGGAGGAGGAAGAGGGGAAGGAGGAAGGGGGGGACGAGAAGAGGAGAACAGGAAAGGAAGGGGGAGGAGGAGGTAAAGAAGACAAGGAGGAGGAGGAAAGGGGAGGAGGAGAAGAAGAGGAGAACAGGAAGGGGAGGGGGAGGGGAAGAAGAAGATGAGGGGGAAGAGGGGGAGGAGGAAGAAGAGGGGGAGGAGGAGGAAAAAAAGTAGTAGTAGTAGTAGTAGTAGTAGTAGTGTACCACCACCAGTAGTAGTACCACCGGTAGTAGTACTAGTAGTAGTTGTTGTTTCTTGGATGAGGGTGAAACATCTTCAAAGGAAAACCAAGAAAATCCAGTTGCCTCTTGAAAAAGCACCTTTGGGACAACCGTGACCTAAAGGACTAAAAAACTCCACAGACATCTACAGCTGTGTTTCTTCCAACCAAGGCCCTAAGCACCTGGGCACACCGCCTCTTCTCTCCTTCCTCCAAAGGAAGCCTTAGGCCTTCCCTAAGGCCTGCTATTCCACCTCCAGCCTTGCCATGTTTGCCAAGGTCAGGGAAGACTAGCCTAGGGGGCTTGCCTAGTCCAGGAGATTTCAGGCTCTCTTAGATGCCACCAGGATCTGGTTGCTAGCTGCAGCTAGACGCTTGCTCAGGGCCCTCTGTTTTGGGATAACGCCAAACCAAAACCGTGGCTTAATCATTCTCCATTGCTTACAGAGAAATATCGAATACCAAGGGGATCTTGAAGGAGGCGCTCAAAGGAAACAGCCCAACTGGCAACTCTTCTGTCGCGTTGTCGTTGGCAGCTCTGGACACTGGGCAGACTGGCATTGCTGCTGAGGCTGGTGTCACTGGTGCCATCTTTCAAGTCACTGTGATTCAGCTCTGCAGTAATGTCAAAGGAGAAATTAATCCGGCAATAAACTGGTGGCTGTGTCAACCTCTCCAGAACAGAAAACTCTGAAATTTCTCATTTGCTACAGGGGAAAGGTGAGGATCGTTCAGCCGGTTCTGGTGTTCAGCTGGTTCGGACCGGTCCTGGCATAACAGTAGGAAAAATTTTGACTGGTTCGGAGAACCGACAAATACTACCTCTAGGTGGCCCCACCTTCCCGCCCCCGCTCTTAATCCTCTATATTCTGTTTTTTTATTAGCTCAGCTGATTCACGCAGCGGAGCAGATTGCCACGTCTCAGCTGAGCTAAAAAACAGCACAGCTCACCAGTGTTGATACAAAGGGCGGTGTCTGAGCCCTGCGCATGCACAAGCGAAGCAAGCGCTCTGAAACAGTAGGAAAAACCCACCACTGGTGAGTAGCACAGCAAAGGACAAGGCTTTGCAGGTGGGTTTACGACAAGTCACCACGGCCAACTCATTGGCCGGATCAGCATTGTAGGTTTCCTCCGCAGGCCAGCTGCCCAGGGGGCGGGGGAGAAGACAGCCAAAATGGGGCATGGGAGGGCCACACTTGACCCCCATGCGACCGTATTCGGCCTGGACAGCCTCCTGCAGCTGTTAGGAATAACAAGGTTACCTAACGTAGTTTGGGTAAAATAATATATATAAACTATGATAGTAAGTTTAAGTGTGTGTCACTTTAAACTGCAAAGCATGTAATTTTGGGTGCGGTCATGAAACCGCCATAAGAGGGAGCAAGAGAACCTGCTGGATTGCTGACGATTGCTGGATATACTGGACTGATGGTTTGCTAACTGCGTGTTCCCTGCTACTGAGTTCTGAACGTCGAAGGAAGAAAGCAGGTTTGACTTCTTCATATCTCTACTGCGAGGAGATATATTACTGGACTGATATTTTTAAGTTTACTGACCTCTTTTTCGACACTGGACTTTGCAACTAAATAATCCCCGGACAGAATGATATATGGACTGTTTGACTATGCTAAAAATCTTACTGGAATAAACTATTTAATTAGCACAGTGTATCTGTTTTACTGAGTGTAAGCTACAAAAACGTTTATCTCACATATTTTGCCTGCCTGCCTGACTGCTGTGCAGATTCTGCTAGGGTGTATCCCTAACAACTTTGGCCAACAAATTGCTGCAGGAGGCCGTCCAGGCCAAAAACAGGGCATGCGGGGGGCACATGTGGACTCCTGCGCCCTGTTTTAGCCGCCAGAGGCAACACAGGCCACAGCCTAAGATAGGGTTGGCAACCCTTTTCAAAATTGAGTGCTGAAATGGGAGCACGCGCTCACGTGGGGGAGTGCTGGAAACTGGAAGAGCAGCTCCCCCAGTGCGCATCACGCATTTCTACGCATGTGCACGTCTCCCGCGCACCCTCTGCCCTCCCCGTGTATGCGCACCAGGTACCCGACAATCAGCTGTTGGGCAGTGGCACGCGTGTGCATGCGCACTGGGGCTCTTCCGGGCGAGCTCTCGCATGCCGGGGAAAATGGCTCTGCGCGCCACTTCCAGCACGCATGGCATAGGTTTGCCATCACAGGGCTACTGCAAAGAAAATGGGGACAAACTATTTTCTAAAACACCAAAAAAAAAAAAGACAAGAAGCAACGGATGGAAACTCATCAAGGAGAGAAGCGACCTAGAACTGAGGAGAAATTTCCTGACAATTAAAACAATTAATCAGTGTAATAACCAGAAGTTTTGAATATTCCAACACGGGAGGTTTTAAAGAAGGGGCTGGACAGCCACTTCTGAAAAGGTATAGGGTTTCCTGCCTGAGCAAGGGATTGGACTAGAAGACCTCCCAAGTCCCTTCCAACTCTGCTCTTCTCTTAAAAAAGGAACCGGCCTGTCAGGATCTGCGAGGCGTTACCTGGATAAAGCTGGTAGGAGCCCCTGGTATGATGCCACTTCAGCAGATACCTCCAGTCGCTCAGGGAAGGCCATCCTTCAGCAGCCATGCCCGGCGGAGGGGACGAAGACACGGAGAAGGCCCGGCTGGCCTCCCTGTGGTGGCGACCCCAGCCGCAGCAAGCATCCTTCCTCCCTGCTCCGTTAGCTCTATTTTACAGCATTCCCTCCAAGTGGCGGCCCCTCCATCCCCCCACCCCACCCCCAGAGCCTGAAAGATGCTCTCTTGGTGCACCCGACTTAAAAGCTGATCCAGTGCGACATCAATAATTGAAGAGGGGAAAAAAAGCCCTTCGTGGCTGTTGCCGAAGGGATATGAATTATTCAGCCGGCAACTGCGATGCGAGGAGGAGCGAAAGCGCTCGAGCGGCCACAGCCGAGTGGCCAATCCAAAAGCAACACACGCACAAATACACACACACAGTGCACACACCTGCCCTCCACACAAACAGCTTTGTCCTGGGCTTTCCTGTCTCCCTAAAGAAAATGAAGTAGGTGGGGAGTCAGGTTTAAAACTTTTAAAATGGCTTCGTTGGGGATGGGGTTTGTAGATTGTATAGCCAGACCAGGATATGAGGGTTTCTTTTAGCTGACCCATCACTCGTTACTTTGCTCCGTTTCCAAAATCAAGAGAGTTCTGATGATGCCAGTACACTGCACGACAACTAGTCTGACTATGACATGGTAGCGGGTGGGTAGGGGGCAGCATTCAAAAATCCATCAACTGGTTCACTGCCCGGTTGATGGGTAGGTGTGGTCTACCGGAACTTTCTGTTACCGGCTTCCGGTGCACTTCCAGAGCCTGGGGGAGGCCATTTTCGCCCTCCCAAGGGTCCGGAGGCTTCCCCCAGGCCTCTAGGAGGGGGCGAAAAGAGCATCCCCCGGACTCTGGAGGCCCACTGGAAGGAGGAAACAGGCCCGTTTCCGGACTTCCAGAAGGCCCATTTTCCCCCTCCCAGAGCCTCCACACGGACTCTGCACCTACCTCCATTGAAAATGGGCCACCCAGAGCCTCCACACAGACCCTGCACCTACCCTCATTGAAAATGGGCCACGTGGAGACTCCTAGGAGGGGTGGGGTGGGGTGGGTGGGGCCAGCCGGTCGGTTGACATACCGGTTCGGTGAGCCAGATGTAACTTTAACAACCAGGTTGTCTGAACTGGTCCAAACTAGTAGAATCCCACTCCTACCTAGTAGTAATGGAAATATCCCCCACCCTTTCCTGTTGTGCTATAAATTGTTACAGGGTAGTCCTCGACTTACGACAGTTCATTTAGGGACTGTTCAAAGTTACAATTTCACTGAACATAGGGACTTACACGGCCATTTTTTTCCATGCGTAGGACTCATTGCAGCCTCCCCGGGATTCACGTGATTAACGTTCAGGTTGCTGGAGAGCCACCTCACGTTTATAACAGTCGCAGTCTTCAGGGTTCACTTTTGCGACCTTCTGGTAAACAAAATCAACGGGGAACCCAGATTTGTTGGACGTACCGTACTGCTAATTTTTAACACCTGCAGTGATTCGCTTAATCAAATGTGGCAAGAAGAGTCGTAAAATGGGACCGACTCAGTTGACAATTTTTTTTTCACTTAACAACATCAAGGTCGGGCTCAGTTGTGGTTGTGGGCTAGGTGCATGGGATTTAAATTTGGAGAATGAATATGTAAAACCTTATATGATTCAAGTAACTTTGGATATAATGTAATGCCAGACTAATGGGAGAATGTGTGCTTCAAAATTTACACTAAATTATACTCCAAAAGAAAATTTTTATAAGATGATGCATCCCTGGTATACAACACCAATAAGTTGTCAAGAATGTATAAAGGTATTGGAAATGTAAATGTAAAAAAGAGACTTTTTATCATTTATGATGGACATGTGATAAAGCAAAAAAATATTGGAGTAAGATTCACACCTTAATACAAAAGATTCTCAAAGCCAAAGGGAATATAAAGATATTCCTAAGAGGTTTGTAAAGGGCGTGCATAAGTGCACCATCGTGCCTCCCATCTCTGTCCTATTGTCCGCATTTAATTTTACCTATTTTCTGTATTCTTACTCATGTTTATACTTATACCTATTATTTTGAAAGTGATTGACAAATCAAAATAAATAACATAAAAATAACACTAGAAAAAGCTGGCTGAGGGATTCTGGGAGTTGAAGTCCGCGAGTCTTAAAGTTGCCAAGATTGGAGACCCCTGAATTAGAGAGCTTCTGACATCCTTAAAATGAAAAGATAAAGTGACAGAAAGATGGCTGGATCCTATCACCTGATCAGAAAAAAAAGTTTCTTAACTTCAAACAACCTTTGTGGCTACTTTACGGTGCAAAGAAGGGATTGCTTTCATCTTCTCCAATCAGCTTTCTTTTTTTCCTTTCATCTTTGTTGGGTTAACTATAAAAGGGGATATAAGCAGTGGTGCGATTCAACCGGTATCACAACTGGTTCGATGAGCGTGCTACCGGTTCTCCTGAACCGGTCCATACCGGCTGAATTCCACCACTGGATATAAGCTAAGGATCCGCGTTCTCTCACTGAATGAGAGGAATCCCTTTTTGTCTGAATATTCTGATAAATATTGTAATGAAATGATCTTCCTGTCTTGGTCTGTCTCACTAGAAAATACGCATGCCGAGGCACGAGCCTAAAATTGGCCTTGGTCAATCCGTCTCCTTCCAGTGGATCAGAATGCAAGGATCACAATGCCTGATTGTTGGGGCTACAGCAACGCTGCACAAACATTCATCCAGGCCCAGGGATCCTTTCGGCCCCCAAAACTGATAGGACAAGTCCAGACCAAGGAGTCCGCTCATGTTTACAACCCTGAATTCCGGAGGAAACCAACCAACTTTCAGCTGTTTTCCTCTTGCGGAAACCATGCGCTCAGCTGACGGACACCGATTTCACATTCTTTGAATGCACAGAGATGCTGAGTCAGGACAAGCTGAATGAATGAGCTGCCAAGAAGCTGTCTGAGTTCATCCTACAACAATTTTGGGTCTGGTCTGGTTTTCGTTCTACATGGTTTAGAAAACCGCTTGGCCAGGATTGAGCTGACTCTAAGAAACGCGATTGCCCGTGTTTCCCTAAAAATAAACCTGGGTCTTATATTAATTTTTGCTCCAAAATGTGCATTAGGGCTTATTTTCCAGTTAGGTCTTACTTTCAGGAAAATATGGTATTAAAATACATCCATCTAGCTGATGATCTTAATTGCAGTTTATTTTGGGGGTAGGGTATACATTACGAACATCCTGAAAAATCAAGCTAGGGATTATTTTCAGGTTGGGTCTTATTTGGGGGAAAATACGGTACTAAAATGCATCTGGTTGACTATCTTCACTGGGTTTATTTTTGGGATAGAGTTTATATTACGAGCATCCAGAAAAATAAAGCTAGGATTTATTTTCTGGTTGGGTCTTATTTTCAGGGAAATACGGCACTAAGATGTATCCATCTGGCTCACGATCGTCACTGGAGCTTATTTTTGGGGTAGGGTATACATTACAAGCATCCAGAAAAATCAAGGTAGGACTTATTTAAGGACTAGGTTGGATCTTATTTTTGGAGACCACTTGGTATAAAAAGCCTGTTACCCTGTAATGTTAAGCTCTGGAAGAACAGCTCAGAATCATAGCCAAACAAATAGAAAAGTATAAACGCATGCAAAACCTTCACAGAATCAACACAACCACTCAGCTGGATAGGGATCGAAAAAAAATCCGGCTGAAAAAAGGAAGGCTGGAAATTATCTTAGAAACATGAACTCTTAAAAACTTGGGAGGTTGTTGCTCAAGGAGGGTCAGGTAGTCCTTGGCTTATGACCCCAATCGAGCCCAAATTTTCTGCCGCTAAATGAAACATGTGTTACGTGAATGTTGTCCTATTGTGCGACTCTCCTTGCCACAGTTGTTCAGTGAATCCCTGCAGCTGTTAAGTGAGTCACCCGGCTGTTCTGTGAATCCGGACTCGCCAATATCTTTGCTTGCAAGAAGGTCACAAAAAGGGTTCCTGGAACCCCAGAGACACGGCCACCATCATAAATATGAACTGCTGGCCAAGTGGCTGAATTTCGATCATGTGACTGTGGGGATGCTGCAATGGTTGTGTGAAAAACGGGTCTTGAGTGCTGTTATAACTCTGAACAGTCACTAAATGAACTGTGGGGTAAGACAAGATCTACCTGTATATGTTTGGCTCTGTTTCTTTGTCAAACTGAAAACCAACCAAACCAACAAGCTCTCCTTCACAGTGGACAACAGAGGTGGGCTTCAGCAGGTTCTGACCAGTTCTGGAGAACCAGTAGCGGAAACTTTGAGTCGTTTGGAGAACCGGCCAATCCCACCTGTGACTGGCCCCGCCCCCTTCCATTCTCTGCCTCCCATTGAGTCCCAGCTGATCGGCTGGGTCTCCTTTGGTTGCCCTGCACAGGAGAATGGAGCTGGAAAGCAGGTTAGTGGGGTGAAGAGGGAAGGGGGATTTTACAGTATATCCTTCCCTTGCCACGCCCATCAGGCCACGCCCACAGAACCAGTAGTAAAAAACAATCTGAATCCCATCACTGGTGGACAAGCCAAGCCGAACCGATCCACGGCTGGCAATCGGGGGTATTTTGCACCCCTCTGGGCTGCTGTCCACTCACCAAGAGCCCCCAATTTGCTGTATGTGGTAAGATTTCAAGAGAGAGAGAGAGAGAGACCCAAAAAGAAGAATGCAACCTTAACAAGGAGCACCAAGGATTCACAGTGAGTTATCTACCAAGCAGCCCCTCTATCAACCTTCAGAGTCTCCTGAAATTTTAGAGCAGTGAAGGGCTAGCCTTTTCGTCGCCAAGGGCCCAAAGCGCATGTGTGCGTGCGCATCCCCCAAATGCAACACGCACCCCACCCCCACACATGTGCAACCCCCACACATGCATCTCACCTCCTGCACATGCGTGCACGACCCCCACACACGCCCTGTCCCCTGCACCTGCACGGCAGAGACCAGCTGGCCGATGGATGCGCTTGCACGCATGTGTGGCGGATCTGAGCTGGGGCAACGGCTGGCGTGCCCAGAGAGAGGGCTCTGAGTGCCTTCACAACTTCAGAGCTACCTATGGCTCTGTCCCAGGTCATGCTGGTGACAAATTCAAAACCCGGCTAGGCACCTTTTTGGGGAGTGTCACCCTCCTCACCTGCAGCCAGTTCTTGTAATAGGTTGACCCCGCTCACTCAAGATCAGATTCTGGATGAGATCTTATTACAGGCCAACCTGCCATTCAATCAATCAATCAGAATAGAGTTGGAAGAGACTTTGGAGGTCTTCTAGTCCAACCCCCTGCTCATGCAGGAGACCCCCCCCATGCCATTTCAGACTGTCCAGTCCCTTCTCAAAGACTTCTAGTGATAGAGCAAACACACGTTCGGGAGACAAGCCATTCCACTGGTTAATTGTCCTCACTGTTAGGAAGTTTCTCCTTAATTCTGGGTTGCTTCTCTCCTGGATTAGTTTCCATCCCTTATTTCTTGTCTTGCCTTCAGGTGCTTTGGAAAATAAAATGAGGAGGAGGGGAGGAGGAGGAGGGAGCACTGAGGGCTCCTTGCTTGTTTTCCTGCAGATGTTTCATGACCCAACTAGGTAACATCATCAGTGCTAGTACCATTCATTGTCAAAGTGCCTAAAAAAATCAGTTCTTTTCATATTCATAGAAGTCTTTAGCTTACCTCCATCAGACACGGTTGTAGACTGCAGGGAGAGAAGGGAAGGAGAGAGAGAGAGAGAGAGAGAGAGAGAGAAATGATCAGTCTTGAATGCAAAAACTGGAAAATTCTAAGATCTGAGCCAGATGCTTTATGCACCCCTTTGATCCAACCTTCAAACCGTTAGCCCATTCAGTGTGATTTGATTCGGTCCGTTAATGAGAACAAAATGTTCCCGGTGAAAATAAAGGTAAGTTTTTGAATGAATAAAGTTGATTTCAGAGGGAGGGAGACAGTATATTTATTCAAAAAAGAGAAGTACCACTTACGCATCATCACAAAATGAACCGTAAAGCCTACAAACTTGAAATTTGGGCACCTATGTTCCTCTTGGCTTCTAGGTGCTCACTAAGAAAGGATTTTTCCAAAGGACCATCAGAACTATTAGTATTTCCTATATTATTATTATTATTATTATTATTATTATTATTATTATTATTATTATTATATGCTAAGGAGTTCTACTCCCCCTCCCCGCCTGAAAAGAAATCTCTTCCAAATGCAAAACACAAGCAGAGGAGTTTCAGTTTCAGAGAAGCTCCAAGCAGCTTCAGTACAGAACAGTTGAGCTAAGCCATTCCATTCCATTCCTGATTCATTCTACTATTATTCTATTCTATTCTATTCTATTCTATTCTATTCTATTCTATTCTATTCT
>NW_020769320.1:8874745-8891642 GCF_900518735.1 Pseudonaja textilis | reverse complement strand
TATTCTATTCTATTCTATTCTATTCTATTCTATTCTATTCTATTCTATTCTTATTCCTATTCCATTCCATTCCATATTTTCTATTCTATGCTATGCTATGCTATGCTATGCTATGCTATGCCATGCCATGCCATGCCATGCCGTTCTATTCTTATTCTTATTCCTATTCTATTCTATTCCTAATTCTAATTCCATCCCATCCCATCCCATTCTTAATCCATTCTACTATTATTCTAATTTTAATTCTATTCTCATTTTCCGGCGTGCTGTTTATTGGATTGAAAAATAAGCCACTGCAAGGCAGAAAAATCTTGAATAAAACCAGAGTCAACACTGTTGCTGCAACAGGGATCTAGCTCCTGGGATCTGTGTCCTGTAAACAACAACCTGGTCTTTGCTGAATTGAATTTTGCAAAAAGGAATTCCCTTAATGGCAACGGTGTCTTCGATTTATTTACAGCCCATAATTTAACCTTTTTTCTGATGTCCACCGCACGTGGTTCTCTGCCAGAAAAATCAGGGCATTAATCGGAATTAAACAGCTGCCAAGCAAAGGGGCAGCCCGCCTTGTTGTTTTTGTCGCTTTTCAGGAGGTTGATTGCTTTTCATTCAAATTATTAATTGCTTGTGTGTGTGTGGGGGGGGGGTTGGACTAGATGACCTACAAGGTCCCTTCCAATTCTGTTAATCTGTTATCGACATTGATGAGCAATGTTGATTGCTTATTTAGTATCCCATGACTATCACTAAGTGTTGTATCTTATGAGTTATGATGAACATATTTTTACGATGACCAGAATTTGTCACTTATAGCTTTTAGGTACACCGAGAGACAAATTCCTTGTGTGTGTCCAATCACACTGGGCCAATATAGAATTCTAAATTATTGTTTTGTCATTTTTTCAGGTTGGCCTTCCCATCTCTAACTCCAACATATTTAACTACCTGATTTTTTTCCACCTTCTTCTAACTTTCAACTCATTACTTTAACTTTTCACTCCCAATTTTTGCCTTGTTGACCTGGGTGTGTGTGTGTGTGTCTCGGCCAGTTTCCCACCCGCCCTGCACCTCATCAAGTGTCCTTTTCATAACCTTCATAACCAGGAGGTAGAAAAGGGCTTGTGCAACTCGGAGCGTAGAAGCCCAAGAATATCCTTGAAGCAGCTAAAAATTGAAGATGTGGGGATCCCTCAACCCAACTGCATGCTGCAGTGGGGGGAGGCAGAGGGGGGGTGACCAGGACAAGGTTTTCAGCCTGCTAACCCCCCCCCCCCAGTGTGAGACCCTGTTGGAAATTTGTCCGTCTGTCATCTAATCCAGGGGTCTCCAACCTTGGCAACTTTAAGACTTGTGGACTTCAAGTCCCAGAATTCCTCAGCCAACAAATTCTGGGAGTTGAAGTTCACAAGCAGTAGTGGGATTCCAATAATTTAACCACCAGTTCTCTGCCTTAATAATTTCTTCCAACAACCATTTCACTAAACTGCTCAGAAACTTCACAACCAGTTCTTGTGAACCAGCGCGAACCGGCTGAATCACATCACTGTCCGCAAGTCTTACATTTGCTAAGGTTGGAGACCCCTGATCTCGTCCATCCATTCCTATGAACAGAGACCGTCATTACAGGCAGGCATACACGAATGAAGTTCGCTGGCTGCATGTGCAGAGGGGTGTGTGCCTCGACTTACAACCATAGTGGGCGCCCCCGAATTTACCTCACTTTAGTGAAACTCCGGTCAAATGGAGATTTGGCCCTGTTTTGTGGCTTCTCCTGGAGAATCGTGGCAATCGTTAAGTTGGCGACAACGGTTGGTTCGTCAGGAAGGGTCGCAAAAAAGGGGATCGGGGGACACCCGCGCCTGGGACGTCACCACCGTCGTAACTATGAACCAGATGCCCACCATCTGAATTTGGATCAGGGGACTGTGGAGGTGTCACGAGTTGTAAGTGTGAAAACTGGCCCTTAAGTGACTTGTTTCCCAGTGCCATTTTCACTTTGAATGGTCACTCGATGAACTATCATAAGTCGAGGACTAGCTGTACTTGAGGATTTGTTCACTATGATGTCGGACCGAGCTTCGTTCATTTTTTTAAAACTCATCATCTAATTCGTTCCTGGCCAGCTGCTGTTCCTACTGGGAAGAAATAAAATAGCTTCCGTACCTGATGTCAGACAACAAATCGAGATTAAAACATTTCCTTTTGGAAGGGAAGGTTAGAAATGTCTGAATTAGAAGATGTTAAATTGACAAACCGGGTGAAATCCCCACGGAAAACGTGCAATCCAAGACAGAAGCCCTGCTTAGTGTTATGTGGCTTTCTTCTCCGTCCAGAGCACCTCCCAAAACATTCCCCCCTCCAACAAGGATTAAAAAGAGCCTAAGTAATAACCCAACTTTTTAAACCTTCTTTCTGCCATCCAATCTGCCCTGAATCTTTTCAATATCCCACCCCGATCTTTTGAAATATCTGTCTTCCACTCGATTCCAAAGAGATTAAAAACCTAAAGCAAAGCAACCCGCGAGAGGATTAACGTTTTGAACGAGCCACAAAACAGTTGTGGAACCGCCGTAAACCAACAAAAAAGTAGCTAAGAAAAAAAAACATCAAGGAAAAAACAAAAATATTTTAAATGGATTGGGAAGCTCACAAGGGAAAGTCAACACTTTGCATTAGTATACTAGGTAACTATTGTATTGTTCATTGACATTGACAAATAACCAATAGTAAAAAAATCACCAATCTGCAGAATAAAGACAAAAAGACATTTTCCCCTAAAACCCAATTTCCCCCCCTTCTCTCTCTCTCTCTTTTTTTTTTAGAAAAGTAAACTTACACGACCGGCGTTGCAAATTTTATCCATGAACAGACAGACTTCTGGGAATTATTATCTTTCATTTAAGTAAAATTCTCGGGCTGGTCGCTGAGACATGCTCCTTCCTTGCCGTCACAACTGGGAGTGTGCAGTATCTTCCCTTCTTCCTTCCTTCCCTCCTTTCTCCCCCGCCAAGTGGGGACCCACCCAGATTCAATGTAGACTTCGTCACCGTGCTACAACATGGAGAAGCAGCCTAAATTCTAGGCTCTAAATTCTTGGGTGACAACCTCTGCATAGCAATGAGCCGTCGACCCAGATAAGCATATTGGTAGATTATCGGTAAGAGATTTTTCACCCAGAATTTTTTCTTGCTGGTTTCTATGTTTTTGTTTTGTTTTGAAGTTCAATTCCTCCTTTAGGCAAGTTGAATCTTTAAAGCTCTGGATTCAAACAGTCCTGTAAAAGTTTGTTTGCCATTCGCTGCTTTCTTAGCATGTAGCTGCACGTCCACAGAATGGTTACAATCGCACGGCAAGTCGGATCTGTGCCTTGCTCCAATCGACTTGCTCATTCTTCGCTCCTTTTGAGTGTAAGTTTACAAGGCCTTCTCTCCTGGAAGAACAGGATTTCCACCAAAAAAAAAAAAAAAAGGGTACCACACCCTCTTGTTTGAAACCAGCAGGCTCCGAAAAGGTTGAACAGAAATTTATGTAGAAAAAGAAAACAATTAAAGCGCCCAGCCAAGTCCTGGACTTGCAACACCCTCCTTTAGCGACCAAAGTTATGATGTCGCTGAGAAAAGGGACTTACGGCCACTTGTCACACAACCGTCGTAGGATCCCCCCACGGCCATGTGATCAAAATGCAGGCACTTGGTGATGGCCTCCTATTTGTGATGGTTGCAGCCAGTGGTGGGTTTCCAAATTGTATCCTACTGGTTCTACGTGCGGTTTTATGCACACTACAAGTTCTATGCACACGGTTCTAACGTGTTTTGTGCACGTGCAGAGGATTCAGACTGACCTCTGTCAAGGCTGGTAAACTGCTTTTTAGCTCAGCTGAGGCGTGGCAATCCACTCTGCCATGTGAATCAGCTGAGCTAAAAAACAAGGGAATATAGGAGAGGTAAAGCGGGGCCAACCAGAGGTGGTATTTGCCGGTTCTCTGAACTAGACAAAATTTTTGCTACCAGTACACCAGAACCGGTCCAAACCATTTGAGTATCACCTCTGCAACATCCCAGGGTCATGCGATCCCTTTTTGGGTCACCTCCCGACAAGCAAAATCAATGGGATTTGACTTTACATCCGTTTGCCGAACTTACCCAATGGTGATCCAGTTAACGACGACTGTGAGAAAGATGGTAAAATGGGGCCAAGAAAAAAGTTACTTAGCAAGAAACTTTGCTTCTAACCTTCATGGGGTCTCACAAGGACTCATCCACGGACGGAAGCGAACCAAGATTGATCAGAACTTGGTTCCGGATTTTTTTTCAGGTTACGCTCTGAAGGCAGATTATTTCGGGGGCTTTAGGAAATCTGCAATAAAAAATACCTCCCATGGTGCAGTTAATATTCCACTGCATTGTTTCCTCGGAATCCAACAATAAGAAGCCAAAAAAAAAATATGACTGCTGTTATTAGATTGATCCAGATGCTGAAAAATAAGAGGGAGCAAATGGAAGCCTCTGGGACCCTTCTTGGCTCGATCCCAGGATCATCTGGATGTGCCCAGATCCCCTGCAAAGCTTCAAAGACAGAAACCATCTGCTCTTAACTACAGAACCGAATAACAGAGTTGGAAGGGACCTTGGAGGTCTTCTAGTCCCACCCTCTGCTCAGGCAGGAAAGGGTATAGCATTTCAGACAAATTTCAGACAAGTGACTGTCCGATGTCTCCTTAAAAACTTCCAGTGTTGGAGCATTCACAACTTCTGGAGGCAAGTTGTTCCACTGATTAATTGTTCTAACTGTCAGGAAATTTCTCCCTGGTTCCAGGTTGCTTCTCTCTTTGATGAGTTTCTCCCCATTGCTTCTTGTCCTGCCTTCAGGGGCTTTGGAGAATAGCTTGACTCCCTCTTCTTTGGGGCAGCCCTTCAAATATTAGAAGACTGCTATCATGTCACCCCCTGGTCCTTCTCTTCATTAGACCAGATATACACAATTCTCACAACCTTCATTGCATGTTTTAGCCTCCAGTCCTTAATCATCTTTGTTGCTCTTCTCTGCATTCTTTCTAGAGTCTTGAAAGGATTAGAGCATATACAGAGTGCACCTGGCTTGACTTTTGATTCCCTTGCTGGGCTTAGCTGAGCACAGCTGTAACTTGTGCTGAGCTGGAAGCTGAGCCAACTGCAGAGATAAAAACTTCTAGGCGAACTGCCAACCTTAGCCGAGCAAAATAACTACTTGAGAAACGCAAAATGCATCTATCTGCTCGCAGTAACTAACTTAAAATGTGTTCTTCCCAGTAACTTAAAATATGAGAAACGAAGCTTTGGGCTAAACTGTATTTCTTTCCAATCCATCTAAGTAAAGGTTCCTTTGTTAGCAGAAGAGCCAAGAAAATTTCACAAGCTTTGCATATGATATGAAATAATGTTTCCGTAGCAATGATGGTTTTTGCAAGCTGGGTAATCAATGAACATTCAAGAAAAAGTTTTTTTCGTGCGCACGCACCTGATTTTCTCTCTCTGCCTTGCTGTTTAAGGTGGGAGACAAAAAGGTCGCCCAGTCTTTGCTTCTTGATCAGAGAAATAAAAGCTGATTATCGGTAGCCTCATGTTCAGAGTTTCATTGGACTTATTAGATTCCTAACAGATGTCCTAACAGATAATCAGAGTTGGAAGGGACCTTGTAGGTCATCTAGTCCAATCCCCCACCCAAGCGGGAGACACTACACCATTTCTGACCAATGGCAGTCCAATCTCTTCCTGAAAGTCTCAAGTGATGACGCGCCCACAACTTCCGAGGGCAACTTCTGTTCCATGGGTTGATTGTTCTTACTGTCACAAAGTTTCTCCTTATTTCCAGGTTGAATCTCTCCTTGTTCAGTTTCCATCCACTGTTCCTTGTTTGGCCTTCAGGTGCTTTAGAAAATAGCTTGACTCCTTCCTCCCTGTGGCAGCCCCTCAAATATTGGAAGGCTGCTATCATGTCTCCCCTGATCCTTCTCTTCCCTAGACTAGCCAGGCCCAGTTCCTACAACCGTTCATCATATGTTTTAGCCTCCAGTCCCCTAATCATCCTGGTTGCTCTTCTCTGTACTTTTTCTAGAGTCTCAACATCTTTTTTATAATGTGGTGAACAAAACTGGATGCAGTACTCTAGGTGTGGACTTACTAAGGCTTCCTAAGGCTTCCCAGAGTGGTATTAGTACTTCCCTTGATCTTGATTGTATCCCTCTGTTAATACAATTTAGGATTGCATTAGCTTTTTTGGCTGCTGCTGCACACTGCTGGCTCATATTTAGTTGATTGTCCACTAAGACTCCAAAATCCCTCTCACAGTTACTGCTATTGAGCCTGGTTTCACCCAGTCTATATGTGTACTTTTGGTTTTTCTTGCCTAAGTGTGGGACTTTACTTTTCTCTACATTGAATTTCATTTTGTTAGATATGGCCCAGTGTTCTAGTTTGTCAAGATCCATCTGGATCTTGAGCCTGTCTTCTTGGGTGTTAGCTATTCCTGCCAGCTTAGTATCATCTGCAAATTTGGTAAGTTCCCCTTCTATTCCCTCATCTAAGTCGTTAATGAAGATATTGAAGAGTACTGGGCCTAAGATGGAACCTTGTGGCACCCCACTGCTTACTTCCCTCCATGTAGACTTAGACCCATTAAGGACTACTCGTTGAGTATGGTTTGACAGCCAGTTGCGAGTCCATCTAGTGGTGGTGCTATCTATTCCACTTTTTTCTAGCTTACTAAGAAGTAGGTTGTGGTCTACCTTGTCAAATGCCTTGCTGAAATCTAAATATATTATGTCCGCAGTATTTTGCTGGTCGACTAATTTAGTCACTGTGTTGAAGAATGAAATAAGATTGGTTTGGCATGATCTGTTCTTAACAAACCTATACTGACTGCTAGTTATTACTTTACTTGTTTCTAGATGTTGGCAGATCTGTTTTTTTATTACCTTTTCCAGTATTTTCCCGGGTATTAATGTTAGGCTGATTGGTCTATAGTTTCTTGGGTCTGCTTTTTTTCCTTTTTTGAAGATGGGAACCACATCAGCTCTTTTCCAGTCCTCTGGTAGTTCCCCGGTGCTTCTGAGCTGCACTCAAAAAACCTTGCAGTCTCAACATCTGGATGCAGTATTCCAAGTGTGGCCTTCCCAAGGTATTAACACTTCCCGGGATCTTGATTCTATCCTTCTATTCATGCAGCCTAGGACTGTGTTGGCTTTTTTGGCTGCTTCCACACATAGCTGGCTCAAATTTATGTGATTGTCCACTAGGACTCCAAGATCCCTCTCACAATTACTACTATTGAACCAGGTTGAAGCCCAGAAATGTTAAAGTTGCCAAGGTTGGACACCCTTGGTCTAGAATAAGGGTCTTCAAACTTGGCAACTTTAAGACTTGTGGACTTCAACTCCCAGAAGTCCTGAGCTAACATGACTGGAGGAGGAATTCTGGGAATTGAAATCCACAAGCCTTAAAGCTGTCAAGTTTGAAGACCCCTGGTCTAGAAGGATAGGGGGCCAGCATCTGGCTAACAGCAGCTACCTCTGGTCCAGGGCCACAGGTGTGAGATTGTGCATTGAAACAACTGATGCTAGGCTACCTGAGGAGCTATCCTATGTGAAGGATGTGGCCCCAAAGCTTTATTATGCCCTTGGTGATCACACAACCATCATCATCATCTTCTAACGACCTAATAATCTCTTGCGGGGTGGAGTCTGGGCAACTGAATGGAGCTGAGTGATTATTGGCCGGATGCCCTTCTTGTTGCCAATGTGGAGTCATATTCAGCAAATATATTTCTCATTGTGCCCAGAGAGATAACACAACCAGCCCCAAAGTCTAAATTGGCCACCCTCTCCATAAGAAAACCTTTGCAGTTATGAATACTAAACGTTGCTAAGAAAAGCCGAATTGAAGACTCAAAAAATGAGGAACCGGGGAAGGGGAAAGTGACTTTGAGACAAGGGTACCCCGAAATATATTTATGATTAATTTTCCTGAGTCAAAATGAACTGTGTCATTGACCGTCTTCGTTCCAAATCATCAAAAGTCACAAGTTACCTCAAGATCCTCGAGCGAACGGGTAACGCTGAATCTCTTGGAGCGCCCAAACGATCTCCGAGCCGAAGAAGAGGGATGGAAGAGTTGCACCAATCCAAAAGCGGGTCCGAATTTTGTGCCCTAAATCAGCCAAAAAGAGACACTGAATGTCGGTGTCAGCCTTCCAAGTAACAACCTCCAAATTAAAAGACTCCCGAGACTGTTATCTTCTCAAAGATCCATTTTATTAGAGTCTAGCCCGATACCTGTGCTTCGCTACAAAGCTATGTGGTTGGGCTTAGTTTTGGAGGCTTTAGTTTTTGCAACAATTTAGAGGGTCGTTGAGGACACTTGGGAGGTTTATCTGTGTCCTCAGAGTCATCTGAGTATTGCTCCTGGTTCCTGTAGTCTCGGATGACCTTGAGGACACAAATAAACCTCCAAGTGGCCTCAACGACTCTCTAAAAGGATGCAAATGACCAGCTGCCTGCAAGGAGTATCAATCCTTCCGTTCCCCACCATCCGGTCAGAGCTGAAGAAGCTTCTTGGATGAGAAGCGAAACATCTTCAAAGAAAAACCATAAAGTTCAGTTGCCTCTTGAAAAAAAAGCACTCCGAGGACATAGACAAAGCTCGAAGTGGCCTCAACGACTCTTTAAAAGGATGCAAATGACCAGCTGTCTGCAAGGAGTATAAATCCTTCCGTTCCCCACCATCCAGTCAGAGCTGAAGAAGCTTCTTGGATGAGGAGCAAAATGTCTTCAGAAGGAAAACAAACAAGAAAGTCCAATTGCCTTCACAAATGTCTCACTTAACGAGAAATTTTGGGCTCGACTGTGGTCGTACGTTGAGGGCTACCAGGGATCGATGGATCACTTTGGGCTATTTATTTTGGAAGAATATTAGCTCTAGCACTTGGAGTGGTGAGGTGACCTAGAGGTGGAGCTCTCACAATCTGGAGGCTGTGAGTTCGATCCTAGGTAGAGGCAAATATTGCTCTCTCTGGGCAGAATGAGACTATATCTGCCAAACAAAAAACTCTGCATTGGTGACAGGAACGGCATCCGGCCAGTAAAACGCTCCGCTAACTCCTTTCAGTTGCCCAGCTCCTTGCAGTTACCCTGCAAGGGATTATGAGGTCATTAAAAGAGGAGGAGGAGGATTAGCTCTAGCACTTGGGAGACACTCGATAAAATAATCGTTTCTTGCACTCATGTTCACCCCAAGAAATCTGTCATTCCAATTCATTAGGAGGAGCTGATATTTGATGAAACAGTCCAGATGCACGAACAATGCTAGCAAAACTGCATAACCCTACATCAAGTTATTTTTTGTTAGGTAATTATACTGCCCGATCTTTGTTTCCATTTGCAAGGTTTCAAGTTCTTTGTCGAGCAAAATTAGCGGCAGCTGGGATTTATTTAGTGTTGCATACACCAGCAATGTGAATTTTCTTAATTGCAGGGTTTCGTTCTATTTTTAAACAATAGAATCCAAAAACATTCTTATTACGGGGTGCTGTGAATTTGAGGGGGAGGAAACCATTTTCCGAAAGGGTAAACGCTTTAAATAGCAGCCCTGGTTTCATTCCCTCCGACGTCCCCATGGAATGTTAACGCTCGCCATTGTGCCGCCTCCACGCTGCAACTCTGAGCAGGCAAAGGGGTGGATCCAGATTTAGGCCTGTACATTTGGTAGGGAACAAATTGTCCCAAAGGTGTTTTTTTTTTCAGGAGGCAACTGGACTTCCTTGTGTTTTTTTCTTTTGAAGACATTTCGCTCCAAATCCAAGAAGCTTCTTTAGCTCTGACTTGGATGGAGGAGAAGGGAAGGATTTATATAGCTTGCAGACAGCTGGTCATTTGCCGGTGAGGCTACTTGGAGGTTTATCTGTGTCCTCAGGGTCACCTGAGTGGGGCTCCTGGTTCCTGTAGTCTGCAATTTTTTTTCTCTGGAAATCCATTCCTACTCCCACACCATTCAAAGGGCGTTCGTCCCAAATTGTACAGCTAAAAGTAGACAAAAGGAATAGGAATGGATTTCCAGAGAAAAAAGTTACAGGCTATAGGAGCCAGGAGTACTACTCAGGGGACCTACTCCAGCGATAACAGTAGCAATTACACTTAGACTTATATACTGCTTCACGGTGCTTTAATGCCCTCTCTAAGCAGTTTACAACGTCGGCCTCTGGCCCCCAACAACCTGGGTCCTCATTTTATGAACCTCAGATGGATGGAAGGCTGGTCAGAATCGAACTGCTGGCAATGGACAGAGTTAGAATGTAGTATTGGAAGGAAGGAAGAAAAGAAGGGAGGGAGGGAGGAAGAAAGAAAGCAGTACCACTTAAGATTTATATACTGATTCACAGCGCTTTACAGCCTGCATTAACACACACATACAGATACCTCATCTTCTTTTAACGACCTCATAATCCCTTGCATGGTGGAATCTGGGCAACTGCATGAAGGTGAGTGTTTACTAGCCGGATGCCCTTCCTGTCACCAATGCAGAAGTTTTTTTTCAGCAGATCTGTCTGTCTGTCTGTCTCTATTTGTATCTATCTATCTATCTATCTATCTATCTACCTATCTATCTATCATCTATCTATCATCTATCTATCGATCGATCGATCTATCATCTATCATCTATCTTTCTATCTTTCTATCTATCTATCTATCTATCTATCATCTATCTTTCTATCTTTCTATCTATCTATCTATCTATCTATCTATCATCTATCTATCTATCTCAATCAATCAATCAATCAATTAAAGAACGCACATTTGTGTTGAGGACTACCTGCATTTCATTAACAGACGTACCTTCTTGTCTTCTTGGGGGGACCTGAAGCCCTGTCGAGAATCCAAGCGATCCTCCCTCTGAAATTCTTTCTCCGCCGGCTCTTTCTTTGGGGACAGGAGATGAGGCGGAGTGAAGCCGCCGCTGACCTTGTATCTGTCTGCTGGGATTTTGCTCATGGGAGGCGGAAGCGTCCCGCAGTTGACACTCGACCAACCGTCGGTAGAGTCCGTGTACGACTCTTGGTCGCTCAGGCATCCCTGCTGCCAGTCTTTCAGCACGTGGGCAGGCAACCACCTCTGATGGTCCCCGGGGATCTTCTGACCTGAGGCTTTGGACAAAGGCCCCGGGACTTCAGCGTGAGCCGAAGAGGCCAGAAACGTACTAAGGTTTTGAGATTTGTCGTTCTGGAACGTGGGAACTAAGCCTACGTTTTCTTGTTCATGACCAAAACTCCAGTGGGGATTCTGAGCTCTGTTTATTGGACTGCTCTGGAGATTGCTAAGCGGGTGTTTGTTGGAGTTGCTGCCTAAGTCTACCACTAAAACCCGACTTTTTTCCTCCTGATTGACGTTCCCGATCCCGCTATCGCTGTTACTGCTCATGCTGTTGTTCCGCTGGGCGTCCGCGTCTCCGTCTAGGAAGGCCCTGGCCCGCACCCCGTCAATGAAATCCCCCATGTCCCTGTAAAGGACAGAGACAAACTGAAGGACCGGGAAAGATGACAAGGGGAACTCGAGGCAGCCATTGGTGTCCGGATCGGCCGTGCATTCCAATCCGAACCGCCGGGCAATGCCCTGGTGAATTTTATGACTGAAGAGCTCAGGATCCACCATAAAGACGTGACAGGACGTCCTCAGGATCGCGTCATCCTCCGGAGCTAAGCTTGCCTCCTCGATGCTCTGCATGGTGACCAGTCCAAAAAATCGCTTGTCGTCGGGACAGAGCGCGCTGAAGGCCAGCTTCTCGGCTGGATAGGTTGCAATCACGATGGACGGGTTTGTGCACAGCTGGACGGCATCATGCATGATCCGTAGGGCCACTAACGAATGGATGCGTTGCTCGGCCCGAAGGCGGCGCATGCAGCCACGGATGGCCTGCAAGCTGTCGTATTCCAGATTTGAGCTGGAAGAAGGGAGCTCGATGGACCCCAAGTATCCCACAATCATGGCCACGTTCAAAACGCTGGCGTCAATTGCACCACATTCCTGGTCTTCCGGGCAAGCTTGAAAAACCGAGTTGTGGTTCGCGGTCTGGGCCTGCTCATCGTACAGGACGTGGGGTTTATCGTTTGTCAGCGGAGATTCTGTTTCCAACTTGGCCCCCTCGTGGACAGACTTTTCCTTTCTTTTTGGCACCTGTGTCTCGCTCGGGCCAATATTAGAATTTTCGAAGATCATGTTGAAAATTTCACCGGATTGCATTTCCTCAACCACTTTCACCGCCCGGTTTATACCCGGGCCTTTCAGGTCAAGCATGGTCTTTGGCCACCCTTTTCCGTCATAAAGGCCCTCTTCTTCCTCGCTGGAACAAGCTTCCGCATGACCGAACCCTTCGGCGATGACCATGTGCAAAACCCCCGAGCATTTGCCGATCAGCTTCACCACGTCTTCGTGGGAGGCCCTTTTCACATTGATTTCGTTGATGGCAAATATTTTATCCCCTGCCTTCAGTCCCACGTAATCGGCCGGACTTCCTTTTAAAACAGAATTCAACACGCAGGGAGCTTGGCCAGAAAGAGTAAAGCCATATCCCGCTCTGCCTCGGGCGATTTCGACGTTTCGGATGCTGGAGCTGTGAGCCCGTAGCCGACGCTTGGGTTTCTCTCCTAGCCTGTACATGCTGGCATTTGGTCGGGGCAAAATAACCTCTGTCTGGAATTACATTTTTGTAGGTTATCCCTTCTCTTGTCCTAAAGGAAAAAGAACATCCAAAAAAGAGGTTGAGACTTTGGAAAAATAAATAGGAATTCTTTACTGGCCATGTGTGATTTGGACACACACAAGGGATTTGTCCCCGGTGCAGAAGCTCTCAGTGTACATAAAAGCTATAAGTGATAAATCATGATCACAGTCGTCATAAAAAATACATTCCTCGTAAATCATAAGATACAACACTTAGCAATAGCCATAGGATACTAAATAAGCAACCAATGTAAACTGTACTAGGAAACTAAATGAAATAATACAAATTGTAAAATTACAAGCAACAAACTTATAGTCGTAAAGTAGAAATGTAGGTCGTAGGAAGGACGAGAAGAAAAAGTGCAGAGAAGAGCAACTGAGATGATTAAAGGCCTGGAGAGTAAAATATGTGAAGAAGGGTTGTAGGATTTGAGTTTGGCCAGTCTAGAGAAAAGAAGGACCAGGGGAGATATGATAGCAATCTTCCAGTATTTGACGGGCTGCCCCAAAGAAGGGGAGGGGGTCAACTTATTTTTCAAAGCACCAGAAGGCAAAAGAAGAAACAATGGATAGAAACTCATTAAGGAGAAAAGCTACCTGGATTTAAGGAGAAACTTCCTAATAGTGAGCACAATTCACCAGTGGAACAAGAAGTTGCCTTCAGAAGTTGTAGGTGCTCCATCACTGGAGGTTTTTAAGAAGAGACTGGACAGCCACTTGCCTGGAATGGTCTAGATAGGACTTCCTGTTTGAGCAGGGGGTTGGGCTAGAAGACCTCTGTCATGCCCCTGTTGGAGCCCGGGACAGATGGAGTCTGGGACAGAAGGGAGAGATGGAACAGCTGACAGGGAGTGGGGGTGTGGCTCTGGTGGTTGTGGAGGAAACTGGGGAAGGGCACAGGCCGGATGGGCATTCCGAGGAAGACCCAGGCCCATCCCCTCTTCATCCTAGGGCACGCAGGGAGGAGCGGATAAGGGAGAAATGTGAGTGGCGTGGTCTACGGGGGAGGAAGGGGCCCCGATCCCCTTCATGGGCTGCAGCTGGGAGGACTGTTTAAAAGGACAAACTATGCATGGCAAAGTTGCTGGAAGCAAAGTGTGCATTATTCTTGTTGGAGCTTATCTGGGTTTTGGCTTCCTCCCAACTGTGGTTGCTGCGTTATCTGGTAGAGGTCTGCAATTTATCATCCTTGCCCGCCATAGTAATTCCTTCAGTGTGGTTTGTGTTGGGTTTTTTTTTATTTTGAATTAACTTTACTTTGGGTGCAGACTGCATTTACTCCCTTCGTAAACTGTTTTCTTTAAGAGTTTGATATCCAGCCGAGGATAATTGAACACTGGGAGCCAAGTTGAAGGCATTAAAGGGAATTTATTCTATTTTTGTGACATGCCCCGAGTCATCACAACCTCCAAGGTCCTTTCCCACTCTGTTATTCTGTTGTGGGTGCTCCATCACTGGGTTTCAGCAAACCTGGCAGGGCTTGGACAGACTCGCTGCAATTGTTAAATTGGTCCCATTCGGTTGTTAAGCGAATCCGGACTCCCCCGTCGACTTCACTGTTCAGAATGCCCTAAGCCACGTTCCATGGGTTTCCCAGCCATTTAATACAGGCAGTCCTCGACTTGGCAGCTACAACCGAGCCCACAATTTCTGTCGTTAAGTGTCACGTTTGCTGAATTTTGCTGAACCTTTTACGAACTTCTTTGCCGCTGTCGGTAAGTGAATCCCAGCAGCTGGCAAGTTAGTAGCCCTGTTGGTCAGGCAAACTTGGCTTTTCCCCTGGACTCAACTTGCGAACCTAACGGAGCTCAACATTTCTGTCGCTAAGGGAGACATCCGTGTGAGTTCTGTCCCCTGTTACGACTTTCCTTCCCCCCTGCGGACTTTGCCGATCTGAAGGTCGCCAAAGCAGATCACGGGTCCCCCAGGGACCTCAGGATCATCCTAAATATGAGTCGGTCATCAAGGGTCTGAAATTTTGATCCCAACCCTTAGTTGGGGGAAAATGCTGCACCGGTCGTAAGTTTGAAAAAGGGTCATACCTCGCCTTTTTCAGGGCCGAGATAACTTTGAATGGCCACTAAACGAAACCGTTGTAAGTCCAGGACTGCCTCTCCTGCAAACCCCTGGGCTGGCAAATTGATTCAGTTATCCCGGGAGAGAGAGAGAGAGAGAGAGAGAGAGAGAGAGAGAGAGGTATCTCCCCCACTTTCCTTCCTTCTTTCTTTCTTTTGCTCCCTCCCTTTTCCTCCCTTCCTTCCCCGGCTACCCCTCCTTCTCACTTCCCTCCCTCCCTCCCTCCCTTCCTGTTCTTCCTTACCTCGTCTTTTGCTCTCCCTCCCTTTATCTTCCTTCCTTCCCTTCCAACTCCTCCCTCCGTCCCATCCTTCTTTTTACCCCTCCTTCCCTTCCTGTTTTTTCCTTCCTTCCGCCTTTCCTACTTTTCTTTCTTTTGCTCCCTCTCTCCCTTTTCCTTCCCCCTCTCTCTACGCCTGCCTCCCTCCCTTCTGTCCTTCCTGGTCTTTTTCCCTGCCTTCCTTCCTTCCCTCCGTCTCTTTTCTTTCCTTCTTTATTCCTTTTTCCTTCCTTCCTTCCCTTTCTACCCCCCTCCTTTCTTCCCAATTTTTCCTTCCTTCTTTCCTTTCCTTCTTTTGCTCCCTCCCTTTTCCTTCCTGTTTTTTCCTTCCTTCCCTCTTTTCTTCCCTTCTCTTTCACTCTCCCTCCCTTTTCCTTCTCTCTCTACGTCTCCCTCCCTCCTGTCCTTCCTGTTCTTTTTTCCTTCCTTCCTTCACTCATCTCTTTTCTTTCCTTCCACTGCTCTTCCTTTTCCTTCCTTCCTTCCCTTTCTACCCCTCCCTCTCTCTCTTCCCTCCTTCCTGTTCTTCCCTCCCTTTCTTTTTGTTTGCTCTCTCCCTCC
The DNA here is from genome assembly GCF_900518735.1 of Pseudonaja textilis. Next base: position 8,875,980 of record NW_020769320.1, on the reverse strand, counting down.
CTTTACATTCCTTCCTTCCCTTTCTACCCCTTTCCCTCCCTCCCTTCCTTTCCTGTTCTTCCTTCCTTCCTTCCCCTTCTACCCCTCCCTTCTTCCTTCCTGTTTTTTCCTTCCTTCCTTTCCTCTTTCCTCTCCTTCTTTCACTCTCCCTCCCTTTCCCTCCCCTCTCTAATGCCTCCCCCCCTCCCTCCCTTCCGTCCTGTTCTTTTTTCTTTCCTTCCCTTTCTCGCTTTTCTTTCCTTCTCTCTTTCCTTCTCTCTCCCCCTTCTTCCCTCTCTCCCTCCCACACAATTTTAGAGTGGAGTCGACCCACCTTCCAGCCCCTGAGGTGGCCTGGAGCTGTGTCCACCCCTGGCCAGGTCCAATTGGGCCAGCCAGACTTGTGAAACTCGGGGAACGGGTTCAAGAAAGGCACCACACCTGTGAGCAATTATCAGAGGGCTTTCCTGAGCCTTGCCAAAAGGGAGACGGAGATCAAAGGCCATTTTAGAACAGAGCTATTATTCTAGGATAATGATTAGTTATCAGACTGACAGCTCCGGAGAAGAAGGACCGCAGTACTAATTAAGAACAATTGCAAACACAAGGAAGGGTATCGTGAAAGAAAGATAATAAGAGAGGACAGAAAGTACAGGTCATCCTCAACTTACAACGGTTCACTTAGTGGCCATCTGAAGTTACAAAGGCATTTGAAAACAAAAACAAAAACAATTCAGTAACCATTTTTTTTTTTTACTTCTGACCAGGGGTGGGATTCAAAAAACCTAGCAAACGATTTCGCTGCCTGGTTGCGGGGTGGGCGTGGCCATGGTGGGCATATCCCACCGGAACTTCCGAGAGGGCCACTTTTCGCTTTCCACAGAGTCCGGAGGCTTACCTCGGGACTTTGGGAGGGTGAAAACAGCCTCTCTCGGGCTCCGGGGGGCCCCTGGAAGCCGGGAACAGGCCCGTTTCAAGACTTCCAGAAGGCCCATTTTTCACCCTCCCAGACTCCATGCGGGCCACACAGAGACTCCTGAAAGGGGCGGGGCGGGCGGGGCCCACCAGACTTCCGGGAGGGCAGATTTTCACCTTCCCCAGAATCCTGAGGCTTCCCTCGGGACTCTGGGAAGCCAAAAACAGCCTCTCCCGGGCTCCGGAAGCCAGAAACAGGCCTGTTTCTGGACTTCTGGAAGGCCCGGTTTTTCACCCTCCATGCGGGCCACACGGAGAGTCCTGAAAGGGGTGGGGTGGGG
>NW_020769320.1:8835187-8856886 GCF_900518735.1 Pseudonaja textilis | reverse complement strand
TTCTATTCTATTCTATTCTATTCTATTCTATTCTATTCTATTCTATTCTATTCTATTCTATTCTATTCTATTCTACTCTGCTCCTACTCCTACTCCTACTCCTACTCTACTCTAAAAATGTCCAGTTCATAACCCAAGGGTTTAAGACAGTGTTCCCGAATCTTTCCGGCTTTGTGGACTGATGGGGGGGGGGGAAGGGAGAGGGGATGGCTCCCCACGAGTAGTTTGCAAGCACTCTATGCGCGTAGCTCCATTTGTGCGAGTGGCGGGCCCGCGCTTGCACATCTCGTGCCAGTGGGGATGCACGCATACAGACATGCCTGTTGCTTCCAGGGCCCGGTTGTGAATGGTTCATGGCCCAGTCATGGCCCGAGGCTCGGGGATTGGGGGGGGGAGGGCAGGTGTAAGAGCTAAATGTCACCCTTTTGTGATATACCATTGACTCCATTCAGCAAGTTTGGTCTTGGTCTTCTGGCTATCCTGGGATCAGCCAGAGCTGAGCTGGACCCGCCAGGCTGTCCTTCGACTGTGTGTTAAGATTTATCCCAGCCCGTCTCATTGGCTTCTCTCTCTCTCTCTCCCCCTTCTCGAAGACCCCAACCCGAGTCCCGCCTGCACAGAAGAAAGGGTGGCCTACGAGGCTTCGAAGTTGGAGAAGCGCCTCAGCCTGCTCTCCCACGGCGGCTGCCATGGCAGCGGAGGTAATGTCTTGCCCAGCCCTTCTTTCTCCATCCCAGGAATTTGCTTTACAGCTGAGCCGGAGAAACCGAACCACTTGGCCGCTCTGGATCCTTCAGGGCAGGGGTGGGATTCAACTGGTGTAACAACCGGTTGGGTGAGTGTGCGCACAGCATTTGAAAACCACCCGTTTTGGGGCTCTAAAACTTACCTTCTGCTGCAGCCCCGGTGAGTAAAACAGCTGAGGCGCCACGTGAATCAGCTGGCCTGCAAAACATGGACATATAGGACAGGCTAGACCAGTGGTTGCCAACCAGTGGGCCGTGAGAAAATTTTGGTGGGCTGCAGAGAAATCTCACCCCCAGAGTACCCCCCCCCAAAGCAATTAATCCAGGCTGCACAGAAACACAAGGCTGTGCCGCCCACATGGCCCGCGGGAACCCTCCCTGCCCACTCACTCCTTACCCGGCAAACTTGCCTGCTAAAATGCTATTTTTCCTTTTTCCGACCATCATCTGTTCTGCTGTGCTGGGAGACTTAGATTAGCTAGGAAGCAGGAAATGGTTGCATTTCTTGCTTTCTAGCTAGTCTTTAGATCTTCGGCTCTACTTTTAAGCACAGCCGAACCTCCCTTAGGACTGAAGGTTCTATTATTCAGTGCAGACTCACGGCAAACAAATTTTATGTGACAGACTGAGCTAGCCGATGGCAGAGAGTGATTCTGTGAGCAACTCAATCTGCCTGCCTGCTTTGCCTGAGTTTGGCTAAAAGTTGCTCTTTTTTATAAAAAATTCAATATTTATATAAATCAGACATGATAGTCTTCCGATTAAAATCGGAATTCCGATTTTTGGGGGAATCGCCCCCCCTTCCCCTCCCCTCCTTCCCCTCCCCTCGGAGGTCCCGAGTCAGGAGTTGCTACCGCTGGCGCGGCTCCAGTCCTGCGTTGCCTCGGGAAGGGAAAGGCAAAAAGGAAGAGCCGCAGTGGCGCTTTGCAATGGCAGCAGCGGCTCCCGGTTTTGCCTTTCCCTTCCCGAGGCAACGCGGGACAGGAGCCGCGCGAAGCCGCGCCGACGGTAGCAACTCCTGACAGCCCCAGCCGGATACCTGAGCGGAGCCTGGGCGGTGCGAGCGGAGGCTGCTGAGCGGCAGGAAAAGGGAGCTGGGCAGCCACAGACCAGCATCCGTGCAACACGCCACCTCCCGGCCCTGGCGAGGGAAAGCAGCGGGCGCTCCCCGGGCGGTGGCCTTGGCCCCACCACCAGGGAAACGGCTGCCCAGCTCCGGAGCTGATCCACACCTGACCGGCTGGAAAGGAAGGATGTGTAGCGTTGGTGTTGTGTGTGCGATTTCTTGGTGCGCGGCGGGGGGTCTATTTTGCCTGGCCCCGATTTTTTTTTCAGAGGGGAATATAATGCCTGATAAATATAATATTTACGTACAAGCCATGCCCAGCCAATCACATGACCACCAAGCCACACCCACAAATTAGGCCACACCCACAGAACCGGTTAGTGGTCCCTGGGATTTAAAATTATGAGTTTGGTAGTCCCTGAGGTCCAAAAGTTTGGTGCCCCCTGGACTAGAGCAGGGGCAGTTAGGTGGACCAACTCAATGCCGGAACTACCGGTTCACTCGAATCAGTCCGAACCGGCTGAATCACATCCTTGCAAGGAGATTGAAGCTGTGCTTCAGATGACCGCTCTCTCCGTGCCTAGCTGGTCTTGAAAACGCCACCAGACTTCTGCTTGTTCTCGGGCAAGGATGGGAAGGAATTTGGGTTGTGCTACGGAGTAGAAGCAGGAAGGAGCCAGGTCCAAAATAGGAGTAGAGTCACATTAATCCTGTGTCCCTTTTTCCTTCAACCAGGGGATGACCGGAGCTTGTCCAGTGCATCCTCGGACACCAGCCACTCTGATGCCAGCTTCGGGAGCAGGTTGACTCTCTGGCCCGAGCAGTCATCTGCTGGCACTTCCCAGGAGTCTCGCGGACCAGCGGCAGCAGCAGCAGCAGAGAAGCTGCAATCAGACGGAGCCCAGGGGGCCGGCAAGCCGCCCCCCAGCCTCCTGCGCTCCAGGCAGCTCCAAGAAATTGGCCGGCAGAGTTCCTCTGACAGCGGGATAGCGACTGGCAGCCACTCCTCTTATTCGGGGAGCTTCTCTTCCTACGCGGGGAGCCTCGACATTTGCCACGGGGATGAGTTTGGGTCCCTGCTGAGTCTCTCACTCAGCTTCCCTTCTGACCGGAATGTTTGCAGCTGCCTGCCAGGGGAGCCGGGGAGGAGCCCCGGCCCGGAGTACCAGGCCCCCAGCTGGCTCCGGCACACCTACGATACACCCCGAAGTTTGCTCGCGGCATCTACAACCGGCATCCTCGCCTCTGCTGCGGACGCCGGCCTGCCCAAGGCCCAGACCTCCAAAGGGGACGTGAAATGGCCAGCCCCACATCTGGGGAGGGATGCCGCCTCCAGGCCAAGTCAAGACAAGGACCCGCAGGGCGTCTTCCCACTGGGAAGCACCAAAGGCTCCTTTCCGGAGACACAGCTCAGGGAGCTGGTCCAGGGCCAGGACTGGAAAGGCCCCGAGGTTGCTCCGTGCGCCTCCAGCGGTTCTTGTGAGCTGTGCAGCTCCCCTTCCGAGGCGAAACTGGCTCTCTTCCCAGCTTGCCCAGTCTGTGGCGGGATACAGGTAAACCGGTGGCCGGCAGCCCATCCTGATCTTGGTTGGAATCTGTGTGCAACCAGTGTGTGTATTTGTTCTGACCCACGCCCTTTTCCGACAAATCAAAAGGAACAAAAACCTAATTATTTTACCAAAATAATTAGCTGTGATAAGCACAAGCCTTGCCAAACTGTGCGAGACTTGCCAAAAGATAACAGACAAGAAATAATTTGCAATACAAAAAGGTTCAAATACAAACTCTGGATACTGGAATGTCCATGAGGCTGGAGGTTCAAAACGTCTTTTTTTTTTAATAAAGTTTTATTGAGTTTTAACAAAACAAATAAAACATCTTATTTGAGTGCAGCATCGTTCCAGGTTATCACATTTCCATACAGACACAATTTCATATGCATATTCATCTTATGTATTCAACTTTATATCTTATTACTCTTTTCCCAACTTCTCACTATTTCTCCCTTTACTTCTCTCTCTTTTTTTTTATGGTTATCTCATTTTTTCTTATTCTATTGTATTTCTTTTACCTAAATTTCTATATCTTTTTATTCATTGTACTTATACTTTCGTCTGTCTTGTTTACAATTTCATATGTTCTCTTCCAACATTCTTAAGAAGCAAAATTCCCCCTATGATTGCCAATCGAAGTGCAGCACCTTTAAATCTTATTGTTATTGTCATATGAAATCTCATTAAACATTGAATTTGTGCATATATATATATGCACAAACATTAGTAAACAAAATATTCAAAATCATTCTAGCACTGGTATGAACCTTGTAAATCTTTCACGTTTTTTTCAATATCTATCAATCTTTGAGAATAATTGAATGTTTCCCTCCCTTCTTCATTATTACTTAACTGTTAATAAGCATACCATTGGATAGTCATACAGTTTTATCTTATAAATTATTTAATATTAATAAGCAAAATAATTATTCAGATTCATTCTAATAACTGGTATAAATTTCCCTCTAAATCTTTCAAATTGCTTTTCAATATTTTATCAATCTTTAGAAACAATTGCAATGTTTCCCTCTCTTCTTTATTATTGCATTAATTATAAATAAACATACCATTACATAACAATAGTTTTATCTCATAGATTATTTACTTATTTCATTTCTAACTCATTGCAGTATTCTACTGTCACAACACTATCTTTTGTACCTTTGCAGAATCCTCACTTTTAACTTAATTTAACCATTGTCTCTATGTTTTCTAGCTGAGCAAATACCTTTAATCCTAGTACGTTTCCCCTTTTTCTTTATTTCCTGTTTTTGTCCCTCATAAGTTCTTTCCCTTTCTATCTTTCCCCCCTTTTTCTCATCCCTTTTTTAATACTCTTCTCTCTCTAATTTTCCCTTCTGTAGTTTTCTTTTCTGCTTCTCCTTGCTGTTGTACTTCTTTTTCAGACTATTTTTCTTTTTGGCTGTTCCCTTTGATCTTAAACTTTTAACTCCTTTCCCCCTTTTCCCCCTTTCTACCACACTTTGCATTATTTGATCATTGAAAATGGCTTCTTCTTTGTCCTGCCCTTCTTCTTGCTCTTGAAGCTTTTCCTTTTGCTTTTCATAGTTCAGGATCTCCATTTCAAAAAATTCAAATACGAAGCCAAAGGATCTTCCTCCCCTTTCTGCATCTTCTTTCTGTTTTTTCAGATTTCTTCTATTCCTCCAGGAGTGATGGCATTTTAAACACTTTTGAACAACCACCCAATTGACTTTAAGTAAAAGCAGAAAAAGAAAGAAAAAACCAATGCCCAAATTTTTTTTTCAAAATCACCGAATGATCCCAGACTGTTTCATCTTGTTTCTTTCCTTTACTTTTCCTTTCCGTGGGTTACTGTCTCTTTTAATAAGATTTAAGTTACAATGTATCCTCGGGAGTCTTTTCAAAGTTTCACTGTTAACCCTCTTTATTTTTCCAGGTGGCACTCCATTTTTCCATTATTCCAAGTCCCACCCTTTTGCCTCCACTCTTCTCCTTTCTAGGGCTTTAAAATGACCAAGAAAAAAAAATATTTATTCTCCTTTTGACTCTTAGATTTCAGCTTAAGGTTGCCTATTAGTGTCAAAATGGATTAATATAAATTTCTTTCCACACCATTTGTAATTGTCAATATAAAGGTTTTAAAAAAGGGTTTTAACCTCCTTTTCTCTCTCTTCGCCGCTTAAAGATCTTCTTTCAGAAGTATCCCTCTAGGTACTTTTAGATTCAGGGTACCTTGTTTAGATGTTCTCTGTTGTTTAGCCCGGTCTGTTCTGCTTTCCTCATTGTCTTCCTCCTGCACAGTCTTATCCAGTCGGGTTCTTCTTTGAGGTGGCCATTTCTGACCACCGCTGCAACCGTCTTCGGGGAAGTGAATTTAAACCAGCCAAAGAGGAGAGATGTGGCTCCCCTCCACCCGGCTAGCAATCTCCCCCCTCTTCACCACCTCTACGGGGTGGCTTCAGCCCCGAATCCAAAGGATCGGGGTGCTCCAGCGGCGAGCACAGATTGAAACTGCGCACGATCGCGGATTTTGGTCTGTCGCTGAAGAGACCCAAACTGGAAGTCAAAACGTCTTTGCCTTCTGCGAAGTGCATTCGTTTCCCAGCTGGCTTCTATCTTCTTGTAGGAGGGGCCATTACCTTGCATCCTTACTCTTGAGTCGCCCATGCTGCCGCAGCTGCTCTTTCCTGCGAGCAACCCTGCAGGCACGCACACTTGGTACAGGCTCCTCGGGAACCTCCTCATCACTGCTGCCAGCCCCCATAATCTCTGAAGGCAGCAGTCCACTCCCTAATGGTCCTGGACCCTCATCTGAGTCCTCGCTCTCCTCAGCCATCTGCACCTTCTGCCGGCTAGCCACAACAGTATTTGAATCCCAAACCTCCTTAGCTTTCTTATGCATCGACCACGCCTGATAAAATGACCCATCTGGTTCTTCAGATTTCCAGCATCCCTTTAACGCAGGGCTCCCTATCCGCAGGTTTGTGGACCGGTACCCAGCCAGGGCATACTAGAAACTGGGCTGCACAAACGATCAAACCGCCTTCTGCAGGATGGAGGCAGCTTTTAAAACCATGTCAGCTCCAGTCCGTGGACAAACCTCTCCACAGAACCGGTCCCTGGTGTACAAAACATTGGGGGCTGCTGTTTTATACAGTGGAACCTCGGGTTGTGAATGCTTCTGTCCACGAACCAAATTGGGTGACGACCAGAATTTTCGGAAAAGTTTGGCTTCTGGTTGTGAACACATCTTTGGGTGGCGACCAAACACAGCCATGGTGATTTTCCCTGACATGGCAATTTTTCCTTCAACACCAATTTTTTTTTGTCCCTGCATGTGCACAGTCAGTCGTGCTTCCAGCCACGACCAAATCAGGTTGCCACCAAAGTCCCGGAATGGATTACGGTTGTGACCCAAGGTTCCACTGTACCTTTATACATTCTAGACTGGGGATCTCAAACTCAATTTCATTGAGGGCTGCATCAGGGCTGTGGTTGACATGGACAACTGGGTGGGCGTGGCCAGCTTGACACCATTCCCTGGGTGTGGCTGACTGGGTGGGCGTGGCCAGCTTGACACCATTCCCTGGGTGTGGCCAATTGGGTGGGTGTGGCCAGCTTGACGCCATTCCCCAAACAGCTGGCATGTTTCCTCGTTGCACTGGGTAGACCAGGCCAAAGCCACGTGGGCTGACCCCTTACATTTTCCAGGACAGCCCTGCAGGCCGGATCCGACCACATCACTGGCTGCATCCACTGGCTGCGGGCCTTGAGTTTGACATCCCTGCTCTAGACAGTATTTCTGCTGTTGTCCGCCTGGTGTGTGCATCATTTAATAAAAAAGCTTCTTAAGATTATAACGTGAAGGAAATAGAAGGGAATATTTGTAGCTCAGGGTTTGACTGGGGGCTCCTGGGGGCTCTCTGAGCTGGGTCGCTTCCTTGCAGACATTTCACAACCCAACTAGGTACCATCATCAATGCTAGTAGGGGTTTGCTGTCTGTCTATATGCAAGTAGCTTGCTCTGTTAATGTTGGTGGGAGTGATTTTGCTCATTCCTTGACTAAGCTGTGGCTTACTGGAAAAGGAAATTAACAATATTGTTGCTCACAGTCCCTCACACCCCAATGCCCTCTCATCTGGACTACTGCAAAGCTCTCTACGAGGAGTTGCCCTTGAAGACCATTTGGAAACTTCAACTGGTGCAGAATTAGGCTGCACAGGTGGTAAAGAATGTCAGATACTGGATCCATGTAGTACCAGTAAGCTGCATTTGTGAGCTGCATGGGTTGACTGTGTGTTTCCAGTTGCTGGTTATCACCTTTAAAAGCCTTCCTGGCAGAGTTTTTTAAAACCTTCTTAATGTGTTTCTATAGAGATACAAGTATTTCTCAACTTATGGGCACCATCAAGCCACAAATTTGCATTGCTAAATTTTGTCAAGCAAGTTTTGCCCCGTTTTTATGACTTTTCTCTCGCCACATTTATTAAGCCAATCCCTGCCGTTGTCAAACGAGTCGTACCAATTGTTGTTCAGTGGATCTGGCTTCTCTGTGGACTCGGCTGTTCAGAAAGTCACAAAAAGGGACCCCTGGCAGACACTGCAGCCGTCATAAATGTGAATCAGCTGCCCATCATCTGAGTGTAAATCACGTGACCCTGGGGAATGCTGCAATGGTCGTAAGTGTGAAAAACGGCCGTGAGTCCATTTTTTCCCAATGCCATCATGCAACTTTGAACAGTTACTAAGCAAACTGTTATAAGTTGAGGACTACCTGTATCTTTAAGGGATCCCTAGAAAGCAGTTCGTTTTAGTGCTCCTAGTTTTGAAAGAAGTGTATTTTAATACAGCCTATTCTCTCTATGTGTGTGTTTGTGTGTTTTTAAAGGAGACTTCAATTTTATCGTCCCAAATGTTCGCACCCAACCTAGGTAAGAAGCATGGATGGATTTGAATTTCCCACCCCATTCATGCCCGAAGGAAAAAAAGTTTCCCACTCTAGTTTTGGTTGTTCTCTCCTCCAGATGTATTCAGTTAAGTGATTGTCATTTAAAAGTCTGTTGTCACCCTTGCAACGGTAACCTACTCAAGAGTGCTATCCTTTATTGCAAAGGTTACATAAAGGAAATTTCGTAGTTTTTGTGTCTCCGGGCACAAAGAGAACCATACCTATTGTGAACTCCACACAGGCATCAGGAAGAGCATCTGGCTAGTAAATGCTCACTCCCACCCAGTGGCCTTGACCTCAGCCTGAATTATGGGACTACAGGGTCGTAAAAAGAAAAAAAACCACATACATACAAAGGAAATTTTGTAGTTTCTCTCTCAGAGCACGAAGAGAAAATACCTACTGCAAACTCCATGTAGGCATCAGGAACGGGGGTATGCTATTCCATTGAGATGGAATTTTTGGAATGATGAAATAAGAATGTGCGCTGAAATTGCAAACTTGACAGACGAAAGTATGAAGTATAGAGTATAAAGATATGAGAGTTATTTAAAGTTTAAGAAAATAGGTTAAGTAAGGAATTGAAAAAAATGTATAAAATAAGCTGGAGGAAAGTATCTGATCAAAAGAATGCAAAATAGGTAAAGTTATGGTAAGACATGAAATTAAATGTGAAAGATGAGTATGAAATTATACTCATGTTTGTATGGAAATGTGATCACCTGGAATCATGCTGTTCACTAAAAGAAGATGTTTTTAATATGTGGAAAACCGAAATAAAATATTATTAAAGGGACGGTGGTATGCTACCGGTTTGGACCGGTTTAACCGAACTGGTAATAAAAATTGTAAAAAAAAAAAAGACTCCATCGATCAGCTGAGAGGAGAAAGAAGGGGAAAGCGCAGGATCAGCCCTACCACCTGCCCTTGCGCTTCCTCTTCTTTATCCTCTTAGTTGATTGGTGCTGCAGGTCTCAGCTGGTGTGTGAAAAGCTGCGTGCGCGGGATAACCAAACCGGTAGTCGAACATTTAGGATCCCACTGCTGGTCAGGAAGGGCATCCGGCCAGTAAACGCCTCAGCTCCAGTCAGTCCCGAATTAAAGGGACTACAGGAGCATAAAAAGACAAAAAAAAATATGAAATTTTGTAGTTTTCCCCCCTGAGGAAGCAAAGAGAAAATATCTACTGTGAACTCCACACAGGCATCAGGAAGGGCATCCGGCCAGTAAATGCTCAGCTCCAGGCAGTCACCCCGACTTAAGGGACTACAGGGCTGTAAAAAAGGAGGGAGAAAAACAAACACAAAGGGAATTTGGCTAGTCCAAGGGTGTCAAATTCACAGTTGTGTTTGACCTCAGGGGGCCGAAGATGGACATGGCCGAGGAGAGTGTGGCCAGCTTGACGTCTCTTTTCAAGGCTTCATTTTCGGCCATGATAGCCTCTTGCAGCCCTCTGCCAATGAAAACAAAGCTTTGTTTTCACTGTCAGAGGGCTGCAGGAGGCCACTGAGGCCAAAACAGACCCTGGGAGAGCAACATGCAACCCTCCCGAGCTCCGTTTTCACTGGCAGAGGCACAGTGGACCGGTCCTTCGTTGTTTCCACAGCGTCCCAGATCTAATCACCCCGCAGCTGGATCCGGCCCGTGGGCCTTGAGTTTGACACCCCTGGGCTAGTCTGAAAACACATCTCTCTCCCTCCCACACCTTTACAGTCCTAGACCCTGGGGTGGGGTGGGGGTCCCATGAGAGACATAAGCCATGCCCACATTCCTTCTGCACGCTGGGCTTCCTCCCGCTTCCAAGGTCATCCCCACAGACTTCGCAATCTGTTTCTTTCTGCAGAACTCCCACTTCCGGAGCAATCGCATGGTGACATGGCAACTTACGTGAATATCCCCACGAGTCCCACAGCAAAGAAGCAACTCCATTACATGGAGGTGGAGCTTCAGGAACCCAGCAGGAGCATTCGAGGTAAGAATCTCCAAAAATGGCCAAGCAGGCAAGAGGATAATTTTTCCGTGTGACATTCACAATAAGCCTTTGGAATATGAAGCTTCTCTCCTCATTTCTCCCCCCCCCCCAAAAAAAATCTGGCTTAATATCCACGGTTATAGGTAGTCCTTGACTTACTACTAGAATTGACCCCCCCAAATTTATGTCGCTAAGTGAGACGTTTGTTAAGTGAGGTGGTTTTTTTTTAAATAGCTTTTCTTGCCACATTGGTTCAAGGAATCCCTGCAGTTAAGTCACGCGGTTGTTAGGGGGAGCTGGCTTCCCCATTGAGGAAGGTTGCAAAAGGGGATTGTACGACCCCGGGAACACTGCATCCGTCAGACATGTGAGTCAGTCGCCAAGCGCCCGAATTTTGATCATGTGACCCAGGGGATTGTCAGCATGAAAAATGGTCACCCGTCACTCTTGCAGTGTCATCGTAACTTCAAACAGACACTAAATGAACTGTTTTAAATTTGTTGCAAAACTCACTTGATAAATGTTTCAGTTACCAAGGTAAATTTCAGGCTCAATTCTGGTCGTAAGTTGGGGCCTCCCTGTATAACCTGAAGGGGGCTTCCAGGCAGCTTTAGCAGGGGCAGGAAAAGAGGGAGGCTTCCCAGAAGAGCCAATCTAAGGTAGTCCTCGACTTACGTCCACAATTTCTGTTGCTAATGGAGACATTTGTTAAGTGAGTAATGTAGTTGTTAAGTGAATCCGGCTTCCCCACTGACTTTGCGTGTCAGAAGGTTGCCAAGAGTCATCACTGCAACCGTCATAAGTAGGAGTCAGTTGCCAAGCATCCGAATTTTAATTGTGTGGCCACAGGGGTGCTGCAACGGTCACAAAGTGTGAAAAATTTTCCCTAATTCGCATCTTTCAGTACCGTTGTAACTTTGGACGGTCACTAAATGAAATGTTGTAAATCGAGGACTGCCTGTGTTTGCTCTCCGAAGCTTCCAGCGATCCAGAATGGAGGGTCCCTTACCGGTCCTCGCACAGAATCGAGATTCCCACTCTGCGGTTGTGGGATACGCTCAGTGGTGGGTTTCCAAATTTTTCCCTACCGATTCTACGTGCCGCTTCGTGCGGCAGTCAGCTGAGCTAAAAAAACAACAAGGTGATCAGAAGTGGTATTTGGTGGTTCTCCGAAGTGGTCAAAATCTCCGCAACCGGTACGCCAGAACCGGTCTGAACCGGCTGAATACCACCTCTGGATACACTGTGGCCAACGCAATGCTTTCCTACCCAGGCAGCGACACCACAAGATACGCCCAGATTGACATCACCGCCACGGAGACGGCCCATAAGGTGGGCACCCAGCACGCCCACTTTCGAGAAAAGGAACTGGAGAAGAAAGACGGCGGACCAGCCAGTTCTTCCTAAGGGGAGCAGAAATTCGCCACCTACCTGCGCTCGCCCTTCCAAATGCCGTCCCTGCATTCAGATCGGGACGAGATTCATTCCAATGGACTCACTTTCCAGCAGGACAACTGGCAGCAGGGCTGATGTGTGCGCCAAAGCCGCTCGTTGCAAAGATGGCACGGCGTCTGTGGCGATTCTCCGTCATCCACGTCCATGGTTTGTCCCAAGGGGGCGTTTTTCCAAGAGGCAGCTGGACTTGCTTTGAAGATGTTTCGCTTCTCATCCAAGAAGCTTCTTCAGCTCCGACTGGATGGCGGGGAAGGGAAGGATTTATACTCCTTGCTGACAGCTGGTCATTTGCATCCTTTTAGAGGGTGGTTGAGGCCACTTGGAGGTTGACTGTGTCCTCAGAGTCACCTGAGTGGTGCAAATGGGGGTGGAAATGGGTGTGCTGAAAGGAGCTGTGTTGTAGATTGGAGATAGATGATGTCACATCCCTCCCCCTGTGTTGAGGGAGGGCCGACAATTTTGACACAGATGGCCTCTTTGACCCCCTCTTCCAAACCAGCAGTTCTCTCTGTCCCTAAAAAAGTGGGATCTTTGGCACGCAAGGCATTAGGTACCAAAAACGGTTAAATCGAGGCATTTTGAGGACTCCCGCGTCCGAGAAAAGTGACTAGAACAAAAATATGCACAAAACACAGGTCTGTACAGTGTACGTATTGTTCCGATTGCTTTTGTTAAGAGGCAAAATGGCTTGGGATTGTTATTGTTGTTATTATTATTATTATTTGTTTTTCGAAAAGCCGAAGGACACGTCTGCGTGATTAGGATCAGGCCATGGGATGAGGAGTGAGCAGCATGAAACAGACCCAGTTTTAATTTTGCCTTCTTGTGTTACTGGGCACTTCCGGCTGGGGCGCACGCATGTAGAAAGCAGTGATCTCCAAACTTGGTCACTTTAAGACCTGTGGACTTCAACTCCACCCTGGCTGAGGAATTCTGGGAATCAAAGTCTGGGAGTCAGCCCTTTGCCCCCCAACAATCTGGGGCCTCATTTTACTCACCTCGGAAGGATGGAAGGCAGAGTCCACCTTGAGCCAGTCAGGATCAAACTGCTGGCAGTCAGCAGAGTAAGCCTGCAATACCGCATTCTAACCACTGAGAGGGAAGGGAGGGAGGGAGGACTTACTAACAATAGCACTTAGACTTATATACCGCTTCACAGTGCTTTTACAGCCCTCGCTAAGCAATTTAGAGAGTTAGCCCCTTGTCCCACCAACAATCTGGGTCTTCATTTAACCAACCTTGGACGGGTGAAAGAATGAGTCAACCTTGAGCCGGTCAGGATCGAACTGCTGGCAGTCGGCAGAGTAGGCCTGCAATACTTCATCCTAATCACTGGGAAGGAAGGAAGGAAGGAAGGGAGGGAGGGAGGGAGGGAGGGAGGGAGGGAAGGGAGGGAGGGAGGGAGGGGAAGGAAGGAAGGAAGGGCAAGACAATTTCCCTTAGATTTATATACTGTTTCACAGTGCTTTAGAGCCCTCTCTAAGCTGTTTACAGAGTTAGCCTCTTGCTCCCCAACAATCCAGGTCCTCATTTTACGGACCTCAGAAGGATGAAAGGCTGAGTCAACCATGAGCCTGTCAGGATTGAACTGCTGGCAGTCGGCAGAGTAAAACTGCAGTACTGCCTTCTAACCACTGCACCACCACGGCTCTTCTCCTGGTCGAAGAAGCTCTCAAAATGGAGGCAGGATATGGTCACGTGGCCGAAGGACGAGAAAAGCAGTTGTTCCCGTCTTACAGCAGATAATTGTGGGGTGCCTCTTGGCTGCAGCCGGTTTTGGAGCATCCAGCCAACCAACTTTAGAAGGAGGAGGAACAATTTGGAGAGCAGAAACCACCTCTTGTGGTCTGACCAGGGTGTTCCACGCTGAAGAAACCTGTTAAATTATGGAACCTATAATCAAAATGGTGCAGATCGATAGCTTGTCGTTCATTTAGCTACTTGGGTTTTGAAAAAAATAGCGTGCGTGAGGCCTGGTTTCCTTTGGGCCCAGCAGAACCCCATCAACGGTGGGAGGTTTGCTCCATGTCCTGCCCCTATAAAAATGGGGATTCTCAGCACCTCACTTCCTTATTTTACTTCATCGTGTACGTAGTTCAGACTCTGGTCCGGCCTTTGAGCAATAGCCTCACCTTTTTGACAAACAGTGGGCCGAACCATCTGTGTAGAATGAGGTGCCTCTTGAAATATGGGCTTGAA
This sequence comes from Pseudonaja textilis, assembly GCF_900518735.1. The sequence goes on along the minus strand of NW_020769320.1, from coordinate 8,842,961 downwards.
TTGTACCTCTGAAGTGTCCTTCAAATGCTGAAATAAAAAGGTAAAATAGTGATTATCGTCTGTTCAGGGACGTGTGTGTGTGTGTGTGTCTTTCTGTGTGCTATTTCTACCAGATTATTTGGGGGAACGAGTGAGGAAATTACACAATGGAAAGCACAACATGCCGAGAACTTCATAACATCAGCTGACACAGAGGCCCTACAGACTTCCAAAAGGGTTTCCAGTCCAGAGAATGCATTCAGAGGACGTAGTGTTCTCCAAATTTTTATTTTCAAGCCAAAGCTTTTCCTTGGCCCTAAAGGCAGGGGGAGAGGGGCACAAATCTTGTCGAGCCGCCAGGCTTGTAAGGGCTGCGCCAATGCAGCAGGGTTGGCTATTTCAGAATCACAAGTGGTGGCATCAAATGCCATCATGCATTATAGCCAATTCCATCCACAATTATTCCCAACTCCCTACACATACCAAGTGAGTCTCCCTTCCCACAAGCCAAACCGAGGCCACAGGAGCCCCAACCTGATAGTTTCTGGGTCGGGTCTATGACAACTCACTACGGCCAACTTGCCAAGGCCAACTCGCCATGCCCAATTCGCCGTAGCCAACTCTCCATGGCCAATTCATCATGGCCGACTCTCCATGGCCAAATCACCATGGTCAACTCTCCGTGGCCAAATCACCATGGTCAACTCTCTGGCCAACTCTCCATCGCCAAATCACCGTGGCCAACACTCCACTGCCAACTCACCATGGTCAACTCACCATGGTCAACTCACCATGGTCAACTCACCATGGCCAACTCTGCAGCAGAGTCTCCACAGCCAACTCACTACAGCCAACTGGTTACGAGCCAACTCACCATAGGACAAGAGTTACACTAATGTCAAAGACATAGTGGAACAGACTCCTTAAAGAAAGGATGCTAAAGGAGGGACAAAATAAAATGTGCATGACACCAATTAAAATACTTTTAACGATTATTTTAAATCATTCAATTGAATTGTTGAATTGTGCTGGAGCGAGTTGTCCAAGGCAAGTCATGGGTGGCAAGTTGGCCACAGTGAGTTGTCCCATTCTGCTCTGGGTCTTTAGAAGACTGCTGTTCCCACTCATCCTGAAAACATCTCAGGAAGCCCCTGGTGCCCCCTTCTCCATTCCTCCCCCCCCCCAATTCCCAGGGTTGTCATTGCAGGTTTCCAGAGCAGCCCCCCTCGAGCAGAAAACGCTTGTCTGCAGCTGCGGGAAAAGAGAGACAAAGCAAGCAGTTCAGCCGACAGCGAAGGTCGCGATTGCAAAGGAGACGGGGAAAGAGCCAGCCTGTTATTTTAGGGAAGGGGAAGCTGAGTTTCCCCGCCCCTCCCTCTTTTGCCATGCCCAGCCGTACTCGAGGGGTGTCTCAAGTAACAAGAATGGAAACTTTTTAATGAGTTGCCGGCTTGGGTGACAAGTGACCTTTGAATACGAGAGGGATTTTTATTTCAGGACAGGCTTTGTGCCATTCCCTTCGCTTGGGCTCATTCAAGTCAGGTCACCCTCCCAGAGATTTATGAAAAAAATCCCCTCCTCCCCCCCCCCGGCGCTTGGAGGGGCACCGCTGAGCTGCACCGTGCAGCCCCTACCTGGGAGACGGAGATGGCTTAAAACTCAAGGGGCCTCCTTGGCAGATCTTGCTCAGCCTGCATGCTTGACGGGGTGCCGGATGAACCATCCATGGGCTCCTCACTTGAACCAGGGGGGTGGAATACAAATTGGGCCAGTGCATTGAAAAAAGCTGATCCTCAAAAGCTCACTAAACTTCCCAGGCCAAGGGATCAGGGAGTAGAGAGGATCACCAGATCTGTGGAAGGGATCCAAGCACACTGGGGTGATTGCAGCCAGAAGAGGAGTGATGGTGTTCAAAATATTTTACTACCGGTTCTGTGGGCACGCGCTTTGCACGCCTGTGTGGAACGTTTGAAAAGGGGGAATTTTAAGCATGAAAATTTAATGTCAGCCTTCAACTTCCCTTCCCTTTCTTTCGCATCTTTCGTCCGCGAGTAGAGACTCCCCAGGTAAGGAGCCATTTTGGGAGCATCTTCAGGGCTGCCACAGCTAGGCCAGTTGGAGTTGTGGGAATGTAAGGGGGGGGAGACAAAAATAGCTGGGGGGATGTGCAGCCGAAACAACACTCTTTCCCTTGGGACCAGGTGTTGGAGAGGCATGAGCCAAAGCCAGCCAGGATGGAGGAATGTGATCTGGTTGGACCAGGTGACGGACATGTGATGGGGGGGGAGTGTGATCACCCAGGGTGGGATACAGAACAAACACAGTCACAGAAAACAGGTGAAGCCCCTTTTATTCCTTCACTTTGCTTCCAAGCTCCGAATATTCCTAATGGAAAACAAAAAACTCCCACACAAACGGTTACAAGAAGAAGGAAAAAAGCAACACAAACCAGGCAAGATAAGGGCTGGAAGACGTCCACAGATAACAGAGCACACACTGGGAAGGATGCCAAACTCAGAGAGGAACCATTAACTAGAGATATTTCCATGCTTTGTTTCCAGCGTTTGCCCGTATGCATGTCCGTAGTCTTATTCAGCTGTCACATCTGCAGCCCATCAAGGGGATCAAGGCCCTCTCCTCCCCAGTAGACCACATCTCTCCCTTATCCTCTCCTCTCTGCGTGCCCTAGGATGGATAGGGGATGGGCCTGGGTTCTCTGACTGCCCAGCTGGTCTCTGCTCTTCCCTAGCCTCCTCCACAACCTCCAGAGCCACACTTCCACTCCCTGTTGTCTGTTCCTCCTCTCCTTCAGAGTCAGTGTCCACCAGGGCCATGACAGATTCAGCCGATTCGCACCACTTCGGGAAAATCGGTTGTTAAACTTTCTGAGCAGTTTGGTGAACTGGTTGTTGGAAGAAATCATTAGGGACAGAGAACCAGGAGAAAGAACTTGGTTTTTTTTTATTTGGGTGGGGAAAACCTTGAGTCCTTCAGAGTCGGGTTTTCCCCAGATGTGACAATACAACAAGCCTAATAAATCTATGCTTTGAGGAACATACCTGCCTTGCAGCTTTGATTCCGTTGGGTGTGTTAACCGGAACCCTGGCAGAGACTTCTTGGGAGCTGCTCACACCTGACTGAGCTGCTCTTTTCAGTGGAAGACAGAGGTGGTATGATGCCGGTTTGCACCGGTTCTAGCGATCCGGTAGCACTGGTTGGAAGTTGGGCCCGCTCACCTGCCCCCACCCTTTCCTGTCCTATATTTCCTTTGTTTGTAACTCAGTTGATTAGGGCGGCCGAGCAGATTGCCACGCCTCAGCTGTTTTACTCACCAACACTGAAGGTAAGGTCAAAAAATTCAAAAATTTTAGCAAAGGGTCCTCTACCTGGTTGCTGGGTGGGAGTGGCCATGATTGGCATGGCCTAGCTGGCCTCCTGCACCATAGTGGGGAAGGTCATTTTTTTCCTTCCTTGAGCCTCCGGGAGGGTGAAAACGGCCTCCTCAGGCTCCGGAGGCTCTCTGGGAGCCAGAAACAGGCCTATTTCCGGCCTTCTCAAACTTCCGGGAGGCCCATTTTTCGCCCACCCTGAGCCTTTGTGCATGCCCTGCACTTACCGGCATCCAAAATAGGCCGTGTGGAGGCTCCTGGGCGGGGCGGGGTGGGATGGGCGGAGCCAGACAGGAGTGAGATTTGGGGTTCTTCAAACTGCACAGAATCTTAGCTAGGGGCTCTTCCGAACCCCTGCGAACCTCCAGCAGTCCACCCCGGGTAAGGTAAGTGTTCATGCTTCAAATTGCCCCTTTTAGAATGCTCCACGCCTGTGTGAAGAAGCGCGCCCACAGAACCGGTAGTGAAATATTTTGAATTCCACCACTGGTGGAATCTCTCTGAGATTGTCTGCTTTTAAAAGGTAGGCTGTGACATCCACGGTCTGGAGCACACAGGCATTACCTGACAAAGGATCAATATTGCAAGCATTAACAGCAAAGGCTTTCCAGGAAAACGGAGCTCTGGGCCTTTCCCCTCTTTCCCCACCCTTCTTCCAGGGGTGGCCAATTCCAATAGTCGCACACCTGCTTTTTCGGAATCCATAGTTCCCTTGTGTCTCTCTTCTCTTCCCAGAAAAGAGACCAAAAATGGAACCCGGAAAGTTTTAGCCAGAACCTCTTGAGAAGACCTTCCCAGCAGTGGTGGGATTCAAAAAATTTAACTACCAGTTCTGTGGGCATGGCTTGGTGGGTGTGGCTTGATGGGCATGGCAGGGGAAGGATACTGCACAATCCCCATTCTCCCCTCACCCCACTCACCTGCTTTCCAGCTCCGTTCTCCTGTGCAGGGCAACCAAAGGAGACCCAGCCTGTTTCCAGCCTCCAGAGGGCCTCCAGAGCCAGGGGAGGCTATTTTCACCCTCCCGGAGGCTTGAGGAAAGCCTTCGGAGCCTGGGGAGGGTGAAAAATGGGCCTCCTGGAAGTTCTGGAAAGGAGATATTTGTTCAGCCCCATTTTACAACTTGTCTTGCCACCGTGGCTCTCCCAAGTCCTGAATATTCAGCCTCACGGCCATGGGATACCCCCTCTCAATCCGAGGGGTGTCCCGTGTCCCCTCTGGACCCCTGACTTTGCCCTACCAAGATTCTACCTGGGGCACAAAGGCAACCACGGTGCACCCCAAAGAGCCCGGGGGCACAGTGCCTCATTGTTGACTTCAAGACGTCGGTCAGCAAGGACTAAAGGGGCAAAGTGATTTCAGCCGGAAGACTCAAAAGTTCAGCCTCGACCTCCCCTCCCCTCGGCCTTTGAATATTTGAACATTTCTGACAAGGTCAAGCGGTGGAAGAAAGGTTAAGCAAATGGGCGCTTTGTGAAGGAAGTTGATCAAGAGAGCCTCTTCTTAATTGCCCGTTGTTTCTTCCTGCCTTGCTCAGGAAAGGATGTAATTGAGGAAAGCAGCTAATTCGGAAGGAAATGCCAGGGTTTTTTTTTTTTTGAGGGGGGGGATATTACCCCAAAGGTTTGGGGCTCCTCTCCTGCTTCGGCCCGAGTTGCGTCCTCGGGTTTATTCAAGGGACGACAGTTGGCCAAAATCACTTGGCTCTCCATCGGAGCTTCCCTTAGGAGTGTGGGAAAGGGCACCCCCTCCTCTGGTTCTTTGCCCACCCCCCGGCTTGCCCCACCCCAGCCAATTTGAAGAGGTGAGTCCTGAGACCCTTGCAATGCTGCCTCTGAGGTCGGTATGGGTCAACTCGCTAAGGCCAACTCAACATGGCCAACTCAACATGGCCAACACAATATGGCCAACTCAACACAGCCAATTCAATATGGCCAACTCAACATGGCCAACTCAACATGATCAACTCAACATGGCCAATACAGCATGATCAACTCAACATGGCCCACTCAACATGGCCAACTTAACATGGCCAACTCAACATTACCAACTCAACGTGGCCAACTCAACATGACCAACTCATCATGGCCAACTCAACATGGCTCACTCGCCATGAGACAACTTGCTGCGGGACAATCCAACAATTCAATTTAATTATTTCAAATAATAATTATTTTAATTTCATTTCATCCACATTTCATTTTTAGAGCAAGGAAACAGAGATGTGCTTCTCCCAGCATCATTTCACAAACACACACACACACACACACACACACACACACACCCCTTGCTGAGCTAAATAACTGCTTCCTGGTGCAGCTCATCAAGAGGGCTGAAGCTGCCTCCTTGAGAGTAGCCTGACTGACCTTCTTTGTGCCTACCTCCTCTCAGCCCCCTCTGCTCTCAGATCTGGAGGAGGAGGTAGTTCTTCTTTTGTCTGAAAGGGTATAGGGTTTCCTGCCTGAGCAGGGGGTTGGACTAGATGACCTCCAAGGTCCCTTCCAGACTTGTTATTCTGTTCTGTTCCATTCTGTTCCATTCCATTCTCCATTCTATTCCATTCTATTCTTAATTCATCCTACTATTATTCTATTCTATTCTATTCTATCCTATTCTATTCTATTCTATTCTATTCCATTCCATTCCATTCCATTCCATTCCAAATTCATTTTACTATTATCCTGTTCTGTTCTGTCCCGTTCGATTCCATTCTTCATTCTGTTCTATTCTTCATTCCATTCCATTCTAATTTCCATTGATCAGCTGCAACTGTGTGGCCTCTCCACCCAAAGCCTCTGGGCTTCTCCTGTCTCTGGTCAGCGAGCTGCTCATCCATTTTATAGGTTTGTTGTTATAGAAATGGCTAGTTTATATTATTATGTAAAAGTAAAAAGTTTAGGTTTGATGCTATGATCTTATTCTACTGCCCCAAAGGGAATTGGGAGTCCAATGTCTTTTCTTTCTTTTTTTCCCTTCGCCCTTTCCCTCCCTTCCTTTCCTGCTATTTTCTTTCGTATTTTTTTTATATTTTATATACTCTATTATTATATAATAAAGTAATAAAAAGATACTAACGTTTTCCTCTAGGTGGCACTATTGCACATACATAAACTGCCCATGCATTTTTTTTTCTTTCTTTCCACTTTTAATCTCTAAACCAAATTAATCAGATGTATTTCCGTCCTCCCCCAAAAATAAAAACGCAGGCATGCAAAAGATTCCCTGTGATGCACAAACCAACAATACCACAATAAAAGAATCACCCATTCTGATTTTAGTCTTATTTTTCGCCCACTTGCTATTTTACTGAACTTGCTTTCTGCTCAACCAGAAGCAGAAAAAAATTGCTTGAAACATGGATTATAATTTCATAGCTTTCATCCTATTGTTCTATACTCTCCTGAACCTGAAAGAAAGCAGAGGTCTACTCTTTTCTGCCCACTGACATAATAATATTGCATGCTATGAAAATACGGCAAAGCGTGCCAAGCACGATAGTTTTCCCCATAAGTCATTGTTACAGATAATTAATGTGTTACAATTCGATTGAAGGCTAATCTTTACCAATATTTATTTGTTACATTCAATGGTCGTTATTATATCATTTGATGCCATCACGCTATTATTAATACGATAACACTTCTTACTACTGTGTAATAGTTATTACAAAATATTAGGGCTGGAAAAAATATTTTTTTAAAATAGAAAGTATCCAGAGTAAAGTACAAGAGTCTTGAAACTTCACCAGCGGATTTTGTATAAAGTTAAAAACAGTTCGCGTTATTTTAGTCCACCATGGATTGCTTTCTAAATGGCATGCGGTATTTTTCCCTTCTTTCTTTCTTTTTCTCAGTGCCCCATCCGATGAGAATAAGCAGAGGAGATAATAAGAAATCCTCTGCAGATTTAGATGGATGGGTGGTTGGAACGGATTTGCAAAAGTAGTCTATTTAAAATATCGCAACAGATTCGCCCAGGTTCCTCGTCTGTCCACCCTAATGTTCGTTTTTTTTTTTTAATGGCCGCTTCTGCTTTTTAAAATAAATACCGCCCCTTAAACTGAATTTGCCTCTCTCGGTTTGCTTTTAAAACCTTCGAATCTTCCGCGTTTTGTTTCCTGCAAGAACCTTTTCTTGCCTGTGGCAGAGAAAACCCAGCGGAAGCCAAGCGGAAGTGTTTGGTCCCCGACCAAATGCAACGTTCCCTTAGAAAATCTCTTTATTCGGCGGGTGAGTGTCCTGCATTTCCACTTTGGAAACCAAATTCTTTCCGAGCAAAACGTTAGTCCGACGCTCAGCTCTGAAAGCGGAAAAAAAAAGAGCAGGGAGAAGCAATTAAAAGAAATCAGAAAGTCTCTCTCTTTTCTTTCTTTCTTTCTTTCTTTCTTTCTTTCTTTCTTTCTTTCT
>NW_020769320.1:8779673-8806608 GCF_900518735.1 Pseudonaja textilis | reverse complement strand
TAGAATAGAATAGAATTCTTTATTGGCCAAGTGTGATTGGACACACAAGGAATTTGTTTTCAGTGCATATGCTCTCAGTGTACATAAAAGAAAAGATACATTTGTCAAGAGTCAAGAATCATCAGGTACAACACTTAATGATAGTCATAGAGTACAAATAAGCAATCAAATCATACTAGGAAACAGTCAATATAAATTGTTAGGATATAAGGGACAAAGTTTCAGTCATACAGTCAGAAGTAGGAGGGGATGGGTGATAAGGAGTGATGAGAAGATTAACAGTAATAGTTGTGCAGATTTTGTAAATAGTTGGACAGTGTTGAGGGAATTATTTGTTTAGCAGAGTGATGGCATTTGGGGGAAAAACTGCCCTTGTGTCTAGTTGTTCTGGTGTGCAGAGCTGTATAGCGTCGTTTTGAGGGTAGGAGTTGAAACAGTTTATGTCCAGGATGTGAGGGCTCTGTAGATATTTTTGCAATCCTCTTTTTGATTCGTGCAGTATACAGGTCCTCCGTGGAAGGCAGGTTGGTAGCCATTGTTATTTTCTGCAGTCCTAATTATCCTCTGAAGTCTGTGTCTGTCCTGTTGGGTTACAGAACCAAACCAGTTATAGAGGTGCAGATGACAGACTCAATCATTCCTCTGTAGAACTGGATCAGCAGCTCCTTTTGGGCAGTTTGAGCTTCCTGAGTTGGCGAAGAAACAACATTCTTTGTGGTGCTTTTTTGATGATGTTTTTGATGTTAGGTGTCCATTTTAGGTCAAGTGAATTTTGCCCCGTTTTATGACCTTTCCTGTCTGCCACCCACCGGGGCCTTTAAGTGAATTGGCCACCGTTGTGAAGGGAGTTGCGTACGGCGGTTCAGTGACTCTAGCTTCCCCTGTCGACTCTCTAATTTTTTAAACTTTTTATTATTTTTTGTTTTAATTTTTTAAAAAATTTAAATTGTTTTTAACTTTTTAAATTTTTTTTATTTTTTATCTTTTTAAAAACTTTTTATTTTTTAAATTTTTTAAATTATTTTATTAATTTATTATTTTTAAAAGTTATTAATTTATTGATTTATTGATTTGATTTTTATTGATTTTATTGATTTATTAATTTTATTAATTTATTTAACCTCTTTTCAACCTTTCTGAAAAATACCTTTGTTTTTAATGTCATATTATGGAATATTGGTTGTACTTTTCATGGCCAGCTTAGGTCTAGGTTAGAAAGTCAGAGGCCCTGAGTTCAAGTCTTGCCTTAGTCATGAAAGCCGGGTGGGTGACTTTGGGCCAATCACCAGGAGATGGTGAGTTCTAGTCCCGCCTTAGCCTTGAACGCCATTTGGGTGAATTTGGGCCAATCACCAGGACGAGAGGTGGTATTCAGCTGATTCTGAATGGTTCTGGAGAACTGGTAGCGGAAATTTTGAGTGGTTCGGAGAACTGGCCAATCCCACCTCTGATTGGCCTCGACTCATCTATCCTCCGCCTCCTGAGTCCCAGCTGATTGGCCGGATCTTCTTTGGTTGCCCTGCATAGGAGAATGGAGCTGGAAAGCAGGTTAGTGGGGTGGGGAGGAAAGGCGGATTTTGCAGATATGCTCCCCCTGCCATGCCCACCAAGCCACGCCCACCAAGCCACGCCCATAGAACTGGTAGTAAAAAAATTTGAATCCCATCACTGACCAGGAGATAGTGAGTTCTAGTCCTGCCTTAGGCATGAAAGCCAGCTGAGTGACTTTGGGCCAATCATCAGGAGTCGGAGAGTTCTGGTCCCACTTTAGGGGATTAGATGTCTGGACTTAGTTTCACATGGAACCAAGCTCCAAACTATCAGAAACAGCTTCGATTTTGAAAAAAAATAAAAACGCGTTCTCCATTTTGCACATGCCGCTATTTGAAGCCTCGTCTTCTCAACGATTCCAAAAAGACAAGTTTTGTTTTGTTTTTGCTTGACTTCTTGCTCTTCAAATCCTGCATTTTAAAACCCCAGCGATGATTCATGCCAAAGTCATCCTGCCTCCTGTCTCCAAACCAGTCCTGGTACGTCCACACCAAGGATTCCTTTTGCATTTTACATGACTCCAGGGTTTATTCTTCTCGCCTGTCAAGTCGGTTCAAATCATTTGACATAGACTAGAACAATTTTCCTCAGCTGGGTCTGTTGTTTATCCCGTGTGTATTTGGATCACAACTGCTGCACTCTTCTTCTTCTTCTTCTTCTTCTTCTTCTTCTTCTTCTTCTTCTTCCTCCTCCTCCTCCTCCTCCTCCTCTTCTTTTTCTTCTTCTTCCTCCTCCTCCTCTTCCTCCTCCTCTTCTCCTTCCTCCTCTTCTTCTTCCTCTTCTTCTTCCTCTTCCTCCTCCTCCTCCTCTTCTTCCTCTTCTTCTTCTTCTTCTTCCTCCTCCTCTTCTTCCTCTTCCTCTTCCTCCTCCTCCTCTTCCTCCTCCCTCCCCCTCCTCCTCCTCCTCCTCTTCCTCCTTCTGCTTCTTAAGAGAAAACATTTTGGACCATTTCTACTCAGTCAGAGAAAAGTTTTACTTTTCCAAATACAAATTCCCTTACACAAGTCATTCATTTGTGAGGTAAAATTAGAATACCGAAATGCAACATTGTACATTCGACAATATATAAAATGTGAACAATTGTGCATGAACTCACACGCAGCAGAATTGCGAGACAACTCTGAATTATTCAGGACTTGGACACGGTGTGAGATCTGTTGACTTCAGTACGCTTACTTGAGAGAGTAAACATTTCTTACTCAGCGTTTTTCTAGCACCTAATTTGGTTGGTGATTCAAGGGGATAGTTGTGTTAAAGCCTGTTTTCCCTGCATCCTCCAGGCTTTGAGCCACACTTTCAACACAACCTTTGATGGACAATTGACTTCGTTAAAAACTACACATTGCAAAATAAAATAAAATAAAATCTTGCTATTATTATAGTGAAGTGAAATGAACTGTCCCCTTTCATAAATACTCAGGTTGTTTCATTTGCTTCTACAAGCCTTTCAATGAAATCCCCCCTTTTAAAAAGACTGATATTCAAAATTCTACAACCCTGCCAAAATGCATTTAGTACAATGGTAAATACCGTTTCAACTTGCCACTTTCCCAAATGAGGCCCCTAAAGAAATTCAAAAAGACCTTCCAGCTCTATTCTGATTGATTGATTGCAGTCTGCTCTGGGTGTAATGTAACAGTGGTCTTAGCATGATTCTAATGTTTTAAAGGAAGTCTATGCAGATTCTCAGCCATCCAGGTCATGATTGTCCCAAAAGTGCTTTTTTCAAGAGGCAACTGGACTTAATAATTGGTTCCTGCCCCCACCCCCCTCTTTTAAGATGTTTTGCTTTTCATCCAAGAATGAGCTGAAGTCTTAGTGGACAATCAGCTAAATCGGAGCCAGCAGTGTGCAGCAGCAGCCAAAAAAGCCAATGTAATCCTAAATTGCATTAACAGAGGGATACAACTGAGATCAAGGGAGGCACTAATACCACTCTGTAAAGCCTTAGTAAGGCCACACCTGGAGTCCTGCATCCAGTTTTGGTTACCACACTATAAAAAAAGATGTTGAGACTCTAGAAAGAGTGCAACAAAAATGATGAGGGGACTGGAAGCTAAAACATACAATGAACGGTTGCAGGAACTGGGCCAGGCTAGTCTAGGGAAGAGAAGGACCAGGGGAGACATGATAGAAGTCTGTCTTCCAGTATTTGAGGGGCTGCCACAGAGAGGAGGAAGGGGTCAAGCTATTTTCTAAAGCACCCAAAGGCCAGACAAGGAATAATGGATGGAAACTGACCAAGGAGAGATTTAGCCGGGAAATAAGGAGAAACTTTCTGACAGTGAGAACCATCAACCCATGGAACAGCTTACCCCGGAAAGTTGTGGGAGCATCATCCCTTGAGACTTTCAAGAAGAGATTGGACTACCATTTGTCGGGAATGGTGTAGGGTCTCCTGCTTGGGCAGGGGGTTGGACTAGATGACCTGCAAGGTCCCTTCCACCTCTGTTAATCTGTATCTGTATTTTCAAAACCACCCAAAGGTAGGACAAGGAACGGATGGATAGAAACTGACCAAGGAGAGATTTAGCCTGGAAATAAGGAGATTTTTTTCTGACAGTGAGAACCATCAATCCATGGAACAGAAGTTGCCTCTGGAAGTTGTGGGAGCTTCAACACTGGAAGCTTTTGAGAAGAGACTGGACTGCCATCAGCCAGAAATGGTGTAGGGTCTCCTGCTTGGGCAGGGGGTTGGACTAGATGACCTACAAGGTCCCTTCCAAGTCTCTTAACTTGTTAATTAATTTACCATCCCTGGAAGCTTTCCAAGAAGAGGTTGGGCTGCCATTTGTCAGAAATGGTGTTGGGTTTCCTGCTTGGCCCAGGAGGGAAACCCATGCGGGGTGAGGGGGTTGGACTAGATGACCTCAAGGTCCCTTCCAACTCTGCTCATCTGTAAGATCTGTAACAGAGGGAAAGCCCCCCCACCCTCCCAAAGTTCAGTTGCCTCTTGAAAAAAAGCACCTTTGGGGTTTTTTTTTGTTTTGTTTTTTAAAGAAAGGTCTCTTCGTTGATCCTTGGAGGGGGAGGAAGAGTCTGAGCCCGGCTGCTGCAGCGATGCCTTTTTCTCTCCTCTGGCACCTCCGAGGCCATCCGAACCGGGAGGAAAACTCCCTTTCAAGTTGATTAACACCAGAGCCCGCGTGCGAGGTGGGGTGCGTTTCTCGCGCCCGTTGGACCCTCCCCACCGCCCCCGCCCGCCTTTCTCTTTGCATTTGGAAACGGATAAGTCATGGAAAAAACCCTCGGGGCTCCGGCGCGCCTTTGTTCTCTTCTCTCCCTTTAATTTGATTGCAAACAGATGAAAGGCGCGATTGGAAGGTGGTGGGGGTGGTGGTGGGGGGGTGTTGGGTGCCACTGGGAAGAGGGGGGGCGACAATGACCCCCCCCCGTCCGCAGAGCCCCTCGAAAGGCGCTGGTAGCGTTTTAAGCTTCTCTCAAGTTGATCAAAGGCCCGCGACCCGTCTAGACAGCCGAGGTGTGAGCGCACAAGTGGCTTCCATTACGCGCCGGTACAGGGCCATTGTTCTGGGGCTGGGGGGGTGGGAGGCGGGTGGGGGGGGAACCCCTGTTCTTCACCAGCCAGCCGGTGATTGATTTCGGGGAGGTGGCCGAGCGCCCCTGGCCGGGGAAGGAAACCCAAGCGGGGTTCGGCTGCGTCGGCCGGGAGCGCAACGGCCCGTCACTTTTAGCGCAAAGTGACACCTGAAAGGAGCGCTGGAGTCTCGGGAGGGTCCTTCCTTCCTTCGGTTCTCGGCTTCGATCTGGGGAGGAGGAGGAGGAGGAGGAGGAGGACTGTGGGGTCCTTGGTGCTCTCTAAGCTTGGTGGTTTTCTTGCAGACATTTCATGACCCAACTAGGTAACATCATCAGTGTTAGAAGGGGGAGGGTTGCAGAGAGGAGGAGGAGGATGAAAAAAAATACAGAATATAGAATAACAGAGGTGGAAGGGACCATTGGAGGTCTTCTAGTCCAGCAGCTTCAAACTTTTGGCACACCAGCGATCGGTTCCCTGGAGAGATAGAGCCGCTGGGCAGGGTATTGCATGCTGCCTGTATGGGGGGGGGGGGGCACTTCGCTTCTTTGCACGGTCCAGTTTCTGGCATGCCAGGACACCCAGTCCAGAGGTCGCATGAAGACCCTTGCTCTAGTCCAATTGGGTGGGTGGGTGTGTCTTAAGCTGAGGACTCCCGGCAGCGAAACAAACAGAAGGTGAAAAAAGTGATGCTGTGGATGGAGTTGAGCACATCTCAGTTATGATGTTAAAGGAAGCAAAATATCTTTACCATCCCCAAGGCATGGGTACAACTTTGGAGCTCCCCTATAAATGTTTGGAAATTGACAGCTGAAACATTGGAGACACCCTAACATTGGCTCCAAAGATTTGGGGGGGGGGACTGAAACTACCTTAAGCATATTCCTAGGAAGACTCCAATCCTGTCTCCCCCAGAATTTTTGCCTTCAACCCAAACTCTGCCTCCTCCTCTGGGGTTTGGTAGTTCTCACTGTAGAATAACAGAGTTGGAAGGGACCTTGGAGGTCTTCTAGTCCAACCCCCTCTGCTTGAGCAGGAGAACCTATTGCCGTGGTGGCTAACCTTTTTCGGCTCCTGTGCTTATATGCCAGCACTCAGAAGGCAATGCATGCTGCCCCCTGCACGACCCCTGTGCATGCATGCATGATCCCCCTCGTGCACCACTCATCTCTGAGCATGCAAGCATGACCCCCCATGCGCCGCACATCCCTGCAAATGCATGCACAATCCCCTCATGCACCATGCTTCTCTGCGCATGTGTGCAAGACACCCCCCTGCGTGCTGTACATCTATGCATGCACGTATGTCTCCCATGCACCCCTTCCTCCCCCTGCGATGCGCACCAGATAACTGACAATCCGCTGTTGGGCAATGGCGCACGCACATGCGCAGTGAGGCTCTTCCGGGTGACCTCTCGCATGCCAGAGGAAATGGCTCTGTGTGCCACTTCCAGCATGCATGCCATAGGTTCGCCAACATGGCCCTATAGCATTTCAGACAAGTGGCTGTCCAGTCTCTTCTTAAAAAACCTCCAGGGATGAAGCTCCCACAATTTCTCGTGGCAAGCAGTTCCACTGGTTAATTGTTCTCACTGTTAGGAAATTTCTTCTTACTTCTAAGTTGCTTCTTTCCTTGGTCAGTTTCCGTCCATGGTTTCTTGTCCTGCTTTCTGGTGCTTTGGAAAATAAGCACCAAACTTTGACTCCCCCCTTTGACCCCTTTCCCCTGGGGGGGGGGGAAGGTCAATCCCAGGTTTTGACCCCCCCCCCCCCCTCTTCTTGGCTCATCTGAAATTCAGCAGCATAGAAGAAATAACCTTTCCCCGGGCACCTGCATCTATGTTGCTTGAATAAGAGGGAGAAGAATTATGATCGTCCTTGTAACTTCACCTATCTGGCAGGGTCTCCTCTGGATGCGTCTGAACCTTTACAAAGGTAAGTGGGCTTAGTTAGGGCAGTGCTGGTCTCACTGCAAAATGGCTGATACCCTTTCCATTTTTGCCCTGACTGTGTGTGTTGTGGTTAGCTGGCAGCAGGTATGAACGGCTGAGGAGAGCGAGGACTCAGATGAGGGACCGAGGACCATTAGGGAGTGGATTGTTGCCTTCAGAGATGGTGGGGGCTGGCAGCAGCGATGAGGAGGTTCCCGAGGAGCTTGTGCCCAGTGCGCGTGCATGCAGGGCTGCTCATAGGAAAGAGCAGCTGCAGCAGCACGGGTGTCTCGGGAGTAAGACTGCCCCTCCTTCAAGAAGATAAAAGCCAGCTGTGAAATGAAGGTACTTTGCAGAAGGCAAAGACGTTTTGAACCTCCAGCCTTGTGGACATTCCATTATTCTGAGTTTGAATTTGAAGATTCTTGTATTGTGAATTATTTCTTATCTGTGATTCTTGGCAGCCTCGCAGTTTTGGCGAGGCTCGTGCTTAACACAGTTAATTAGTTTGCAGCAGCCTTTTAACGGGGGATTCGTAAGAATCATTAAAAGGTTTCTGTTCCCTTTGGTTCATGTTTGTTTTATTGGAAAAGGCTTTGGGTCAGAACACTGTGCAACTTTTCCAGAGTCCCATGGCCCTTCCAGGAAGCGCCAGTTGGTGAAAAGCGCTAGCAATGGGCTGTTCTGAATAGGCTTCCCCAAGATCATAAAGCTGACTCCTAGTCCTGATAAAACCCCTTTTATTTCGGTTAAAGGGAATTCCTCTCCAGCAAAGTCCCAGCAAACAGTCTTTCAACTGCAGACCTATATTAGGCTGGGAGAGTTGCCAGGCCGATAGCTTCCAAATGCCATGCTGTAGCAGCAATTACTTGGCCAGAAGTCAGGAACAGATCTTCACCCTAGTGAATTGAACTAATTGTCTTCTGCAAACACCACTCCCCTCCCTCTCCTGTTTTATTCCCCATAGGAGGGACCACTGTCCACCTGTGGCTTTACTCCTGAGTCGACCCTTGTTCCTTAACTGTTCCCTTCCTCTGTCAGCTCTGCGCATGAGCACACTGGGAACAGGCTCCAGCTGTTCTTCTTCCCTGATGATCTCTGACTCCGAAGGCAGCTGATAACTATCAGATGGCCCTGGTCCCATCTCTGCCTCCAATGCAGAGCCCTCGTCAGAGCCTTCCCCAGACTCCAGGACTAGCCCATGTTCCTCTCCAACCTCCTCACTGTCAGAATCTGCTGCCAGCTCCACTGGCTACTGGTGGGCCAAAACATGGGCTCTTTCAACTCTCAAGAGAAGAAGTGTCTATCAATGGCCACCTCGTTCATTTTAGGAAGGAGTGAAACCCTTTGTCAGGTTCTCCCTTTCTGGAGAAGGAACAACCTTGGGTAAAGGTAAAGGTTCCCCTCGCACATCCGTGCTAGTCGTTTCCGGCTCTAGGAGGCGGTGCTCATCTCTGTTACAAAGCTGAAGAGCCAGCGCTGTCCGAAGACGTCTCCATGGTCATGTAGCCGGCATGACTCAACGCCAAAGGTGCACAGAACACTGTTCCCTTCCCACCAAAGGAGTCCCTATTTTTCTACAGGCATTTTTTACATGCTTTCAAACTGTTAGGTTGGCAGAAGCTGGGACAAGAAACGGGAGCTCACTCCATGACGCGGCGCTAGGGATTTGAACCACCGAACTGCCGACCTTTCTGATCGACAAGCTCATCGTCTTAGCCACTGAGCCACCGGCATCCATGACTTAGGAGTCATCAGTTTCCCCACCAAACTGTTTCTCAGCCCTTCTGTGCCCTTCAGTCTCCCCGCATCCCTCTGGGCAGCCCCCTCCCTGCCCCCGTTCCCAGGCCAGCTCAAAGAACCACCAGAGCAGAGATGACAAGTCCAAAGACAACATCGGCTGGCCGGGCTCGGAGGTTCCCATGGTTGAGCTTCAACTGAGGAACAATGAGCAAAACCTCCGCCCATATTTTGTGCTGCTTTAAAAGTTTCTACCTTTGGAGATGTCCGCGTGCTTGTGTGTGCGTACACGCATCGAGTTTGTGGCTCCAAATGGCTTACAAAACCTAAAATTCAATAACAATTAAAAACCACACATTCAGGCACACTTTTGCTGGGATTTTTTTTCCTTCTCAGATGAAAGTATTATCCAGTAGCACCGTTGACCTCAGATATATACATAAGTAATGAGAGAGAAAGTGAATGACATCATTTCACAACAATGGCTTATTTGAAAGTGTCTTCTCCTCAATGGCTTTTAGAGTTAACACATGAAAGCATTCCTTTGGTTAATAGAGTTACCCCCCCCCCCCCATACAATATGTGTAGGCTTTCTAGCATGATTAGCATTTTCTCAAAATTACAAACTTTGTTTTTTCCCTAACAAATCAAAAACTCAGACAAAAGCATGGCAAATCAACTAGTATAAAGTGTAAACTACTACAGGTCGTCCTAAAGTCACTTAGTGACAGTTTGAAGTTTCAACGGCACTAAAAAAAGTGACTTATGACCATTGTTCACACTTATTCACCATTACAGCTTCTCCTTGGTCATGCAATCCAAAGTCAGATGCTTGGCAACCAGTTCATACTTATTACGGTTCATACTTACGACGGTTGCTGTGTCCCCGGGCGTGTGTGTCATGTAATCCCCTTTTGTGACCTTCCGCCAAGCAAAATCAACAGAGAAGCTAGATTTACTGAAGAACTGTGTGCCCAGCTTAACAATTCAGCGATTCGCTTAATGACTGTGGAATGACAAGTCATACAATGGGACAAAGCTCGCTCAACCAACATCTCACTTAGCAACATAATTTTGGGGCTCTGTTGTGGCTGTAAGTTGAGGGCTACCTGTACTGTCTGGTGCTTATTTCATACCAGTGGTGGATTCAGCTGGTTCGCACCGGTTCACACGAACTAGTAGCTAACTTTTTCTGCAGTTCGAGGAACTGGCTGATCCCACCATTGGCTGGCCCTGCCCTGCCCCACCCCTTTTGAATGTGTCACTTATATCATCTAAGAACTCAGAAGACTTTGATGTCCCTGGTGGCATCCATTATTTTGATACCCTTGACCCTACTGCAGAGATGCCACTCTGGATATATACTGTCAGGATTCCGGCAGCTACCCCCATTTAAATCATGAGTCTCCAGCCGAACTTCTAAAACTTAAAGATTTCTTAGGAGTAAACATGCCAGCACTGCCTGGGTTTAGCCGACTCTGAGGCACATCATTCATTGTCACCCTTGACCCTAGTTTTCCTTCCACTCCCTGAGAGTATCGTAATTCATATCCTCCAATGGGACACATCCATAGCCAAGAATCATCAATCATGCTCTCCAGTTAGAATTTTGCCCAGCAGAAACTTTGGTCACCTAGTTACTGTGTTCCTCACAAAATAAGGCCGGGCCTTTTTTTTTTTTGAGCCCCGAAAAAATGGCTAGGACGTCTTTTGGGGGGTAAATTAATTTCTCCCCCCACCCCCGTGCACCAGCACTGTCTCCAACAATAGCATCTGAGTCACTTCCACTTTTCCCCCATCCCCGAAAAAACAGGAAAAAAAAAAGATTTTGAGGTACCTGGGAGCGCCGCACACTGGGTTTTGGTTTAATCCCAAGGGCTGGGTGGGCATGAGAAGAGCCGAGTGAGCGTCTCTGCTGCTGCTACCCTTGGTGCTCCAGCCTCGGGCTCTGCAAGTTTGCAAAAGTCCTAGTGCGCAGCCCGTTCCGCATTCCAATAACAGCGGCAGGAGCAGTGGGAACCGTGGAAGTTACGGAGGCAGCTCCCCCACCCGAGAAGCGGCTGAAATGCTTCCACGGTTCCTGCCACTGCTGCCGCTGTTATTGGAGACAGCACTGGCGAGAGAGGGACAGCTGCAGCTTGGCCTGGATGCTTGGAATGCAGGAATGGGCTGCGCACCGGGACTTTTGCAAACTTGCAGAGCCCGAGGCTGGAGCACCAAGGGGAGCAGCAGCAGAGACGCTCGCTCAGCTCTTCTCGCGTCCACCCAGCCGCTCAGGATTAAACCAAAACACAGCGCGTGGTGCTCCCAGGTACCTCAAAATGGTTTTTTTTCCTGTTGTTACAGGGACGGGGGAAAAGCGGGAGCAACTCAGATGCTGTTGTCGGAGATGGTGCTGGTGAGAGAGGCACCAGCACCGGTGGAAACTGTGGAAGCTATGGAGGCCTGAGAAGCGGCTGAAATGCTGCCGGACATCCATGCCACCGCCACCCGCCTGCTGACCCGGGTAAGGGAGCCCTCAGTGCTCCACCATGATTGGCTGTTAGGAGCAGCTGATGGTGAGGCGTAGCTACCTGCAGGGCACTCCTAATGGCAAATTCCTCCCACCTCCCCCACCCAATTTCGCATGTTTTAAACTAGGCCTAAATTTGGGGGGATGGGCTTAATTTCATTTTATGCCTAGAAAACATGCTGGGTATTCCTATGGGGGGTGGGCTGTATTGTTGGAGAAATACAGTACTATCTTTGAAAACATTTGTGGAATGCAGTTTCGGTTTGCAAGCTGCTGTATGCTCCTCCCTCCCTTTCTGTTGGCAACTCTATAAAGACCATAGAAATACTTTATGAGTTGACATATACTGGATATACACAATCTGTAATGTTTAAATTTACTGCTACAGTATTTATTTTAAAACAAAATTCATTCTAGGGAGAGGGGAATCAACGGTGTCAAAATGTACTCAGCACATATGGCATATATAGAGGATTAAATAGTGTCTTTTGGATGTTCAGTAGTAGTAAATAAATAGAGAGGGAACTTGTATCTAATTGAGACCTTTGAGGTGAAGGGCTGGGCAAGACGAGCCACGCTGCGAGGCGAGGCTAGGCGTTACAAGGAGTGGTGGGGAGTGGCCAGGTGAGGCCCCACCTTGACATGATGTCAAGTTGGGCATGCCCACCCAGTCACATGACCACCCAGCCAAGTCTACCCATCCGGTCATTAAGACAGAGACCTGGTTGTTAAATTATTTGAATCCCACCACGGTTCCATACTAAATGTGCTTATGAGCTGCTGATCCAGTTCTGCAGAGGAATGATTGAGTCTGTCATCTGCACCTCTATAACTGTCTGCTTTGGTTCTGCAACCCAACAGGACAGACACAGACTCCAGAGAGGAATTAGGATGGCAGAAAAAATAATGGTTACTAACCTGCCTTCCATGGAGGACCTGCTTACTGCACGATTCCAAAAGAAGGCTGTGAAAATATTTACAGACCTCTCACTTCCTGGACACAAACTGTTTCAACTCCTACTCTCCAAACGATGCTATAGAGCACTATACACCAGAACAACTAGAGACAAGGACGGTTTTTCCCCAAACGCCATCACTCTGCTAAACAAATAATTCCCTCAACACTGTCCAACTATTTACAAAGTCTGCACTACTATTACTGTTAATCTTCTCATCACTCTTTATCACCCATCCCCTCCCACTTGTGAATATATGACTGTAACTTTGTCGCTTGTATCCTAATGATTTTTACTGACTGTTTCCCTAGTGTGATTTGATTGCTTACTGTACCCTATGACTATCATTAAGTGTTGTACCTGATATTCCTGACTCTTGATGAATGTATCTTTTCTTTTATGTACACTGAGAGCATTTGCACCAAGACAAATTCCTTGTGTGTCCAATCACACTTGGCCAAGAAAGAATTCTATTCTATCTATTTGGATACATTTTGGAATATTATGCTGGCGGGAGATGTTGCCTCTAAAACATTTTATATAGGTTTTCCTTACACGAGTGGCCCATGTTATTATTATTTTGTTTCTCTCCCATAAAGTTTGCCATTGATCCAAATCGATACCATATCCCAAATGTTTAACCCACGCCAACATCGTTTCGTTTACCTGCTCTTGGGGGAAAGAGCTGAAATATTTGACTTCAATTCCACCCCCTTCACACACACACACACACACAGAGAGAGCAAATAACATTTTCAAATCCTCCCCTGGAAAACGGCTTTCACAAGCAGATAAGATCAAAACCCAAGACCCCCTTTGTCTGCGAGAGTGCAGCCTCTCCGCTCCGGGTTTCATTGTTTTCCTTTCATAATTAGCTTTTGCACAGCTTTGTCACCCTAATGCGTCTGGATATTCTTCGGTTAATGAAACGGAACAAGAACAAGAGGGCCCTGCTTGCACCATGAGGTCACTTCTACCAGGGAACTGGATTACAACCCCCACCCACCTAAAAAAAGCAGAGCTGGGAAGCGTGACCTGATCAGTCCTGACAGCCACGGCCACATGAAGCCCCCCCGCAGCTGCGATGGGAAGATGCTTTGAGCTGTTATCATAGCTACCATCTCCTCTCTTTTAAAGCCCATCGAAACAGCTTCGCATTCTCCAGCAGCTATTGTCAAGGAGAGTGTCCGCTGCATTTGAACAGCTTGAATTGCTTGAACATTTTTAATCGTAGCTTAAAGCTCTCGTGCGGATCATTTAAAGCAGCGTTCATCCGTTTGAGAACGATCCTAGCAACTTCAAGTAGGGCCAAACGGCATAGAGAGGCTTTCAAAACAGAGCTGCCTTTCCTTGAATTGATAATGCTAGATCGGCAAAAATGTCCCCCAATACAAAACCAGAGTGCTGGAAATGCAAACAGAGGGAGGGAATGTTTTTTCATATGTGGTGGCAATGCCCCAAAGCCAGAAAATATTGGGTGAAGGTACAGGAGGTAACAGAACATCAAATAGAATTTAAACCTGAACTGTTCCTACTGGGAATAATTAAAGGGAAATTTAGCAAACAAATCCAATGCATCATATGGCATATAATAAACAGCAGCAAGGATAATTTTCGCGCAGGGCTGGAAATTAGAAAATATACCGTCCGAAGAGGTATTAATACAAAAAACATTGGAATGTGCCAAGATGGACAAACTTACAATAGAACTAAAGGCATAAATGGTATAAGTGGATAGAACATATGAATAAGGATTAATGTATAGAAATAAATGTATATATATGTAATATCAATGACACAATACTCTTAACAATGTAAATAGAGATGTGTATTTAAATAAAATAAAATAAAATAAAACAAAACAAAATAAAATAAAGCAGTGTTCATCCATTTGAGAATGATCCTATCGACCCCAAGTAGGACCAAACCACTTAGAGAGGCTTTAAAATGGAGCTGCCTTTCCTTGAATTAATAACAGAGTGTTTCAAAATGGTTACCCAAACCCCAATGCCCCAAATCCAGTTTCTGACTTTGCAGATCACTCCGGGAGATTATTAGTGTCTTGGTTGTTTCAATCGCCATCATGGAGCCGCTTCAAAAAAAAAAAAAAAGGATGGTCTTTGAAGATCCAAGGATGTTTCCAGAAATGTAGAGAATCCGATGCCAAGTGGCTTAACATTTATTTGGGTTGGTAAAAAAACAGTGGTTGTTGTTGTTTTTAATCTGGGTGAGCAAAAGTAACTCCTGACTTGGTGGGTTGGTTTTGAACCAATTTTTCAGAGATTTGAGGTATTTTTAAGGGAGGGAGTGGAAATGTTGCAGATGCTGGAAGGAATAGCTGACACCCTAGAATGGGGGTCTCCAACCTTGACAACTTTAAGACTTGTGGACTTCAACTCCCAGAATTTAACTTTGCTGGCTGAGAAACTCTGGAAGTCAGGCTTGTCCAACCTGCGGCCCACGGGCCGCATGCGGCCCAGGTCGCCTCGTAATGCGGCCCAGTGCCCACCCCAACCATCGTGCCACAGCCAGCAAGAAGGAGGAGGAGAGGCAGGTGCGAGGCGGGGCGAG
The DNA here is from genome assembly GCF_900518735.1 of Pseudonaja textilis. The sequence continues at coordinate 8,791,810 of NW_020769320.1, read as the reverse complement.
GCGAGCGCCAGGCCAAGCAGCAAGAGAAAAGACGGGCGCCGTCAGAGCACCACCTCCTGCTGTTGCCGCTACCGGCACCGCCGCCGCTTCTGCCCCTGCCACCGCTGCTGCTTCTGCCCCCGCTGCTGCTGCTGCTGCTTCTGCCTTCCAGTCCTGCCTCATCCAGCCGGGCTATTTGCAGGAGGAGAGGTAGGCGTGAGGCAGGCGAGCTTTCTCCCCCCCCTCGCAAAATGTGGCCGGAAAATAAACTGTGATAAAAAAAACCGTGATAAAAAAACCGTGATAAAAAATAAATAATTTTTAATAAATAATTAATAATAAATAATAAAAACATCTCACTAACTTTATTTCCAAATAAATTTAATATGTTAACTATGTTTTCTATGGTTTTTTTGGGATGATCGGGTATCGTTACTGTTATTTTATTTTATGTGCGGCCCAAACCAAATTTTCATCTTCTAATGTGGCCCAGGGAAGGTGAAAGGTTGGACACCCCTGCTGGAAGTTAAAGTCCACAAGTCTTAAAGTTGCCAAGGTTGGAGATCACTGCCCTAGAAGATAGGTTTAAGATCCAGATGAATTTTGACAGACTTGAACCCTGGACCCTATCTAACAAAATGAATTTTAATGCAGAGGAAAGTCTTACACTTAGGCAAGAAAAACCAAAAATATATATATAGACTGGGCGAAACTAGGCTTAATAGCAGTGAGTGTGAGGGGAATCTTGGCGTCTTAGTGGACGACCAGTTAAATAGGAGGCAACAACGGCCACTTTTTCCAGGGATCCTCCACAGCTGTGACCATGGCATGGTGCGAGGGGGCCCAAAGAAGAGAGATTAACCTTGGTCCTAGCTTTGACGGTCCACTGTTAGTGAGTGTAAGCTCCTCCTTGTAGGTCCTCCTCAGGGGTGGGATTCCATCGGTATAACAACCGATTCGGTGATTGTGTGCTTTGTGAGTGCGCGCATGCTTTGCATGTGCATGCGCTCCACGTTTGAAAAAGCTCTAATACTTACTTTCTACTTCGGTCCCTGTGAATAAAACAGGTGAGGCGCGGCAAAACGCTCTGCTGTGCGAATCAGCTGTGCTCTAAAAAATGGAAATAAAGCACAGGAAAGAGCAGGGGAGGGCAGGTGACGCAGAAGTGATATTCAGCAGGTTCTGACCAGTTCGGGAGAACTAGTAGTAGAAATTTTGAGTAGTTTGGAGAAGTGGCAAATATTCCCTCAAACTGACCCTGCCCCCAGGGGTGGGATTCTACCAGTTCGCACCTATTTGCTAGAACCGGTTGTTAACATTCTAAGCAGTTCGGAGATCCGGTGGTTAGAAGAAATTACTGGCCTAATCCTATCAGGAAGGCAGGAAGGAAACATTCTGGTGTTACTTACAGAAACTGCCTCTCCGTTAACCCTTATTACACTCTTGGCAGGACTAGACTTCCTGTCTCTGGAACTTCTCTGGAGTTCCCCCCCTCCCTTTGCTGGTACTTTGCTTGTGTGGAGTAACCATTCAAAGTTACAATGGCACTGAAAAAAGTGACTTATCACCATTTTCCACACTTACGACTGTTGCAGCATCCCCACAGTCATGAGAGGCCAGGTGAGGAGATACGTGCCTTGATGTGAGTGATATTGAGCTGGCCACACCCAGCCAATCAGATGACCACCAAGCCACGCCCACCAACTAAGCCATGCCCACAGAACCAGTTGTTTAAAAATGTGAATCCCACCCCTGCCTGCCCACATCTATTCTCTGCCTCCCGAGTCCCAGCTGATTGGCTGGGTCTTCTTTGGTTGCCCTGCACAGAAGAATGGAGCTGGAAAGCAGGTTAGTGGGATGGGGAGGGAAGGTGGATTTTGCAGTATCCTTCCCCTGCCACACCCACCAAACCGTGGCCACAGAACCAGTAGTAAAAAATTTTTGAATCCCACCACTGGGGCGAACCTACTTGCTTGCACAATGAACCAGTTTGCTTCCAGCTGATCTTTGGAGCAAGGGGTTCACCCGAACCAGTCCAAACCAGTAGAATCCCACCCCTGGTTCTCCTCCTTGGCCTGACTCCCCCGCCTTTCTCATGTCTCCACCACAAGAGCGTACAGGGACCGGCCTCTTCCCGGCTGCCATCAAGGAAATGGGGGTGTTAATGGTTGGTTGCGAAGCCAGAAGGTGAGAGGAAAGGCCTCTGGAGAAGGCCGAGTGGAGACACTTCAGAGGGAACTGATAATCTGTCGGTTCCTTTCCCCATGGAACTGGCTGAGAGCTGGCAAGCTGATCCCTTGATTGGCACCGAGTAATGGAGGAGGAAAGGGGACACATTCAGGAGGAGGAGAAGGGAGGAGAGGAGGTTATACCTCGGCCTCTACTGCACCTCGGTAGGGAATCCTTGTGAAAGAGTTTGTCAATTCTGAATTAAAAGAAGGGTGGGGTGAGCATAATGTTGATTTCTTTTATTGCCCCTCCGATGAAGAAGATGGGTATTTCTCATCCTCCATTGGCAGAGATGCAAGCGGGGACCTTTCAGGAGTGCGGGGGAGTGGCAGGGATGGGATTCTACTGGTTCAGACCGGTTTAAGCGAACCGGTAGTTCTGACGATCATTTGGCCCCGCCCTTTTCCTGTGCTTTATTTCCTCGTTTTTGAGCGCAGCTGATTCATGTGGCAGAGCGGTTTGCTGTGCCTCAGCTGTTTTACTCACCGAGGCTGCAGCAGAAGGTGAGTATTATAGCTAAAAAATGGTCTTTTCTAAATGCTATGTGCACACACTCACTGATCTGGTTGTTACGCCGGTTGAATCGCACCCCTGGGAGTGGGCTTGCTCCTCGCAGGCATCTTCGGAGACTAGAAGAGAGGAAGAGGAAAGGAGGAAGAAAGGAGGAAGAAAGGAGGAAGAGGATGAACCAAGATGGGCACCAAAACAAGGCGAAACCCTCAGGATGACCATGGAGTTGTTAGCTTCTTTTAATCTTTTTTGCAAAATTTTAATTAAAAAATAATTACACATCAGATCTCCGGAGTTCCAAGATAGGACCTAGGACAGTGGTGGCTAACCTTTTGGGGCTCCTGTGCCAAAAATTGTGTGTGCGCTTGCGTGCATGCACTTACATGCCAGCACCCAGAAAGCAATGCACACCCCCATGCTCCCTGCGCATGCGCACGCAATCCCCCCACTGTCTCCTAACCTGCACTGCGCCTCCTACCTGAGTTTGGAACCGTTTGAGGCCTTTTTCGGCCTCCCAGAGGCTTGAGGAAAGCTTCTGCAGGCTTTGCAGGCTGAAGAATGTTGTTTTGTCATTTCTGGTATTTCAGGAAATACAGGAAGTGATGAAGCGGGCCTATTTTTCGGCCTCCAAAGGCTTTCCTCAAGCCTCTGGGAGGCCGAAAAATACCTCAATTAAGTCAAAAATCAGCTGTGAGGTGCACACATGTGCAGTGATGTAAGTTTGCCTGTGGCTCATGTGCCAGCACAAATGGCTCTGCATGCCACCTGTGGCATGCAAGCCATAGGTTCACCATCACGGACCTAGGAAAATCCAAATCGGCAGACTTTTCCAGTGAGGAAGCAAAACCAGACAGCCAAAGTGGATAAGGTGGATTTCTCCAAACACTTAGATGGGATCAAGGACAAACCCAATGGGCAGGAGATGGGAGAGGCCAGACCCGGTCCAGGCCTGTGGAGATGCACACGGGTGGCAGGAAGTTCTGCTCGGCAGTGAGAAAAGAGAAAGCAACTTTGGGGAAACTGAGCTCTGGAAACTGGGCTTTACATGAAAGGAAATGGGAATAAGGGAACAATATGGAAACGCTGAGTTCCTTAAGTCAGCCCAGAGCTGATTGATTTCTGCAAAACCTGGTGTCAGGATTGTCATCCTGCTGCACCAGCCATGCTTCACCAGGTACCAGTCTGCCATGAGCATTAGCGGGAGGGAGCTGCTGGGAGGAAAAGGGGAGTGCGACCACAACACTCTTGGTACTCGGTGTGTGGGAAGAATAACAAACAAACTTAGTGCAATTTCCATCTCAAGAATAACTTGATCAAGTGGTCCCGTCCCTCAGATTGGTGCGGTGGCCTAGAGGTGGAGCTCTTGCCTCACAATCAGGAAGCGGTGAGTTCAATTCTAGGTAGAGGCTGATATTTCTGTATGTGGGCATGATTAGAATATATCTGCTATATAAAACTCCGCAGCGGCAACAGGAAGGGCATCCGGCCAATAAACACTCAGCTCTATTCAGTTGCCCAAACTCAACTCTGCAAGGGATTATGGGGTCCTTAAAAGAAGATGATGAAGAAGTGGTCTTGTCCCTCACTTTTTTCACCAGCTGTGCTAACCAAGAAACCGACATCCAGAAAGCGAGGCCAAAAACATCAAGATGGCAGCTGTGACTGCCTGCTTTTTACCCCACCAAGCACATGGCACACGAAAAAGGGGTGGGGCTTTAACATTGCAGGGTGGACACCATTTTGGCTGGTTTATTTTTTAACTTAATAGATCTATCTCCCTTCAGTCACGTCTAGCATTAGGAAAAGTGACTCACTTTGGTCTCTGAATATGAGATGCTGCTTCCCACAAGGGGGGAATTTGATTAGCTAACCTTAAAACCATTCAAAAGATTTTAAAAAATAGATTAAAGGGCTCTTTGTTTTTTGTTTTGTGTTTTGTTTTTTTTACAAAGCACCCTGCATTTACAACCTGCCAGATAGACTAAAATGGCTCTCTAAATGTTCCTCCTCATAGTGTTCTTTGCCATAAGCCTGCAGGCTTTGTACTCCATGCTTAGTTAAACAGTTTTTATCTTACATAAAACCCTGGAAAGCTACTTCGAGAGCGATCAGGCTGCTTCGGTGGTGATTTAAGTGAGTTTCCCCCTTGCTCTAACTGCTCCTTGTTAAATACTTTGACGTTTATGTGTCTAGACTGGGATTGTTCCAATATTGATTTTGTACATGAAATAATGGAGCGCCGAAGCTGTCTCCCACCATCTCTACAAATCATGTGCCTTCTTCCATGGGCCATCTTGCTTAATGATAAGAGCGAGACACGGGAGCAGGTCTGTCTAGGATGCCCAGCTGCCTCCCTGTGCTGCTCCGTGTCCCCTGCTTTCTTCTATCACTCTTCCACAGCTCTGACAGGCCTTCGGGTGCACCAGGATGGCCCTCGCTCTGCTTCCGGGGTTGGGTCTCTGTCTCTCTTTGCATGGTGGAGCAGGGAACAAGGTTTGGCACCGTGCTTCTTGGCCTTCTGCTTTTTTTTAAAAAAAAAAAGGCAGCCATGACGGTGTGATGGGTTGCTTTGGTCTCACCGTTAGATGGTGGACAAGATGGACAGCCATCTTGACTTCTTTTGACTACCACCGGGGGTGGGATGCAATTTTCTTTTCTACTGGGTCTGTGGGCATGGCTAGGTGGACGTGACTAGGTGGTCATGTGACTGGGTGGGCATGGTTTTTGGGTTTTTTTTGGGGGGGCTACTGGGCCTCAGGGAAGCCTCCTGGGAGCAAAAATGGGGCACACACCGCCACCCCTGTGCAGCACCCCTTCATGCCCCATTTTTTTAACCTCAGGGAAGCCTCCTGGCTGAAGCCGTACAACAGCGGAGTGGGGGGGAGGAAATCAGCTGTGCCACACGATTTAGATTAGCTAGAAAGCAAGAAATCCAATGTTTTCCTGGTTTCTAGCTAATCTAAGTTGCGTGGAACAGCTGATCTTTGGAAAACAACTGATCGTCAGGGAGCAAAAGGAAATACCTTGATCTTCGGAGTGAACCGGTTCGCTCTCAGCTGATCTTTGGAGCTACCAGTTCGTCCGAACTAGTCTGAACCAATAGAATCCCACCCCTGACTATCGCTTGCAGGCACTCCTGTATTCAAAGTCAACAAGCCGGGCTTCAGTCCCAGTTTAAAGCTCATACATCCTTTTTTGGGGGAGGAAAAGGAAGGAGAATGCTAAACTGGATTCCTTAATCTGCTGGGAGGTTCTCTAGGGACTGGAAATGCGGATGGTAATGTAATATATGCCGGTCCAGGAGGCAACTTCTCGCTCTACAGATACCTAGCGAGGAATTTCTGGTGACCTTCAGGATTCTTCATACCTTCACCAGTGGTGGGATTCAAATAATTTAACAACCGGTTCGGCCAGGGTCAGGATGGCTGTTGTGGGAGGTGTGGCCCAGCCCCATCCTCCAGTTGCACTGCCCAGGAAGGATGAGCCTCCGACAATGGCCAACCTGATCCTAAGTGAACCAGCTATTAAATTACCCTCCCCCACTATCAAAGTGGATCCTGGGCACTGCATTGCAATGGAGAAACGGGCAATGGCACAGCCGGCACAAGGGAAGGAGGAGGAGCAGGGAGAAGAAAGAAGGAAAGTAGCTTTTTCCTTCCTTTGGACTGGCCACTCCGTAGCCCATTTCTCCATTGCAGCACAGTGCCCAGGATCCACATTGATAGCCGGAGATGGGGTGGGGAATTTAACAACCAGTTCGCTCAAACTGGTGCGAACCGGCTGAATCCCACCACTGAGCTTCACGTGTTATATCAAGTTGGAACAGGACAACTTGCCATGGCAAACTCATCACAGGGCACTTGCCAGAGTCAACTCACCAACTCATCATGGGACAACAACTTACAATGGCCAACTCGACATTGGACAGCTTACTGCGGGACAATTTAATTCAATTATTTACAATCATTTAAAAATTTTTTTTAAAAAAATTGGTATTCACATTTCATTTTATTCCTCATTTCTTTAATGATTCTATTCCACTATTACTTCGATATTAGTGTAACTCTTGTCCTGCAGGGTGTTGGCTGCTCCAAATTGGTGGCAGTGAGTTATCCTAGATCCAACCCAAATGACAGCATAAACCTTGTTGGTTCCACAACATCTCCCACCCATGTTTTTATTTATTTATTTTTATTTGTCAATTGCTTACAAGATAATAGGTATAAGTAAACACATAGTTATGAATCATGGATACATATAAGAAAAATAAATATATATATATATAAAAGAAACAATAGGACAGATACGGTAGGCACATTACAGACCACTTAGGAAAGAGGTGAGGACAATAGTAGACAGTCTAAGGTTAAAGTTTTGGTGGTTTGGGGAAAAAAAACCACAGAGTCAGGTAGAGTATTCCAGACATTGACCACTCTGTTGCTGAAGTCGTATTTCCTGCAATCAAGTTTGGTGCGATTAACCTTGAGTTGGTATCTATTGTGTGCTCTTGTGTTGTTATGGTTGAAGTTGAAGTATTCATTGACAGGTAGGACATTGCAATGTATGATTTTATATACTATATTTAGATCGGACTGAAGGCGGTGTAGTTCTAGGTTTTCCAGGTCTAGAATTTCGAGTCTGGTGGCATAAGGTATTCTGCAATAATAAGTATGATAATAATAGAATATAATAATAAGTGTTGCACTCTTCCATCAAATCTGGAGGTGGTATCAGCTCAGCATTCCCAGGAGGAGTTTCCAGGTGTGGTCAGAAGGGGAGCCAGGATCCTTCTGCCTGTTGGGGCCTCGCATCTCTGCAACTTGGCTCATCCAGTCAACCTTATTGTTCTCTTGAACAGGGCTGTTCTTCAGATGAAGTAACCTAATCAAGACTCTACCGTGTAAAAACAGATAGCGGGTAATTCTGACAGATATTGCTTTAACTCCCCCCTTCTGCACCCTCGGGTGGGTGCCTACAATCCTCTTAAGTGGTGGAGATGATGGGCAGAGAGCAAGAAGCCGATAAAGACGGCGCATGTCGGTCCTTTAGGACCCTGAGAAGAGGATACTTGAAAAATAAGCCAGCATCGTCGCTATCACTGGGGGCAAGTATGTTGCCCAAGGAAAGACATTGGCATCAATCTGAACATTGGGAAACAACAGATGTTGCCTTCCAAGGGCGAAAGGAGAAGAATAATGATTGGGAGCAACGATACAATACAGAGCAGATTGACATTTTTCTTCAACACCAAGCAAATGGTCTCTTGCAGGAATGCATGTATGTGTGCGTGTATCATGAAATAATAAGTGGAGGGGAGGAGAATCCAAGGACATCCTGGAAACGTTCTGATGGTAAAGTGACAGCAATGTTGGTGGGCATGTGCAAACTAGTGGTGGGATTCTGTGATGATGGGGGTGGGGGGGTGGGGGGGATACAAAATAGTCACAAAAACCCAGTGAAGCCCCCTTTATTCCTTCACTTTGCTTCCAAGCTCCAAATATCCTTGACTGGAGATAAAAGAACTCCCATACAAGCAGTTACAAGAAGGAGGGAAAAAACAACATGAACCAGGCAAGATAAGGGCTGGAGGACGTCCACAGATAACACACACTGGGAAGGACGCCAAACTCAGAGAGGAACCATAAACTGGAGATATTTCCACACTTTGTTTCCAGCATTCACCCAAACGCATGTCCGTCCTCTTATTCAGTTGTCACAGCTGCAGCCCATGAAGAGGATCAAGGCCCTCTCCTCCCCAGTAGACCACGTCTCTCCCTTATCCTCTCCTCCCTGCATGCCCTAGGATGGAGAGGGGATCCGCCTGGTCTTCCTCTGACTGCCCAGCCAGCCTCTGGCCTTCCGCAGCCTCCTCCACAACCTCAGGAGCCCCACCTCCGCTCCCTGTTCCTCTTCTCCCTCAGAATCAGTCTCCACCAGGGGCATGACAGATTCAGTGGATTTGCACCACTTTGGGAAAATCGGCTGTTAAACTTTCTGAGCACTTTGGTAAACTGGTTGTTGGAAGAAATCATTAAGGTCAGAGAACTATTGGTTAAATTATTGGAATCTCACCCACAGGTGCAAACTCCAATCCACCATAACTTTGATTTGCTTCTTGGTTTCCTGGAACAGGGGTGCCCAACCTCTGGTCTGTGGACTGACATCAGACCATGGCATGCCAGAAACTGGGCTGTGTAAACAAGCAAAGCCCCACCCACAAGATGCAGACCCCTCTAGTCCCTGGGAACCGATCCCTGGTACCCAAAAAGTTTTGAGGGCCACTGACCTTGAGAATTCCCCAGCGCTCCTTCTGCTGGTGAAGATTTGGGCAGAACAACGTGTGATTGAACTGGGAAGAGCCCAGAGAACAGAAACAGACTGGGGTGGAGTGGGTTGGGGTTACTGTCCCTTCAGCTCCCCTTGTTAAAGAGGGGTTCTCCTCCCCCGCCCCCCAAAAGCTGGGAAAGTGAAGCTGAGGCCCTGTGACTCTGGAAGATTGCTATTCATGGAGATCAGTAAAAGTCAAGCTAGAAAATCATGCCAGATTTTTGTTTGTTTGTGTGTCTGTGTGGAACAAAGTCCTAACAGCATGACTTTCTAAAAAAAAAAAAAAATCTTTGTAGAAACTTGAAAAATCACACCTGTATTCTCAGCTGTGCATTCCATTCTTCAGAGTGAGCGGGAAGATATTATTTATACCTTTCTGGTGGCTTAGATATTTTCCTTTGAATCATCCCTCTATTTCGCAGGAAGGAAATGACCACTTTTATTACTTTTTCATCATCTTTTGCTCTTTCTTGGATATTTTCTGTTTAGAAGCCAGCTCCAAACAAAGAAATCCTGCCTCTCCTTTTCTATGATATCGAGCCGTTTACATGAAATAGTGAGGTTATATTATATACTAGCTGGATACCCCCTGCTTCACTATGAAACTATGTGGTCGGGCTTAGTTTTTGGGGAGGAAAATAAGGGGGGGAAATTCTGCCTCTGCCTACCAGCATCCATCGGTATTCATCTGGCTAGTGTCCTGTTCAGTGTGTGAGGGAGTTGAGAGCTGTTTGGAAACTGAAACAGTATTTGCTGTGTGAGCAAGAAGGAGACAGCAAGGAGCCTGGGCGTGGCTTAGCTCAACCGGTATGTACTAAAGCTGCTTGGTGCTGTGAAACTAAAACTGAAATTCCTCTCCTCTGCTTGGGTTTTGCCTTTGGAAGAGATTTCTTTTCAGGTGGGGAGAGGGAATAGAACTCCTTAGCATCAGAGCGTGTTAATAATAATCATATAGGAAATACTCTAAATGCTCTGATGGTCATTTGAAAAAATCCTTTCTTAGTGAGCCCCTAGAAGCCAAGAGGAACATACAGGCCCAATTTTAAGTTTGTAAGCTTTACAGTTCTGGAGATTTTGTGATGATGCCTGAGTGGCATTTCACTTTTATATATATAGATTTTTCTCCTTTTAAAATAAAGTTTAATTTAATTTATCTCTGGTGAGATTGGTCCATCTCCCATCAGAAGAAAAAAAGCTGAAACGACTATTCGGACCTCTTTGGAGTGAATGGCTATATAGGCAGCCTTGAACATGACCACAATTGAGTTCAAAATTTCTGTTGTTAAATGAGTTTTGCCCCATTTAATGAGCTTTCTTGCCACAGTTAAGTCAATCACTGCAGTTGAAATCACTGTGTTGATATTCTGACTCAGACCTCCATGTGGGCGACACAGAACCCAGAGCCACGAAGTCTGAAGTTTGACGAGAAGGAAAACGTGACTTAATAAATTGGACATGGACTTAATAATACATATTGTGTAAGAAACGGGATAGGAAAAAAAACCTCCGCATGTCAGTTGCAACGGTCTTGACAGAAGGAGCTCAGAAAATAAATCGCTTATTATTCCGGTGTCTCCGTGAGCAGCTACAAGCAATGTCCTGCAGCAAACATGGATGGCTGTGGCTTATGTACGAGTGGCCGGATATTAATCCGGGATGACAGCTCAAAGTTTGGGCTTGCGCCTTTCTTGGCTTCTCCTACTTAATTAGTAACCTTTCACCTTATCCCAAGCAGGGAGAATTGCTACTGGCTAAGCAGGCAGGTCACATGTCGAAGTCTACTAGCTAAGCTTTCCAGGCCCTGGACTGGCGTCATTCCTTCTCTTTCTCACCCTTTTGAATCAGGCCTAGGGGTGCCACAGCTGGCTTCTGATTAGGGGTCCCAAAGCTTGGTTAGGGGACTTGGAGCAGCCTCATGGAACGGGGATGGTTTTCCCCCCACTTGGTCCATGGAGAAAGAATCGCTATTGCATGCAGAGTTTGCATCTATGCAAAATTAACACGGCATTAACACTGCACATCATTACGATGAATTCATTTGGTGAATGACGAGTTGGTTACTTTAGCAGGATTTTAATCCCAGCAGTAAATGGAGAACAGGCATTAATATGGTTTTGTGCACAGTAGCCGTTAAGCCCTTCTTTCTTTCCTTCCTTCTTTCTTTCCTTCTTTCCTTCTTTCCTTCTTTCTTTCCTTCTTTGCTTCCTTCCTTCCTTCCTTCCTTCCTTCCTTCCTTCCTTCCTTCCTTCCTTCCTTCCTTCCTTCCTTCTTCCACTTTGAAGAGCAGTAAATGGAGAACAGATTTTAATATGATTTTATGCACAGTAGCTGTTAAGCCCTTCCTTCCTTCCTTCCTTCCTTCCTTCCTTCCTTCCTTCCTTCCTTCCTTCCTTCCTTCCTTCCCTCCCTTCCCTGTTTAGTGGACGATTCCTTCAACATGAGCCAGCTGTGTGCGGCAGCAGCCCAAAAAACCAATACAATCCTTGGTTGGATAAACAGAGGCATAGAAGCAAAATTGCATGAGCTATTATTATTGCTTTATAAAGCCTTAGCAAGGCCACGCCTGGGATATTGCATCCAGTTTTGGTCACCAGCATGTTACAATAAAGATGTTGAGACTTTGGAAAAAGTGCAAAGAAGGGCAACTAAAACGATTAAAGGCCTGGAAACTAAAACATATGAAGAACGGCTGCATGATTTGGGTTTGTCCAGCCTAGAGAAAAGAAGGACTGGGTGGGGGGACATGATAACAGTATTCCAGTATTTGAGGGGCTGCCACAGAGAGGAAGAGGTCAATTTATTTTCCAAAGCACCAGAAGGCAAGACAAGAAACAATGGATGGAAACTAATCCAGGAGAGAAACAATCTGGAATTAAGGAGAAACTTCCCAACGGTGAGGACAATTAACCAGTGGAACAGAAGTTGTGGATGCTTCTTCCATCACTGGAGGTTTTTTAAGAAGAGACCGGACAGTCATTTGTCTGAAATGGTATAGGGTCTCCTGCATGGGTGGGGGGGGTTGGACTAGAAGGCCTCCAAGGTCCCTTCCAACGCTATTCCAATTCTGAGTAGTTTTTTGGCTCCCCATCACT
>NW_020769320.1:8763063-8776000 GCF_900518735.1 Pseudonaja textilis | reverse complement strand
AGATAGATAGATAGAAAGATAGATGGATAGATAGAGATAGATAGATAGATATAGATAGATAGAAAGATAGATGGATAGAGATAGATAGAAAGATGTAGATAGATAGATAGTAAAACTTTTAAAGTGTAATTGTAAATAGTATATATGTGTATGTGTATGTGTATGTATACATACATACATACATACATACATCCAGGAGAATGGAATAACTGATCACAAACAACTGCAAAAAATGTATATATTTGTTTTTAAAGTTGAAAATTCAATAAAATGTATATATAATTTAAAAAGATAGATAGATGATAGATAGATTATAGGTGGATAGTTGATAGATGTATATATGTATGTATATATGTATGTATGTATGTGTGTGTGTGTGTGTGTGTGTGTGTGTATACACACACACACACACACACACACACACATATATACAGAGAGAGAGAGAGAGAGAGAGAGAGAGATGGATAGATGCAGACCAGGGGTGTCAAACTTGCATCATCATGTTTTCGTCACATGACATAGTGGGACTTTTTTCCTCTTTGCTAAACCGGGGAAGGGGAGAGCATGTGATGCATCTGGTCCATGGGCCATGAGTTTGATACCCCTGATATAAACAGATAGGGATAGATAGATGATAGATAGATAAATACACCAAGCCACAGATATTTGCCACTATTGCAAATAAAAATATCTTCTGTAGCTGGCAGGACTAGGCTAGAGGTGTGAAGAAGAGGACGGGAGTCTTTTACAGACAGGACAGTCCCCCCTGTCACATAGAAAGATATTAAGATATTTAAAATTTAGTAGCCGGAACAGTGGGAGTTGTAGAGTGAGCCAAAAGGAAAGTTATACTTGATAGGTTGAAGAGTGCTGGTTCCTGCATGAGGCAATCGGCACTGTGATTGGTTGCTGTGGGTGTGGAGGAGGCGTTTCCCTTTTCCCCCGCCTTTTTCCTTCTTTGCATTCTGCGATTTACCTCAGGATGTTCCTGGGTGCCTGACTATCTCGTTTGCTGTAAATATTGGTGTAAAATAGATTTATTTATATAAAACGACAAGTTCATGTTAGCATTTCTGACTCCACCTGACTCCAGCTGCGCAATTTCCTGACAAAAGATATTAAGAGCAACCAAGAGAGGAAATTCATGATGGCAAAAATGTCCTCTTCTATTGACTGCTTCACAGCAACCTCTACCTGAAGGGTGACTGAGATCCATTGGAAAAGGAATTTCAATTTCTCCTATTTCTTTCAAAAGCCATCTAAATTGGTGGCCTCCACAACATCAGGCAACGTAGGATTCCCATGTATTTTTCCCTTTATATTTCTTCATAGTTTCAGCATAAAGTTGGGGTTTTTTTTAATTCCCCTAAAGTTCCAGATCTGGTGAACATCTTCATTAGACAATTTATTGCATTTGCAAATTCCTTCCCTTGAATGATCTCTACTGGATGAAAATCCTAAAACGATACCATTTGACCGAGCGACTGGCTATTTCTTACCAGACAGCTATCAAAATTTGGCACCATGGTTAGCCATGGCAGCATTTCTTACGGTGAAAGATTGGAAATCCCAAAAGGGATTGCAAACTTTAAAGCACCACTATAAAAGTAAAGGTGCCCCTCGCACATACATGTTAGTCATTTCTTGCTCTAGGGGGCAGTGCTCATCATCGTTACAAACTCAAAGAGCCAGCACTGTCCAAATATGTCTCCATGGTCAGGTGGCCAGCATGACTAAATGCCAAAGGAGCACAGAACGCTGTTCCCTTCCCAGCAAAGGTGGTCCCTATTTTTCTACTTGCATTTTTTACGTGCTTTCGAACTGCTAGGTTGGCAGAAGCTGGGACAAGGAACGGGAGCTCACTCCATGACGCAGCGCTAGGATTCGAACTGCCGAACTGCTGACCTTTCTGATCGACATGATCAGTGTCTTAGCCCCTGAGCCACTGCGTCCCTATAAGTGGTTAATAAATAATCAGCCTGATAATTAACAATGTTGGAAAACGCAGTAACAAGGAACAACCATGACATCGAGGTTTTTTTTTTAAATTTAATATGTAGCAAATGTTAATGCGGAGGAGAAAATAAAATGCAGGAAAGGATAAGGACAGCCATGTTAGATCAACCATGACAGAGTCCCGCTCCATTTCCAGGCCAGGTAGCAATGGTAATGCCACTGTGAACTACCAGCGTAGCTGAGGATGGGCAGAGTGTAAAATTGTTCAGCTCTGCTTCAGCAACCACAAAGGTTTGTGCTGATTCAGAGAACTGAAGTATGACCACCACCAGGGCCTCTCCCGTGGCTGGATAGATTGCTCTCCGTTCTTCCGTAGCTCCGTCTGAGCATGAGGATCAAAGTCTTCCAGAGGGTCATACACTTGTCTGGTGGGAAGTTTTCTAAACTTTCCATTGAGGGCTTGCAGGACAAAATCGACTCGACCAGCCTTGGCCATCTTGGCAGGCAGAGTTACCTTCTTCAGGACTTTAGTGTAGCCCCTTGCCTGGGCACTTACGATGTATGTACCAGGGGGCAGAAGTCTCCAATAGTCTCCGTCATCAGCTAAAAACCAAACAAAACAACCATAGGTAAAGGTAAAGTTTCCCCTCGCACATTCATGCTAGGAGTTTCTGTTACAAAGCCGAAGAGCTAGTAGAACTCCTTAGCATCAGAGCATGTTAATAATAATAATAATAATAATATAGGAAATACTCTAAATGCTCTGATGGTCATTTGGAAAAATCCTTTCTTAGTGAGCACCTAGAAGCCAAGAGGAACATACGGGCCCAATTTCAAGTTTGTAGGCTTTACAGTTCTGGAGATTTTGTGATGATGCGTGAGTGGCATTTCACTTTTATATATATAGATTTTTGGAATGCTTTTTAATTCTCTAATTTTTTTCCCCCCTGCAGTTTTAATATTTGTTTATTGTTTTTAGATTTTGCAATTTTTGCAAAGTTGGGATGCAAATATGTGAATCAATCGGTACACTATTTTGTTTTCTGGGTGAAAAATTGTGTAACATTCTAGAGGGGAAAAAAAAAATCTAAACCCAAAAGTTGAATTGCACATTTGCTTCTCCAAATCTGTTACCTGTAAGAATATCATGGCGGATGCCTTTGACTGAAATTCGGGCGTTCTTGATTGGGTTTCCAAATTTGTCAGAGACAATTCCTTTTATGCCACGATGAACCTGCCAAGAATCAGAAGAACGTGATTAAGGAGTGATCCTTTTACGTTCCTTTCTCATTTCTGTTCACAAGTAGCCTCCATTGCCACCCGCTGCTAATGTAGGAGGCTGTGCATGTTTCCCCTTTGGTGCTCAACCAGTTTAATGACAGAATTTTGTGAATTCTAGTTCATTCATGCTTAAGAAGTCTTAAGAAGTGGCTGTAAAACAGGTTGTCCTCGAGTTATTACCACAATTGAGCCCCAAATTTATGCTGCTAAGTGAAACAAGTGAGTTTGAGGCCATTTTATGAATTTTCTTGCCACAATTGTAAAAGTGAATCATTGCACTTATTAAGTTAGTAACACAAAGTGGTGGGATTCAAAAAAAATTTACTACTGGTTCTGTAGGCGTGGCTTGGTGGGCATGGCATGGCTTGATGGGTGTGGCAGGGGAAGGATACTGCAAAATCCACATTCCCTCCCCATCCCACTAAGCTGCTTTCCAGCTCCATTCTCCTGTGCAGGGCAACAAAAGAAGACCCAGCTGATCAGCTGGGACTCAATGGGAGGCAGAGAAGAGATGAGGGCAGGACCAGTCAGAGGTGGTATTTGCTGGTTCTCTGAACCACTCAAAATTCTGCTACCAGTTCTCCAGAACTGGTCAGAACCGGCTGGATACCCCCTCTGAAGTCAAAGACTACCTGCATATTTTTAGGAGCCAAAATAATGATATAAATTTGATGAGCAAAGTTGACCGCTGGTTAAACGTGGGAACAGAAGCTCAATGGTGTATCTGTTTGGGGTTTCTCTCTTCGGAAACACTTGGCCGTGATCACTTGGGAACAGCTGAGGAGACAAGGCTCCTTTGGCAACACTCACAAAGTCCACAACCGGCAGGCCACATTTGGAACTGGGGGTGGAATACTTCCCCCTTGCTGATCTCTGAAGGCTGCAGAATAGATCTGGGTGATACCAAAGAATAGGCAGTGCCACATTTGCCACCCTTCTGGAGAAATGGGACAGGTTATGTAGTTGGAAATAGTCATAGGATTCTACCGGTTTGCACTGGTTCTAGTGAACCGGTAGCTCCAGTGAGCAGTTGGCCCCACCCTTTCCTGTCCTATATTTCCTTATTGTTTAGCTCAGCTGATGCGCGTGGCAGAGCGGCTTGCCGCACCTCAACTGTTTTACTCACCAGCGCTGACATAGGTAAGTTTTAAAGCTTAAAATGGGTGGCTTTTGAATGCTGCAGAGCGCACACTCCTAAAACCGGCTGTTAAACCGGTTGAAGCCCACCACAGGTAGGAAAGTAGTTTTTTCACGAACCTCACAAATGCCTAAATATCACTCCCCAAAAGTCAGGTCATTGAAAGGTGGTTGCGAGATTGAAAAAAATGTTCTGGAGCAGGAACACAAAAATGGGCCTCTCTCGTCTGTTTTATATTCACCCCCATTTTATTCCTTGCGATGACGTTTGTGTGTCATCCTATCGTACCCCAAAGGAAGAAAGGGTGGAATCTCTGTAGCCAGCTAAAAAAAATGATTTTGAGGCTTATGTTGGGAAGATGGAAAGAATTCCCGGTTGATGATAATATGTTGAATGGAAGGGAAATTCTGTCTCATCCTTGCCAGGCTAGTCCTTGGGCCAAAGTTGGCATTGCCTGCAAACTTTTACCAGCTGATGATGTATCATCGTGCACGAAATGCCCCTTTCTCTAATCTATGGCAGTGGAAAAAAGAGTGGGGGGGGGAAAGCCATTTGGTGTGAAATGTGCCTGTGATCCTTTTGCTTAATCTTGTTGCTTTTAAGCCTGATTGCTCCCTTGGGAGGTGAGGTCAGGGCTTGGGGATAACAGCTGATGAGTACATACACAATAGGAGTAGGTTGGCACAGTCACGGCTAATATAGGATTTTCCCTCTCAAAGCCTTCAAGTTAAGACGTAATCCACTTCCATTTGGATTTATGGGACAGATTAGCTGAAGACAAGATTAAAACCAAGTGGAATCCAATTTTATTTAAGGATAAAACTACAAGCAGGAATTGTGGCTCACAGAAAGCTTTTAAACAACCTGGAAAGAAAAATGGAGGTTGCAAAGAAAGATCTGTGAGAAGAGACCACAAGGCTGGGGACCTGGTGGACCCTGTCCCTTTAGGAAATTTGTTCCTGCTCTGATCACCTGAGTCCTTTTTTTAGAAAACTGAGCTTTCTTCTAGTGGAGCTGGCCTGGTCATTCGAAAAAAATGACTAAAAAAAGAACCTCCACACAAAACATTAGGTAAAAGTGGTGGAATTCAAAATATTTTACTACCGGTTCTATGGATGCTTGCTTTGCCAGTGTGAAGAACCAGTGCAAACCAGCAGCATACCACCACTGGGTAATATATGACAACATCCAACGGGTGTATCCACCAGAGAAAATAGTCAGAGATCCAGGAAAATGGATGACCTTCCCAAGTCCCTACGGATGCTTCTGCCAACATCTATTTTCAGGGCAGCAAAATAAGGACATTATTATATGGACGGTCGTACGAAGCCTAATTATTTCAGCTTAATTTAGGCTTTGTGCTAACACCTTCACTTTGGTTACCTGGATCTGTCAATTTTGGGAATGCAGATCCTGAATTCGACTCAAATGCCAATTTTTGGATGGATTCACACATCTTCCCAAACGTATCTTAAGACTGAAAACTGCCAGAATAGATTCGGCAGGGTATAGACAAAAAAACAAAAAAACTTCCCAGGAACAGAGTTGGTATTCCGCCAGTTCGCACCAATTCAGGTGTACTGGTAGTGGGAATTTTAACTAGTTCAGAGAACTAGCAAATATTACCTCAGATTGGCCCCACGCACCTGCCCCCACTGTTACCTCTCCTATATTCACTTATCTTTTTAGCTCAGCTGATTTGCGCAGCAGATTGCTGTGCCTCAGCTGAGCTAAACAACAGCTCAGCTCACCAGTGCTGACACAGAGGGTGGTCTTTGAGCACTGTGCCCATGCGCGAAGTGCAGGATCATCAACTCCTCTAACTGCTCTTAGATAAATATTTTTCAAGAAGGCAACAGGCAAAAGGAAGAGTTGGTAAAAGAACATAGGAAATTGGAGGAGGCTTCTGCTTACCACCTGTTCATGAGAGAAGGGGCTGGCATCACAAGGTAGAAAAGGAATACAGGTAGTCTTCAACTTACAACATGTGATGACCCAGGGCATGACACAAAAATAAAAAAATCACAAAAGTAGAATAAATTCCCTTTAATGCCTCCAACTTCGCCCCCAATGTCCAGTTATCCTCAGCTGCAGACCAAACTCTTCAAAAAAACAGTCTATGAAGGAAAGAAATGCAGTCCGAACCCAAAGTAAAGATAATTAGAAATAAAAAAAACCAACACAAACCACAGTGAAATAATTAACAAGACAGGCCAGGATGATAAATTGCAGACTTTCAAGGAAAACACAGCACCCACAGTTGGGAGGACACCAAAACCTAGATAAGCCTCGACAAAAAAAATGCACGCTTTGCTTCCAGCAAGGAACTGTGTGCAAACACCCCACTTATATCCTGTTCTCCCAGCTGCAACTAATGAAAGGGATCAGGGCCCTCTTCTCTCCCATAAGCCATGTTGCTCCCTTCTCTGTTCCTCCCCGCACGTGCCCTAGGATGAAGAGGGAGTGGGCCTGGGTCTTCCTCTGAATGCCCAGACAGACTGTGCCCTTCCCCCATTTCTTCCACAGCCACCAGAGCCACACTCCCACTCCCTGTCAGCTGCTCAATCTCCCCCTCAGAATCAGACTCCAACAAGGGCATGACACAGCAGTTCATTTAGTGGCCCTTCAAAGTAACAACGGCACTGAAAAAAGTAACTAATGGCCATTTTTCACACTTAAGACTGTTGCAGTATCCTCGCGGGCTCATCAAAATCCAAATATTCACAGTCAGTGGTGGAATTCAAAATATTTTACTACCAGTTCTGTGAGTGCACGCAGAACATTCTAAAACAGGCAATTTCAAGCATGAAAACTTGCCGTCAGTGCTGGTGAGTAAAACAGCTGAGGCGTGTCAATCTGCTCTACCATGCCTATCAGCTGAGCTACAAACAAAGGAGATATAGGACAAGAAAGGGCGGGGGTGGGTGGGTGGGGCCAACTGTTGACTGGTGCTACCGGATTGCTAGAACCGGTGTGAATCGGCAGCATACCGCCACTTTTCACAGTGTCCCAGGAGTCATGTGATACTCCTTTGTGAACTTCTGATGAGCAAAGTCAACGGGGAGCCCAATTTACTTCAACGGGTGCAGTGATTCCCTTAAGCACCGTGGCGAGAAATGGTGGTCATAAAATTGGGCAAAGCTCACTTAACAATTGTCTTGCTTAGCAACAGAAATGTTGGGGCTCAATTGAGGCCATAAGCCTAGGACTGCCTACAATCAGCTATAAGGTGACCAAGATGTTCATTTGTTCAGTGGTATGGCTTGCTTTCAGAAGTTATGCTGGAGGTTTTTAGGGATTGGATGGTCATTTGTCTGGAATCATATAAGGTTTCCTGCTTCAGCAGGGGGTTGGACTAGAAGACCTCCAAGGTGCCTTTCAGCTATGTATTGTATTGTATTGTATTGTATTGTATTGTATTGTATTGTATTGTACCCTATCCTATCCTATTCTAGTCAATTATAGTCAGTTCTATATTCTATCTCCTCCCATCCCATCCCATTCAATTCCATTCTTCATTCCATTATTCTATTCCATTCTTCATTCTTCATTTTTCTATTCTGTTCTGTTCTGTTCTGTTCTAGTCTAGTCTATCTTCTCCCATCCCATCCCATTCAATTCTATTCCATTCTTCATTCCATTATTCTATTTCATTCTTCATTCTTCTCTTCTCTTCTCTTCTCTTCTCTTCTCTTCTCTTCTCTTCTCTTCTCTTCTCTTCTCCTCTCCTCTACTCAACTCAACTCAATTCAACTCTATCCTATCCTATTCTACAATTCTAGTCAATTCTATTCTATATTCTATCTCCTCCCATCCCATTTAATTCTATTCTTTATTCCATTACTCTATTTCATTCTTCATTATTCTATTCCATTCCATACTCCATATTCCATTTTCTATTCTATTCTAGTCAATTCAATTCTATATTATATCTCATTCTTTCCCATTTAATTCCATTCTCCATTCCGTTATTCTATTCCATTCTATTCCATTCCCACTGACTGTAAATTTGTTTTAGGACCAAAGAGCGAACAAACTCTTGTTTGTAGTGGAGAGGCCTGTGACAGAAAGAAGAGAGAAGTCACAGAAGAAAAAGTGTGTGTGTGTGTGTGTGTGTGTGTGTGTGTGTTACCATTTCCATGAATTTCAAAAGAGCTTCCTTGTTCTCTTGCCACAGTTTATACAGCTCATCAGCCAAAGGGAACTTCTCGCACCCAAGCTCCACAGTAATCTCAAAGCAGTTTGTGTGGAGATAATTAAAATCTGCCATTCCTGGAAAAAAAGAAAAGAAAAACCCCAAAAGTTTGATCAATCGATAACTTTTAAGCCCAACTTTCTTCCAACGGGAACAATAAAATTATGAAATGATTCCTTATTGTAAATAACACAACGTTAGTAGCCAAACAGTTAACTCAAAAAACAAATACAAAGTAAAAATGCAGTGGTTAGATTAGCCTGTTCTGGAGATCTCCAGATCACCAACTACCCTGGCCACCTGCATCTAAGAAAGGCTTCAAGTGATCTTGAAGATACAGCCCAATTTCCTGGCCCAAGTACTGGGTCTAAGGCAGAGCTGCATGGAGGGAAGTATGATTGGGCTTTATTAGCCTTCCAAGCCTGCCGGCTTTGTGATCGTCAGCGCTGGTTTTTGCTGCCCGCCCAATACGCTGAAAATGATGGTGGTCGCAGGCTCGCCTATGCAGCAGCCAGACTGTCTTTGGTTTGGGGCCTTGTAAATTATTCATGCCTGCATTAGCCCAGCTGGCAAGACATATGGGTTTTTCAATGGCGATGGCTCCACCGAGGTAGCACCCGGTTTGTAAGTGGTAGGTTCTCTCTCGCTCACTTACGGAGAGATTACGTGGGTGAGCTGCTTCTCTCTTCTCCTCGAGGCCTTTTTTCCCCCTCCTACGTCAATGTAGAACAAAGGCATCCAAACTGTTTGGAGAAGTAATGGAGGAAAAAAACCCCAAACCACCAGAAAGTTTTACCTCCAGTAAAGCTGTACCACTCCGCCCCGTTGATGATGCCTCCCCGTTTCACGAAATTTCCCCCGCAACGCATTTCAGATTTGTCCGAGATGCCAGGATGTGCATCTGCGTAGGTTCTAGAAAGCAGCTTGAACATCTAAAATGACATGAATGGTGTTTTTGCTTGGCGGATTAAACTCTTGGTATTTTTCAGTGCATTCGGTTCACGGTTCCTGGCAAACTTCTAGACCAGTGGTCACCAACAGTGGGCTGGGGACCACTGGTGGTCTTTGAGAAAATTTTGGTGGTCCACAGAGAAATGTCCCCCCCCCCAAAGAATTAATCCAGGCTGTGCGGGAACACAAGGCTGCACCACTCACACAGCTTGCAGGAACGCAAGGCTTGCATCACTTGCATTGCGCACAACACGAGGTAGTGAGGGGAGCAGGGAAAGGGCGGAGTGGGGAACTTGCCCCACTCGCCCCACGTGC
Organism: Pseudonaja textilis; assembly: GCF_900518735.1. Next base: position 8,766,164 of record NW_020769320.1, on the reverse strand, counting down.
CTGGCCTGGCCACCGGGATGCTTCTTTCCGCTTCTTTCTTCTTCTGCTTTTGGCTGCACACAAGAAAAGCAGCCAAAGTCTTTCTTTCTCTCCCCCAAACTCCGCCAGAAATGAGTCTTTGGGACCCTGCAAGGCCTCCTGCTCCAAGAGGCTGCGCCGGCAAAGACTCATTTCTGGCGGAGTTTGGAGGAGAGAAAGACAGACTTTTGCTGCTTCTGCTGCTTTCCTTGTATGAAGCCCAAAGTCTTTCTCTCTCTCTCTCTCTCTCCCACCCCGAGAACGGAGCTGGAGACGGTAGCCTGCAATCCCAAATAAAGAATGATTGAGGAAGTCGGGGTGGGGAATTTTCCTGCAGATTTTTGGGGGGATTTTCCCAGGGTCTCTGATCCACAGGATTTAAAATTATGAGTTTTGTGGTCCCTGAGGTCCAAAAGGTTGGTGACCCCTGTTCTAGACATCTCCAAAAGCCACGGGGGTAGTGGTGGTATTCTTTTTTTTATTTAAATAAACTTTATTCAGTTTTCCCAACAATTTAAAGACATAAAAAAACAATTGCATCAACACTGAAGACATCATTTACATTTCTTAACCATATTTTTATACTTAATTTTCTATTACATTGCAATTATTACATATTACTTTTTCTATTAATTCTCTATTCCTTACTCCTTGCTTATACCACTTGTTACATAGTGCAATTTCTGTTAATTCTACATCCAGTGCATATAGCTTCATATTCTTTAATTAATTACAGTACTACTTTTCTTTCTATTCTCAAACCATATATATCAGACATCCCAGACTGAATAATACATCGATCCCTCTCTATCTTTTAACTCTAAAGCCAGCCTGTCCATTTCTGTGCAGTCTAGAATTTTTCTTATCACTGCTCCCTCCGGTGGTTTATCTCTGTTCTGACCCAAAAGGAGAGGAAGGAGAAGGAAGAGGAGGAAGAGGAGAGGGGAAGGAGGAGAAAGAGAAAGAGGAGAAGGAGGAGGAGGAGGAGGAGGAGGAGGAGGAGGAGGAGGAGGAGATGTAATACATACTATATGTTATATCAATGCGACTCTAGGTGGTTTACAGACAATAAAAACACAATGTATGAAAAATAAAAATGATAAAAAAATAACCAAATAATAATCAACTAATAAGCCCTGACCTCCCCACCCTTTGGTGACAACACATACCCAAATCAGCCATTTGATGGGTTCCCCAGGCCTGTTGGCAGTACCATGTCTTCCGAAAGAGTGATGGAATGGGGGAAGCGGTCTATTTCCAGGAGGGATGATGTTCCAGAGAAAGGGAGCAAAGGAAACCAACCCATGTCTCTTTCCTTTTCCTCGTCACATTCTCTTTATAGTTTAGTCGAGTATTTTAAAAACCTAATCACGTGGCGTTACCTTCTCATCCGGGGTTGGAGAAAACATTTTGTCTTCGGTAGGATGCACCGAGTAATCGTAAGGATAAGAAACGACCAAATCGCCTCCGTGGAGACTGGCAGACAGCACAAATGGGATGGACTTCATCCACTTCATCACGGCTTTGGTCTCCGGAGCCACCTGAAGATCAGGAAGAAGGGATAGAATGCAGTATTGCAGGCTGACTCTGCCAACTGTCAGCAGTTTGATCCTGACCGGCCTTCCTTCCTTCCTTCCTTCCTTCCTTCCTTCCTTCCTTCCTTCCTTCCCAGTGATTAGAATGCTGGATTGCAGGCTAACTCTGCCCATTGCCAGCATTTTGATCCTGACCAGCTCAAGACTGACTCAGCCAACCTTCCTTCCGAGGTGGGTCAAATGAGGACCCAGATTTTGTGGGGCAAGAGGCTAACTCCATATACCGTTTAGAGTGGGCTGGAAAGCACTGTGAAGTGGTATAGAAGTCTAAGGGCTATTGGTAAGTGGGAAGGAAGGAAGGAAGGAAGGAAGGAAGGAAGGAAGGAAGGAAGGAAGGAAGGAAGGAAGGAAGGAAGGAAGAAAGGAAGGAAGAAAGATAGATGAAGGAAGGAAGGAAGGAAGATGAAGGAAGGAAGAGCTGTGGTGACACAGCTGTTAGAATGCATTTTTGCAGGCTAACTCTGCCCATTGCCTGAAGTTCGATCCTGACCGACTCAAGATTGACTCAGCCATCCAAGGTTGGTAAGATGAGGACCCAGATAGTTGGGGGCAAGAGGCTGATTCTGTAAAACCGCTTAGAGAGGGCTGTAAAGCACTGTGAAGCAGTATATCAGTCTAAGTGCTATTGCTCTCCTCATCTTCCTCTCCTCTTTTGCCTCCTTTTAATCTTATAAGTAACCCTAGTGGCACAGTGGTTAGAATGCAGTATTGCAGGTAAACTCTGCCCACAGCCAGGAAGTTCGATTCTGATTGACTCAAGGTTGACTCAGCCTCCCATCCTTCCGAGGTCGGTAAAACGAGGACCCCAATTGGTTGGGAGCAAGAGGCTGACTCTGTAAACCGCTCTACAAACTGCTTGTAAAGCGCTGTGAAGCGGTATATAAGTCTAAGTGCTATTGCTACTTACAAATGCTTATTGATATAAAATGCAGGGAGGTGGGCTCTAGATGGCTTCAAAAGGGAGCTTGTGCACCAGTATGAGTTGTGATTGTCCATGACATTAAAAATGGGTCATTTTAAGACTTTTGAGTTAAAGATTGGTACTGGAACAACCACGGCTGCTTCTTACTCTAGGGATCCAATGCTGGACTTTAGAATAGTTAATGTCCATACAGTCACCATGTTGATGGCGGATTGACAGAACAAGTAATCAGTGGAACAACTTGCCTCCAGAAGTTGTCAATGTTCCAATGTTGGAAGCTGTTAAGAAGAGATTGGGCAACATTTATTTGAAATGGTATAAGGCAGTGGTGGCTAACCTTTTTGGGCTCCTGTGCCAAAAATTGTGTGCGTGCTTGCGCACGCGTGTGCTAGCACCCAGAAGTCAATGAGTGCACACCTCCACGCCCCCTGTTTATGTGTGCGTGATTCCCCCCCTCCGCCACCGCCCCCTGACCTGCACTGCACGTCCCAGTTGATTTGCGGCCCATTTGAGGCCTGTATCAGCCTGCCAGAGGCTTGAGGGAAGCCTCTGCAGGCTTTGCAGGC
>NW_020769320.1:8734179-8751930 GCF_900518735.1 Pseudonaja textilis | reverse complement strand
TTCCTTCTAGCACTGATGATGTTCCCTAGTTGGGTCATGAAATGTCTGCAAAAAAACAGCAAGGCCCAGAGAGCACCAAGGACCCCACAGTCGTCCTCCTCCTCCTCCTCCTCCTTCTTTCCGCAACTCTCACTCCCTTCTAGCACTGATGATGTTCCCTAGTTGGGTCATGAAATGTCTGCAAGAAAACCACTAAGCTCAGAGAGCCCCAAGGACCCCACAGTCCTCCTCCCCCTCCCCCTCCCGTCCCCTCCTCCTCTTCAACCACTTAATCTTAACCTCACTGTTTCCCGCCCGACCAGGAACCCAGAGAGGGAAAGGCTCCGGCCGAATCTTCATGTCGCAGGACAAACGTTACAGTATCCAACCTGGGCCTCTCACTGGGTCTGTCTTCCCAGCTTTCGGAGCCCATCCTCGGAGAATGAATCCCGCTGCGCCCGGCGGCCAAGCAGGTGCTGCGCTGCGCTGCTGCCTCCTTTCGGCGCATCTCCCACCGCCAGGTTGCCCGGGAAGACTTGCGTCTCCGCCAGCTGGGGGCTTTCCAATATTTTTCTGCAGGGTTTAGAAGACTGGGAACCCGCCGAAGGGGACGCGCACACGGGAACAGCGTGGGAACTGAGCCTGGCTAGTCTACTGAAGAGGAGGACCAGGGGAGACAGGATAGCGGTCTTCCAAGATTTGAGGGGCTGCCACAGAGAGGAGGAGGGGGTCAAGCTGCTTTCCAAAGCACCCAAAGGCCAGACAAGGAATAATGGATGGAAACTGTGCAAGGAGAGATTCAACCTGGAAATAAGGAGAAACTTTCTAACAGTGAGAACTATCAACCAGTGGAACAGAAGTTGTGGGAGCTTCATCGCTGGAAGCTTTCGAGAAGAGATTGGACTGCCCTATGTCAGAAATGGAGTAGTAGGGTATCCTGCTTGGGGGTGGGGGGTGGGGTTGGATTAGATGACCTCCAAGGTTCTTTCCCACTCTGTTAAATCTGTTGATTCATTTACCACCCCTGGAGGCTTTCAAGAAGAGACCAGACTGCCCTCTGTCAGAAATGCGGTGGGGGGTCTCCTGCTTGGGCGGGAGAAGCTGGCGTCTTTGCCCAACGAAGCTTGGACCTTTGACCGAGGGATCTGGGATCTGGGTGGTGGTGGTGGACTAGATGACCTCCAAGGTCCCTTCCCACTCTGTTCAATCTGTCAATTCATTTAACCACCACCACCCCGGAGGCTTTCCAGAAGAGACTGGACACAGCCCCCTTGTCAGAAGCGGAGTAGGTAGGGTCTCCTGCTTCAGCGGGGGTGGGGGGGTGGGGGTTGGGCTAGAAGACCTCCCAGGTCCCCTCCCAACTCCTGATAATTCCATTCTAAAAAAACTGCCCGCCGGGACTCGCGCGCCCTTCCGGGGCTCCTGCCTGCCTTCGGCTTGTGAGCCCCCTGCTCTCTCCTCCCCCCCCGCTCCCCTCCCCACTCCGAGAAGCGGCGGCAGGAAGTCGGGAGGGGAGGTCCAGCTGGGCAGAGACCCCACCCCCATTCTCCCACCCCCCAGGCTGGGCGTCTTACGGCTGCAGCCCACATGGGGACACCCCCACACACCCTCTCCTCCCCCCCCCCGAAATCTGCTAGCGGGACCTTTACTCCACCGCTCCCCCCACTCCAAGACTCGGAGGAAAGTGCCCAACGCCGGGCAGGGTCCAAACTCGAAGACCCCCCCCTCCAACCTCCCGCTTTTCCCTACCTACCCGGTCCGGCGAGCGTGGCGGTGGGCGCCAGGCTGCCCACGGCCACGACTGCAGCCGCCGCCAGCCACGCGCGCAGCAGCCCCCGCCCCCGCATGCCTCCCCGAGGCCGGCAGCGCTCGCAGTGATGTGGCATCCTCGGTCCGGCCCGGCGTGGGTTCCGCTTTGCGCCCTTCTCCACCAGGGGAAATCTCTGGCCTCTGCCCCCAAAGGGCTGCCCGCCTCTTCGGGGATATACGGCCCGGGGTCGAGTTTCAGGGGGAGGGAGAAGGGGGGAGGGGGGGGCGGCTGGGCGGGGAAGCGGCCCCCTCGCCCCCTCCCCAGGCGCCGCCGGGAGGAGCTGGCCGGGCTCCGCGTCCCTAAGTCGCCCTCGCAGAAGTTCTCCCGCATCCTCCTCCGTTGAAAAGAGCCGAGCGAGCTGGGTGGCTTCCTGGGTTGAGATCAACCTGTCCTAAACGGGCAGATCCAAATCTGGCCTGAAGGGCGGCGGATCCCAGCTGCCTCAGTCAAAGATCCCACCTTCTCTCGGTCCCAGGTTCCCTTGGTCAAAGATCCCAGATCCCTCGGTCAAAGGAGCTCAGAACAACAGTGACAGAATTGGAAGGGACCTTGGAGGTCCTCTAGTCCAGCCCCCTCCTCAAGCAGGAAACCCGCTACCATTTCAGACATGTGACTGTCCAGCTTCTTCTAAAAAGCCTCCAGTGATGGAGCAACCACAACTTCTGAAGGCAACTTCGGTTCCCCTGGTTGATTGTCCTCGCTGTTTGGAAAGTTTCTCCAGGTTGTTTCTCTCCTTTGATTCGTTTCCATCCCTTCTTTCTTGCCTTGCCTTCTGGTTTGTCCCCCTCTTCTTTGGGGCAGCCCCTCAAATCCTGGAAGGTTGCTCTCCTGTCCCCCTAGACCAGGGGTCTCAAACACAATTTACCTGAGGGCCGCTGGAGGCAGAGTCTGGGTGAGGCTGGGCCGCATAATAGTATACTTTATATTATACTTTATATTTATATTATACACTAATATTATACTTTCATATCACGGTGGGGGCCACAGGATATCGTCCTGCGGGCCGCAATTGGCCCGCGGGCCACGAGAATGAGACCTCTGCCCTAGACCTTCTTTTCTCTAGACTGGCCAAACCCAAATCCTGCAACCCTTCTTCATATCTCTGTGGAGATTCTTATGTTTGCTCCAAACAAAGGTGCAACTGGAATTTCTGGTTTTGTTTTTATTTGAAGATGTTTCGCTTCTCATCCCAGAAGCTTCTTCAGCTCTGACTTCCATCCCCCATCCATCCAAGTCAGAGCTGGTGAAGCTTCTGGGATGAAAAGAGAAACGTCTTCAAATAAAAACAAAACCAGAAATTCCAGTTACCTCTTTAAAAAAAAAAAAACATTTTGGGGACGTTCTTCCTATGTTTAAGCCTCCAGCACCCTTACCATTTTAGTTGTTGTTCCGAGCACTTTCCCTAAAAGTCTCCTCATCTTTTTGGGGGTCTGATGTGGTGACTAAACCTGGGTGCAGCATTCCAAGTAGGGCCTTACTAAGGCTTTATGGAGCAGTCCTAGTAATTCACGTGATCTTTTTTTTTTTGTAAATTTTATTTGAGTTTTCACAAAAAGAAAAGAAATACAGTTAAAACGTCTTTTCTGAAAGCAGCATAATCCCGGGTTACATTTCTTTGTACAGACACAAATTCAGGTTCATGCTCATTTTTATATTCTATTCCATATCTTATTACTATTTTACATTTTCTGCATGGCTTCTCCTGTCTTTTAATTTCCTCAATTTTATTGTATTTATTTCATCTCAATTCAAATAATTATATTTATATTTTTTGTCTGTCCTGTTTCAATTGTCTATTATCTTTTCTCATTAAACAAAATTTCTCCTGTAATTACTGATTGGAGTATGACGCCTTTATATCTTTCCCCTAAAGTTATAACACTCAATATAATACATAACTTCCATTCGGATTCTGCTTGGTACATTCTTAAACTACACACAGTATTCTTAAAAGAAAAAGAAAAGAAAAAATTATAAATGTATATAATTAAAACAACATTCCATTCCAATTCAATTCTATCATTAATATTAATATTCATTACAGTCTTAACATTTTTCACATTACTTTTCAATTAAATATCATACTTCTATGGGAACAATTATAAACTTTCCATAATCAATTCCCCACCCCCTTCACTTATATTTTATAAAACATTGACTAATTCAAGTGTTCTTAATTCTATGTGGCGAGATTGCAACATCCCCGGAAGGAGAGCGAAATGAAAGGATCTGACTATTGAGAAGTGCAGGATCAAACATGGCCGCTGGGGAGAAGTTGGTGTGTAAGACAAAACACTGGGTGGAAGAAGAGGCAGGACAAGGCAAGGGAGGGGGGTGGGGGTGTCCCTTCAAATGTTGGGTGTGCACAGGGGCCCTGGAAGGCTTAGCTAAATAGAGCAACGGCTCTGCTCACCCACAATGCCCAAGGAAAGAAAGAAACCCTGACACTTTCCCAATAAACAGCACACAGCTCTAAAAGATGGTGTGTGTGTGGGAGGGGGGGGGAATGGGGGGAGGAAACACCTCCCTGGCTAGAAAGAAAAAGAGGGCAGAGGAAGCCTCCTCCTCTCTTGCAAAGTGCTCTGGGACAGACCGATATGCCTGTCCCAGCTTGGGCATTTAGGAAAGATTCTCAATTCCATTTTGCACCGAGAAGTATATAATATAGAATATATGAATATATATACATAGAAGGGTCATGCATAAGCTTCTGGTCGGTGATGTCGTGGCCTCGTCTGCTGGTTCAGGTGGCGGACCCATCGGGCAGTCCCGGTCTACTGCCTGCTCCCCTGGTCCAGGTGGTGGTGGCGAAGAGGTTCTGGTATGGTCTTTGATGGGAGCTTGGTGCGGCACCTGGGGGTCGACCTGAGCCCACGATCCGGCACTGGCGAAGGTACCCTGTCGTTTCCTTAGCTGGTCCAGGTGTCTTCTCCAGATGCGGCCATCATCCAGCTGGACTCAGTACGACCTGGGACCGGTGATGGCTACTATCACTCCTGGAATCCACAGTGGGTCTCCGGCATAGTTCCTTGCAAAGACATGTTCCTGCAAGACAAAATCTCTGACCCCCGTCATTGAAGCGAGAGGGGTGTCTGGGCAATAGTGAGGGTGGAGCCTATCCAACACAGTTCTTAGGCGTCTACCCATCAGAAGTTCAGCAGGGGATTTGTTGGTGACCATGCAAGGGGTTGAGTGTTGGCTTAGCAAGAAGCGGGAGAGTCTGTGATGCCAATCTTCTTTGCTGAATCTGGCTAACGCTTCTTTTGTGGATCTAACGGCTCTCTCCACCAGTCCGTTGCTGGCAGGATGGAAGGGGGCCGTGAAGATGTGTCGGATGCCAAGATTTGTGGCGAAACGGCTAAATTCTGTTGAGGCAAACTGGGGGCCATTATCCGAAACTATGGTATCTGGTAGCCCGTGTGTTACGAATAGGCGGGTTAGAGCCTTGGTAACCGCTTGCGTGGTGGTCGTGGATAGTTGGGCCACATCGATCCATTTAGAGTAAGAATCCACGACCACCAAGAAGGTCTTGCCGTGTATAGGACCCGCTAAGTCAATGTGCAGCCTTGACCAAGGCGCGTTGGCGCTCTCCCACTTTGTGGGGGTGGTGACTGGAGGGGATGGTCTGGATTCCTGACAGGGTTGGCATGAGCTTACCCACTTGACGATGTCGTCGTCCAAGCCAGGCCACCAGACGTACCTCCGCGCCAACGCCTTCATCCGGACGATGCCCGGGTGGCCCTCATGTAGTGCCTCTAAGACTGGTGTGCACAGTGAGGCCGGAATGACAACCCGGGTGCCCCACAACAGGCAGCCCTGTATGCTAGACAGTTCCTGTTGACGGGTCTTAAAAGGTGTGAATTCAGCTGCGAGGTTAGAGCCCGGCCACCCCCTCCTCACCCAGTCCAGTACCTGGGCGATGGTTTTGTCTGTCTTGGATTTGGTGGCGATGTCGAGGGCGGTGACAGGAAGGTCGATCTCGGTGACATCGAAGATGGCATGGACCGGTGCCGGGTCTTCCGCTGGAGCTGGCAGGGGGCAGCGGCTGAGTGCGTCTGCGTGGCTTAATGTTTTTCCTGGGCGGTGGATGAGCTTGTACGAATACGCCGCCAGGAACAAGGTCCACCTCGTCATTCTGGGAGACAACACTTGGGGAGTCTGCTTGTCTCCAGAAAGAAGACCCAGGAGAGGCTTGTGGTCCGTGATTAGCTCGAAGTTGTGGCCAAACAGGAATTCATGAAATTTCTTAACCGCGGCCACTGCGGCTAAAGCCTCCTTGTCGATTTGACTATAGTTACGCTCTGTCGCTGAGAGCGTTCTGGAAAAGAAGGCGATTGGTGCCTCGGAGCCGTTGGGTAGTCTATGGCTTAATATGGCGCCAATCCCAGAAGGGGATGCATCCGCGGCTAGTACCAATGGAAGGTGTGGGTCAAATTGAATAAGGACCGCGTCCGATGTGAGCAGTGATTTGACTGCGCGAAAAGCGGTGTCTTCCTTGTGTCCCCAGTGCCAAGGTGCTTTTTTATCTAAGAGCCTGTGTAAAGGCTCTGCTACTGATGCTTTGTGAGGTAGAAATGATGCATAAAAGTTCAATAATTCCAAAAAGGCTTGTAGCTCGGCTTTAGTGGTTGGCGTGGGTGCCTCATGAATTGCCTTGACCTTGGATTCTAGGGGGTGAATGCCTGAGGCGTCAATTCTATAGCCCAGAAAGTCCACCTGTCTAGTGGCAATGGCACATTTCTCCCTTTTTAATTTGAGGCCATGCTGTCTGAACCTGTCTAACACTGCTCTGACTCTCTGGAAGAGTTGGGGGTCTGTCCCTGGCCGAGACCAATATGTCGTCGAAGTAGGGTACTACGCCAGGGAGGCCCTGTAGTATACGCTCCATGAGGGATTGGAAGATGCCCGGGGCAACACTTACGCCAAACTGGAGACGCTTGCACCGGAAGGCACCCCTGTGGGTCACAATGGTCTGCAGTTCGGCTGTTTGGTTGTCAACAGGGAACTGTTGATACGCTTGTGACATGTCCAATTTGGCAAAAATGTTGCCAGGCTCAAAGGTATGCAATAAATGTTGAATGACCGGGACTGGGTATACGCTAACTTGTAGAAAGCGGTTGATTGTTGTTTTGTAATCTGAACAAATTCTCAGGCTGCCATCCTTTTTAAGGGGTGTGACAATTGGCGTCTCCCATTTGGCGAAGTCTGTCGGCTCAATGACCCCTTGCTTTAATAATTTATCGAGTTCTGCGTCCAGTTTAGGCCGAATGGCGAATGGGACTCTACGCGGTTTCAGCCGGACTGGAACCGCTTGGGGGTCAACTGCAAATGAGATGGGGGTACCATTATAACACCCTAACTCATCGCTGAATACGTCTGAGTAGTCAGTGAATAAGGAGTCAGTGTCAGAAGCTGAGACAGCATGGACTCCTGTTAACCCTAGGCCGAGGTAGGGGAACCAATCAAGCCCCAGAAGACTGGGGAGGTTGCCGTTAACTACCACTAGAGGCAGGTGGCCTTTAAAAGCTTTAAAATTAACAAGGAACTTGCCTTTGCCGAGTACTGGAATGTCTTTTCCCTGATAGTCCCTCAAGGAGATCTGGCACTTCTGGAGCTGGTTTCTGGATAGTCTGGGCTGGATTTTCTTGAGGGTGCTCCAAGAGATGATTGAGAGCGCTGACCCCGTGTCAACCTCCATACGACAAGGTTTACCTTCTAATAAAATGGAGAGTGTTATTTTACTAATAGAGTGACAGGTGTGGTTAGCATGGTAGCAAGTGTGACAATTTAGTACTTGCCTTTGGGGCCCAGAATGGGAAAAGGAAGGAACCTTTTGTGCTGAGTTGTGCGCGGCCTGGCAGACTCTAGCGATGTGGCCTTTTTTGTGGCAATGGTTACAGATGGCACCCTTGAATTTGCACGTAGCTCTCGAGTGAGGTCCGCCACAGGATAGGCACAGGATGATGTGTTTGGGTGCGCTGTTGGTTTCTTGCCTGGCTCCTGCCTGTGGTTGTTTGGCATGGGTGAGGCGGTGGATGTCTGTTTGATCGTTGGGATCGTCTTCATTGACTACCTCTTCTGAATGAACGGTGGCGCAGCTTTGCTTGGGAACGGGACCTTGAATTTCGGTGGCTGACTGGGTTGCCAGCTCTGCTGCCAAGGCTTCCTCGACGGCCTGGGAGAGGTTGAGGTCCTTCCTGGCGAGCAGTCGCCTTTGGAGGTGAAGGTCTTTGACCCCGCAGACGAGCTGGTCGAGGAGCATGTCATCTAGATAGTTCCCGAACCCGCAGTGGAGGGCTGCAGTCCTCAAGGCGGCCATATATTGGTTGACGGTTTCCTTTTCCGCTTGCTTCCTCATCCGGAAGGTGAAATGCCTCGCGATTTGTGATGGTCTGGGGGAGTAATGATTGGTGAGAATCTCTAGCAATTCTGCCCAGGGGATATTCTTTAACTCACGTGGAGCAACGAGTGCTGTGGCGGTATCAAAAACGACGGCTCCGCAATAACTGAGGAAGAATGACTTTTTTCTGTGCTCCCCAGCATCAGCCAGACCAATAGCGTCGATGTAGTGGTTAAAACGATTCTTGTATGACTCCCACTTTTCTTCTTCCGGCTTGAACGGTGGGAAGGCTGGGTTGGAGTTCATGATGAGGACTTCTGCAAGTTATGCTGTTGTGAAATCTCTCTGGGACAACAAAATGGCACTATGTGCTCTTGTCGGGCTAGTGACTACAGCTTTGGAGAGGCTCCACAGAACCTCTCTCCTCTCTCTCTGGGCTACAATTGTGGCTAAGCTGCAACAGCTGTTGGCAGCATTTTGAAATTCGTGCTCCTGGAGAGCGTAGGCGGTAATGGCTTGCCGCCTCTGATAGCGCTTCGAATTTCGCGCCTGCGTAAACGTCAGTGACTCGGAATAACAGCACCGCGCTGTATTCCGGCAAGAAATCCAAACGACAGCCATTTGAATTTCGCGCTCTTTTTGTGTTGAGCGGCTGCGGCTCGCAGCGCTTCACTTTCCCCTGTAGCTGGCTAACCAAGCGGCTACAGACGCTTATTACTTTCGCTTTTGCTGACCGAGCTCTCCGGCGGCGCGGCTGCGGCTCAGCGGTTTTAGTGATTTCAGCTGTTGCAGATTGCCTCTGGTAGCCATCCCATCCTCGTCGCCAGTGTTGTAGTTGAGCAATGAGAGGCTAGACCAGGGCATGGATGCAACAAGACTTTATTGTAACAATAAAGGACTGAACGCGTTAGCTCTGCCTGGAGCAGGCTCACAGCGATCAGCAACTGGCCGGACCCTGCAGCTGGCTTTTATAGCCGGCCAACGAGGGAGGCCAGCCAATGAGGGGCAGCAAACGCCCCCGCAGCATGAACGGACCTGGGTGGGGACTTTGGCAAGTTCCAGGGACATAACAGAAACTGAAAGAGTATTTGCTGTGTGAGCAAGAAGGAGACAGCAAGGAGCCTGGGCATGACTTAGCTGAACTGTCCTGGACTAAAACTGCCTGGGGCTGTGAAACTTAAACTGAAACTCCTCTCCTCTGCTTCTGTTTTTCATTTGGAGCAGATTTCTTTTCAGGTGGGGAGGGGGAGTAGAACTGAAAGAGTATTTGCTGTGTGAGCAAGAAGGAGACAGCAAGGAGCCTGGGTGTGGCTTAACTCAACTGTTCTGTACTAAAGCTGCTTGGTGCTGTGAAACTGAAACTGAAACTCCTCTCCTCTGCTTGGGTTTTGCATTTGGAACAGATTTCTTTTCAGGTGGGAAGGGAGAATATAGCTCAATTCTGGTTTGTACATTGTCAGACTGCATAATTTGCAACAACTACAGCATGACTCAGCCAGTAGATGGCAGTGTTTGTAGGCTCGCTAGGTATAATCTATGCTCTATGCTCTATGGTCTTTTTGTTCAAAAGAGAGTTTCTGTTATAGTGACAATTAAAACAGTTAAGTAGCAAGTCCACAGTGACAAGCAAGGGACTTTTTCATTCTCCAGGGCTACCCAAAACAGAATTTCTAACACAAATCAAAATGAATTCCTGCCAAATGTTGTTGAGCGGTGGACACCTTCATAACCGTAATTGTTTGTAAAACAATGGTAAGAACTGTTCTTCGCAGGGGCTGTTTTAAAAAAGGATGCTATTTTCCCCAAAGCAGTTTCTCACCTGTGCCCTGATGCACATGTTTGGTGCTGGATAATTCCTTGGAATGAAGAAACTGACGGCATCGACCAGAAGTGGAAGTCAGCTGGACTGGTTCGGGCAAACCGGTAGTTCCGGTGATCATTTGACCCTGTCCACCCGCTTCTGCCCTACTCTGTGATTTCCATGTTTTTGTTGTGGTTAGCCAGCAGCAGGTGTGGATGGCTGAGGAGAGTGAGGGCTCAGATGAGGGGCCAGGACCATTAGGGAGTGGACTGCTGCCTTCAGAGACTGTGGGGGCTGGCAGCAGCAATGAGGAGCCTGTGCCAAGTGCGCATGCACGCAGGGTTGCTTGCAGGAAAGAGCATCTGCAGCAGCACAGGCGATTCGGGAGTAAGGCTGAAAGGTAATGGCCCCTCCTTCAAGAAGATAAAAGCCAACTGTGAAACAAACATCTTTGCAGAAGGCAAAGACATTTTGAAACTCCAGCCTCGTGGACATTCTAGTATCCTGAGTTTATATTTGAAGATTCTTGTACTGCAAATTATTTCTTGTCTGTTATCTTTTGACAAGTCTTGCACAGTTTGGCAAGGCTTGTGCTTATCACAGTTAATTATTTTGCAAAAGCATTACAAGGTTTTTGTTCCTTTTGGATTGTGTTTGATTTGTTGGAAAAGGGAGTGGGTCAGGACACTTTTGCAGCTCAGCTGATTAGTGCAGCACCTCAGCTGTTTTACTCAGTGGGGCTGCAGTAGAAGGTAAGTATTAGAACTGGACAGGGGCTGTTTTCAAGTTCTGCATGCGCTCATCGAACCGGTTGTTACACCGGTTGAATCCCACCCCTGGCATCGACCAAAATGTTTGCTTTCTTCCTTTTCTATCTTCCTCCCTCCGCCGACCAGGGACCTGGCATGGATAATGTTTTGACTGTCCGCTGTCTTTCCAAGGGGCGCATATGGAGAGCGGTCAGAAAAGTCCAGAAGGAACATGTGATGACGCAGGGCATGGCACAAAGGCAACACAGTCCGATAATCAGCAGGAGTCCCTTTATTAGCTCCAACTTCACCCCCAATGTCCAGGTTACCTTCTGGGCTGGAGAAAAACTCTCCCAGGAACAGCCTTTGGCTGCAGAGAATCAAGTCCAAAAGGTGGTCAACAAAAACTGTAACTATAAGTCCAATCAAGGCAAAATGAGGTAATTAGTCTGGCAGGGCAAGAGAAGGAATTCCAGATGTGAAGGAATGGCAGTAACTCAACACGGTTGGGGAAGATGCTAAGAATGCAGATAAGCAAAGTCAATACAAGATAAAGTCACGTTTGCTACCAGCAGCTGTAGCACTCAGCTTGCATCTCTTTTAAATTCTCATTCCCAGCTGTGGCTAATGAAGGGAATCAGGGCCCTTTCCTCCCCCATAAGCCATGCAACCCACGTTGCTCCCTTCTCCGTTCCTCCCTGCATGCCCTAGGATGAAGAAGGGCTGGGCCTGGGTCTTCCTCTGAACTCCCTCTCCCTTGTTCTACCTCATCCCTTGCTCTGCCCAGTTGGACTTTGCCCTTCCCCAATTTCCTCCACAGCCAATGGAGCCACTCTCCCATGCCCTGTCAGCTGTTTGTCTTCCTCCTCTGATTCAGACTCCAACGGGGGCATGACAGAACGCGATCAATATTTTATCTTGCTTTCATACTCCGGGTGGGATCCCTTATTCAGAAAGAATCATCCACAAACAACGACAAAACTCATGAAGAGAAGAATGTGAAGGAATCTTCTGGCGTCGGAAACTTCATTATTTAGCAGCCCAGTGAAGGCAGCTTGGTCCCAGTACCGAAAGGCAGGTTCTCTATGGATGCAGAAAAGAGCCAGCAGGCCAGTTGGGTGCCTCTTAACGTAAGATTGACGGCTTCTTCTGCAGCGTAAGACAGGCCCGTGGTGAATACAAGGCTGACATTCTGGAACCCAGCAGAAAGCCCATCTCATCCAGGTGTTTAAAAAGGCTGTTTCCTGCTAGGCTGTCACCCAGCTCACCTTAGAGGTGATGTGCCTTTTAAACATTTGAAGCAGCTGAATCAGGCAATGGGGTTGCTCACTCACACAAGGCAACTGTAAGGCGGCCTAAGCCAGTTCCCCAAGGAAAGCCAGAGACAACCAGAGGCAATCAGCCTCAGAAAAGCAGAGACAATTAATTTTTTTGCAGTTTATTACCAATTCTGAATTACTACCAACCTGCCTTCCATTGAGGACCTGTATACTGTATATATCTATCTATATGTCTAAACAGGTAGCATCTGGAATGCTTCTCCCTCCCTCCCTCTCATATCTATCTGTCTGTCCATCCATCTATCTATCTGTCTGTCTGTCTATCTATCTATTAAGAACAAATGAAGTTATTATTACCAAACAATTCTTAATGTCATGTCAAATCTATCTATCTCTATCTATCTCTATCTATCTATCATCTATCTATCTATCTATCTATCTATCTATCTATCTATCTATCTATCTATCTATCTATCTATCTCTTTTATCTAAAAGGAAGAAATAAAGTTTTTATTATTACCAAACAATTCTTAATGTCATGTCAAATCTCTCTCTCTCTCCCTCTCCCTCTCTCCTCCCCCTCTCATTTTCTATCTAAAAAGAACATGAAGTTTTTATTATTGCCAAATCATTTTTAATGTCATGTCAAATCTACCTACCTACCTACCCTAAGTACCTCCTGGCCACCAGCCTAGGATAATTTGAGGCTAAACGCTGGGCACAATGAAGACGATCTCAAACCCACTAATCTAAATCTTAATTGAGATTTTTTTTTCCTTTTGGTATTTTGTGCAGTGTTCATCGACTTCAACTACACTCCACACTATCTATGTCAAAAGTTATAAATGCAAAAGGAAAAAAAAAACCTGCTTTGGAGATTCGTGCAAACCCTTGGCTGGGCTGGGCGAAGGCTAATCCTTCCGAGAGGGAAATCAGTTAGGCCCAGCCACCAGAAGAGCCCTGAACGGCTTCGGGACTTTTCTCTGCATGAATGGCCATGGGAGATGGATGGGCACAGGAAGGATGGATGGGGAAAAAGGATAAATGGGGAGGAAGGAGAGAATGAGCGAAAGGAGAGGAGAGGAGAGGAGAGGAGAGGGGGGCCAACCTGCACCCTCCCCAGCTCTTCAGTTGCAAATTCTGTGTCTGTGTGTGTGTGCGCGCACGCGCGCGCTGAGACCACTTCGACTCAGACTCCACTTTTCCGACCCCAAGGAAAGGGGGCCCTCGGTCCCGGGACTCCAGGGCGCTCTGCACAAGCTCAGAGGGGCACCTGTTCCGACTTCAGCCCAGAGCCTCGGGCGGAAGAGCGAGGACGGGCCGGGCCAGGTGGCGCACCTGCCGCGCCCCTCCCCGCTTCCTCCTTCACCTGTCCACGAAGCAGGATTTCCTCCTCCGCCCCCGGGCGAGCCGAGTCCCGCGGGCAAGAGCCATGGACAGCGCCGCGGCCGCCCGATCCCTGCTCAGCCTCTGCCTACTGCTTTGGGTGAGTCACTGGCCGAACCCGCCGAACCCCGCCGTATCCTCTTCCTTTTTGCCCCAAGGTCTCGCCTGGCCTCCCGTTGGGTCCGTTTGCATGGATTCCGGCTGCGGAATCCGTGTCGAATTGAGAATGAATGAGCTGGAAGGGGCCTTGGAGGTCGTCTAGTCCAGCCCCCTGCTCAAGCAGGAGAACCTATACAATTTCATATAAGTGACTGTCTAGAATCTTTTTAAAATCCTCCAGCGATGGAGCACCCACCATTTCTAGTGGCAAGCTGTTCCCCTGGTTAATTGTCCTCACCATTAGGAAGTTTCTCGTTCATTCCAGGTTGCTTCTCTCCTTGGTTAGTTTCCATCCGTTGCTTCTTATCCTGCCTTCTTGGTGCTTTGGAGAATAATCGGACCCCCTCTTCTGTTGGGGCAGCCCCTCAAATACTGGAAGACAGCTATCATGTCCCCCCTAGTCCTTCTTTTCTCTAGACTAGCCAAACACAATGCTTGCAGTTGTTCTTCCTATATTCTAGTCTCCAGGCCTTTAATCATCTTAGCTGCTCTTCTCTGCACTTTTTCCAAAGTCTCAACATCTTTTTGGTAGTGTGGTGACCAAAATTGGATGCAGTATTTCAAATGTGGTCTTTGTTAAGGGTTTATAAAGCGGTTCTAACAATTCATGTGATTTTGATTCTATGCCTCTGTTTATACAATCCAGGATTGTATTAGCCTCTTTGGCTGCTGCTGCACGAGGTTGGCTTAAGTTTAAGGGATCACCCACTAAGACTGCAAGGTCCCTCTCATGGTTCCTGTTTTTGAGCCAGGTCTCACCTGATCTGGACTTATACCTTTGATTTTTCCTGCTCCTTCTCCCATTAATTAATTCTATTAATTGTTAGTATTAATAAGTTTTTAATTAATGACTTTCCAACATGACTTTCATGGCTAAGGCCGGACTAGAACTCACCGTCTCCTGGTGATTGGCCCAAAGTCACCCAGCTGCCTTTCCTGCTTAAGGTGGGACTAGAACTCGCTGTCTCCTGGCGATTGGCCCAAAGTCACCAACTGGCTTTCATGTCTAAGGCGGGACTAGAACTCACCGTCTCCTGGTGATTGGCCCAAAGTCACACGGCTGCCTTTCCTGCTTAAGGCGGGACTAGAACTCACCGTCTCCTGGTGATTGGCTCGAAGTCACCCAGCTGGATTTCATGGCTAAGGAGGAACTAGATCTCACTGTCTTTCCATTTCGAGACTGGTGCCTTAACCACCAGATCCAACTGTCACACCAACCAAGTGCCAACAACTATTGAAAAGCTTAGCCTGGAAGCATCCTTTATAAGCATATAAATTCAATGAAATGAATGCGTAACTTGGCAAAAAGGTCCAAGAGACAATGGCTTCTATCAGTGGTGGGATACAATTTTTTTTACTACTGGTTCTGTGGGCGTGGCTTGGTGGGCATGGCTTAGTGGCATGGCAGGGGAAGGATACTGCAAAATACCCATTCCCTCCCCACTCCTGGGGGAAGGTTACTCCAAAAGCCCCATTTCCACTCCACCCCACTAACCTGCTTTCCAGCTCTGTTCTCCTGTGCAGGGCAACCAAAGAAGACCCAGCCGATCAGCTGGGACTCAGGAGACAGAGAAGAGATGGGGGCGGGGCCAGTCAGAGGTGGGATTTTCCGGTTCTCCAAACTATTCAAAATTTCTCTATTGGTTCTTCAAAACTGGTCTGAACCGGCTGAATACCACCTCTGGCTTTTATAAAATCATTAAAAACAACTCCTTAAGCTGGTCTGGAGCCTTAAGGTGAAATCCAACAATTCTTCTTTTTCTCCCTTTAGAAAAGCGGGATAACGTTTGGGCGGGAAACCTGGCTGACCACGCCAATAACTCCGGAGATTCAACGCCAGACATTTTCCGAGGATTATATTCACCTGAACGTTCAGGACAAAACGTTGCGCAATAGCGTTGGCATTTCGGTGTCCTATTTCTGCTCAAAGCCCTGCGTCGTAACTTTGGAAGCGAAAGCCTCCTTGGAATCCAGGAACAGCATGTCGGTGTACAAGAAACGATGGGAAGGTGGTCACGTCCGGACGAATCGAACCGTCAGCTTGACGTTCCCCAATAGTATGGTCTTCAGAGACGATTATCTGATCAAGCGATCATTAAATGTAGACTATGTGATTCTCTATGTCTGGATTACTCACAAGGAGGCCATGGTGCACCATGCTCCACAAGCAGAAAGCTACTGGCATGCCATTGTACGGGATTACAGTTTTTTGGATCCGGTTCCACCTTTCGAGCGTCCCTACAAGGAACATAACAGGTGCTTGACGTGGAACACGGAACAGGCATGGAAACGCCAAGCCAACAGGATACCTCGGTGTCCTCACGAAAATGGTACGGATGCACGGATTCCTTCTCACTGGCAACCCCATTGCGAGTTTGCAGCAATTGGGTACAGGGTAGCTTTCAACTCAGAAAACATTTCTATGGTCTTTTTAGAGTTGCCAACCAAAAGGGAGAGGGAAAAGGGGTTTGAAAGAGCAGTGCGGCAGCTTGGAAATTGAAAGTGCATTCCACATATAGTTTTTCAGAGATAGTAACTAGGTGACTGAAGTTTCTGCCATGCAAAACTCTAACTGGAGAGCATGATTGAGGACTCTGGGCTATGGATGCGTCCCATTGGAGACTATGAATTATGGTACACCCAGAGGGATGGGAGAAAACCAGGGTCAAAGGTGACAGTGAATTATGTGTCTCAGAGTCGGCTACACCCAGGCAATGCTGACACGTTAACTCCCAAATAAATCCTTTTGAGGTTTTGGAAGTTTGGCTCTAGACTCATGATTTAATTGGTGTAACTGCTGGAATCATGACAGCTAGCCGACTCAGAGGCAGAGGTGGGGCCAGGGCCATCTGACAGTTATCAGCTGCCTTCGGAGTCAGAGATTGGTGGGGAAGAAGAACAGCTGGAGCCTGTTCCCAGTGTACGCATGCACAGAGTTGCCAGAAGAAGGGAACAGCTAAGGAACAAGGGTCAACTTGGGAGTAAGGGCACAGGTGGACGGTGAATGGCCCCTCCCATAGGGAATAAAGAGGAGCAAAAGGGGAGTGGGTTTTGCAGGAGACAATTACTTCAATTCATTAGAGTTCCTGACTTCTCGCCAAGTAATTCCTGCTACAGTGTGGTGTTAGGAAGCTATCTGCCTGGTAACTCTCCAAGCCTGATAAAGGTCTGTAGTTGTGAAATCTCATGAAAGACTGTTTGTCAGGACTTTGCTGGAGAGGCATTCCCTTTAACCTAAATAAAAGGGGTTTTATCAGGACAAGGAGTCGGCTTCATGATCTTGGGAAGCCCAGGTCAGAACAAGACCCAAATTGGGGACAACCGTTATATATCCAATTCTCACAACCGTCAGAGCCATAGTCACAGGATCAGAATTTGGGTGCTCGTCAGTTGGCATGATGGTTGCAGAATCCCAGGGTCACCTGGTCCCCATTTGCCACCTTCCCAGCCAGTTCCTCAAAAGCAAAGTCAGTGAAGGAGCCTGGATTCACTCAACGACTGCACGGTCCCCTTAACAATGGCAGTGTTTCATCAAAGAACGGAGTGAGAATATTAGCGAAAGAATTCTTGAGGGTTTGTTTTGTCCCGTCCCCGCCGCAAAACCAATCAAAATGACACGGAAAGTATTAGTTCCCTCAATTGCATTAAGAAGGGTCTTATTTTTTTCACAGACCTGATGGAGATCAACTTTCCATATGCATCTAGCGGAGAGGGGACAGGAATTGTGAAGAAGTTTCAGAAGTTTAAAAACCGAGAGCTTGAAGCCATCCGGAAACATCACCTTAGTTATCCAACGTAAGCCATTCCCTAAGGATAAATCATTTTTATTCTTTTCTCTGAAATGTGTATAGGCTCTATAGGGGAGCTGTGTGTGGCCCCCACGGGCTCCGTTTTCGCTGGCAGAGGGCTAGCAAAACAAACTAAAAACAAAACCAAAAAGGAGAAATGTTTCCTCTTTGCATTTGAGCAGGCAAGAAGGGACAGGAAAGGAAAAAAAGGGAATGTGGAAAGAGAAAGAAAAAGAAGGAAAGAGGGGAAGAGAGCAAGGAAGGAAAAAGAAGGAAAGAGGGGAAGGAAAAAGAAAGGAGAAGGAAGAGGGAAGGAAAAAAGAAGGAAAGGAAGGAAGAAGAAGAAAAGGAAGGAAGGGAGAAGGAAGGAAGGAAGGAAGGAAGGAAGGAAGGAAGGAGGAAGGAAGGAAGGAGGAAGGAAGGAAGGAAGGAAGGAAGGAAGGAAGGAAGGAAGGAAGG
>NW_020769320.1:8710783-8723681 GCF_900518735.1 Pseudonaja textilis | reverse complement strand
ATCTATCTATCTATCTATCTATCTATCTATCTATCTATCTATCTATCTATGCAATTCTGCAGCATTCCAGAGCTGCAACGCAGGATGTGATTTCTCTGTTTTACCACTCTGGCTCTTTCCAGAATGGAAATCTAAAACAATGATTTGCCTTCTACTCTAGTTTTCAGCAAGATTTCTACTACAATGACACTGATGGGTACTTGGTTTTGGGGGGCAGTGGATACGTGCCAGGAATTAAAGGATATTTTGGATCAGTGAAATACTACCGTCTCAACAACTTAGAGACCAGAAGGGTGAGTGCATGAAGGATGAAAATATGGAGAGGCAGAGGGAGATCAATCTCTGCTTGACAGGCATTGTTTATAGCTGTAGCTTCTGATAACTTCGTGGACATTATGGCTTCTTAGCAGAAAAATACTGGAGTAGGATTCACTTCTGAATACAGAAAGTTCTAATAAAGGAGAATATTTGTGGTTCGGGGTCGACATGAGGAGTCCTTGAGGCTCTCTGAGCTTGCTTGTTTTCTTGCAGATGTTTTATGACTCAACTAGGTAACATCATCAGTGCTAGAAGGAGGTGGGATTTGCAGAAAGGAGGAGTAGGAAGAGAACTGTGGGGTCCTTGGTACTCTCTGAGCTTGGTAGCTTTCTTGTAGATGTTACATTGCCCAAACTAGGTAACATCATCAGTGCTAGAAGGGAGTAGGAATTGTAGAGAGGAGGAGGAGGAGGAGGAGGAAGAGGAGTGTCAGCAGCTCCAGCAAAAGTTTTTCTCTCAACACAGGCTAACAAGGCTGTTGTCTATCACACCTATTCATCTCCGCTAGGGTGCGGCTTTGCTAGCAATGATGGATCTTCCGTCCCAAGAACTGGCCCATAGATTTCCACTGCTCTCCTTTCCTCTCCCTTCTGGACATCCATGTATCAGATACTAGACCCAGCTGTTCCTCCCTCATCAGCCACCTTCTGTCCCAAGGAACTGCCCATAGATTTCCACTGCTCTCCTCTCCCTTCTGCACATCCATGTATCAGATACTAGACCCAGCTGTTCCTCCTCTTCTTCATCAGCCACCTTCTTCTGTCCCAAGGAATGGCCCATAGATTTCCACTCCTCTCCTCTCCTCTGCTTTCTGCACATCCACGTGTCAGGCACTGGACCCAGTTGTTCCTCCTCTTCCTCATCAGCCACCTCCAGACCTGGGGGCTGTTGATTCTCTATCTGAGGGCTGATGGATGGCCCAGGCTCTATTGCTCTCTGCCAGCTCCATTCCCTCCTTGGAGCTCTCAGATTGCCTTGATGCTGGCTCTGACTACTCCCACACTTCCTTCTCCTCTAATCCAGCTGCTGGAGGGGCCAGTGGCTGATAGGCCACAACAATCTCCATGGGCAGACTTCCAGATATAACATCTCTTCTTTCATGTTGAGGTCAATAATCATTGACCTATGACCACGGGATGACTGGAGGTACCATGGTCATAGTCATCATAAAAATATATTCATCATAAATCATAAGATACAACACTTAGTGATAATCATAGGTTACTAAATAAGCAATCAAATCATACTAGGAAACTACATAAAACAATATAAATCGTAAGCATATCAGCAACAAAGTTATAGTCATCAGTAAAAAAGAAGATAGGTAATAGCAAAGATGAGAAGAATGATAGTAATACAGTCTTAGTAAATAGTTTGACAGTGTTGTGGGAATTAGTTGTTTAGCCGAGTGATGGCATGAGGGGGGAAAACGTCCTTGTGTCTAATTGTTTGGGAACCATTTTTCTTAAAAGTGCCAATATTCCCCAGACAATGTATACAATGTTTTTTCTTAAAATGCCAACTCCATAAACTAAATAAATTATTTTTCCCCCTTTCCAGTTTGTTCATCCATTCTCTAACAGAGACATTTCGGAGAGAATTGAGATGTTCTATCAGGAACGTGCTAATATTCAGAGTGGAGTAACTAATCATGGGTTCTCACTGCAATATTTTGAAGAAAATCAACAGTGTAAGGAATCGCAATTGATTTTTATCACACCCTTATTCGGGCTACTTTGAGGCTTTGGGAGAAATTGGACAACCCTTTGTCTGGGTTGATGTGTAGGGTCTCCTGCTTAAGCAGGGGGTTGGACTAGAAGACCTCCAAGGTCCCTGCCAACTCCGTTATTCTGTTAAGGAAATCATTCTCTTCAATTTTCCTCAGGCCCCCTCAACAACTATTACTTGGAACTGAGCAACAAATACAGGAGCTCTCTGAAGTCTGTTGCTTCGGATTGGGAGAAAGGACTGAGAGGAAAAAATCACAGCATGCTTGAAGAAATGAAGGACACAACTCCACAGTTTCCAGAAGGTAAGGCCTTTCTTTGGGATGGCAGGTAGCCAAGATCCTGGCCAGTCTGGCAACGTAGCTAAACATGTCCACCAACCCACACCATGAATTGATGGATTGTAAAACAGGAGTGGGCTTCAAACTTTTTAGCAAGGGGCTCTCTGCCCTGATGACTGGCTCGGTGGGCATGGCTCGGTGGGCATGTGGCTGGGTGGGCATGGCTAGGTAGTCATGTGATTATTGGTCATGAGATCAGGTGGGCAAGGCTACTGTAGATGGTCATGGGACTGGGTGGACATGGCCAACTCGACGTCGCTTCTTTGCCCTAATTACCTAAAAAAAGATGATATACCAAAAAGTTGTTTGTTGTTTTGTGCATTTAATACTTAAATAAAAAGACTGAGTGAAACCAGGCTTAATAGCAGTGACTGTGAGAAGGACCTTGGGAGTCTTAGTGGAGTTTCTGGTGAGTTACGTGACTCTTATGATTTGGGAATTAATTCCCTTGGAGGCGAATGGCTATGTATCTGATTTTTCTCAATGGCTCTCCCTCGCAAGCACTGAGTGGGGTGATTATTTAGCTTGCCACACTGTTACCAGGTGTGAAATGCTCTTGGCTGAACACCCAGAAGTTCAATTAAGCCTACTGAGAGCTTTCCCTGGCTGCTTGTCTTTCTGAGGTTATTGGGGGCTCTCTGAGCCCCACAGAGTCTTAGCTAGGGGCTCTCCCGAGCCCCTGCCAGCCCCCAGCATCCCACTCCCTGATTGTAGACATTCCTGGGGGATAAAAACATGCTGGTGGAAGAAAGCAGAGATCCGAAACCAGTTCACTGGCTTGATAATACGTTGTACCTTACTATTTGTAGTATCCAAACCCAAGAAGGATCTAGCATTCCAAATTGGACGCAGGTTGTTCGAGGAGGCTGCTCGAAACCTGTCACGAATGGATGGCTTACTCTATATCAACTCCTCCATTTTGGCCCTGAAGGATGCCAGCCATTGTGGATATTCCAGAGCTTCTTATGTTCTTGGTGTCATCTTCGAAATTGGACTAGGTGTATCTCCAGACCCACTTAAGGTAAGAGGTTGGCTACTTGCATTTCTGCTCCAGTATTTATAGACATCTGGGGGCGGGGGTCTGTTTATTTTATTTTATTTATTTTAGTTCTGTGATGGCAAACCTATGGCACACGTGCCACAGGTGGCACACAGAGCCATTTGTGCGGGCATGCGAGCCCCAGCCAAACTTACCTGCACTGCGCATGTGTGCACCTCCCAGCTGATTTTCAGCCCATTTGAGGCCATTTTCGCCCTCCTGGAGGCTTTGAGAGAAGCCTCTGCAGCTTTGGGAGGCTGAAAAATGGGCCTTCTGGAAATACTGGAAGCCCGGGGGAGGCCGTTTTTGCCCTCACGGAGGCTTGAGGGAAACCTCTGGAGCCTGAAAATGGGCCCATTTCGCCACTTCCGGTATTTCCAGAAGGCCCATTTTTTGACCTCCCAAGGTTCCCAAGGCTTCCCACAACTCAGCCCCAAATTCCCCTTGGTAAGTGAGAACTTTGTTAAGGGAGTTTTGCCCCCCTTTTATGAACTCGCTTGCCACCGTTGTTAAGGGAATCACCGCAGGGGTCAAGATAGTAGCACGGTTGGGAAGTGGATCTGGCTTCCTCATTGAGATTGCTGGTCAGAAGGTCACAAGAAGGGATCGGGTTATACTGTATTCTAACCAGTGGGAGGGAGGGAAGGAAGGAAGGAAGGAGGAAGAAATGAAAAGAAAGGAAATCAAAGTAAAAAGGAAGGAAGGAGGGAGGGAGGGAGGGAGGGAGGGAGGGAGGAAGGAAAAATGAAAAGGAAGGAAATGAAAGTGAAAAGGAAGGAAGGAAGCAAGGAAGAAAGGAAGGAGAAAAGAATGAAAAGGACAGAAATGAAAAGGAAAAGGAAGGAACGACTAGCAATTGCACTTAGATTATTATAGAATACTTTATTGGACAAGTGTGATTGGACACACAAGGAATTTGTCTTGGTGTAAATACTCCCAGTACCATTAGAAAGTGTTGTAGAGCGATGGTAAGGAAGAGGCAGAAGCCAGAGCGTACAACGAACAAGGCTTTATTGCAGAGAATAAAGGGTTGTCGCGTCTGCTTGCTAACTAGCAGACTAGCTGGCGACAACGGGGCTGGCTCTGCTCGACAGCCGGCTTTTATAGCCAACTGTCAAACGGAGCCAGCCAATGGGAGTGGCTGGTGCTCCCGCTCAAACAGCGGACCTGGTTGGGAACTCCAACCAGTTCCACAGACATAACACTCCTTTCCCCCAGCTGGGAACATGCGTAGTCCTGTAGGTAAGTAGGTTGTCTGCGCTGGCGACCAGAACGTCGCAGCTCGGGTAAACTGTTGGCTGGTGTCAAGTCCAGGCCCTCGGGACACGCCTCGACGGTCGTTGGGGCATGGGCTTGACCTGGCGTAGTGTTCTGAGAGTTCAGTGATTCCCCCTGTTCGGGCTGACCTGGGCGAGTCGCTAGGTCCGGTTGGCAAACTGGCTCGCTCGGCTGTTGGTTCAGTGATTCTAGCCGGAAACTCGGGTCCTCCAGCAAACTCTCCTGATCGACGGGGAAGACCGGGTCCCGCAGTGTCAGGTGGCATCTTTGTAGCTGCTTCTTTGACAGTCTGGGCTGGATCTTCTTCAGGGTTTCCCAGGAGATGATTGAGATCGCAGATCCCGTGTCTACCTCCATCCTGCAGGGTTTACCTTCTAGGAAAACAGAAATTTTGATTTTATCAGGTGTTTGGGAAGTATGGTTAGCGTGGTAGCAGGTATAGCAGTCCTCCACTTGCCTTTGGGAATTAGAAGGTGGTGGAGGTCTTTGAGGCAAAGTGCGCCCTGCTTGGCAGACTCTAGCGAGGTGACCCTTCTTTTGGCAATTCAGGCAGATGGCGTTTCTAAACCTGCAGGATGCCCTAGAGTGGGAGCCTCCGCAGGTTAGGCAAATGGGAGGTTGTTTGGGGGCGAAGTTGTTTCTCTGTCCCGCTCCTACCTGTGAAGGCTTCTGATGCTTAAGGCGGTTAATGTCTGATGAGTCTGTGGGGTCTTCTTCACTGAGCACTTCTTCTGAATGGATGGTGGAACTGCTGGGCTTTAATGGAGCGCCTTGAATCTCAGCTGCTGATTGGGCAGAGAGCTCAGCAGCTAGGGCTTCCTCCATGGCTAGGGATAGATTCAAGTCCTTTTTTGCCAGCAAACGTCTTTGGAGTCTCAGGTCTCTAACCCCACAGACGATCTGGTCCAACAACATGTCTTCTAAGTAGTCTTTGAACCCGCACTGCAAGGCAGCTGTCCTCAGGGCTGCCATATACTCGTTGATTGACTCCCCCTCTGCCTGTTTTCTAATTCTGAAGGCGTACCTCCTGGCTATCTGGGATGGTTTTGGTGAGTAGTGGTTGGAGAGGATTTCTTGTAGTTCATCCCATGGGACGCTTCTGATAGTGCGTGGGGCGACTAACGCTGTAGCGGTGTCAAAAACTGCAGCCCCACAATAGCTGAGGAAATAGGACTTCTTCCTATGTTCAGCAGCGTCAGCTAACCCGATGGCATTGAGGAAATGGCTGAAACGATTTTTGTAGGAGTCCCACGTTTCCTCGTTTGGCTTGAATGGTGGGAATGCTGGATTAGCATTCATTGTGAAATTGCAGGGTTCGTCTTCTTCAGTCGTCTTTCGAACTCGCACTCTTAAAAGAGCGCAGGCTGTGACTGTCTCTCTAGGCTACGGAGCTCTTTTGAATTTCGCGCTCTTTGTGAGCGCCGGCGGCCGCGGCTACAGCGCCCGTGGCTCGCTTCAGTGAGTACAGCTCAAAGCAATGGCGGTTTTTTGAATTTCGCGCTCTTTGTGAGCATTGGCGGCTGCGGCTTCAGCGCTCGTGGCTTCGCTCTCAGTGACTACAGCTCTTTGAAACAGACGCGTCTGGCTAGCCTACGACCGTATCCCATCCTCGTCGCCAGTGTTGTAGAGCGATGGTAAGGAAGAGGCAGAAGCCAGAGCGTACAACAAACAAGGCTTTATTGCAGAGAATAAAGGGTTGTCGCGTCTGCTTGCTAACTAGCAGACTAGCTGGCGACAACAGGGCTGGCTCTGCTCAACAGCCGGCTTTTATAGCCGACTGTCAAATGGAGCCAGCCAATGGGAGCGGCTGGTGCTCCCGCTCAAACAGCGGACCTGGTTGGGAACTCCAACCAGTTCCACAGACATAACAGAAAGCATTTCACCGAGGCAGCTGTTGTCGGCGCCATCCTGGCAGGAGCAATAGGGCAGGAGCAGGAGCAATTGGGTCCTCATTTTACCCACCTCGGAAGGATGGAAAAACAATGAGTCAAGTGGTTGAGAAATGCTTGAGCAAGAGACTGGACTAAATGACCTCCAGGGTGCCTTCTAGCTCCATTCTTGACTGACCAACTGATTGATCAGCTGAGCTCCTACTTCCACATTTCTGCATTTGCTATGGTTTATTTTGCAATCGGCAATATAATATGATGTTGCTTTTCCTGGGTCTGACCTAAAGGCTTCCCCAGTGCCGATTCGATTGCCAACTATCTCACCCTTTGCAGGGATTGCTCTATAGCTTGGTTGCAGCTCAGGAAGGGGACCGGCTGGCTTTGATGAATCTTGGCTACAAGCACTACCAGGGGGTTAGTAATTATCCCCAGGATCTTGAGGTCTCTTATGCTTACTATAGTGACGTGGCTCTAAAGACACCCCGTGATCAACAATCCAGAGGAAGAGATCAGGTAAAAGGATTGAGGCATTTGTTAAGGGAGGGTTGACCCATTTTACAGCCTTGCTTGCCCCTGTTGTTAAGCGAATCACCTCCATTGTTAAGATAGTAACCCAGTTGTAAAGCAAATTTGGTTTCCCTGTTGAACTTTCCTTGTCAGAAGGTTGCAAAAGGGGATTGACACCGCATCCGTCATAAATATGAATTGGTGGCCAGGCATCTGAATTTTGTGCTGCAATGGCTGTAACTGTGAAAAATGGCCGTAAGTCACTGTTTTTTTTCAGTGCTGTTGTTACAGTACTTTCAGGGGTCACAAAACGAATTGTTGTAAGTCAAAGACTACCTCTATTATGTTGCCTGGCTATATGGCAGCACCAAGCTATCTGCAATTGGGTTTGAAAGGCCAAGAAGGTTTGAACTTGGTTAGTATTTGGATGGGAGGCTGTTTGGCAATTCCAGGGCTGTAGG
The DNA here is from genome assembly GCF_900518735.1 of Pseudonaja textilis. The sequence goes on along the minus strand of NW_020769320.1, from coordinate 8,716,121 downwards.
CTAGACTGAAAAAGTCAAACATATCCATAACGAGCCATTATTCAAGTCAAGGAAATTGTCTGTCTGTCTGTCTGTCTGTCCATCTCTATATCATCTCTCTCTCTCATCTCTCTATCTTTCTATCCACCTCTCTCATCTCTGTCTCTGTCTCTCTGTCTCTGTCTCTCCCTCTCTCTCTCTGTATAATCTCTCTCTTATCTCTCTATCTTTCTAGCTCCCTCTCTCATATCTCTCTCTCTCCCCCTTTCTGTCTCTCTATTTCTGTATAATACCACTCTCATTTCTCTATCTTTCTATCTTCCTCTTTCATCTCTTTCTCTATACATATATCTATCACTATATCATCTCTCTGTCCTCTCTCTCTCTGTCTCTTTCTATATATATCATCTCTCTCTCTCTCTCTCTCTCTCTCTCTCTCTCTCTCTGTATAATATCTCTCTCATCTCTCTATCTTTCTATCTCCCTCTCTCATCTCTCTTTCTCTGTCTCTCTATCTATCTCTATATCATCTCTGTCTACTCTCTCTCTGTCTCTATCTCTATATTATCTCTGTGTGTGTGTGTGTGTGTGTCTATCTCTGTATCATGTCTCTCTCTCATCTTTCTATCTCCCTCTCTCATCTCTCTTTCTGTCTCTATCTCTATATCATCTCTCTCTGTATCTATCTCTGTATCATCTCTCTCTCTCATCTCTGTATCTTTCTATCTCTCTTTCTCATCTCTCTCTCCCCTCCCTCTCTGTTCTCTCCCCTAAACCCTGGAATTGCCAAACAGCCTCCCATCCAAATACTAATCAAATATAAATATGGGAAGCCATGTGCTGAAGATCAAAAGGGGGACACCGAAAGTCCCAGGGCAACGCTTCTTCTGGAACAGGCCCCCCCTGCCTCATTTCGTCTGGAGCTTGCAGGACAAGTAGCTTCAACTTCCTGTAGAAAGAAGGATATTTTGCCGTGATGGGTTTACGGTGTTTGCTCTCTTTTCCTTTCTTTTTTTAGGCCTTGGTTGAAGCAATCAGACTTCAGGATGATGAGTTACTAAAAGCCTTGGCCAAAGAAAATGGGGATATTTTCATGTGGTTGAAACATGAAGCAGTAAGAGGAGATTCGGCCGCACAGGTAAACAAAATCCGTTGTTCTGGTCTAGGCTTTCCCAAGATCATGAAGTCTGACTCCTCATCCCGATAAAACTCCTTTTATTTAGGTTAAGGGGAATTCCTCTCCAACAAAGTCCAGCAAACTGTCTTTCATGAGATTTCACAACTTCAGATCTTTATCAGGCTGGAGAGTTGCCAGACGGATAGCTTCCAAACACCACGCTGTGGCAGCAATTAATTGGCAAGAAGTCAGGAACAGATCTTCACCCTAATGAATTGAACTAATTGTCTCCTGCAAACCCCACTCCCCTTTCGCTCCTCTTTATTCCCTCTGGGAGGGGCCATTCACCATCCACCTGTGGCTTTACTCCCGAGTTGACTCTTGTTCCTTAGCTGTTCCCTTCTCCTGGCAGCTCTGTGCACACCCACACTGGGAACAGGCTCCAGCTGTTCTTCTTCCCCACTGATGTCCGACTCCAAAGAAGCTGATAACTGTTCGACGGCCCTGGCCCCATCTCTGCCTCTGACACAGAGCCCTTGACAGAGCGTTCCCCAGACTCCAGGACTGACCCATGTTCCTCCTCAACCTCCTCACTGTCTGCCGCCAGCTCTGTTGGCCACTGGCAGGCCACAACAGACAGGAGGGAGAACTGAAGTGGACACCTGGCCTTGTGAAAGATGTCTCAACCACAGAAGAGGGGAGGGAAGCCTGAGAAACATTTCCGACAGGACCACCCCTAGTTTTCCAGAGATTAAACGGAAAAGGAGGGGGAAATATTTTGATTTTTGTACTTCTGTGAATATAAACTTATATAATAAAGATAGAATCAAGGCGCTCCGGGTACTGCTTTTTCTTTTTTTCTGGACTACCTTTGCAGGGCTAACAATTTCCTATTGGAACATTTTATCTTGATTTAGCAACGCCTGGGACAGATGCTTTTCTGGGGCCAGCAAGGAGTAGAAAAAAATATAAGGAAAGCCGTGGAATGGTATGCAAAGGGTGCTTTGGAAAATGAAGACCCAGTCTCTTTATTTGACTATTCCATTGTGTTATTCAAGGTAAATGTTTTTTTTTTTTAAACGAATACTTTGGGGCAGTGGTGGGATTCAAATTTTTTTACTACTGGTTCTTTGGGCATGGCTTGGTGGGCGTGGCCCTGTGATTGGGTGGGCGTGCCTTTTTTTTTTTGCTTTTTTGCATCCACCCCCCCACCTGTTTTGGGGGCCCTCTGGGCTTCAGAGGAGCCTCTGGGGGGGCGTTTTTGCTCCCGTAAGGCTCCTCTAAGGCTCAGGAACTTACTATCGGTTCGGCGACCCACGACAAATCCTTGCTACCGGTTCGCCCGATCCGGTGTGAACCAGCTGAATACCACCACTGCTTCGGGGGATGTTTTCTTACTCTTTTTAAATGTAATCTCTGTAATGTTATCACGAGGAAGGTAGGAATGAGGGAAAGGAAAGAAGGAAGGACATCTAGTTCCATCACCCACGTCAAACTTGGTCCTACTACATTCCTCTTCCAGGTACTCCTCGTCTTACGACCACAATGGAGCCCAACATTTCTGTCGTTAAGCAAGACACTCATCGAGCGAGTTTTGCCCCCCCCTTTTATGAATTTTCTCACTATCGCTGTTGTGAATCGCCGCGGTTTTCAGTATGAAAAACGGTCATAAGTCACTTTCTCTTTTTAGTGCTGTTTAATTTTGAGGGGTCACTACACAAACTATTGTACTTTTTCCTTTGCAAACAGAAGATTTCAATTTTTGATAAAAGTGCTTCCCTCCCTTTCCTGTATGAAAAAAAAGAGGCTTAAGATATTTGGAAATTATTATTATTATTTTCTCATCGTTTAGGGCCAAGGGGTGAAAAGGAACCGACGTCTTGCTTTCCAGCTGATGAAAAAGGCCTCTTCAAAGGTAGAAACCAGACCCTTTTATTTAGTTTACAGTGAATTCCTTTCCAGCAAAATCCTGGCCAACAGTCTTTCAAGAACTTTCACAGCTACAGACCTTATCAGGCTTGGAGAGTTGCCAGGCCAATATCTTTCAGACGTCATGCTATAGTGGGCAATACTTGGCAAGAATGCAGGAACAGATCTTTACTCAAATGAACTAATTGTCTCTTGCAAACCCCACTCTCCTTTTGCTCCTCTTTATTCCCTATGGGAGGGGCCGTTCACCGTCTACCTGAGCCCTTATTCCTGAGCCTTTATTCCCGAGTCATTCACCGTCCACCTGAGCCTTGTTCCTTAGCTGTTCCCTTCTTCTGGCAGCTCTGTGCATGCACACACTGGGAACAGGCTCCAGCTGTTCTTCTTCCCCACTGAACTCTGAGTCCGAAAGCAGCTGATAACTGTCAGATGGCCCTGGCCCCATCTCATCCTCCAATGCAGAACCCTCGTCCGAGCTTTCCCCAGACTCCAGGACTGGCCCAGGTTCCTCCCCAACCTCCTCACTGACCAACCCTGCTGCCAGCTTCTCTGACCACTGGCTGGCCACAACAGATCTGTTTTCCCTGCCTAAGTGTAACACCTTGCCTTTCTCTCCCATCAAATTTCATTTCGTTTCATACTAACTTGCGTGGCGGTTTGTCCATTATGTCTTTTATTGATTTTTTTTCTCCCTTGTCCCAACAGGGATTCCCCCAGGCAGTCAACGGCCTTGGCTGGTATTATCACACCTTTAAAAGAGATTATGCCAAAGCAGCCAAATATTGGCTAAAAGCCGAAGCCATGGGTAGTCCAGAGGCTACCTTCAACCTTGGGGTTTTGCATTTAGATGGACTGTATCCAGGAACGACGGGTAGAAATCGGGTAAGTGTGAATTTTTCACTGTCCCAGAAACCAATGATCCCCTCAACCATTTGGACACCAAAGACTTGTTCCTTGGAGGAAGAGATTTATTCATCCTACAACAAGTGAAGTCAGTGGGGAAGCCAGATTCACTTAACAACTGTGTGTCTATGTAGGGTGTTTCCCCGAAAATAAGACCCTGTCTTTTAAAAATTTTTGCCACCAAAAAAGGCACCAGGTCTTATTTTCAGGGGATGTCATCCTCTGACTAACCTCATTTGTGTGCGTTGCCCCTGGCTTCCTTTTCGCTGTCAGAGGCCTTCAGGAATTTCTTCTGCAGCCGGCAAGGCTTTCCTGAAGGCATCTGCAGCTGATAAGAGAGCTCTGGACTGATCCAGAGCTTTGCTATCAACTACAGAGGCCTTCAGGAAAGCCTTGCCAGCCTTGCCAGCTGCAGAAGAAATGGGCCGGCCAGGCAGGTGTCGGTATGTGCAAGGCCTGGTTACAACTGTCCAAAGGAAAGTAGTAGGGCAGATCCACCCTCCCATCCTCACCCTAGCTGAAATTGTACCCGTGCACTCTGGAGTGGCCAGGAGCTTAATTAGAGCTTATTTTGGGGGGAGGGCTTATATTGGGCACATGAGTAAAAAAAAAAAATCAAGCTCAGACTTACTTTCAGGGTAGGTCGTATTTTCAGGGAAATGGGGTACTGCAGTCATAAAATGGGACAAAATTGACTTAACTAATGTCCCACTTAGCAACAGAAATTTAAAGACTACCAGCACTTAAATTATAAATCTGTTTCAGGGCAGCTGAATTTTGATTTTTTTAAAAAAAAAAAATGTAGATGGAAGTTACACATACCTGTGCAACATCTATTTTCTCTCCCCCCTTTGGCAGACTGCTGCGGCTGGATATTTCTATAAAGCCGCAGAAAAAGGTAATATGGAAGGGACTCTGCACTGCTCCCAGTTTTACATTACAGGAAATCTACCAAGCTTCCCCAGGGATCCGGAAAAGGCAGTGCTGTAAGTAAGGAGAAAGGAGAAACAATTGCAAAAAAAAAAAAAAAACATTACTTGGTTGACCCTAATCTGTATTAGGTGGTTAGTATGATCTTTTTGCATGCGGTTTTCCTATTTGGGATTCCATGCGAGCTAGAGATTGTCAGAAGCTCTGCAGGAGCTCTTGGTAATTAGATAAACAAAGAAGCATTCCCTCTTTTGAACTCCATACTCCATACAACATTAGAAGTGGTAGGAATTCTCACACACCATGGCTACTTAACTTCCCCCTCCTCCTCCTCTTCTCCTTTCTGGCACATCCTCCTCTTTCCTAAGGTATGTTGGAATGATCTTGTTAGTCATCATCCTCACACAACCACACATGTCATCAATTTCATTATTTCTTCTTCTTCTTCTTCTTCTTCTTCTTCTTCTTCTTCTTCTTCTT
>NW_020769320.1:8654032-8681939 GCF_900518735.1 Pseudonaja textilis | reverse complement strand
CTCCCTCCCTCCCTCCCTCCCTCCCTCCCTCCCTCCCTTCCTTCTCTGGTGATGCAGGGGTTAGAATGCAGCATTGCAGGCTAATTCTGCCAACTGCCAGCAGTTTGATCCTGACTGGCTCAAAGGTTGACTCAGCCTTCCATTCTTCTGAGGTCGGTAAAATGAGAGTCCAGATTGTTGGGGGCAAGAGGCTGACTCTGTAAACCGCTTAGGGTTAGGGTTAGGTTTAACATCTTAAAGCGATCTGCCCAAGTGGCCTCTCAGGTAATGGAGAAAGAATTGGCTACTGGGACATACTGGGAGATCCAGTTGGGTGTAGTAGTGAAGGCATCAAGCTAGAAACCACTTGATTGTGAATTATAGTCCCACCTTAGATACAAACCAAGCTGGGTGACTCTGGGCTAGATACACGGAGTCCTCCACTCACAACAGTTCATTTAATGACTGTTACGGCACTGGAAAAAAACAGACTTGTGAACATTTTTCACACTTATGACCACTGCAGCATTCCCATGGTGACATGATCGAAATTCAAGATGTTTTGCGGCTGGTTCATATGGCAGCATTCTGGGATCACACGATTTCCCCTTTGGGATCAAAGTCCCTGGGGGAAGCCAGATTCACTCACTCACTAACTTAACTGCAGTGATTGACTAACAACTGTGTCAAGAACAGTCATTAAATAGGGCAAAACTCACTTGACAAATGTTTCATTTAGCAGCATAAAATTTGAGGCCAATTGTGGCCATAACTCAAGGACCACCTGTTTCCTCCCTTCCCACCCTTGTCTTGTCCAGGAGTTGAAAACACTCTGATTGATTGATTGATTGATTGAATGAATGAATGAATGAATGAATGAATGAATGAATGATGAATGAGTGTGATGAGCCAGAGTGTAACACAAACGTAACAAAATCCAAAATGTAAATAAATGTCCTTTAATGCCTCCAACTTGGCCCCACTGTTCAATAATTCTCACTTGCAGATAAAATTTATTCAAAAATGGTCTTCAAAAGAAAGCAATACTGTCCGAACTTAATGAGCAGATAGAGGTGAAATAAAAAACCCAGAACAAACTACCATGAAGAAAATTCCACAACAGACCAGGATAAGTAATTACCAACTTCAAGGAGATAACAAGGCACAGTCTGTTGCAAGGACGCCAACCAGGATAACTTCAGCCCCAAATAACACACGCTTTGCTTCTTGCAGCACTGTGTTTTAACTGTCTCTCTTATATACTATTCTCCCAGGCTACAACCAATGAGGGGGATCATGGCCACTTCCTCTCTCATAAGCCAAGTTGTTTTCTTCTCCGTTCCTCCCTGCGTGTCCTAGGATGAAGAGGGGATGGGCCTGGTTCTTCCTCTGACCTTCCAGCCGGCCTCTGCCCTTCCCCAGCCTCCTTCACAACCTCCAGAGCCACACTTCCACTCCCTGTCACCTGTTCCTCCTCTCCCTCAGAGTCCGACTCTAACAAGAGCATGACAGTGCATGTATGTATGGTTATAAATGAAATGCACACATAATGATATAAAATAATACTTCATTATTATACCTGAAGTGTTTTTTAATAAAAAATAAGAGTTTTGTCATTCATAGTCTTTTAAAAATCTTTTAATTTTCCATTTTCAATATTGCACTCAATACCCTGTTTATTCTTTTCCAACAAGATAAAAAACCTTGCCGAATTACATCATTCCATTTTACATTGTTGGTCATTTGTAGTTTTATCCACAGTTAAGGAAGAACCCTCATTACAAAACAAACAAAAACCAAGGGACTAAGTTGTTAAAAAAATGTATAGCTCAATATTTTTTAATACATTGCAGAAATGAAAGCATGACCAGAGAGTCGTTTGCTTTTTCAGCAAATCTTATTAAAGCAATAAGCAATATTCCGGCTCATCCTTTTCTAAAACAGGACAATCCAAAGCTATTTTACAGAAGTCTTTCCCTTCCCTTCCCCCAACGTTCCTTATCAACACCACAACATTGTAAAATACGCAATACATAATTCAAATTTCACAAGCTGGGTTCCTTAGAGAATATATATGCAAAACTGTACACTAAAAAAATAATATAAATAATAATGGGAAATGCTAAAAAGAGATGAAGTTATACCATGATCCGATGTTTTCAGAGGGGGGCTCTGGAGACCACCTAGATTTCGACCTCCCTGAATCTAGAACATGGCTATTGTCTTCTACTGCAACTACCTTCATATCCCAGCAAGCAAAGTCCAAGTTAATAAGGGAGCACCAGGTTGAAGAAAGAAAATGAAGGAAACATTCACGATTGGGCAGGAGAGCTATAGGGGAAATTATATGGGTAACAGATGTTGACATACAGTTGAGCTTCTGGGTCCTTTCATCATTTTTTTTCTCTTTTGTACTATTAGTATGTACAAGGTGAGTTACGTTGAGGCTAATGGGGACACATTACACGAGATTGAAGCCACCTTCCTGGCTGATCTACAACTTTAGAAAGCAGGAGGGACCTGCTTGACACAAGTTGAACAGCTCATCAGCATGCCTTCTAAACTATCTCCAGATTAAAATTTCACCCACCTGCCAAAAACCTACTTCCATATAATAATGACCCTAAATGAGACTTGGGTAAATAATTTGCTCCTGTTTTGGGGTTAAAGTGGGATATGGTCATTGGATGGCTGTAAAACAGGCCATGCAATCAATTTGTTCTGACCCAGGCTTTGTGAACCGTAATTATTCACAAACTTATTTTAAAAACAAAACCTATTTTATTGCAATGCTGGGAATTGTTTTTTAGATTAGATTAGATTAGATTCAACTTTATTGTCATTGCACATGAACACAGGCAACAAAATGGTTTTCATCCCCAGCCGGAATTAATCTCAAACAGCCCCCCGAGATAAGCACCCACCTTTCAGTTCTGTGGAGTGCTGCCAAAAACAGTAGTATCCAATGAACTAGAACAGAAACCAACTTGAGTACAAAACAACAACAACTGAAGTACAACGAACTTCAAGGATGACTCAGAACCGATCTACTTTGCTTCCTGCAAAGGTTTCGTCACCTTGGCCTGACTTTGATAACTTATGGGAGGGGCAATCACCTCCCAGCCTTACTTCTGAGTCATGCCTTTTGTTTCAGCTGCTCTAACCTTCTAGCAGCTCTGTGCACACGCACATTGGGAACAGGCTTCCCTTGTTCCTCTGCCTCGCTGCTGCCAGACTCCAAAGGCTCTGGAGGCAGCACCCCACTCCCAGATGGTCCTGGCCCCATCCCTGCATCAGATGCAGGACCCTCATCCGAGTCCTCTCCAGACTCCCTGACTGGTCCCTGTCCTTCCCCACTGTTCAGTTCTGCTGCCATTTACACCAGCTGCCAGTGAACCACAACACAACTGACTGAAAACATTGAATTAAACATTTGGCATTGGACCACGACAAACATCAATTGGCTAGTTGCATCCCATTCTGATCACATGTCTTTGGGAGTGGGCAGCTCTATAAAATTAATTAAATTAGTTCTGCAATCATGAAGCAGATGCCACAGGTGTGTTGTAGTGCTTCAACTTTGAAGACCATCGACAAAGTCACCGGTGGGAAGGCAACCATCAATTTAATGTTCTAGGAAATTGGTGGAGATAGTAGCAGTTATGGGACTTGGCTTTGTTTCTCCATCGTCCCTGTTCAAAACAACTCTTGTGTTTCCCTGATGGTTCAGTTTGCCAGCTTTCCTTCCACTTTAGGAAGGAAAAGTTGGTTTACAATCACCAGATTAAGTTAAGAAGACATAAAACCACATTCTTGGTTGTGTTTATGTTCAATCGGTACTATGTATACTTCTCTACCTAGGGACTGAAAAACATGACCATTAGCCATCCAATACCAAATGTTAGAATTAAGGGAATTTGCTTAATTGATAAATTGATCCATCCCTCCAATAAAATACCTCCAAAGAGCTAAAATATTGGTTCATAAAGCTGAGAGATATAATATTTGATTTTGTATAAATGGAATTATATATATTCTCTCTTTTCTAATCCTAATCTTGTCCAGATTCCTTCGAATGTTTCTGCCCAGTTCCACAGAAAATAATATTAAATCATCCCAAAAACATTTTCTGCTTCTCAACTTTTGTGAACATGGCTGCTAGTCCTTCAACCACCAGTTGACTTCAGCTGCTCTAATCCTTAAACCATTTGCCATGTTGGTCCTTGGAAATCCAAGTTCATTTTGCTTGGAAAGTGTTCCCACTTTCCCTCTCAACAGTGATTCCACTGAAGGGAACAAGAGGTAGATTGAATTACAGCATCAGAGTTGGTCAACCAGAAAGCAGAGGTGGAATACAAAAGGGCTTTTGACTGTTCTTCTGAGATGTTTTTCAGAAGACCGAATGTCTACAGAATTGAGTGTCAGTATTTTGTTTAACAAATATGAGTGACACCCCCCACTGCTAATATTAATGATTGAGTGTGAAGTCATTTTCTGTCTACCCCAGCCAGCACCATAAGAATATTATCATAAACAACATGAGAAGAAAGATAGGATAAAGATTCAGAGGTGGTATTCAGCCGGTTCGGACTGGTTGTGGAGAACCGGTAGTGGAAATTTGAGTAGTTCAGAGAATCGGCAAATATCGGCTCTGACTGGCCCCGCCCCATCTATTCTCTGCCTCCTGAGTCTCAGCTGATTGGCTGGTCTTTTTTGGTTGCCCTGCACTGGAGAGTGGAGCTGGAAAGCAGGTTAGTGGGGTGGGAAGAGAATGGGGATTTTGCAGTAACTTTCCCCCAGGAGAGGGGAGGGAATGGAGATTTTATAGTACCATTCCCCTGCCATGCCCACCAAGCCACGCCCACCAAGCCATGTCACACCCACCAACCTATGCCCACAGAACTGGTAGTAAAAATTTTTGAATTCCACCACTGTAAAGGTACCATCAACAATGGGTGAGACTTGATTGCAAAGGTCCAGCCGCCATTTTGATTTTTCTGACTCTTCTTCTCCCCTCACAACCCTGGTTTAATAAGGGCTTTATTCTGATTGTGTCATGCTGTTTCTGACAGGTGCCAATTATTATTAATACCATAGAAACTTCATGTCTATGATATCATATCGAAATGAATCCATTTCTTCATAAAATTGATTAAATGTTGGTGTGACGGTTTGTGCTCCGGGCTTCCAAACATTGCGTTGAAGCGTCTTGCTTTGGTTCATCTCTGCTCTTATCGATCTCACTTGGCAACCTTCACTTGCCATCACCAGCTGGTCAATGACCCACTGACCACTTGACCACATGAGGTCAATAAAAGCAGAGAAGAACCAAAACAAGACACTTGAACCATAGTCTCATTGAGGATGCCACTTTAGTCCAGTAATGAAACATTTGAAAGCAAAACAGTAAGCCCGGAGAACAAGCCAACATCTTAACCACCCAAATATCTACAGATCTTTTCTACCCTTTCTAAGTTGGTTAAATCTTGTGCTTTTCTTAACTGCACTTTGAGCCCTGAAGATCCAAGCATTTGTACAAAGTGTTCTCTTCCCAGTACAAATATCCACACCCAAAGTGCTTTTCAATTCAAAGTTATTTTGGGTGAAATCACAGGGAATTTGCTTCTGAGTAAACTTGCACGAGATTGGGGTGCAGGATCACTTCTTCTGCTTTCCAAGAAATGCATATTTCAGCACTTTTAAATTTCAGATATCTGGAGCATTAAATGGAAGACAAAATTTATCCACTGTAACCTATCAGAGTTTTTTTTAAAAGCTGAATTTGCCTTGTATTCTTCTTGATATTTTTAGCCAGCAAATACTAAGGTCATTATACAGACTTCCAGGCTGTATTTCCTACCAAAGCTGAGCCCTTTTAAAGCCTCAACAATTCTGACAAAAGAGATTCAAGTATGTGCATTTTGACTTGGATTTCCAAGTAAATACAATTCTATATCTGCATCTAGATAAAATTCTTTATAGTAGTACATTCCAAGAAATGTAGATAGCTTTGCAATAAATGGCATCATGAGAAAAATGATGGATACATTATCAGCTGTTGGAAAAACCAGCCCACGAGGCAATAAACAGAACGGGTAATAACAGGATGCAAGGAACATGAAACTGTAATAGAGCACATTTCAAGATATGAATTAGTTCTCTTTTTGATCTTGGTGACATAATACTTTACCTTGAAGCAAAATGCTAATTTTCTTTTCAGCAGTATGGGCTTACAATCATCTCGGTATCCAGGTTTCAACCTGGTTGACTGGCAAGGCTTCTCAGAGATGTGAAACAAAAACGTTGAGGTGTTATTTCCACATGCCACCAAAAGTTACGAATTGCAACATCTTCTATCTAAAATGTGTTCCGAATACCCAAGTTAAAAGAGTTAAAAAGGGTTTCTCCAAATATGGGTCAAAACTTATTCTACACATTGCTCTCTTTGATCTGAAGGCTGGTTTATATAATGCTACTACATGTCAAGAAACTATTGTTTACCATGGAATCGGACCACTCAGTGTGGCCAGTGCACCGTGGCCAACTTGCCATAGTCCTCGCCACAGGATGATTCAACAATTCAATTTAGTTATTTAAAAATGGTTTCATTTTTGTCATTCACATTTAATTTTGTCCTTCCTTTGACGTCTTTTCTCTAATGACTTCATTCTATCATTTCTTTGATATAAGTGTAACTCTTGTCCCATGGCGAGTTGGTGATGGCGACTTAGTCCACAGTGAGTTCGCCGTGGCGAGCTGGCTATGGTGAGGTGTCCTAGATCCATTTACAAAGCAGGTGAACATAATCAGACACCCTCACACCCAACAACAGAGGTAAAAAGGTTGTGTGTAAGAGCAATAGGGTATCTCTCATCCAGTTTTGGGACTCATTCTGTGAGTTAATGCTTCTGGAATACAGGGTATATTTTTAGGGCATTTCACTTCTTAAAAACACATTGTTGACATAATTTAATCTTGTCAGGAGAAAATCTTGTGAATGCCACGCTGTACTCTCTTCTTCCTCACTATCTTGTGTCTATAAATAAAAAATGGCCATTCCTGCATATACTACGGAGATATAGCAGCTCAATTCTTCAACAATTGTTCTCTCAATTCAGCCTTCAAATAATTTAGGTCCAAAAAAAAGTCAAGTGCTTTAGAAAGATCATAGATTGCACAAACCACAGAACCTACAGTACTAAAATATAGAGAGAGATAATTTCTTTAACGCACACCTCAACCAGCACTTCTTGAAGGTTTGAGGAAATCCATTTGGTTGAAGAGATCTGGGTGGTGCACACTATATTACACATTTTGTTACAATGGCATAGGCCTGAGCTCTCTAAAACATCGGATTGAGGGGACACAGTTTGAAAGCTCTTGCTGAAAACCTGATCCAACTGGTAATATATGATACGATATAGCTCATGGCTAGATGTCCTCCTTGTGGGTTTGCTGACGCTGAAGAACGCAAAGTAGATTCGGACTTCTACAGGACTGCAAATGAGAGAGTTTTAGCAGTGATGGGCCGAAGCACAGTTGGTCCATTGATCTCTATAAAAAAAGCAAGCGGAGTACTTGTCTGCAGGCCTTCCTCAGGTCTGGAGACAAGTACAGGACTTTGATTGTCCCCTGTCTTGAGCAGCTGTGAGATAAGGCCTTGACCTTACTGATGATTTAGGCGCGTCGTGAGACGTAGACACGACTTAAGGGCTCCTGACAACTATTGCTACCCATCCCTGGTTCAATCTTCTCACTGAGTGCAAGTCACTGGCCCGCATTCCCCGTCTCCCGCTGTAGGCAGGCCCCTCAAATGTTCTGTCCTCGGACCTCCATTCTCAGCGTCTTCCCCCACCTGCTGTCTGCTACAATGCTGTGGTGCTCAAGTCCGCTTGCTCTGCTTTCGTGGCCTTGGAAAGACAGTTCTCTTCATCAGCCAGCGAGACGGGGTTCTCATGAACTTCCATTGTTTTCGTGTGCTTCTCATCTTCGCTCGGGGCGGCCTTCTTGTTTCGACAACGTTTGCAGCAGCAGCAGCAATACCGGCCACAGGCCATGCCTGCGGTGGTGATGACTTTGTCCCAGGGCCGCAAGGAATGCATCCACCGAGGAAGGAAATCCCAATTCTGGAGCTGCTCCGGGAGCAAGTGTGGCTTCTTCTTCTGCAGGAGGTTGATGGTGACCACAAAGATCAAGACCATGAAGACGGGGACAGCAACCCCAACCAGGTAGGGCCAACCAGCCACCGAAAGGCCAAACACGGCCAAGGGGACCAAGAAGAAGCAGGAGAGGAGGTAGAAAATGGCGAACCATCTGTACTTGGCAGTGATGTTCCCCAGAGATTTTGACAAGCGAATGGGGATACGCATAAAAGGAATTGGATACCAGAGGATGATCCCCGAGATATTGAAAAAGAAATGGCACAAAGCGATCTGGAAACAAAACACAGTTCAAAGGAGATGTCAGAGGAACATCAAGACAGTGAATCGCATGTACATACCAAACAATTATCTCTTGTTTTCTTTTCTGACCCTGAAACCTCTTATCCAGAGGTGAGATTCAGCTGGTTCTGACCGGTTCTAGAGAACCGGTAGTGGAAATTTTGAGTAGTTCGGAGAAGCGGCAAATCCCACCTCTGACTGGCCCCGCCCCATCTATATTTTGCCTCCCATTGAATCCCAGCTGATTGGCTGGGTCTTCTTTGGTTGCTCTGCCCACGAGAATGGAGCTGGAAAGCAGGTTAGTGGAGTGGGGAAGGAATGGGGATTTTGCGGTATCCTTCCCCTGCCACGCCTACCAAGCCACACCCAAGCCATGACCACAGAACGAGTAGTAAAAACATTTTTGAATCCCACCATTGGACAACATGTTAGAAACATGGTGAAATCAGAGCTTGAATTGGAAGCATAAAAGGTTGAGGATGGAAGTTTGTTCTCTGAGCTTGTGGGTTGGTAATAGCCAAATCTGGCCCTACATTCTGCCTCAGTTTACCTTTCCAATAAACAACTGAGTCTTAACACAATTGTATTTAACACAACAAAGAGAATTCAAGAGGAAAATTGATTGGACAGGCTAAAATTAACCTCCTCTTTGCATAAGAAATCAGTTACATGTAGTCAAACCTGTTATATGTTTGCATCCCGTAATTTTTGAATCCCACCACTGCTCTTATCTACTATCTGACTTATGAAGACCTTCTGTGATGACAAAATAAACACAGTCACAAAAAACAGATGAAGCTCCTTTTATTCCTTCTCTTTGCTTCCAAGCTCCAAATATCCTTGATGAGAAACAAAAAAACTCCCACACAAGCAGTTACAAGAAGGAGGAAATGCCTTTTAAATTATAAAGAGTAAAAAAGCAACAGAAACCAGGCAAGATAAGGGCTGGAGGACATCCACAGATAACAGAACATACACTGGGAAGGATGCCAAACTCAGAGAGGAATCATAAACAAGAGATATTTCCAAGCTTTGTTTCCAGCACTCGTCCGTACGCATGTCTGTCCTCTTATCCAGTTGTCACAGCTGCAGCCCATGAAGAGGATCAAGGCTCTCTCCTCCCGAGGAGACCATGTCTCTCCCTTATCCTCTCCTCCCTGCGTGTCCTAGGATGAAGAGGGGATGGGCCTGGGTCCTCCTCTGAGTGCTCAGCTGGCCTCTGCCCTTCCCCAGCCTCCTCCACAACCTCTGGAGCCACACTTCCACTCCCTGTTGGCTATTCCTCCTCTCCCTCAGAGTCAGTCTCTGACACATTTCCCAATTCAAAGGAAAAGGAACCCCGGCAGAGAAAATCTCTAACAGCTTGCGTGGTGGTTAAAAACTGGTAATACCCTATGGTTGATCGGTTCACACGGTAGTCTTCATCGCCAAATAATAATCAGTGTATACTTAGAATACGCAAGTCTCAAGGACCAGCATGTTTTAAAGCCTCCAAGAACAATTCCTGACATCTTTTACTGCTTGACTCATGCTGGTTCCCATGGGAATGGGGGGAGGGATAATTTGGTGTTGAGGATGGGGAGGGTGCTGGAGGACTAAGTTGTGTGAACTGAAAAAGGTGAGACGCTTTCCTGCTTTCTGTGCAACTGCATCCACTTATCTTTTCTAGGCCAAGGGCAACTGTCTTGGCATACCAGATGCGTGAGACACCACCTGAAGATGTACCCCACATGACATTATACACACCTCAGACTGGATGCCCAGTTTGAACTACTGGGGGAGGGGACTTGGGATAACTTTCCATGTGTAATTACGGTGCCTATTTGCCTCAGATCTTGCTTTCTTTTCGTTGCTATTACTTCAAATCCAGTAAAAGTACTTTTCTCTATTTTAATGGAGTCTAAGGTTTTCTTTCTTGGATTTCAAATGGAGGCACAGCTGACACCCCTGCCTTTCCCACCCTAAAGTATCCAGTTAAAGTGAAAGCTTTGGGAATGTGAGCTGTCTCTTCCAGGAGAAGAGTTCGGATCCAATCTCTACCATGATCTGACCATGATAGCTTTTGCGAGTTTAATTTCACGAATCGGATCGTTTACATTTTGTCCTCTGCCTTAGGCACACGAGTGCTGAGGCAGTTTGCTCTGAAATCAAATCCGAATTCAGAATGAAATGGTAGGTATTGGCTTTCATCAGATAAAACTATAGGAGGATCATCTATCGAAGAAGGGAACGGCTAACCGGAGAAGATGATAGCTATCTTTCCAACTTTGAAGGCCATCGCAGGAAAGAGGAGGTGGATTTATTCTCCACCATGGCCCCAGGGAGAGCAAGATCCAATAGATGGAAGCTTCCGAGAGGGAGATCCAAGGGGGTTGAGAGATCTATGAAGCAGGGGCACATCAGGGGTGGGATTCTACAGGTTCGCAGCTATTTGCTAGAACTGGTTGTTAACTTTCTAAGCAGTTCAAAGAACTGGTTGTTAGAAGAAATTACTGGCCTAATCCTGTAAGGAAGGCAGGAAGGAAACATTTTGGTGTTGCTTACAGAAACTGCCTCTCTGTTAACCCTTATTACACTCTTGGCAGGACTAGACTTCCTGTCTCTGGAACTTCTCTGGAGTTTCCCTCCCTCCTTTGCTGGTACTTTGCTTGTGTGGAGTGACCATTCAAAGTTACAATGGCACTGAAAAAAGTGACATGACCATTTTTCACACATACGACTGTTGCAGCATCCCCACAGTCATGAGAGGCCAGGTGAGGAGATGTGTGCCTCGATGATATTGAGTTGGCCATGCCCAGCCAGTAACATGACCACCAAGCCATGCCCACCCAGTCACATGATCACCAACCCACACCCACCAACTAAGCCACACCCACAGAACCGGTTGTTAAAAAATTTTGAATCCCACCCCTGGGGCACATCCTGCTCCCAGAAACCAAGGAAATCATCACAGTAGACTTTTCAAACAAAGGTTGGACAGCCATTTTGCTTGGGATGGTTGGAGGATGTCTACCCTGAGCGTAGGGCTGGGCTAGAATCCTAGAATAGGAAGAGACTTTGGAGGCCTTCTACTCCAAGATCTTCAAGTTCTTATCCAACTCTAAGATGCCCACAATTCCAACTCTTAATAACAACCTACCACTAAGGACAGGTATTACAAAACACTACCGTGTGTTAGTTTATATGCAGTGCCAAGCCATGACAGAGCTGCACTGTTGTGCTTTCTTCTCTCTTCTGATCCTAACCCCAGATCCCCTTACTCCCACTTACTACAAGCTGAGTTTTGGGGTTTGGTAGCTAAAGTAGCCACCAAGAGCTTCTGCTTCTTTTCTGAACTGGATGTGGGAACCACGATTAAACCCTTGGCTTGAAGGAACAAACGAACGATGGTGTTTTTAGACCTTAAAGCAAATGGTCACGGCTGAAGACAAAGCAAAAACCCACAAGAAGCGAGTAATTTTTAGCTGAACTCTCTGTTCTTTCAATAGGCTTTTGAATATCAAAAAAGACTTACCTGTAAGGAATATTTCAGTCGGTTTCCAGGGCTGGCCATTGCAGCTAGAATAGCCGTTGTGGTTGTCCCAATATTTGATCCCAAGGTTAGGGGGTAGGCCCGTTCTATACTTATAACCCCAATTCCTGATGGGAAGAAAACAGGAGGAATTGCATTGTTTGAATGTAATTTTATACAATGCCATTAAGAGTTCAAAATATTTCATCCGTTGAGCGAGTGTCTTTCCCATAGTCCACAATTCTGAATCAGAGTAGGATGTTTTGCTACTGTGGGGAAATCGGGAAATCCAGGCAGTTCAAATGAATGTAAGAGTTTATTTGCAAGCTTAAGATCCCTGCAAGAAACTGAACTACTAACGGTCAAAGAAAATTGGTGGTAGATCAATCCAGCAAATGATTGAATGAGAAATTCTACTTTTTTTTTTAAATGCGCACACACAAAAAAGAATAACCAAAAGCCCTTTATGTTACATATATACATAAAGCTCTTACCAACAAGAGGAGTGATAGCCGAGGTGAACACCGAACTGCTTTGAACAATGAAGGTCATCCCAGCTCCTACGAGCATGGCCAGATAACCAGTTACCCAAGAAAACGGAAATGGAAAATCTGGAAAAGGGAGACATAAGAGATGCTAGATTTATGCAGCATGTTCTGTTCTATCCAAGCCTTTGTCTTAAATATTTATAATAGAGTTGGAAGGGGTCTTGGAGGTCTTCTAATCCAACCTCCTGTTTGGCAGGAAGCCCAGATAAATGGTTGGCCAATCTCTTCTTAAAAACTTCCAGTGTTGGAGCAACCACAACTTCTGGAGATGAGCCGTTCCACTGGTTAATTGTTCTAACTGTCAGGAAATTTCTCCTTAGTTCTAGGTTGCTCCTCTCGATTAGTTTCCATCCGTTGCTTCTTGACTTGCCTTCAGGTGCTTTGGAGAATAGATAAGAATACAATAATAATAGAGTTGGAATGGCTCAGTGCCAGAGAATGGAGGCCTTTGAACTCTGGGGCTGGAGGAGAAGACTCCTGCGAGTCCCTTGGACTGCAAGGTGATCCAACCGGTCAGTCCTAGAGGAGATCAACCCTGGCTGCTCTTTAGAAGGCCAGATCCTGAAGATGAAACTCAAAGACTTTGGCCACTGTCAACTAAAAAGATCCTACTTTGGTCTTTTTAGCTGCCAGAAAAAGGGAGTGGGGGAAAACAAGGCATTCCTTGAATGCCTAGATAATCACCCTGGTAGCCCAAAGTTGTCAGAGCATAAGAAGGTTATTGGAGAGCATGATGGATGACTTTTGGAGATGGATGTGTCCTGCTGCAATCCAGCTTACATCCACATGGCCACTCCTAATAAATCAATTTACTTTTCTGTGAGATGCAGCTAGAGACTTCTGATTTGAATGAGGGTGGATTTGTTGGAGCCCTGACAGGCCACCTCATGAGAAGGAAGGACTCCCTGGAGAAGAGCCAAACACTGGGAACGGTTGAGGGCAAAAGAAGAAAGGGACAGCAGAGAAGGAGGGGGCTGGATGGAGTCACTGAAGTAGTTGGCGTGAGCTTAAATGGACTCCAGAAGATGGTAAAGGACAGGAAGGCACTAACAACAACAATAGAATTGGAAGGGACCTTGTCGGTCATCTAGTCCAACACCCTGCTCAAGCAGGACACCCTATACCAGTTCTGACAAGTGGCTGTCCAATCTCTTCTTGAAAGCCTCAAGTGATGAAGCACCCATGTCTGGAGGCAAGCTTTGGTTGATCGTTCTCATTGTCAGAAAACTTCTCCTCAATTCTAGGTGTAAATCTCTCCTTGATCTATTTCCATCCATTGTTCCTTATTTGGCTTTTGGGTGTTTTTGGAAAATAGGTTGTCCCTTTCTTTTCTCTGACAGCCCCTCAAATATTGGAACACTGTTATCATGTTTCCCCTGGTCCTTCTCTTCACTAGGCTCGATATATCCCATTCCTCCAACCGTTGTTCAGATGTTTTAGCCTCCAGTCCCCTAATCACCTTCGTCGCTCTTCTATGCACTCTTTCCAGAGTCTCAACATCTTTTTTACTTTGCAGTGACCAAAGCTGGATGAAGCATTCCAAGTGTGTTCTTACCAAGGCCTTATAAAGTGGTATCAGCACTTCACGTCATTTACACGAAGACAAATTCCTTGTGTGTCCAATCACACTTGGCCAATAAACTAAACTATTCTATTCTATTCTATTCTATTCTATTCTATTCTATTCTATTCTATTCTATTCTAATTCTATTCTAATTTTCTACTCTACTGTACTCTAATATTCTATTCTACTATATTTCATACTCTATTTCTACTCTACTCTACTTATATTTTATCCTACTCTACTCTTTCTACTCACTCTACTCTACTCTATATTCTACTCTACTCATATTCTATTCTACTGTACTTTACTCTTTCTACTCTACTTTACTCTACTCTACTCTACTCTACTTTACTCTACTCATATTCTATTCTACTCTATTCCACTCCACTCCACTCCACTCCATCCCATCCCATCCCATTCCAAAGAAGTACTTTTGACCTTATAACTGCTATAAAGCTACATTTTAATTATCTTTTTTAAAACTATTTTTACACTTTTTGTTTTTACAATTTTGGTTCAACCTTTGTTTTGTTTCTTGTACTTTTTGCTTTTTTCCCCTCCCTTTCTCTCTTTATATTCCCTTGCTTTTCTCTTTCTGTTGAAAAGCTTAATAAAAAAAAATTAGATACCGAAGAAGGAAAGTAAAGAAAAGAAAACCCCACAGAAGAAATACTTACCAGTATTGAGCGTTTTCTTGATGACATTTGCGACTTGTCCTTTAAGGACCGAGTTCAGCAGTTTGACGATCAATACCAAGCAAGTGCACAGGACCAACAAAGAGAGAGCGAGCAGGATGAGACCAATGGCCAGATCCTTGAGCTGAGATTCTACAAAAATGTGCTTGCCTACAGGAGGAGAAAAGTCAACAAGTGCTATGCAACTTATGTCACGTTGAAGCCAAAAAGTTGACGGTTGGGGTTGAAAGTCAAGATGGCTCCTGTACAATCACAACACTCCGCTAGTATTTTTATCTGGACTTTTGGGATCCAGATCTTGCAGAAACCCTTGATAGGAACCCAGGGGTGGGCTTCAAAAAAATTAGCAACCGGTTCTCTGCCCAGTTGCTGGGTGAGCGTGGCTATGGTGGGTATGGCCTAATTGGCCTCCTGCACCATGGCAGGGGGAGCATTTTCACCCTCCCCAGGCTCTGGAGGCTTTCCTTGAGCCTCTGGGAGGGTGAAAAACAGTTTCCCCGGGCTCCAGAGGCTCTCCAGAGGCTCTCCAGAGGCCAGAAACAAACTGGTTGTTGTACCGGTGGAATCCCAGCCTGGAGAACAGTGTATGGAATTGCATTCTGCAACTGGAGTCAGCACAATTATGAGGCAGATTTGAGGTAGTCGCCTTAAACAGGAGATCTTTAATAGTGGTATTGCTGGTCATATGGCCCATTTTGTATCTCCTAAAACAGTGGTTCCCAACCTTTTTTTCGCCCCGCACCCCTAAAGAAATTTCACTCGAACCTCGCACCTCCTGAAATTTAGACTTTAGGAACTACTGAACGCGTTAAATATATGGTAGGATTGAATCTTTTCAGCTATGTATGTGACGACCACTAAATAATGATACTTAACTCTAAAATGAAAACAAAGTTAATCCATTGCAAAAGAAAATAAAAATGCTAACATATAGCCAATATCCTATTATTCACCTGGACTTTTCTCGTACCCCCTGGAATATTGTCTCGCACCCCCAGGGGGTGCGAGCACCCCAGGTTGGGAACCCCTGTCCTAAAAGGAACCTGCTGCTTGTGGTTACAAATGGAGGGTGTTTAGGATCTGCTCCTACTTCAGGAGGACATTTGGCCACCATCCAAAACCCACCAGTGATCTACTTGACCTTCCAACACAGGGGTCCCCAAACTTGGCAACTTTAAGACTTGTGGACTTCAACTCAGCTTTGCTAGCTGAGGAATTCTGGGAGTTGAAGTCCACAAGTCTTAAAAGTTGCCAAGTTTGGGGACCCCTGTTCTAACAGGATGACTGCCACCTTCTTCTTAATCCCAAGCAAGCAACATGTCTCAGATTGTAGCCCTCTCTCTCCAACCTGACATTTTCCTAGCGTGACATCTGGCAATCTCTTGTTTTAAAAACAGATCTGATATCTTCAGAGAAGGCTGAGGCAACCTCTTTCCTTACATTTTTCAAGATACTGTGTGTCCGACAAGTTTTGGGCAGTCCAGGTCGTGTTTTCGCTGGTCCAGCAAAGGTCTGAAGACGTGCAGTTTTCGGATGCTGGGATGGTCGTATTCAGTGCAATCTAGGCATTGACATAAAACAGCTCGATCAAACCCAGTCTTTTCTTTCTTTTTTTTTGCAATCAATTTTTTATTTTTTGTTACAACAAAAATATCGTTGTGTGAACAGTGTGGTTCCGGAGTGTCTTACCTTTTGATACAAATATGACAATATTTCTCTTGTTTAATTATAGTTGACAAACCTTTTTTGTTAAATTATCAATCTTGATTATTCAATGCTACAATATGTTATTTTTGTGTCCATCTCTACAGTTCTAATAACAATCCACAAATTTATATTAAACTATAATTTTCCATTGTTTATCCCCTTTTTAATTTCTAAATATGCCAATATATATAGATATATAGAGATAGATGATAGATAGATAAATAGATATAGATATAGCTAGATATAGCTAGATACTCTCTCTGTGTGTGTATCAGAAAATTGGGTATTTGTACGTGGATCTTTGGTTATTTGGGTTTTCTCCCGCGTAAAATTGGAAGTATCTTGGTGACACTTCGACGAAATCTCATTTGTCATCTTCAGGCTTGTGTCTTCGGCTTTGTGCTTCTCGGAGTAATGTAAGCTTGCAGCTGCTTCTTCCTTTTAACTGCCAGTGGGAGTGAGACTTGACTGGGTGGAGGCTTGGCTGTGTTCTGATTGGGTGGGGGTGTGTTCTCATTGGTTGGGGGCTTGGCTGTGTTCTGATTGGCGGGGGGTATGTTCTGTTTAGGTGGGGGCTTGGTTGTGCTCAGGTTAGTCTTAGTTGCCGGGGGATTTGAGCTGGTGAGCTGTGATCCTGTTGTTTGGCTTTGCGTTCATGGTCATGCTACATCTTCATGGTGGGCGTCAGTTCACTTCATGTAAGGGTCAGAGGGGTTTGAAGCGGGTAGTGATGCAGCTGCAGTACGGCTTCTGGTCCATGGTCGTGTCTCATCTTCTGTGTGGGTGTGAGTCTGCTTTCTACATGGAAGTGTGGTGGTAGCATCTTGTGTGGCCCTCGTGGGTGTGGGTCTGGTGTCATTCTTCATGTTAGGTATTTGTTTGTTAATGAGGGCAGGTTTCCAAATGGCTGGTAGGTGGGAGGTATCATCTCGTTTATTCATGCTGTGTGGGCGTTTTTCTACCTCTATGGCTTCTCTGATTATTCTGTTGTTGAAGTGTTCACTTTGGGCAATAGTTCTGGAATTTTTAAAGTCAATCTCATGTCCTGTGGCTTTGAGGTGCTGGACCAGGGAAGAGGTTGGTTCTTCTTTTTTGATTGAGTTCTTGTGTTCTTCAGTGCATGCACTAATTCTTCTGTTGGCTTGTCCGATGTATGTGGTGGGGCACGCGGTGCATGGGATTTCGTATACTCCTTGGTTTTCTAACTCGATTCTGTCTTTAGGGTTTCTTAGGATGGTGGATATTTTTCTGTTTGTGCAGAATGCTGTCTTAATGTTGTGTTTTTGGAGGGATCTTGCTGATTTTGTCTGTAGTGCCTTTTATATATAGGAGGAGGGCTTTGCCATTCTCTTGTTCTCTGTCTTGGATTTTGGTTGGGGTTTGTTTTTGGATTAGGTGGGTAATTTCCTTTCTTTGGAATCCATTGGCTGTTAGTACGTTAGTGAGAGTGTGTAGTTCGGTTTTTAGGTGTTGTTCATCGGCTAAGCATTTTGTTCTGGAGATGAGTGTCTCGGCTACGGAATTGATCTGTGCTGGGTGGTGGTGTGAGAGTGCATGTAGATGGCAGTTTGTATGTGTTTACATACATTCACATACATCGGAGAAACCAACAGAAGAATAGGTGCACGCATTGAAGAACACAAGAACTCAATCAAAAAAGAACCGACCTCTTCCCTGGTCCAGCACCTCAAAGCCACAGGACATGAGATTGATCAGGGCTCACTTTTCAGCCCACAGATCACTTGACAAAGAAGAGTGGGGAAAAACAAGATGCCGTTACTTTAAATTGAAAAGCCAAGAAGCAGCTGCTTGGAAGGAGGTTTTTAATTGCAGAAGTGAAGTGACATTCAGCTTGTTTCTGGGTCAGCTCACTGATGATGTTACCTAATTGGGTCATGAAATGTCTGCAAGAAAACAGCCAAGCTCACAGAGCACCAAGGACCCCACAGTCCTCCTCCTCCCCCTCCCCCTGCAAATCCCACTTCCTTCTAGCACTGATAAAGTTACCTAGTAGGGTCATGAAACATTTGCAAGAAAACAAACAAGCTCAGAGAACACCAAGAACCCCACAGTCGTCCTCCTCCTCCTGACTTTTCTACTCTTTGAATTTTTATGATTTTCAGCATGACTCAAGCTGGATATATTAATGCGTATATTCAGAGTCAAGGAGATCAAAGTTCACTACAGGTAGTCCTTGACTTACAGCTGCAAACAAGTCCAGAATTTCTGTTGTTAAGTGAGGCATTTGTTAAAGTAAGTTTTTGCCCCCTTTTACTGCCTTGCCTTGCCTCGGTTCTTAAGCGAATCCCTGCAATCAGTACATTAGTAACCCAGTCATTAAGCGAATCTGTCTTCCCTATGGCCTGCGCTTGTAAGAAGGTCTCAAAAGGGGATCAATAGAACCACCATAAATCTGAACCAGTCACCAGGCCTCTGAATTTTGATCACGTGACCATGGGCATGCTGCAAAGGTCATAAGTGTGAAAAACTGTCATGAAGTTTCTTCAGTCCCGTTGTACCTTTGAGCATTCCCTGAATGAACTGTTTGTAAGTAAAGGATTACCTGAATGATATTCCACTGTAATATAAACTCTTTCAAAAGCAATAAACACAATCCCAGTCTGGATTTCCTAAAAGAATGTATAGCTAGAAAATTATCACACATTATCACCCCTCTTCCTTCAATGATTAGCTATCAAAGAGAAAAGTGACTAATTCTATGATAAGCCAGCCTCTTATCTGCATCAAATGATCCCTTTAACTCAACACTCACCACGGTCGTTTTAGTTTTGCACCAAACTTTCACCAGACTTCTGTTTTTTGCTGACTCGTCTCCTGTAGCGATGGCATTGATGACCGATTTATCGAGCTGTAAATCAAAGGAAGCAAAATGGAAACCCCAATTAATTGGGTCAATTGAAGAATCCACGTTACTTCTGATTGGCATTCTCTTGCCTTTCATCTTCCAAATGGCCAAACCCCAATATGACTCACTGGGTTTGAAAAGCTAACACGACATCAAAATAAAAATAGAACTTATTACAAAAGGATCTTGGCAACTATCGGACTGTGAGAGAGGAGAGCTGGTGCGCACGTACAGCTAGATTTGTGCGAGCAGTGAGCCAGCACACACAATTCGACTGTACTTTGAACCGCATGCATTTGCGCGCCCCACTTCCAAAGAGGACATGGGCAAGGGGGATTGGGAGACCCCCACTCTATCGTGACCAAAAAAAGTTTTTGTTGTTTAACGTTTATTCTGATTTTCGGGACAAGCTTGGAAGATTAGAATGGACTTTGAATCCAGTCAGAGGTGGTATTCAGCCGGTTCGGACCGATTCGGACGTACCGGTAGAGAAAAATTTTAAGTAGTTCGAAGAACCTGCAAATACTACCTCTTGTTGGCCCCGCCCATCTGCTCCCCATCCTGTCCTATATTGCCTTGGTTTTTACCTCAGCTGATTCATGCAGTAGAGTGGATTGCCACGCCTCAGCCGAGCTAAAAAAACAGCTACGCTCACCAGCGCTGACAGAGGGTGGTGTTTGAGTGCTGCGCACACACAAAGCGCATGCAAAGCATGCTCAAATCATGCTCTCATAGAACTGGTAGAAAAAATTTGGAATCCCACCCCTGAATCCAGGTTTACAAAACAGGCATTGGGATATTTCAATAGAAGAAGCTGCTCTTGTGCTGTTGTTTTTCCCCCCAAGTATTAATTTGGCTCCTCTGGGTGCCCAGCACAGAACGAAATGTATCCTGCACCAAAAAATAAAAATAAAAAAATAGGGTTGCCAGCAGGCAACAAGGATAATGGTGTTAGATTAATGGGAGCTGTATTTGAATCGCATAATTCTTCCAGCCTTTCAAAGGAGAAGGAAGAATGTGAAAAACAAATTCCAGAAAGATTTTTTTTCAATAAGAAGATTGTAAGGCTGAAATAACCGTGAGGCAATGATACCAGTTATCTTGAGTATAAAGTTTTAATTTTCTGAAAGATCAAACAAGATGTCCAACGAGTCTGACATTAGGTATCAAGAATCTAAAGAGATTTATATGGGTAAAGACTTAGTTGGGATCCTGAGGTTGGAAAGACAGCTGTTTGCACATTCTTTCCAGTTTTGTTGTTTCTCAACAATAACATTCATAACATTCACAGAGTCCCAAAGGTGCTTTTTCAAGAAGCAACTGGACTTTCTTGGTTTTTCCTTGAAGACTTTTCACTTCTCATGAGAGAAGCTTCTTCAGTTCTGACTGAATGGGGGAGAACGGAAGGATTTATATTCCTTGCAGTCCTCTGGTCATTAGTACTCTCTCTGAGAGTTGTTGAGGCCACTTGAAGGTGTATCGGAGTCCTTTCATTTCCCACCATTCAATCAGAACTGAAAAAGCTTCTTGGATGAGAAGTGAAACCTCTTCAAGGAAAAATAAAGGAAGTTCAGTTGCCTCTTGAAAAAGGACAACCTTGGGACAACCATGACCTGGAGGACTGAGAAGCTCCCTGGATGTTAAGGAGTGGCTTTTTTTCATTCCTAGCATTGCATTAGTGAAGGACAAAGAGAGGTCTGCGTAACCCTGTCCTAGCAAAGATTAAATCAACAAGGGAAGAATTTACCTGGATGATGAGTTTTGTGAAGGGATCTGTGATGACTTTTAGCAATTCGGGGGCATTTTCCCCACTTTCCAGCTGGAACGAGTCCACGATAAGACTCGTCAGGTGGAAGAGGTACTGAGAAGCAACTTCGATGGGCAGTAGGACAAACACAGAAAGCCAGTTAAAGAAATCGTGGACAGTGGCGCCAGCAAAGGCCCTGGAAACAAACAAACGGAGTACAATCAGAAGAAGTTCAGTAGGAAGACAACCAAAAACATAACAATAATAATATATTCTTTTTCTTCAAAGAAGGGTTGCTTCCTGATTCTGCCTTTCTATATTCCTTGCTTCATGGATTTTCTGGAATAAAATAATGACCCTTTAATCCCTTTATTTGGGGTGTAGATAGTGCAACTGAATGGAGCTGAGCATTTACTGGCTGGACGCCCTTCCTGACTCCTACCCAGAGTTCACAGCAGATATTTTCTCTTTGCGGCCTGAAAGAGAAACATTTGTTGCTGCCTAGGATTGAACTCCCAAACTTCTGAGTGGGAGGTGAGTGATTTCATGTCTAAGGCCCACCATGCCACTCTGGTCAAATTGAATTAATGGTGATAATTTTTAAATAAAAAGCTTCCCAAATTTAGATTGGATTCTGAGTTTGTGATGGCTCCTGTCTCAATGTAGCTTCTATCAAGCTGAAGATATGTGTGTGTGTGTGTGTGTGTGTGTGTGTGTGCGTGTGTGTGTGCGCGTGCATTTCTTGAGTTGCCTTTCTTGGCAGTGACATTATTACAGAGGTGGTATTCAGCCAGTTCAGACCGGTTCTGGAGAACCAGTAGCGGAACTTTTGAGTAGTTTGGAGAACTGGCAAATAACCATCTGTGACTGGCCACACCAACCCCATCTCTTCTCTGCCTCCCATTGAGTCCCAGCTGATTGGCTGAGTCTTCTTTGGTTGCCCTGCACAGGAGAACGGAGCTGGAAAGCAGGTTAGTGGGGTGGGGAGGGAATGGAGATTTTACAGTGTCCTTCCCTTGCCACGCCCACCAAGCCACACACACCAAGCCATGCTGTGCCCACCAAGCCACGTCCATAGAACCGGTAGTAAATAATTTGAATCCCACCACTGCATTATTAACCCTTATTGCATGTGTTAAGATAAGAATGTGATACCTTCTAAATTCATTCCGGTCTCCAGCCTGCATAAGTGCCACAATGGTGTTTGTAACCGAAGTCCCAATATTGGCTCCCATGATGATCGGGATAGCATGCTTAACATTCAGTACTGCAAAAATAAATATATATATATGTTGTGGCTCCGGGCTTGGATTCAGCTCCTGTGACTGATATGAGTTCAAGTGAGGAGGTCATGGCAGAAAAATATGAGCCGGCATGGCTCAGTGATTGGACTGGTAACCAGGATGAGGAGATGGACGTGACAAAGGACGACAGACCTGATGTATTAGAATTGTCAGGACCTTTGACCTCCTCTGGTTCCTTATCTGATCAACAGCCGGGAATGGCTGACAGGGAAGTTTTGAGAGAATCTTCTAGTGGAAATGAGAACTTGGAAAATTTGTGGTTAAATGTAAAAAACAGAAGACGGTTGAGAAGGCAAAATCAGCTGGAGCGAATGAGGAAAGCGAGTCAGTAAATTAGCACGTTGCCTCAATGAGTATAAAAGGACACAGCTGGGCTGGTACATTTTGCCAGGAACAAAGTGACTATTTGAGTGAGGACATTACAGCAAGAAGCTCTGAGACTGGAGATTTATTGCCAGGCCTGCTTTGCCGGACAGAGTAAAGATTTATGCTGTGGATTGAGGTTTCTGCCAGCCGTTATCTTGTAAGACTTCTTTCTGTTTGATTTAATTGTGAAACGGCTGCTTTCTGTTTTGTTCGTTTGAATTTTGAAGGGGAGTCATAACATATATATAATAATGATTACAGGTGAAAAGGTTACAAATGAGAACTATTGGCTCATACATGACTGCTTTCAGTGCATGGAAGGGTACCTCATTCCAGTTCCCCCAATTCTTTTCTACCAAATTTTTGTATGAACAGAGTTTATACAAAAGATAAAAGCTTGTATAAACAGAGGCATAGAATCAAATTCACATGAAGTATTAGTACCACTTTTATAAAACCTTAGTTTTATACAGGAGAACGGACCTGGAAAACAGGTTAGTGGGGTGGGGAGGGAATGGAAATTTTGCAGTATATCCTTCCCCTGCCATGCCCACCAAGCTATGTCCACAGAACCAGTAGTAAAAATTTTTTGAATCCCACCATTGCCATCGTTGTATGACAAGCTATTCGGAGTGGGCTGCTGTCTTGTTATTTCCTTATTTTGTGGCTGTCAAACTCTCCAAAGAAGTGATTAAAATCCAAAATCTGTTATATGGTGGACTCACGTGAAGAAGACACCATGCTGACAATGATAGAGGAAGATGTGCTAGAACTTTGCACCATCACGGTCACCAGAACGCCAATGACTAGGCCTGCCACGGGATTTGATAAGACAGAACCATCCTTGAAAATGTCTCCTGCTGCTTTGCCTGTGGGAATAAAACCTATAGGTAGTCCTTGACTTGCAACAGTTCATTTAGTTTCAACGGCTCTGAAAAAAAGTTACTTATGCCCATTTACCACACTTATGACTGTTGCAGCCTCTCCATGTTCAAAATTTGGATGTTTGATGACTGATTCCTATTTATGATGGTTGCAGTGTCCTAGGGGTAATGCGATCCCCTTTTGCAACCTTATAATCATCAATGTCAGTGAGGAAACCAGATCTATTTAACAACTCGGTTATTAACTTAAATGAGTGCCTCAAATTCACTTAACAAATGTTTTGCTTAGCAACATAAATTTTAGGCTCAATTATGGTCGTAAATGGACCATTACAGCTTTAAATAACCTTCATAACACTAGAACCTCCATAACAAGAAGAACAATATCTGGGGAGGATCTGATGCATCTCACAGGGTGTGAGCCATAGCATATAGGACAGAGGTTTACATTTATTAGAAATTTTGTTTCTATAAAGCACCACACAGATCAAACAAAGCAACAGTCACCATGTGCTTTACTGCTCAGCTACTGTATTTAATTGTAACAGGAAATAGGAAATTCTACTTAGAACAAAAGAGCATAGAGTATATACCATAGACCCACACTTGTAAATACTGCCATCTACTGGTAGAATACTACTGTAAGTTTTTGCACAGAAAAACATTCCAACAATGAGTACCAACAACATTATTCCACCAGTCATTCAAAAATGTGAAAAAGATCCCTTAAATGGTATTTAACTAATACTAAATGGTACTTAACTACCTGTCTTCATAGCATGCAAGATTTGTAGGGAAGGGAACTTGTTTCCTTAACTGAGATGAAGATTACAGTGGTTCCCACAGTTTTTTTGCATATGGGTGTATACACCGATCTACCTATTTCAAGTGTCTGTGAAAGGTGTTCTATTTATTGAATCTCATGCCAAACACTTAAGACACTAGATCAAGAGATTAGTTTGGGTAAGAGATTAAATCCTAGATTGACAGCTACCTACAAATAGTTGCAACAATGCAGGTTGAAGGAAACAAACAGGTCTCTTCCACATCACACCCAGAATACCCTTATGTGATTGACAGCTCTTATGACCAGTGGGCCTCAGAGGCTTACTGTGTTCAACTAAGCGAGCCCAGGAAAACTGAGTTTAGCCAGCCTCATCTCCCTTTGAGATATTAATGCTCATACACACAGTGTCTTTTAAGGGTGTCAAATGGGAAGAAAGAGTAGTGAGTCAATTGACAGCTAATCTCCTAAATGGCAGCTCAGTCTGGAAGAAACCTAGAAAATAAAATATCCTGGTGTATTCAAAGCGACTGCACCTTGATTGATTTGTTATAAATCAGCCTGGGAAATTTCTGTTCAAGTTTCCGTGTTTGGCCCGGTCAAATATTAAACCTACCTTATTGAAATCAACATAAATCAACATTGATTTATGTTATTCCGGTTTCCTTGGGATAGTCCACCTGGGTGAGGTTTAGCAACAAGAGAGAGCAAGGATCCAGGACATAAAACATATCCTATGGTGTGTTTCGCTTATTCCTCCCAAAGATGCTTTCATTTTGAAGGCAACTGGACTTTTTGAGTTTTCTTTAAGACGTTTCGCTTCTTCAGTTCTGACTAACTGGTGGGGAATGGGTCAGAACTGAAGAAGCTTCTTGGAAAAGTCGTTTTTTTTTTTAAAATCAGAAGGTCCAGGTTTTTTTTTTAAATAAAAAAAACCTCCTTTGTGACAACCA
Source organism: Pseudonaja textilis (assembly GCF_900518735.1). Next base: position 8,656,590 of record NW_020769320.1, on the reverse strand, counting down.
GGGCCTGGAGGATTGAGAACCTCCCTAGACCTCTAGGGACTTTGGTGCACCTACTCAAGTCTTCCACACTTTGGGGTCAAAATAACAATCATGAGGATCTACCCTTCATCAGTGGCTTGATGAAGCTATAAAGATGTTCTTACTGGGGAACTGATCTGTTTTAGATAAATGCATTTCCTTGCACATAAGCCAGTTAAAAAAAATCTTCCCCTAGTTAAATCAGGTTTTCCAAATGAAAGATCCAGACCAAGCAATCCGTACAAAGTTGTGATTAGAAGGTTTGTTCAGGACTGAGGAGTCCCGGGTTCAAGACCCACATCAGCTAGGGCGCTTCCTTGGATGTCTTGGACCCGTGCCTCTTCTCTCAGCCCAGTCTAACTCATGGAACTGTTGCTAAACCGAATGGGGTGCGACCTTATGGCTGCCAGAAGCCTCTTAGAACAGTGTTTACCAACCTCAGCAACTTCAGCATGGATGGAGTCCAAGCCTGGCTGGGGATTTCTGAGAACTGAAGTCCACCCACCTCAAAGCTTGTTGACACTGCCTTAGAGGAGAGATGTATGGGTGTGAGCATTGGACACTAAGAAAGCCTGATCAAATAAGAATTGGCGCCTGTGAAGTCTGCTGCTGGCATGAATTATTTTGTACACCATGGACAGTCCTAGCAACCAACAAAGAGGTGCTGAATTGTAGAAGGCCAGACACATCGCTAGAAGTCAACCCCAAGAGACTACGTCTGATTTACTCCGGCCATGTCTTGCATGCAAATTCATTGGAGAAGTCAGTGATGCCAGGAATGGTTAGTGGAAAAAGAAGGGACAAGCAAAGAACATGCTGGCTCAGTAACATCAAAACTGATGCAAAGGTGAACATCTAACAACTGAAAGAACCTGTGATTGACAGGGTAGCAAGGAGAAGACTTTCCTTTAAAGTCTTCAAGACTGAATGGTTAAAACTTTTCAACATTCAGATTTCATTCTGCCCTTTCTTATCTTTCTTCTGCCTTTCTGGATTCTGTTCCACCATTTCTTTGATATTAGTGTAACTCTTGTCCGTTGGCGAGTTATCCCGCATTGAGTTGGCCATGGCGAGCTGACCACAGAAAATTGTCATAGCCCCATCTAAGTTTCGTATCCATAGTACCAATAATTCTGATTATGTAATGGCTTAAAAACAGAAATATTTTTGATTCTTTTCGAACTGCCATAGATGCCTGTTGTAGATAAAGCTTTATTTGCACATTCCTTGGTCTTGAAGGGTGATTTATTTGGAGCTGCAATGCTTAGGATGTTTATTCTGCAGAAATGAAGCCGATAAGACTTTCTGTATCCTTAAATAAAGTACATTGTGATAGCTGAGTTAGAGACATACCCTGTTTTTCCCAAAAATATGATCTACCCTGAAAGTAAGTCCTAGCTTGATTTTTACATGTGCGTCCAATATAAGCCCTGCCCCCAAAATAAGCCCTAATTAAAATCCTACTCACTCCAGAATGGATGGGTAAAAATTAAGCTAGGGTGGGGGTGGGGTATGTGTGGAGTGCCCTAATACTTACCTTTGGACAGTTGCAGCCAGGTCTCGTACACCCTGACACCTGCCTTGCTGACCCATTTTTTCTGCAGCCAGCAAGGCTGGCAAGGCTTTCCTGAAGGCTGTAGCTGATAACAAAGCCCTGGATCGATCCAGAGCATTGTTATCAGTTGCAGAGACTCTCAGGAAAGCCTTGTCGGCCTCAGAAGAAGAAGTTCCTGAAGACCTCTGATAGCAAAAAGGAGGCTGGGAGCGACGTGTGCAAGTGAGGTTAGGCAATGGATGGCATACCCCAAAAATAAGACCTAGTGCCCTTTTTGGTGGCAAAAAAATATATAAGACAGGGTCTACTTTTGGGGGAAACATGGTAGAGAGATCATAAAATTCTTGTCTTACCTCCGACTAATTGGAAGGCAGAGCTGAGCACGTCCAAGGAGCAAACAAAAAAGTAAAGCAATATGAGCAGAAGAATAAACTTTCCGATGCCTCGCAAAATATAAAGAGCTTTGTGTTTCCCATCAAGTTCTGCAAAAGACAAAGCAAGTGTTTGTGTATAATTAGCACCAAATACAAGTCTCAGATCTCAAAAATCTCACCTATAAGTTCATAGAGTCAAGGCTGATATCGTGATCCCTGTGGATAATAAACCAGAAGGAATGTGTTCATCATTAAAATTTAACTTTAGCTAAAAGGAGTTTTTTTAAACAGAGCTTTAAAAACAGCCTTATTTTAAAAGGGCCCTTTACTTTGAAAGAGAAAATACCATTTCATGTTTAGATTCCTTTATTGATAGATCTCATTCTATTTCTTTTAATACACACACACGCACACACACACATGAAAATTTCCACCAACTCTTTCAGAAAACATGCTGTAAATCCAAATTTCAGGATTCTCAATCATTTAAAAAATTTTTGTAGCTATTCCTGCTAGAAGTTTGAAAATCCTGGCATAAAGGAAAATAAGCATCATAAGCCTATCATCTATCTATCTATCTATCTATCTATCTATCTATCTATCTATCTATC
>NW_020769320.1:8620933-8638563 GCF_900518735.1 Pseudonaja textilis | reverse complement strand
GAGAGGGAAGGAGGGAAAGGGGAAGGGAGAGGGAGAGGGAGGGAGGGGGAGGGAGAAGGAGAAAGAAAGAGAGGGAGGGAGAGGGAGAGAGGGAAAGGGGAAGGGAGAGGGAGGGAGAGGGAGAGGGGGAAGGAGAGAGAAAGAGAGGGAGGGAGGGAAATGGAGAGAGGGAGGGAGGGAAAGGGGGAGGGAGAGAGAGAGAAATGTTGTTTCCAGAGAAGGCTAATCTTCGCATGGATCTCCTTCCAAAGAAAGGAAAGGATTATCTGAACCACACATAGAATAGTTAAACCTCATTACCTTAAGAAGCTTTTTGGAAACAATGGGACAACACTTGTTTAATGGTTTGGCAAAGCGGGGAGCCTTTTCTCAGCCACCTTGTTAGAACCTATCAACTTTTGGGGGGTGGGGCATCTGGGCCTTTTTGCGGGAAAGTCGGGGAACGAAATGCAGAAGTGGATGAAACCGATGAAGGAGTTGGTCAGGAACCACGTTGGGAAAGGTGTGAGAAAGGGCCAACTTATAATTATGATGTAATTATCTGTTGGGAGATAAGAAGGAAGTGAACTTTTAAAATAATAACAGAATTGGAAGGGATGTTGGAGGTCTTCTAGTCCATCCCTCAGCTCAAGCAGAAGACCCTCTACCATTTCAGACAAGTGATTGTCCAGTCTTTTCTCAAAATCCTCCAGTGATGGAGCACCCACAACTTCTGGAGACAACTTCTGTTCCATTAGTTGATTGTCCTCACTGTTAGGAAGTTTCTCCTTAATTCCAGGTTGCTTCTCTCCTTGATGAGTTTCCATTCTTTGTTTCTCGTCCTGCCTTCTGGTGCTTTGGAGAATAAGTTTACCCCCTCCTCTCTGTGGCAGCCTCTCAAATATTGGAAGACTGGTATCTTGTCCCCCCTAGTCCTTTTTTTCATTAAATTAGACATACCCATTTCCTAAGGGGACACAGTGGCTCAGGGGCTAAGACTCTGAGCTTTTCGATCAGAAAGGTGGACAGTTCAGCAGTTCGAATCCCTAGTGCCACATAATGGAGTGAGCTCCTGTTTCTTGTCCCAACTTCTGCCAACCTAGCAGTTCAAAACCATGTAAAAAATGCAAGTAGAAAAATAGGGACCCCTTTGGTGGAAGGGAACAGCATTCTGTGCGCCTTCGAAGGCATTTTTTCATGCCAGCCACATGTCCACAGAGACGTCTTCAGACAGCGCTGGCTCTTCTTTAGCTTTGTAACGAAGATGAGCACTGCCCCCTAGAGCCAGAAACAACTAGCACATATGGTGAGAAGGGAACGGTTATCTTTACCCAATTCCTACAACTGTTCTTCATATGTTTTAGACCCCTAATCCACTTTGTTGCTCTTCTCTGCACTTTTTCCAGAGTCTCAATATCTTTTTTATATCATGGTGACCAAAACCAGATGTTCTACTGGTAGCCCTCAACTTAACAACCACAAGCAAGAGCCCCAAAATTATGCTGCTTAAGTGAGAAATTTATTAAGGGACTTTTGCCCCATTTTATGCCACTGTTGTTAAATGAATCCATGCAGTCATTAAATGAGTATCACCATGGCTGATAAGTGAATCGAGAAGGTCAGAAGGTCACAAACGGGGATGGCGTGAGCCCTGGATGCTGCAACCATCATAAATATGAGCCAGTTGCCCAGGGTCCCGAATTTTGATCACATGACTATGGGGATGTTGCAATTGTCGTAAGCAGTGGTGGGATTCAGCTGGTTCACACCGGTTCGCGTGAACCGGCTGTTAACTTGCTGAGCAGTTTGGTGAACTGGTTGTTGGAAGAAATCATTAGGACAAAGAACCGGTTGTTAAATTATTGGAATCCCACCATTGGTCGTAAGCGTGAAAAAGTTGTGAGTCCCTATTTTCAGTGGCATCGTAACTTTGAACGGTCACTAAATGAACTGTTGTAAATCAGGAAAGGTGGAAACTGAAATCTCTTCTTCTCCGTGGAAAATAAACAGATGTGTCTTTGCCATTCCTCAGCCAGCCAGGTGCTGGATTAATGGCATTAAATGTGCACTGTCAACATTGTAATTAACTTTATTTATTTAGATTTTCCCCCCTCCACCCTGGCTCACAGGTCCCAGGTAAACGTCCACACACCTTTTGCCTTATTCTAGCTTCATAACAAGCTGACATGGTGGATTTAAATGGAGAAAGAAGGAATCAGCTACTCTGGCTGACTCTCTGAAGGGCTTTCCCAGTTGGTTTTGAAATTGCAGCAGGATTGTTAAAAGGAAAACGCAATTTTGCTTCCCCACCTAGCTGGTGAAGTAATTTTGATTGAGAGCTCTCCAGAAGAGGATAAATGGAATGCCACAATGCTTCTTTGGAGAGTTGCTAAAACACAATATCGTGCAAAATAAGGACATCTATGCCATGTTCTCAGATGTTCCCAGACATCCAACAAACTAGGAATGGATAAAGAAGGCTGAGAAAGCCACAAAGGGAGGAACAAAAAAAAAAAAAAAAACACCAAAACTAACCACCAATTAGCCATCCCGGATTTTTTTTTTTAATTTGGAAAAACTTAATGAGTTTGAGGTTTGATTTTTTTTTTTTTGCAGAAGTTCTTTACTGTTTATTTTCACCAGTCCTCTTGAAAGCTCGTTGTTCTAAGCTGGAGAACTGGACAAGGAAATAGTGAAATTTCCAGTTGAGTGGGTACATTTTGACCTAATTTATTATACACTTCAGAACTGGTTCACACTTAGCAGAAGAAATTTTAATTTCTGAAGGGCAGATAACAGATAACCAACCAACAGAGTTGGAAGGGATCTCCTGGGTCATCTAGTCCAACCCCGAAGCAGGAGACCCTACACCATTTCTGTTCCATTGGTTGATTGCTCTCACTCTCAGAAAATATCTCCTTATTTCCAGGTTGAATTTCTCCTTGATCAGTTTCCATCCATTGTTCCCTGCTTGGCCTTTGGGTGCCTTGGAAAATGGCTTGACCCTCTTCCCCTCTGCAATATACATTTACATTTATTTATTTTGTAAATAAAATAAAGGCTCCCCTTTCTGCTAGAAGTGGAAATGCAACTACAAGGCCTTCTGGGACAAGCTAAAAATCATCAAGAACATTTTTTCCTAACAGTCCTTACATTTAAGTGAGCCCCTCCCTCCCTCTCTGCACCTCTCTTAATAATATTTAATAATACTTAATGGTACTTTCCCTTAGGAAAGCCAAGCTTAGAACAATGTTTTATTCATTAGGAGCCAAGCATGTAAAAACTCTGGAGGGAATCTGTCAAACCGCTGTCACCATATCTCCTTTTTAAGTAAGCTATAGCCCATCAATATCATGACTGTTTGAGTTGTGTAACAATTCTTAATTGTCCAGAGGTCTTTTAATACTGCTGAATTCAGGTAATGGGTGTAGAAGCATAGTGGAAATATCTTTTTACAGGAATCAAGAAGAAAACTGGAGAGAAGTCCATACTTTTCTTTGAACCCCAGGTTCATTGGTGGATGTGGCAGTGGCTCAGGGGCTAAGACGCTGAGCTTGTCGATCAGAAAGGGTTGGCAGTTAGGCGGTTCAAATCCCTAGCGCCGCATAACAGAGGGAGCTCCCCTTACTTGTCCCAGCTTCTGCCAACCTAGCAATTTGAAAGCATGTAAAAAATTCAAGTAGAAAAATAGGGACCACTTTGGTGGGAAGGGAACAGCGTTCCGTGTGCCTTTGGGCATTTAGTCCTGCCGGCCACTTGACCACGGAGATGTCTTTGGACAGCACTGATTCTTTGGCTTTGTGACAGAGATGAGCAGCGCCCCCTAGAGCTGGAAATGACTAGCACGGATGTGCCAGAAGAACATTTACCTTTCTCCTATAATTTTGGCCTGAAGAAAAATGGATATCCAAAGAATGGAAGCAAAATGATGATATGGGGATAGGGCTGCCATAAAGAAGAGGTGGGTCAAATTATTCTACAAAACATCAGAAGGCAAGATAAGAAACAGTGGATGGAAACTAATCAAGGAGAGAAGCAACCTGGAATTAAGGAGAAACTTCCTATCAGTGAGGTGGAACAGAAGTTGCCTCCAAAGTTGTGGGTGCTTCATCACTGGAGGTTTTTAAGAAGAGGCTGGACAGCCTCTTGTCTCAAATCAGAGGTGGGTTTCAGCTGGTTCTGACCAGTACTGGAGAACCAGTAGCGGAAATTTGGAGTAGTCTGGAGAAACGGCCAATACCACCTCTGACTGGAGATTTTACAGTATCTTCCCCTGCCATGCCCACCAAGCCACATCCACAGAACTGATAGTAAAAAAAACTGAATCCCACCACTGGATGGATGTATCACCCACAGCTTCTGAAGGAAGTCGTCTCACTGGTTAATTAACAGAACAACAGAGCTGGATGGGACTTTGGAAGCATTCTAGTCCAAGCCCTGCTCAAGGGGTCTCCAGGTATGCTATTCCTGTGTTCATCACATTATCTTCTCCTTCGTGAAGATAGCGGAGGCACCTTCTCAGCTTCTCAACACCTTCCTCTGGTTGTGTTTCCCAAGATGACAAATGATGTTTGATGATGATACAGAATACAGAATAAGAGAATTGGAAGGGATGATTTCAGACAAAGGGGCTGCCCATTCTCTTATTAAAAGCCTCCAGTGATGGAGCATCTACAACTTCTGGAGGCCAGTTGTTCCACCGATTAATTGTTTGTACTGTCAGGAGATTCCTCCTTGATTCCAGGTTGCTTCTCACCTTGATTAAGTTCCATCCGTTGCTTCTTGTCCTGACTTCTGGTGTTTTGGAGAATAGGTTGACCGTTGACTCCCTCTCAAATATTGGAAGATTGCTTATCGTGTCATCCTAGTCCTCTTTTTCACTAGACTAGACATACCACATTCCAGCAATTGTTTCTTCCATTCAGTCAAGTTCCAAATCTTGGTGATTCCTCTGGGCCAGGTTTCTCCACATCTTCCCATCCACATCTCTGGGCCAGGTTTCTCCACATCTTCCCATCCACATCTCTGGCCCAGGTTTCCCTGGGCCAAGTTTCTCCACATCTTCCCATACTCTGATGGCGTCAGCTTTGATGGTGTCCTTGATCTTTGGTGTCCTGGTTTCCTTTTACCGCTGATTCTTCCAAATTTCTTTCTCTAGTGGACTTCCACACATGACATGGCAAAAATAAGCAAGATGTAATTTTGTCTGTAGTGACATGTCTGATATTACATGGTCCAGAACTTGCTTGTTAGTCACCTGTGTTGTCCAAGGAAAAATGATGTTTGACAGATGCTTAAATCGCCCCAGTTCTTGATTTCTTTACCATCTCAAACTGTAAAGAAGGTATTTGATAGGGGAGGAAGTGCCCTTTTTGCTTAATAACTTGTTTTGCTAAGATAGCTCAAGTGCCTTCCAAGGAACTCAACAGAAGAGCCGAGTATCCAATGATTCATTAAGATGGAAGGAAGAAACCTAGAATATAAACCCGAGGCCATAAATCCATACACAAGCTCTGGCTTCTGGGAAGCATATGGAGAAATTTATCTTATTTCTTTTTTTGTCCACAACAAAGAGACTAAATCAAGCCATATCATGTCTCTGAGCCAAGGAAACCCAATCACCTGAATAAGGAAGTTAAGGATCTGGAGATACAAGATTTGTCAGCCAAGGTGGATGAGAAGCCAGACACTTGAGATAGTAAATCTTTCAACACTTTTATGGCTTAAGAAGGCTCCTTGAGAGATTGGTAGGGCCCAGTCGAGTGTGGGCTGATATCAAAATTCCCAGGATTTTATTTGCATGTGTCATTGTCCAGAGAAGGAAAGAAAGTTCAGACAATTACAATGTCCTCATGAGCTCTTCCTAAACAAGCATGTCGGATTGTTTGGGTTCCATGAAAAAAAAATATCACCACCTAGACCAGCGATGACTAACCTTTTTGTCATCGCAGGCCAAAACTGCATACGCGTGTATGGCTGCATCCATAATGCAATGCGTGTGCAACCCCGCCCCCTGCACATGCACTTTGTGACTTCCCTGTGCATGCCCCATTCCCCTGTATATGCATACACCCAATGCACACAATTCCCTCACCCATGCGTGGCAGATACCCAACAATCAGCTGGCCGGTGGGGTGTGTGCACATGCACGCGCAGTCGATCAGTTCTGGGTGACGGCTCACGTGCTGGCAGAAAAGGCTCTGCGTGCCACTTATGGAAAACGTGCCATAGGTTCGCCATTATGGACCTAGACATTTTAGGCAGAAGAAATATAGCCAATCTGGTTTATAGGTAGTCCTTCAAGTGATGGTATGCTACTGGTTCGGCCTGGTTCAGCCAAACTGGTAGTAAAAATAACCACCGGTTCAGCCGAACCAGTAGTGAAAAGCACTACCCTATCAGCTGAGAGGATAAAAGAAGTGACAAGTGCATGGGCGGGTGGGAAGGTTGGTCTTAGCTTTTCATTTCTTTGTCCTCTCAGCTCATTGGCATGTTGGGGTGTGTGTGCAGACATGTTAGGTGCGCGTGCGCAATCACCCACCGAACCGGTAGAGACCAGGGTAGTAATCCACTGTTGTAGTCCTTGGCTTACAACTCTTCATTTAGTGATGGTACAAAATTACCAGGCACTGAAAAAGTGACTTATGACCATTTTTCACACTTACGACCATTGCAGCCTCCCATGATCCCATTTTGTGACCTTCTGACAATCAAAGTCAACAGGGAAATCAGATTTCCTTAACAGCCAAGCTACTCAGTTCACAGTTGCAGTGATTTGCTTAATACTGAGGGCAAGAAAAGTCATAAAACAGGCAAAACCCATTTAACAACTGTCTCACTTAGCAACAGAAAGTTTGGGATCAATTATAGTCCCACGTTGATGACTGGTTTTACTGTAGGCCAGCCTCAGTTATTCTAAATGGCTTGAGCTGGTATTTTATGACTGCCTTATTTTTTTTAATTAGGGGCAGTTAATTTCTTTTGGGAAAGTGATAACACAGATATAAAAGTAATTAGAAAACAGTGCCCCCATTTGGTCATCCTTTCAGAGACTTCTCCTGTCATGCCCCCATCGGAGCTTGAATCAGTAAAGGAAGATGAGCCGGAACTGGAGGCGACAGAGATTGAGGGGGCTGGTTGCGAGGAAAATGTTTGCAAGAGCCCTCCATGAGTTTTTCATCACAAAGATCTAACACCCCCCCCCCCCCGAGAAAACCTGTAAAGGTAAAGGTAATGGTTCCCCTGGCACATCTGTGCTAGTCCTTTCTGGCTCTAGGCGGCGGTGCTCATCTCCGTTACAAAGCTGAAGAGCCAGCGCTGTCCGAAGACGTCTCCGCGGTCATGTGGCCGGCATGACAAAATGCCTTCGAAGGCGCACGGAACACAGTTCCCTTCCCACCAAAGGGGTCCTTATTTTTCTACTTGCATTTTTTTACATGCTTTCGAACTGCTGGGTTGGCAGAAGCTGGGACCAGTAACGGGAACTCACTCCATGACACAGCACTGGGGATTCGAACCGCTGAACTGCTGACCTTTCTGATCGACAAGTTCACCACCTTAGCCCCTGAGCCACCGCGTCCCACAAGAAAACCTGAGCAGTTCTGTTATTCTGGTTTATGGCCTTCGGATGCGATATACAGACCAATATTGGTGATTTTGAAGATCGTTTGAACTTCCTTCTTCTGTCGTTCATGCTTACCAAAGAGTATCAGTCAAGTTACTTACTAGTTACTACACATGACACGCAATTATCTGTTCATCTTAACTACAAGCACTAGAGTTCCCACATACCATTACAGAAGATTTTCAGCATTGCTGGAGACATCCAGCAAAATAAACATGGTTAAGATACACCCCCCTCAACTGACCTTGTTCCTACTTCAAATTAATTTGTGTCATTTAAATGGTTCTTCTAAGCTTGTTGAGTATATTTTTGGTGTGATTATATATGCAGGCTAGGCTGCGCAATCATATATGTAGCGTGTACTGTCCATTGAAATGACGGAGTCCTGGAAAACAGGATTATTGTCTTGAACTAAATGATATGCCTCATGTAAACAGGTCACAGAGGCAGGTATTATATTATGCAAAGGGAAGCATGTTAGCTCACACTTAGGAATGTAAGCTTTACCTATCTACTAACAGGATCTGGACAGGCAGTCATGGATGAGGAAGGAAAACATGGCGTGACAGCTTTATACGCTGGCAACAAAAATGGCAATTCCTGGGTGCATGAAGAAGAGAAGTAAAAAATAGTGGATTAATGGAAGCACAAAGTTAGTCCTTAAGCAGAAGGTCTGTTAAGTGTGAAATGGGATTTTATGCTTCCAAAAAAAAAAACAAAGACAAATGGGATTTTATAACGAGCCCTGGTGGCACAATGATTAGAAGGCAGAATTGCAGGCTAACTCTGCCGGGTGCCAACAGTTTGATCCTGACCAGCTCAAGACTGACTCAGCCTTCTGTCTTTCTGAGATCAATAAAATTAGGACCCAGGTTGTTGGGGACTGGTTCACACCGGTTCAGCTGAACTGGTAGTTAAAAAAAACCCCTCCAACAATCAGCTGGGAGGAGAAAGAAGAGAAAAGCACAGGATTGGCCCTCTTACCCACCCCTCTTCTTTATCCTCTCAGCGGATCGGCACTGCGGGCCTCATCTGGTATGGGAAAAGCTGCGCACGCACATTAGGTGCGTGCATGTTAGGTGCACCGCGCAATCACCAAACTGGTAGTGGAACAGGTAGAGTCAGAGAATTTGATTTTTAAAAAAACAAAACAAAAACAGGGCTAGCTATCTGCACCTTTTCAATACAAGTAGCTGTTTGTAAAAAGAAAAGAGCATCAAGGACTGGCTAAGATATGTGTGGATTTATCTTACATATATAAAAAGCTAATGCAATCCTTGGTTGTATAAACCGAAGCATAGAATCAAAATCACGGGAAGTATCAGCATCACTTTATAAAGCCTTAGTAAGGCCACACCTGGAATCCTGCATCCAGTTTTGGTCACCCCGTTGCAAAAAGATGTTGAGACTTAGGAAAAAATGCAAAGAAGAGCAACTAAGATGATTAAAAGACTGCAGACTAAAACATATGAAGAAAGCAGGAATTCAGTATGTCTGGTCTAGAGAAAATAAGGATTAGGGGTGACATGATAGCAGTCTTGCAGTATTTGAGGGGCTGCCACAGAGAAGAAGAGGTCAACCTATTCTCCAAAGTACTTGCAGGCAGGACAAGAAACAACGGATGGAAACCAGAGAGATTGAACCTGGAATTAAGGAGAAACTTCCTAACAGGGAGAACAATTAACCAGTGTTGTCTTCAGACGTTGGGGATGCTTCATCACTGCAGGCTTTCAAGAAGAGACTGGACAGTCACTTGTCTGAAATGGCCTGAGCAGGGGGGGGTGGGGTTGGACTAGAAGACCTCCAAGGTCCCTTCCAACTCTGTAATTTGGTATTCTGTATCATCATCAAACATCATTGGTCATTCTTGGGAAACACAGCCAGAGGAAGGTAGTTGAGAAGCTGAGAAAGGCACCTCCACTGTCTTCACAAAGAAGAAGAAAATGGGATGGACGCAAGCATCTCCTGCTTGAGCAGGCGGTTGGACTGAAGGACTTCCAAAATCCCTCCCAGCTCTATTCTGACTTCAGAACTTAATTAAAGTGTATTTCATCAAAAGAGCAACACAATATCCCTGCCTTAAGGGGGCTCCATAAGGCAAGAGTCTAAGAGTCATCTACAAGAAAAGCCTTTTCAATGACTGGTAGCTATTCAAGGTGGAGGGCAGGAAGGCAAGGATGGGCGTGAGGAGAGTGAATTCTCTCTGGGCAAGGCAAGGAATACTATAATAGAAGAGATGGCAGCTGTACAGTGAGGAAAACCAGAAGAACTCAAAAAAAAAAAAAATAGATAATGCCAAACAAATCTTATTGCAAACCTTTGACAAAGTCACAAAATTAGTGGAGCAGAGAAATGCGGTGGATGTAATTTACTCGGACTTCCGTAAGGCATTTGACAAAGTAGACCACAACCTTCTATTTGGCAAGATATAGAAATGTGGGCTAGACAGTCTTACCACCAGATGGATTCGTAACTGGCTGACCAACCGCACTCAATGTGTAGTCCTCAATGGAACTGCATCTATTTGATTTGATTTGATTTATTTGATTTGTCAATCTCTTACAAGGTAATAAGTATAAGAATAAATATGAGTAAGAATACAGGAAATAGGTATGAATAAATGGGGACAATAGGACAGGGACAGGAGGCACAATGGTGCACTTATGCACGCCCCTTACAGACCTCTTAGGAATAGGTATTCTCTCCCTTCTTTTTTCTCCTCCCTCTATTCTTTTCTCTCCTTCCTTCCTTCTTTCCTTCCTTCCTTCCTGCTTTCCCCTTCCCTGTTCTCCTTCCTACTTCCCTTCCTTCTTTCCTTCCTTCTTTTATTTTTTATTTTATTTATTTTATTTGTCAATCGCTTACAAGGTAATAGGTATAAGTACAAACATGAGTAAGAATACAGGAAACAGGTACGGATAAATGGGGACAATAGGACAGGGACGGTAGGCACAATTATGCACGCCCCTTACAGACCTCTTAGGAATGAGGTGAGGTCAATAGTGGTTAGTTTGAGGTTAAAGTAGTGGGGGTTAGAGGATGTAACAAATCAGGTAGTGCACTCCAGGCATTGACCACTGTGTTCCCCCTATGCATCTACACGGAGGGAAATATGCAGTGGGGTACTCCAGGGCTCTGTCTTAGGCCAAGTATTCTTCAACATCTTCGTCAATGATTTGGATGAAGGGATAGATGGGGAATTCATCTAATTTGCAGATGACACCAAGCTGGCAGGAATAGACAATACTCTCCCGAAGATAGTCTCAACATACAGAAGGATCTTGATAGACTTGAACGTTGGACGCTATCAGACAAAATGAAATTCAGTGGTGAAAAAAAGTCAGGTTCTACATTTAGGTAAGAAAAACCAAACAGGTATAGTATAGGTGGTATTTGGCTCAATAGTAGTAATTGTGAGAGGCATCTTGGAGTCTTAATGGACGATCACTTAACTATGAGCCAGCAAGGTGAGGCAGCAGCCCAAAAAAGCCAACACAGTTCTAGGCTGCATTAACAGAGGGATAGAATCAAATCACGTGAAGTGTTAATACCACTTTATAAGACCTTGGTAAGGCCACACTTGGAATACTGCATTCAGGTTGGGTCGCCAAGATGTAAAAAAGATGTTGAGACTCCAGAAAGAGTGCAGAGAAGAGCAACAAAGAGGATTAGGGGACTGGAAGCTAAAATATATGAAGTAGAGTTGTTGGGACTGGGTATGTCTACCAGTAGTTTGATGAAAAGAAGGACTAGTGGGGACAAGATGGCAGTCTTCCAATATCTGAGAGACTGCCACAAAGAAGAGGAAGTCAATTTATTCTCCAAAACTATTCCTCAAAACACCTGAGGGCAGGACAAGAAGCAACGGATGGAAACTAATCAAGGTGAGAAGCAACCTAGAACCAAGGAGGAATTTCCCGACAGCAAAAGCAATTAACCAGTCGATAGGAAGATAAAAATTCCAAATCCAGTCTGAACAATCTGACTGACTGTGTGATAAACAAAATAATAATAATATTTGCATTAGTTTTTAAATAGGGGAAAAGATCCCTAGCATTCATTAAATTAAATTCAGATTAAAAATCCTCTTTAGTGATTGTGAAACCACAGACAACTCACCTATAACTTGCCACTGAATTTAAATCCCGTCTACTATGATTACACATAATTACTAAAAGCCTTAGGATAAAGCACTTGATACTTTTAAATACCCAAGTACAATGTTTTAGAAGCGGGATAACCCACTCAAGAGTATGCCTCAGATTTGTTTTTACAATTTTTTCCCCTCGATGATTAAATTCAGGCAGGTCTGATTTGTAAAAAAAACAAACAACTCACTTCTAACCACATGCAAAATACAACAAGGATTCAAAATGAACTGAGTAATTATTTAATGAAACAATGAATCCCAAATAAAATTGTACAAAATTAAGAATCCGAATGATTATAATATCCTTATAATTTAAGTTCATGGTTACTGCAAACAAGACCAAAGTGCTAATTACAATTAATGTTTAACATAGCTTTAAAAAGCACAATTAATTTCATCTCAAGAAAAGGCTTCCCTTTAAGAAACTGCAGATGAATTTCTCATTTGAATTGACTCTGATTTTTTTATAACCTCAAGGCAATTGATGTTACCCATAAATCATTTGGAAAATTATCAAAATAGATTGTTAACCAAATTAGATAGATTGCATTGAATTGTTTTAGATCCGCAGGGTGTGATAAATCTCTGAATCAATTTTAATTTTAATAAAATCTCAGATGGATTAAGATTATTGCCATTATTTCTTGTGTAGGTATTGTATTTTAATCCTTTTTATGTATTTGGTGGCTAACTCTCATGCAACTATGTTTAAATGAAAGAATTGCTAGGAATTGTCAAATCATCTCTTAAATTAAATTTCCAGAAGAGACATTTATGCACACTTCCAAAAGAGTCATGGAAAGTTTTAAAGGATATGGTGAAAATCCTATGAAGAAGATGAAGATGAGGAGGAGGAGAGGAGAGGGGGAGGGGAATGGGAAGAGGAAGAAGTGGAGGAGGAGGAGAAGGAGAAGAAAAAGGAGAAAGAAGGAGGAGGAGAAGGAGAAGATTATTTAACAATTAAGAACCATCTTAATAAGATATGCATAAAGAAATTATCAGAAGAACAAACATTATTTTAATACATTTAGAAGTGAGGGTGGAGTCAAAATAGATTATCATTTTTTTCTACTGCTGGCATTGGTAAATCTCCATGACGCGAAGGTGTTTTACATAAACCTAATTAAAACTTAGATCTTAGATAGTATTATAAATACTAGATCTTAGATAGCATTATAAATGGTAAACAAACCCAATATTTATGGTAAGAATCCCACTTGTCTTAGATAAACAAAATATAAACTTAGATCTTGTAGTCTTATAAACCAATAGTGATAATTAACCAAGAAGTCAAATTTTTTACAAGAATGTTAACTGGCAGGAAAGATGAATTCTCTTCCAAAATGTGTTCATACTATAAAGATTTCAGATATACCATATTGTTGACTTCTAACACCTAAGTCCAATGCAGGCACAAAACAAAATAACAGTTGAAACAATAATATATTAAATATTATTATATATTACTAGCTCTATACCCGTGCTTTGATACGAAACTATGTGATCGGGCTTAGTTTTTTTGGGAGGAAAATAAGGAAAAACAAATTCTGCCTACAGAATTCAGCATCCATCGGTATTCATTTGGCTAGCGTCCTGTCAGTATGTGAGAGTTGAGGGCTGTCTTGAAAGTGAAATGGTATTTGCTGTGTGAGCAAGGAGACAGCAAGGAGCCTGGGTGTGCCTTAGCTCAACTGTTCTGTACTAAAGCTGCTTGGTGCTGCTGTAAAACTGAAACTGAAACTCCTCTCCTCTGCTTGTGTTTTGCATTTGGAAGAGATTTTTTTCCAGGTGGAGAGGGGGAGTAGAACTCCTTAGCATCAGAGCATGTTAATAATAATAATATAGGAAACACTAATGCTCTAATGGTCATTTCGAAGAATCCTTTCTTAGTGAGCCCCTAGAAGCCAAGAGGAAGATATATGCCAAATTTCAAGTTTGCAGGCTTTACGGTTCTGGAGATTTTGTGATGGCACATGAGTGATATTTCACTTTTATATACACTGCTCAAAAAAATAAAGGGAACACTCAAACAACACAATATAACTCTCAAGTCAATCACACTTCTGTGAAATCAAACTGTCCACTTAGGTAGCAACACTGATTGACAATCAATTTCACATGCTGTTGTGCAAATGGAATAGACAACAGATGGAAAGCATAGGCAGTTAGCAAGACATCCCCCAATAAAGGAGTGGTTCTGCAGATGGTGACCACAGGCCACTTCTCCATTCCGATGCTTTCTCGCTGATGGTTTGGTCACTTTTGAATGGTGGCATGAGACGGAGTCTACAATCCACGCAAGTGGCTCAGGTAGTGCAGCTCATCCAGGATGGCACATCAATGCGAGCTGTGGCAAGAAGGTTTGCTGTGTCTGTCAGCAAAGTATCCAGCGCATGGAGGCGATACCAGGAGACATGCCAGTACATCAGGAGACGTGGAGGAGGCCATAGGAGGGCAACAACCCAGCATCAGGACCGCTACCTCCGCCTTTGTGCAAGGAGGGACAAGAGGAACACTGCCAGAGCCCTGCAAAATGACCTCCAGTGGGCCACAAATGTGCATGTGGCTGCTCAAATAGTCAGAAACAGACTCCATGAGGGTGCTATGAGGGCCCGACATCCACAGGTTGTGCTTACAGCCCAACACCATGCAAGACGTTTGGCATTTGCCAGAGAACACCAAGATTGGCAAATTCGCCACTGGCGCCCTGTGCTCTCCACAGATGAAAGCAAGTTCACACTGAGTACATGTGACAGACACGACAGGGTCTGGAGACACTGTGGAGAACGTTCTGCTGCCTGCAATGTCCTCCAGCATGACTGGTTTGGCAGGGGGTCAGTAACGGTGTGGAGTGGCATTTCTTTAAAGGGCCGCACAGCCCTCCATGTGCTCGCCAGAGGTAGCCTGACTGCTATTAGGTACCAAGATGAGATCCTCAGACCCCTTGTGAGACCATATGTTGGTGTGGTTGGCCCTGGGCTCCTCCTAATGCAAGACAAGGCTAGACCTCATGTGGCTGGAGTGTGTCAGCAGTTCCTGAAAGACGAAGGCATTGATGCTATGGACTGGCCCGCCCGTTCCCCAGACCTGAATCCAATTGAGCACATCTGAGACATCATGTCTCGCTCCATCCACCAACACCACGTTGCACCACAGACTGTCCAGGAGTTGGGGGATGCTTTAGTTCAGGTGTGGGAGGAGATCCCTCAGGAGACCATCAGGAGCATGCCCAGGCGTTGTAGGAAGTTCATACAGGCACGTGCAGGCCACACACACTACTGAGGCTCATTTTGACTTGTTTTAAGGACATTACATCAAAGTTGGATCAGCCTGTAGTATTGTTTTCCACTTTAATTTTGAGTGTAACTTCAAATCCAGACCTCCATGAGTGCTAAATTTGATTTCCATTGATAATTTTTGTGTGATTTTGTTGTCAGCACATTCAACTATGTAATGAACAAAGTATTTAATAAGAATATTTCATTCATTCAGATCTAGGATGTCTTAATTTTGTGTTCCCTTTTTTTTTTGAGCAGTGTATATAGTTTTATCTTATATACCTTATATAGTATATAATATATAATATATTATATAGAATTACGTAAACATATAACATAAGGAACCTTTAAAACGTTCATCAGGTATAATAATAACCTTTATACATTTAAAATAATGAGTAGTCATTTATTTATTTACAAGTACCTTCATACTTGCCCGTGAAAAAGAATTACTTTTACGGCATGTTTAAACTTTAAGCAATCTGATTCCTAACATATGCTGAAGAGGAAACTTATTCCACAGAATTGGGATTGCAATTAGTTTTTAAAAATGCTCTTAACCACTGTTCTGAAAATGAACCAAATAGGGGTCATGGTTCAAGCCTTAAAGTTATGATATACCCAGTGGTGAGATTCAGATAATTTAACAACCGGTTCTCCACCCTAATGATTTCTTCCAACAACCAGTTCACCGAACTGTTCAGAAAGTTAACAACCGGTTCTCCTGAAGTAGAGAACTGGTTGTTGCAACTAATATTGTAGATGTTGATTGTAACAGCACAGGTGACACACTGTTTAATGAAAGAGGACATGTTCAAGTTTAAAAAATAAAACAACCCTTTATAAATAAATAAATAAATCAGTTCCAGTTTAATTCCAAACGAACTGCAGCTTCTTGCTCTTTCTCTCTCTTCGGTGTCCCGACATTATAACTTTCAAAGATCATCAAAAAAAAAAAAGATTAAAAAATAAAATAAAATAACAGAAACAATTGTTTTTTGGCCTGTCTTACCAGGAAACCCAGACACCTAAAATGGCTTCTTGATGCAAAACTGAATTATTCTCTTGAAAGACGCACCTGATTCTTTTCTTTTTTTTGCCCTTTTATTTATTTATTTATATTTATTTATTTGATTTGATTTGATTTGTCAACCGCTTACAAGATAATAGGTATAAGTATATACATAGTTATGAATACACGAAATGGGTACATATAAGAAAAATAAAAGAAACAATAGGACAGGGACGGTAGGCACATTGGTGCACTTATGCATGCCCCCTACAGGCCTCTTAGGAAAGGGGTGAGGTCAATAGTAGACAGTCAAAGATTAAAGTTTTTGGGGGTTGGGGAAGAAGCCACAGAAGTCAGGTAGAGTATTCCAGACATTGACCACTTTGTTGCTGAAGTCGTATTTCCTGCTATCAAGTTTGGTGCGATTAACCTTGAGTTTGTATCTATTGTGTGCTCTTGTGTTGTTATGGTTGAAGCTAAAGTATTCATTGAGTGGTAGGACATTGCAATGTAAGATTTTATATACCATACTTAGACCAGACCGAAGACGGCGTAATTCAAGGTTTTCTAGGTCTAGAATTTCAAGTCTGGTGGCATACGATATTCTGCAATGAGTAGAAGAGTGGAGAGCTCTTCTTGTGAAATATTTCTGGACTTTCTCAACTGTGTTAATATCAGGTACGTAATGCGGGTTCCAGACTGATGAGCTGTATTCGAGTATTGATTTAGCAAATGTTCTAGTTAGTAGTATGATATTACCAGAGAAAAAGCTACGTAGGACTGGGTTAACAATTCTTAATGCCTTCTTGGCTATGTAGTTACAGTGGGCTCTAGCACTTGGGTCATTAGAGATGGGTACTCCAAGGTCCTTTTGTTTTGGAACTCTGTCAATATTTCATTCGAAGGCTTATTTAGGTCATGAGCCAACAGCTCTAGGAGAATTTTCAGATTGAGGAATAGTTTATCATAAGTTGGCAGAAGGGAGAGAAAAAACCTATGCCAAGGCAAACAACGCCATGAGCTTGCAATGTCTTTGCCAGTTTCCTTGTTTGAGGAGGAAGAGCTGGACAGGTTGGCCTAGACTTGTAACAATTCATTTAGTGACACTTCAAAGTTAAAGCAACACCGAAAAAAAGGGACCGATGATTGTTTTTTTTACACTTATAACCGTTGCAGCATCTCCCTGGTCCCTGGGATCAGAATTCAGAAGCTTGGAAACTGACTCATATTTATGACCGTTGCATTGTCCCGGGGGTCACATGATCCCCTTTTGTGACCATCTGACAAGCAAAGCCAATGGAGAAGCCGGATTCGCTTAATGACTGGGTTACTAACTTAACAAATACCAGTATAAATCACTTAGATTTATATACCGCTTCACAGTGCTTTCTTTCCAGCCCTCTCTTGCCCCCCGCCCCCCAATATCCGAGTCCTCATTTTACTCACCTCAAAAGGATTAAAAGCTGAGTCAACCTTGAGCCAGTCAGGATTGAAATGCTGGCAGTGGGCAGAGTTAGCCTGCAATACTGCATTCTAATCAAAGGAAGGAAGGAAGGAAGGAAGGAAGGAAGGAAGGAAGGAAGGAAG